>VDFB02271358.1:127053188-127463120 GCA_007258455.2 Sequoia sempervirens
TCCGTTGGAGGAAGAAAAATCAGCATTCTAAAAATAGTAAGTTGCTCAAAACTTGTCTGAACCTAGGCGAGTTTACAGTCATTCTCCAAGGTTTCCAAAATGGAGTACACTCACAATGTTTTCAAGACCGAATCAGCTCTCTATCATGATTACCTCAAAACAGCTGAGACAGACTTGCATCACATCAAGCCGGTGTTTGATCTACACGCTTTGGAGAGCGCAGGCAACACTTCAATCAGAAACCTGGGACACTCTGGACTCCTCGCAACAACGTTTATTCCTATATCAGTACAGAGTCTCGAGTTCGTAATCGCTTGCATCAAGCATTACAACGCAGCTACAAGGGAGATTCAATCAGTTGATGGCAGATTGATTTGCAGTTTGAAGCCTGATATGATTGAGAAGTGTTTTTCCATTCCCCCTTGGCCTGAAAGTGTCACTATCTCAAAGGGTGAATGTGAGAGGATATGGAAATGCAATGTTATCGTAAGCGCTAGCAGATTGCAATAAAGGTGGATGTGAAGGTGATGTCTCTGTGAAACGTAGGTAGCTCCTTTATTGGACCCTTGTGGGCTAGCCGGATTGGTTAGAGGGTCGTATGGCATTTTCCGGAGAGCTTGATTGTTCTTTGCTTTCGAGCCCTGATCGGGTTCATATGTGCTGGTAGTAAGAGCCCACGCCTTCATCTACCGTGATTATATGGTGTTTTGAGTGAGTTATGGGTTTTTAAGTGAATTAAATATTAATTGATTTAATATTTAATTATAAAGTCAAATTGACTTTATATTTTAAAATCACTTAAATATTCTCTAAAAGTGATTTAATATTTTAATCACTTAAATTGATAAAGTGCGCCCAAGTATTTAAGTCAAATACTATTGAAATGACTTAAATATTATTTAAAAGATTTAAATCTCCAAAAGTGGCATATCTTTCTTGGGATTCGTGCCTTTGCATAAAAGGGCATATTTGGCAATGAGAAACTCACCTTTTGATATTTCGACTTTGCCTTGTGCTATTTCCTGTGCATTCTCCTGTGATCAGGGTTTGACCAATCTCCATTGAAGAACGGTACCTCTTCAGTGTTGAGCACTCTTGAGATTGTGAAAGATCAATCGAATCAGTGCAGTTGAGAGCTTCATTCAGAGGTTCTACATGATTCAGACAGAGAATATATATTGATATTTTATGTTGATTGCAATAAGAAAGGGTTTCTTCCTTGTGGCGCTTCCTTCTTCAGATTTAGAGGCTTCCAGCAGGGATAATACATATTCTTTCCTTGGCCGTACGGCTTACCTTGGGATTTGTGCATTCTAGAGAGGCGTGTGAAGGGTTAGGCTGAAACGCTTTCCTTTTGATTGCTTTTGGTCTTCCATCCTTGGCGCCTAGCATTTTCAGAGACTTGTATCCAGTTTCGAGGCAGGAGAACTCAGATCTGGAGGCTTGGCGTCCTTTATTGTCAGTTTCTCAGCATTCTTGGCTGGCGAGTTGGCTACTGTTTTAAATAAAATAACTGGAGACATTCTGGTATGTTTGTTATCCATGATCTCATTGTTTCAATGTAATAACATCTTCTGCATTTCCATTCTATGAGAAATTGCTCTGTATTTCAGTTTACAAGCTTTTATATGCTGCGCCCCTTCTCTTCTGTCTATCAAACTTTCTCTAAAAAACTAAATAACACTAAAAAGACTTAAGAAATATTGGGGTTTGAGTTGAGAGCCAGCAGGGCTCATCACAGTGGTATCAGAGCTCTGATCCTGCCAGCCTGCAGGGTTAGCAGTCTTTATGCGGCCTCACCAGAATAGGTTTGACAGGTACTACTCACGCAGGGGTCCTGGTTTGCAGAGAAGTACTTTTGAACCTTTTTCAGCATTTCCATTTGACGAACAGGAAGAAGAATTAGGCTTTGATAACATGGCTGACAGGGATGTTGAAGGTTCTCGCATGAATCATCTTGATGATGAGGACAGAGAAGCTAGAGATGTGCTCAGAGGCATGGTTGCAGGCCAAGAACAGGTGGCGACTATTCTCCAACAACTCAGCACAAATGTCCAAAATTTGACAATGAATAGAGCTCAGAATCTGGATCGAGATAATGAAGGCAGTATTCACAGAGAGCCTCAGAGAGTCATAGCTCCAGCACGCACCTTTGAGAGGGCTACATGTCATACTTTTACCAGAAATGACACTGAGGAAGAGGATGAAGTTGAACAGGGTGGTGAGATTAATTTTGCAGATAACATCATGGTTATGCATGATGAGTGGGATGCATTGCCACCGAGAGTTAAGGAGCACCTTAACTTCGATAGATTCATGAGCCAGAAAAGAGAACACACCAGGAGCTGGAATGACAGGAGGCCTAGACACAAGCAGAATGATCTTAGGCAGGCTACTAATAAGCTTACCTTGGCAAACTTTGATGGCAGTGGTAGAGTTACAGCACGTGCCTGGGTTAGTAAGCTTGATACATTCTTGACATTACATCCCATGCCTGAGGAGGATGCCATTCGATTTGCAGCCCTTCACCTTGATGGCGTGGCACATTACTGGTGAATTCATGGTATGGCTACTCTTCACCATGACAGGATTACCTCGTACCAGGAGTTTATTGATAGACTGGTAGAGAGATTTGATAGACGTGATCCTGAGCTATTCTTCAGAGATTTGGCACAACTGAAACAGTTAGGTAGCTTGGAATCATACATTGGAGAGTTCCAAAGACTATCTGTGATGGTGACAGGAATCTCAGAGAGAAGGCTGATCATATTGTTCATTGAGGGTCTTTTCGAGCCCATGAAAGGTTGGATAAAAGCATTTGATCCACCTACTTTACAAGAGGCCATGAGGAAAGCTCGCAACATGGAGCTATCTACACCTCGTAAGCCATTTGGCTCGAAACCAATTACCTCCTACACAGAGAACAAATCAGATCCGAAGAAGGCTGATAATGCAGATCCAAAAAAGAAATTTGCAGCCCCTTTAGATCGAGAAACAATGAACGATTTACGAAGAAGGAAACTTTGTTTTTACTGCAAGGGTCTGTATAACTTTAATCATGACTGCCCCCTCAAACCTAAAGGGCAAAACAGGCACATGGAGTGGTTTTATGAGGGAAAAGCGTTGACTGATTTTTCTGATCAGCAAGCTCCAATCTATGATACGGATGGAGAAGAGTCAGAAAACGAGGCAGAAATTGTAGTAGAAACAGAATTACAGGAGGCTCATATGTCCAGCATGCAGAGAGAGGGATCTTTCAGACTCCGTGGGATCCTAGCTGGTCAAAGGGTCATATCTCTTCTAGATATAGGTGCAACCCACAACTTCATCGATTCACGGTTGGTGGAGAAACGGGGAATTCAAACTCAGCAGTTTGAAGGCATACGTGTGAAGGTTGCAGATGGATACACTCTCAACTGCGAGAGGATGATACCTGACTTGCCTTTGAAACTCAACAATTTCGAGTTTAAGGCAGATTTTTATGTTGTGAACATGGGAGGAACGGATATAGTTCTTGGCATGAAGTGGCTTCATGCAATAGGAGAGTTCACGCTTAATTTGCGTGACATGGAGATGAAATTCAGCATAGATGGCACAAATCATATTCTAAAAGCCATCAAGGACAGCAACCTTAGAGAGATTTCACTTCGAAGAATGGAACGTTTGATTCGTCACGATATGGTAGAGTGGGCTGCTGAGTGCAAGCTAATGCCTTCACAGTTGGAGCAGCAAGCTTCTTCTTACCATCCTGATGTGCAGGAACTTCGTATCAAACATGCGAAGGTTTTCAGTGCAATTCCACTAGGCAGACCTCCTGATAGAGGTATTGAGCATATTATAGAGCTGGATGAGGGCACGAAACCGATCATGATTACTCCTTACCGACAC
The DNA here is from genome assembly GCA_007258455.2 of Sequoia sempervirens. Taxonomy (NCBI): domain Eukaryota; kingdom Viridiplantae; phylum Streptophyta; class Pinopsida; order Cupressales; family Cupressaceae; genus Sequoia; species Sequoia sempervirens. The sequence goes on from VDFB02271358.1 coordinate 127,057,077, forward strand.
CCCAAGCGTTTGAAAGATGAGATTGAGAAAACTATTAAGGAGCTTTTAGCTATGGGGCACATTAGGCGGAGTAAGTCACCCTTTGCTTCATTAGTTGTTTTGGTGAAGAAAAAGGATGGTACACTCAGAATGTGTATTGACTACAGAATGCTTAACAGGAAAACTATAAAGAATAGGTATCCTATCCCACGGATAGATGAGTTGATAGACGAGCTTCATGGAGCTTGCTACTTCTCAAAGATTGATTTGAGGACAGGGTATCATCAGATCAGAGTCTGAGAGGAGGACATAGAGAAAACTGCGTTCAGATGTCACTGTGGACACTATGATTTCTTGGTTATGCCATTCGGTTTAACCAATGCTCCAGCCACGTTTCAGTCTACAATGAACAAGGTTTTCCATCCTCACTTGAGGAAATTTGTATTGGTGTTCTTCGACGACATCCTGGTTTATAGCAAATCATGGGAGGAACACATGGTTCACTTGGATGAGGTACTAAGTATACTTGACAGGGAGTCCTTGTACGCCAAGGAGTCTAAGTGTGCTTTAGGCATGGCAAAGCTTTTATATTTGGGACACATCATCAGCGGTGCAGGAGTCAGCATGGATCCAGAGAAAGTTCGAGCCATCATCGATTGGCCTACACCTGAGACATTGACACAGCTCAGGGGTTTTGTAGGATTGTGTGCTTTCTATCGTCGGTTCGTTAGTGGATTCTCGCGGCATGCTGCGCCACTAACTGATTTGACTAAGAAAGGTGCTTTTGTGTGGACACCACTAGCACAGGTGTGCTTTGAGAAGTTCAAACTTCTCATGACCACATGTCCAGTTTTGGCTCTACCGGACTTCACCAAACCTTTCGAGTTACATTGCGATGCCAGTGGTGAGGGTATTGGTGCAGTTATCATGCAGGATCGACACCCTATAGCTTTCGAGAGCAGGAAGCTAAGAGGTCTTGAATAGAGCTACAATATCTATGATAAGGAAATGTTGGCCATCATGCATGCCATGGCCAAATTCAGGCAGTACTTGATTGGTAGCAAATTCACTGTTAAAACCGATCATAATAGTTTGAAACATTTTCTTGGGCAGCGAGATCTGAACGAAAGGCAACAGAAATGGGTCAGCAAGCTTTAGTCTTACGATTTTGACATCTCCTATGTCAAGGGCACTTAGAATGTGGTTGCTGATGCTTTATCTCACTATCCTCACTTGAGCTCTATTACACTGGTTTCAGAGGATTGGAGACATCTAATAGTAGCAGAGTATGCTAAGGACCCATGGGCTTCTAGCATAGTAGATGGAACAGTACAGGATGACAGGTATTCACTTGTAGATGATCTTATCATTTACAAAGGGAGGATTTTACTAGTCCCAGGTTCTGAGATGAGGGACAGGGTATTGAGGTCATTCCATGATTCACCCATGGCAGGACACCCCGGGTACTTTAAGACCTACAGGCAGGTACGGGAGAGATTCTCTTGGAAGGGTCTCAAGTCTTATGTTCTCCAGTATGTCAGGGAATGTCTTGTTTGTCAGCAGAACAAGCAAGAGCATACATACCCTGCAGGTTTACTCCAGCCGCTTCCTATTCCTGAGAGGAAGTGGGATTGTTTGTCCATGGACTTCATTACGGGCTTGCCAAAAGCTCAAGGGAAGGACAGCATTTTCGTGGTGGTAGATCGATTGACGAAATATGCACACTTCTTATGAAATCACTACACACACACCGCGGCTACCAGTGCTTAGTTGTTCTTAGAGGTACGGTTTGCCCACCGGGTATAGTCGTGTAGGGACGGGGTTTATATGAGTAACTACGAGTTATTCAAACTTTGTGGAGACGAGCTCCTCCAGTACCGGCTACCACCCAGACCCGGATGGACGGTGAGATCATCAACAAATGGGTGGAAGGGTACTTGCGGAACTATAGTTCAAGGCAGCAGAAGGCATGGGTGAGGTGGTTATACCTTTGTGAGTATTGCTACAATACCACCCATCACATGAGCATCCAGATGACACCTTACCGAGCATTAAATGGATATGATGCTCCAAGCTTTCTAGACTTATTGCTGAGTGACAGTAGAGTTCCCAGTGCTGGTGATTTATTACAAGAGAACCAGGATATTATGAAGGCACTCAGAGAGAATATACAGAAAGCCCAAAATCAGCAAAAGCAATATGCTGATCAGAAACGAGTAGAGCGGTCTTTCGAGATCGATGATTTGAAGTTATTAGCGATGCTTCGGTACTTATAAGTGATCCACTTACCCCTTACATTAAGAAGAAACAAGCGATACTATGGACCTTTCAGAGTTGTCAGACGTGTCGGTGAAATGGCTTATGAGTTAGATCTTCCGGTGGACAATAAGGTTCACAACATGTTCCATGTGTCGCGTCTCAAAAAGGCGTTGGGACAACAGGTGATTCCTTCTATTGTTTTACCACCCCTGGATGATGAGGGTAAATTGATTTTGATACCTGAGGCCATTCTAGATTCCAGAGAGCGTCATCTTCGGAGGCAGGTTATCAGGGAATACTTGGTAAAGTGGAAAGATCTACCAGCAGAGGATGCTACTTGGGAGAGTGAGTATTCTTTAGCATCGGCTTTGAGTTTGCTTGTGGACAAGAAGCAAATTGAGGGCTATGATGTCCCTCTAGAGCGATTCGAGGAGCGGTGTGTTAGCCCTTTATTGGACCCTTACGTAGATATTTAGCTAGATTGGTTAAGAATTGATGTGGTACTTTCTAGAGTTTGATGGATTCGGTTTCAAAGCCGGTGGTTGGTTCCACGGCGTTGGCGATCACCGAGTCGGCGGCAATGACACAAGATATATGGTGTTTTGAAATTGAGTTATGGGTTTTAAGTGATTTAAATATTAATTGATTTAATATTTAATTATAAAGTCAAATTGACTTTATATTTTTAAATCACTTAAATATTCTCTAAAAAGTGATTTAATATTTTAATCACTTAAATGGATAAAGTGCGCCCAAGTATTTAATTCATATACTATTGAAATGAATTAAATATTATTTAAAAGATTTTAATATCCAAAAGTGGCGTATTTTCTTGGGATTCGTGCCTTTGCATAAAAGGGCATTTCTGGCAATGAGAAACTCACCTTTTGACAATTTCGACTTTGCCTTGTGCTATTTCCTGTGCATTCTCCTGTGATCAGGGTTTGAACAATCCATTTGTAACGAACACACTTGTACGATAAATTTAAAACTTTACAATTCATACATAAAAGTAAGAACAATACCATTTTGATTAAAAAATTTCTTTTCAAAACATAAATAAGAAACATCTTTTGCATCTTTAAACTATTTCATTCCAAATGAAATTACAAAGCATGAAGAGAAACATACATACATAGCCCGTAGGCTTTTGACACCAATAGAAATAAGAAGGTCCAGGAATTCGTCCTGTCAAGTCTTGGATCATCCGTCGGGTGTTCGTGGAGGAGAAACATCACTCGAGCGTTTTTCCGCCAACCACGGACTTATAATGCGGTCCCCCGCACGATCATTTTGCAATGAACGGCCCTCCCTTCGAAGAAGAGATTGGTTGGGTAACCTCTAATGACTACCAACTGGACATAGTGCTGTGATTCTACAAAACTAGCTTTCGTGCTATCGGCAAATCACAAACTAGGTTGTATTTCGGAATCACGGTGAACTGACAGTGTAGTACAACAACTAAATGGTTCCTTACACTACTTTGGCCAAAGTGTTTACGTTCAACGAAGAACATAGGTCATATGTCACATTCACTAGCCAGGTTCAACTTGACTTAAGGCTATCTTAATTCTACGCGTAGGTTGGCCTATCGGGGTAGTCCGTACCCTAGACTTCCTACAACATCTTACTACTGGGAAGAAGAATCCATTTAACAAGATACTACAACTGACGCCCTAATTCAGGTTATACGCATCCTAGGGATACAATAACTTGACTGAGTTGTTTGTATCTAGTTGTAGTATATAACTTGCAAATATTCTTGATTCAATCCTAGTAACTATTATCTATACACAAGCATATGCTCTTATATAGAGCCATTAAATACTACGCAGATTGCTTTCCATTAAATAATGTAAACCGTACATTATTGACAACAAAAACCATGAAAAGACTATATACATGATACTTTTATATCACAATTTATCACATGTTTAAGAAACTGATATTCTTTTTAATTCAATTTAAGTCTACCAGACAGTCAAACTCTTTCCTTTCCAGCCATGACTATAATTAAGAGACCTATCAGATTACTCGGAAAATTAGAAAAATATGTAAAGAAAGAATTTAGCATGCCTGATTTAGCTTTCCAGAAGTTTGGAAGGTAGCTCCTTCACTTGCCTTCACTCAGATGGCTTTCAGCTGGATACTTGAAACAAATACTCCAACACAGCAGACTAGCAATTTCCTGATTACTCCTCTCTTATTCAGAGGTTACTTTCTAACTAACAATTCCAAACTACTGCTCTTTTGTTCAGAGATTACTTCACATAAACTTAACAATTTCCTTACTAAGGCGAACTCACTCTTTAGCTGTAAAATGCTCAAGGAAAACTTGATTGAAAATTCGTGTGAGTATGAATGCCAAACGCAGGTATATATAGGTTTGATTTTAAAACTGATTTCCACCTTCTATGGCGCCAGAACTGCCAGCAAGTGGAGGAATGTTTCAAACTAAAAACGTGTTGCAATATAATGAGGGTTTCGACCTCCATTTTAGACAGCAAAGAAGCTTATTTCAATTCGAGTTTGTTCAGATTGTTAAAAACGTGACAGCTCTCAATCTGGCGCGTTTTTACAGTTAGGTTAATTGCCAAGTTTTCATTTCAGACTTTTTCCTTGCTCAAATGGCGTCCACATTTCCTTCTGTTTGCTAAGCATGAAATATCTCAGCCATTTTCTGACGCCTGGCCCTAGTCGCGCGATTTCTCTGCGCGTTTTTCATTTTCTTTAAGCATTTTCACGTTTTTTCTTCCTTATTTCGATTTTGTAAATCTTTAATTCTTTGATAAAGTCTTCAAAATAATTATGACGCATTTGCTCAAGCTCAGTTTTGAATTTTAATATTTCAACGGATTCATTTAGAGAAATTCGCGATTTAGAGAAATTCGCGATTTTTATTCTCTTCTATGATTTACATTCTCATTTTATAAAAGTGTTTAAATGTTTAATTTACATTTCATTTGATTTGTAAATTCTTTTATTTAAATATATTTTATATATTCTATTAAAATATTTATATAATATAGTTTTTGTATAATTATTTAAATTATTAATTTAAATAATATCGTATACATTTTAAACTATATTATATTGATATTTTAATATAATATTAAATATATAGAAATACTTATCTTTATACCAATACATATGTATTCATTTACATTATACGTTTATCTATTGTGCCTCAATCAATACTTATATGAAAACATGTAAATGTATATATATGTATTTGTATAAATTCAGAGGCAAGATATCGTTACTATATATAATTCATTCATCTCGTTAGCTGTGGGTATGTATACTTGTATATATATCTATATATATACTACATGTATAAGTATCCATAAATACATTTATATCGACACATACGTATGGCATATCCATCTGCTTAATACGTTTGTATCGACATGAATGTACTTATGGGTACTTGTACATATCGTATTCGTATGTACAAATACACATATCCACCTCTAACCAGAACTTATCACTTATAAGGTTATACTGGCAAGCATCACTTGTTTACACATTCAGAAGAAGACACAACTCCTAATGATACTAGACAAGCCTACGGATGACTTACCTTTAACCAGAACAATGACTTAGCTTACACAGTTCTAAGGTTTGTGTGTGTATGTCCAGTTGGTATCCATTACTGTTTACCCGACCAAGTTCTTCCCCGAGTGATATCTCTCCTCTGTCTCGAGGTACGAACCTGTTTCCTGCAAATCATGACATGGTAACGGAAGTCATTTGCTCAAGACCAAAGTAATATACATTAAGCATCGTAGAAAGTTAGAACAACATTATTTCATAACTCAATATGCTAATTTCATTCAAGATTTACATCAATAGAAGCATCAGATAAAGAGACAATCATTTAGGATACATCCAATTGATCACAAGAACAATTCAATTTATTCAACAGAAAGATTCAACATTTACAATGTACATCCTATGAATAGTAGCTATACAATCGGGGTGTAACACCATTGAAGAACGGTACCTCTTCAGTGTTGAGCACTCTTGAGATTGTGAAAGATCAATCGAATCAGTGCAATTGAGAGCTTCATTCAGAGGTTCTACATGATTCAGACAGAGAATATATATTGAGATTTTATGTTGATTGCAATAAAGAAAGGGTTTCTTCCTGGTGGCGCTTCCTTCTTCAGATTCAGAGGCTTCCAGCAGGGATAATACATATTCTTTCCTTGTCCGTACGGCTTACCTTGGGATTTGTGCATTCTGGAGAGGCGTGTGAAGGGTTTGGCTGAAACGCCTTCCTTTTGATTGCTTTTTGACTTGCATCCTTGGCGTCTAGTATTTCCAGAGACCTGTATCCAGTTTTGAGGCAGGAGAATCCAAATCTAGAGGCTTGGCGTCCATTATTGTCAGTATTCAACATTCTTGGCTAGCAATCTGGCTTTCTGTTTTAAATAAAATAACTGGAGACATTCTGGTATGTCTATCATTCATGATCTCATTGTTGCAATGAAATAACATCTTCTGCATTTCCATTCTGTAAGAAATTGCTCTGTATTTCAGTTTACAAGCTTTTATATGTTGCGCCCCTTCTCTTCTGTCTATCAAACTTTCTCTAAAAAACACTAAATAACACTAAAAGACTTAAGAAATATTGGGGTTTGAGTTGAGAGCCAACAGGGCTCATCACATTGAAATATAAAGAGCATCAACAAAGCCAACATATCTAGAATGCAAGCCATCATATGGAGAATGTACTCACCAATGGCCATACAATTTAATGAATGGTGGAGAAGGACCAAACAAACAAGGAGCCCAATCTAATTGAACACTTGACTCCTAAAATACTTCCTCAAGTTGATCACTAAACCCCAACAGTACTACAAGCACTTAAAAGTATTCCTATCATGAAAATCCAGTGTAGTACTCTCAAAGGCCTAGGATATGTTTTCTCTAAATTCACTAGCTTGGTTGAATAACTCCCTAGTTCTATCAAATCCAAAGTCTAAGGAGAGTCAATTGCAAAAGGCTATAGGGATGCAATTGAAGATGCAACTCTTGTGTCAATAGGATAACCTCGCAAAGGTTGTATGACATCAATAGGAAGATGAGAAGGAACAAGTCATACATCAACAACAACCCACAAAGGCCGTACAAATGACTCCTTTGCATCCTAAACATCCTATACAACAAAAACTAAATAATTGAATTTGTGTTTGACAAACCAAATAGTGAAGGGAAAAGCAGAGTAGCCAACGACTTTATCTAATTGTACAACACTATCTTGGAGATGTATAATAGCTTGTAGCAAAGACCATATGGTGACAAAAGAAATTTCAAGTAGTTGTATGATGAGAAAGGAGTTAGGAATGTTAAGATTCAAATATTTAAATGTTTCTTCCCTTGATTGTATGGTAGCAAAGCTTCCATAATTGATTTGTTTGATGCCTCCAATTGGCCATACAAGGGACAATGAAGAAGATTCAAAAGTATTATTTGTCATTTGCTTGCCAATCCTTATTGTATAGTAAGTTTGAGATGTTTTATCACTTTATTAAGGGGTCATATAATCAACTTAGGATGATTAGGGTGTACAATGAATTCAAAATGTAAAATGAGTCCCATTAAAAGTCCACATGATGGGATCCTCTTCAACCTACAATACTTTATTAATTTTTCTAATGTTATTTTTTTCATCCATTTTAAAAGGCTTTTACCTTTATCATTTTTCTCATGTGGGGCCCACCAATTATATTTCTCTTTTAACTTCATTAATTTTTTGTCCAACCCATTGCATGGTACTTTTCCCTTTTTTGTAATTTTCTTGATACTTCTACTCTGATCTAGCTTTAGTGTCATGTCAAAATATACAACACAAGTAGGGTACTTTGTAACACTCATTAGGACAAGTATCTATAGGCTCCAAATCAAAAAAAAAAAATTGTTATTTTGAGGCATACCTTCATTAATTTTGGGATTTTCAATGAAGGTGGGTGCCTCTACTGAAACATCAAAGTCAACCATATTCAAAACTTTTGACCTTTGCAAATTGTTCAATTTTTCAAAATCATTCATCATTTGCTACTTGTCATCATGTAGTCCTTGTTCCTCTTTGTTAATGTCTATTGCTTCACTAAACTTGCAATTTGATAAAAATATTTCATAGTCCTCTATAGCTTCAATAAGATTGCAGATTGATGGAAATACTACATGTTGTACCCCAAATTAAAAAATTTGCTACACTTAGGCATTTTGAAGAAATGGGTAAAAGTCTTGTCAAATTTGTCAAAAAAGGTCAAAATTTGGGTTTGCATGTCTTGCATGAGGGCTAAAAACTTGAAATTTCCAAAATTTGATGATATGAGTCTGCTCTAAGCGACCCAATCTACAAAACCTAGATCTCAGTTTTTCATCCCTACTTTTTAGAAAAACTGCTATCTTTAGAAACTTTCTAAAAATAGTAACTTTTTTTGGGTTTTTTTGGGTTTCTTTCGAAATGGATACTGGTAAAATTTTCTAAAAATAGAAAGTTTGTCTGTTAGGTTTCAAATTGATTTTGATTGGCTCAAAATACTTCCTCATCAAGCTGGTGCAGTCAGAATCACCAAATGATCAGTTTTGCCCTAGTGGATCTATTCTGCTTTTTCAATTTCAAAAAGCATTTCAGGAGCTTCAAAAGTCATCAATGGAGGCCAGTCAGCTGCCAGGCGTCAAATTCAACATTCAAGCACTAAACAGAAGATGAGATGATGAACGTGCGCGAAAAACGAAGGAGTTGAAATCTGCAGAAAAATGACTAAGTCTGCCAACCATGGGCGCCCCAGAAGGAGATAGGCGCCCAACTTTTTAGGACATCAAATGATGAAATCAAGGTTCGTGCTTCCAGGAAAAGTTGTTCAGATTCTTCCCAGCTCTACAGTGAGTCTGGTAACGTCATTATCAGATTAACAAGTCACCCGGAATTCAAGATCAAACAGGAAGGTTTTAACCAGAAGACAAAAGGCAAACCATGAAAATCACTGAAAATATTCTAAGTCTGGGAACTTTGGGTGCCCCAGGTGCCCAGGGGCGCCCAGCCTTTTGAGAGGCCAAACTCAGCAGTTAGGGTTTGCAGATGAGCTCAATCTCTTCAGAACTCAATCAACTTCGTAATGGATGTCTTCGTCAGATCATCAAACTTGTCAATCTCTGGCAAATCCAGGTCAAGTTGAAGGTATAGAATGATCAAGTTTGAAGATGAAAGTCAAAGTGAAAATGGCTAAGTATGGAGGAGTTGGGCGCCCCAGAAGGAGAAAGGCGCCCAAGTTTTTGAGGGCTCAAACAGATGAATTTGCCAGTGAAGCCTCCAACGTGACTTCCTCAGAGTTGATCAAGCTTTCAAACTAGATCATCAGCTCATCAATCTAAGTTGGCAGTCATTAGATGCTAAGGTGGAACAAAGGGAAAAACAAGAGCAAAATGCCAAAATTCAAAAGCAAAGAAGAAAAAACAAAAAATATTCTAACTCTAGTGAAGTTGGGCGCCCCAGCTAGCCAAGGGCGCCCAAGCTTTTGGGCCCTCAGATGCAGCTTTCAGGTGATATCACTCCTAGGAGACCCTTCTCAGAATCTTCTCAACTCCGCAAGGAATCCAGCCATCAGTCTATCAGAGCCCCGAATCATCCGAAATAGCAAGATCGTCTGAAAGAGAAGAGATAAGCCGAAAACATGAAAAATGGTTAAGTCTGGTGAACATGGGCGCCCCTGGAGAAGATAGGCACCTAGGGTTTTGAGGCCTCAGATGACAGTATTTGCAATGGCAGTCTCTAGGATCACCTCATCAGATTCAGCCAAGCTATCCAACAGAACAGTCAGCCAACCGATCTGATCAGTCTAGCTCCTAGAATCGAGATTTCATCAAAAGATCAAAGGGAAATGAGAACTTGAAAATCACACAAATGGCTAACAATGTGAAGGTTGGGTGCCCCAGAAGGAGATGGGCGCCCATGATTTTGAAGGATCAAATGAGGTTTTTAGCTAAAGGTGCCTCCAGAATAATCTTCTCAGATTCAATCAGGCTTCGCGATGAAACATTCAGCTCGTCCATCGAATCAACCAGGAAGCCGGAGATTGAGGATCAAATAGGGTTTCAAAGTTGAGAAAAGTCTAAAAACTCAAAAGTGACCAAGTCTAGGAGAAGTTGGCGCCTCTAGCTAAGAAGGGGGCCCAAGTTGTCTTGCCTTAGTCAAAATTTTGAAATTTTGAAATTTCAAGATGAAGCAAAATGTCCAAGTTCGATGAACAGGGAGATTTTAGGGTTTGGACGATAAAAGCAAAAAGAAAACAAAGTTGTCTCAAGCCTAAAGCTTATTTAAGAGGCTTTTATCATTCAATTTTCATTATTCTTTGCAGGTGGCGTCCAAGTTGAAGAGGAGCAGCAACTTTTAAGTTTTTATTTCAAGATTCAAGAGCTCAAGGTTGCTGATTTTCAAGAAGTTCTTCATTAATTTTCAAACCAGAAACATAAGACCTTTGTTTTTCATGCTTTTTTTCATCCAGAACATTGAATTTTTGAAGAAGGTCAAGGTTTTCCATTTTCAGCCATTTGGGTCTTTTCTTCTCATCTTTATGAAGAATTTTCGATGAGATTTCTCAAGTTGCAGCAGCTGTTTATTCCTTGCATGTCAGTGAAATCATCAGAGTTCTCAAATTTTGATCATCTGGGTCCTCTTGAAACATTCTTCTGAAGAAAACCCATATCACAGCTTTTTTCAAGAAAATTTTAGATTCTAAGGTTTGCTGCTTTTTCAATCAGCCCTCAGTAGTTTTCAAATCTGATCAACTAGGTTCATTCCAAATCTTATTCTAAACAAAACCTAGGTGCCAGCTTTTTTTCGTGAAAAATTGAAGAAATTAGGGTTTCCTGCTTTTTCAGTCTACACTCAAAATTTTCAAAAACGGGCGATCTGGGTTGTCTTGCAACGAAATTCTGAGCAAAACCCATATCTCAGAAAAATTTTGAAAAATTTGCCCGTCTGAAAAAGAAAAACCAACATTCTAAAAATAGAAAGTTGCTCAAAACTTGTTTGAACATAGGCAAGTTTACAATCATTCTTCAAGGTTTTCAAAATGGAATACACTCCCAATGATTTCAAGACCAAATCAGCTCTCTACCACGATTTCATCAAAACAGCTGAGACGAACTTGCATCACATCAAGCCGGTGTTCAACCTATATGCTTTGGAGAGCGCGGGTAACACTGCAATCAGAAACCTAGGACACTCTAGACTTCTTGCAGCGACATCCATTCCTATTTCAGTTCAGAGTCTAGAGTTTGTAATCGCTTGCATCAAGCATTACAATTCAGCAACACGAGAGATCCAATCAATAGATGGCAAAGTGATTTGCAGTCACGATTGAGAAATGCTTCTCAATTCCCCCTTGGCCTGAAAGTGTGACTATTTCTAAAGGAGAATGTGAAAGGATATGGGAGATGCACAAGGACAAATACAGCAAGAAGATTGCACTGAAGTGGATGAAAGAAAAACATAAGATTCTACCAAATCACATTTCCATGATGTCAGCAAAGTTCAAGAAAGCGGCCAATGAGGTTGAAGATTTCCTGAGATCAATTGCAGATGGTGAAGAAATCTTGGAAAAGCGCAACTTTGCTATTGATGGTATAGATGCACCTGACAGGGACACAGTTTCTTGCTTTTTAGCGGATGTGATCGAGATTTAAAGCAGCTTTCTTCCAGAAACTTTCTTTCCGCTTTTTTTCTATTCTCGGAACAATTCTTATCCATTCTTTGAAGAGAAAGAAGATAAAATGTAATAGTTGGCATTTCCTGCTTTTCCTACTTTCTTAGGTGTTAGATGTTATCTTCTTTTAGTTTTAGAAATAAGGCTTGCTTGCTGACCAAGCCCTAGTTGTAAAAGCAAGGAGATTTTAGGGTTCCTTACTCCTCTGCTTGCCTATAAATAAGAGCAGTCTTGCTCGTTTATTTTTCAACCATGCTTATGATAACAAACACTGAGCCTATTAGTGCCTTCTATTGTTATTCAGTGTTGTTCAATCGTGTTTATGATAACAAATTGTTGAGCCTCTTTAGCCAACAAGTTGTTATAGTTGTTGTCCTCTTTGTGTTAGAACAAATTTGCAAGTCTCTTTTAGCTGCAAGTTCTTGTTCCGTGCATGTGTTTAGTGTAATCTTCTGTTCCAAAAATTTGAGAAATAAAGTCTTTGAGCCTATTTTTCCTTGATATATTATTCTGTTATGCTTATATGATCTTTAATTTCAGCTTGCATTGAAAGTAAGTAGATGTATGTTGGAAGGAGAGTTTATCTAAGTATTTTGTCAGAGAATCAAACCTTGTCCATTTCTAATTCTCTTGCTCTACATTTACTTGAGAAATTAGAAACGTCATTAGCGTAAGTTAGTCGTAGTTGAAGTTCTAAATCAGAAAATCTCAGCTACGATGCTTGAGTTTTATAAACCTTGTGCTCTTAGCTGATCAAAAAGATAGGCAACTTAGTTTTAGTTTACTTTCTTAAACACCATCAGCAAGAGGGAGCTCCCCCTCCTAATTTGAAGAGCAGTTTATCTGTGCATAGCTATCCGTTTCAAATCCACATTCTAGAGGTGCGAATTTAAACGCCAACACTACATAATCCTTCATTTTCCACAAGAAAAAGCCATGAAGGAAATTTATTTCATCTTCCAAACACAATTGCAATTCCAAAATTTCTTTGGCATTCAACTCCATTGGACCTTGATCATGCTTCTCTATCTACTCTTTTCCAAATTCCAAGGCTAACAAATCTAAGGAAGTCACTTCCTCACTTACTAGATGTTTCCTTAAATCAATTCTATACTGTTTACCCTTGTTTTCAATGGAGAGTATATTCTCTTTCTAGTTGTGGCCAGCTTTGGCTACTACTAGCCAACCTTGACCCAACAATCCATTGTTCCTTTCTTCCGTTATGAGATAAACACAAAATTTAATAAAAATGCTTCAGTTCCAATAAGTACCTTTTGCCCCATGAGGATTTCAACTAATTGAATTCTTTGTTGAATCACTTCTACCAACTAGAAAGTTTGAGGCCAAATGATCAGCTTGCCTAAACTTCTCCAAGTGTCTTCCAGAAGTACATTCACATTAGACCCGCCATCACTAATTGTGTTGATGAGATTCCTTCCAAGGATCTCCATGTGCACCACCATTGGTTTCTTTGCCATGTCAACCATCAATAGCATAGGATTGATTGCTTGGTCTCCCAACAATGAAGGTTCGATTATGGGGTCTTCATTATCTCCATATTCTAAATGGGCAATGGCATGCATCATCTCATCCCTCTTAGATACAATATTGGTTATAGCATTTCTATGTTTGAGAATACTTTGTAACAAATCCATTATTGTAATTGGTACATTTGTTTGAAGTACTTGCCTTGCAATAATTTTACTAGATTACAATTGATTTGTTACCATGCTAGAGTTTGCATTTGAGTGGCAAAGTTCATTATCTATAGCATGCTTCAACTCATCTCCTACTCAATGAAGTCTTTCTTCTTCAATACATGAATCTAGGTACACAATCTTCTTTGCCTAGGCTCAAGTAATGACAAATACTTCATTATGTCTCTCTACATCAATTATATTAATGCTCACCTTTTGTTTCAAGCATCCTACATCATCATGATCTCCAGGCCCACACCATTTACAAAGTAGTCCCATTTCATTCCAATTTTTATGTTAGTCCCTAGCAAAGTTTCCCCATTCACTACATTGTCAACATTGGATAATGGCATGGTCTTTGGAGCCATACTATATCCAACTCCGACTTCCCGCTCTTTGATTTAGATAGCTGCCCAAAGATGTGTTCATGTTATTATGTGGCTTTAGTGAAGTGCTTGGTGGAGTGAATTGCTCTCCTTGGGTAAAGAGTACTTGTGTACCCTTACTCTTCAAATTTTACAAGCACTCTTTTGTTGAATGGCCCATAATTTGACGAATATCACAAAACATTTTCTTGGGACAATTAGCTTTCCTGTAACCTTCATTTCACAATCTATACACCATAATTCTTTAGGTTCTTTGTTAATTTCCTTCTTTTCCTTCAATTCCTTCATCATTCAAAGTGTGTCTCTCCATAGTACTTGTATTGTTCCCAAATCACTATCACTATTTCCGTATGAACTGTCATCTTCATTCGTTTTTCTTTTGGATTGTGCAAACATCTTGTCTCCACTTTCTATGTCCATAACTCTATTATACAATTTTGTGTATAATAAAGGTGGTACAACTTTCATTTTTTTCCTTAAAAAAGGTATAAGGCCTTCAACAAACAATCTTCTCTTTAAACCATCAAGGGGTTCATTTCTAATTTCACAAGTATTTCCTTGAGCCTAAGATTATAAGCTCTTACACTTTCATGAATACCTTGCCTAGTGTTGTAGATTTCTACTACAATTTTGTTGTCATCTAGAAGCAATTTGAATTCCTCCTTAAAAACATTCCATAATTTCTTCCATGTATTTAAAGAGGCTGGTTCAATCTTTGTGTACCAATCAATGACCATACCTCTTAAGGTGTTGGAAATGACCATAGCCAATATGCTTCATCCTTCTAACCCTTTCTTGCCCAAATGATTTCATAGGTCTTACAATGTCTTATTGAATCCTCTAATCCATCTCCTTAAACTTGGACAACTTCTACTTTTATACACTTGGGCTTGATGGTGGAGTTACCATGGTTTTACCTTATTCAAACTTTGTGCCTAGAACCTAACCTATTACTCCTTAGGGAGTTTTAGTTCAAACAATTCAGTGATTCTTCCATAGTCTTGGACACATGGGAGTAATCTACTCTCCTAGTAGCTTCAACATTCTACACACTTGCTTCACCTTCTAGTTCTCTTTTTTATGTTCCAACCCTTGGCCCTAGAGTTCTCAGCTCAATTTCTTCTTCTATTAACAACTCTTCGGTGCCTCGAAGTTGTTCTAGTATGCTTCCCTTTGTCTATCTCAAAAGCCTTCCAACTCCATCTCCCAACAAAGAATTTCCTTGTATAGAGGAGGCTATATTGATTCTTCATAACGAACTTGATCTACATGGTCTATGCACACTTCATCTAGTAATGGAAAATGTCTTAACGATTTCCACCCACTCTTCCTTCATATGGATGTTTGTAGCAATTTGAATGTTTTGATATCTTCACACCTAACTACAACTCCAACTAACACACCAACTCCGACTTCTAATTTAGGACAAACTTCGGCTTTGAATTTGTACTACTAGTCTCTTTGGCTACCTCTCATAGTCATTTTCTACGTTTTCTTTGCTTTAAGATAATTCATAGTCTCTTCCCACCTTTGTTGGGGCCTAAGGGCATGAATTATCTTAAATCAGACCCAACTTTTTAAGGCAACAACACCAATGTTTACTTTTTGATCTGATAGAACCAGTAATTGCAAGTAACAGAAATAACAATGCCTACCAAATAGAGTAATAAAAATATAACTTTATTTACATGAAGTTCATACAGAAGTAGACCAAGATAATTATCCAAGGGTCAAATTTATTTCCCTGACTATGCAAAGTCTATTTAAAGCACATGATGGTTGCCAAACAAACCACAACTGTTGACAACTAAGAACTAACTTCTTGAAGCCAAGAAGTGAATAATAGTTAGGTATAAAAACACATTACACTAACTACACCAATATCTAAGATAATACAGCCTGCTAATAGTTTTTCCATATCAACATTGACACAAATCCTTGCCTAGTTAAGAACACTAGGATACTTCATAAATTCAGAGGCAGTAAGAGTCTAACTAACTCTTCTACTTCCCAGTTGAGACAGCACTAGCGCTTTCTAGCCAGGCAAGCAGCGAGGTAATGTAATAACCTATTGCCCCTCCCATTTCCTTCAGGGTGGATTCTTGAAAATATTAGCTAGGAAACAGGGGTAGCCTGATCCATACTGCAACTATGCTTAAAAGATCTTCCAAGGGGCTAAAGTAAGGATACCAATGTGTCATGAACAAACCTGAATTTTCTATGGACTATTGGCCTCCTTGAAACAATAGATCCTTTTCTTGTTTAGTGAGGAAGATGGCCATGAAGAATCCCTTTGGCCTCATGAGAATATCTACAGATCCGAAGGGTTTTCATTTTTTTTGTATCTAGATTTTCTGAGTTTTAGGTCCTTGAATGCCCTCATTAATCTGCAAATAAGGGCCTTTTCCATAAACAACAAGAGTCGATTTTCCATTTCATCCATGGAAAATTTTAACTTTGACAGTATTTTCATTCTAAGGTTACAACCAGATTCCTTTTTTGAGGAGAAAGAAGGCCTGATAATCTTTCTATGAGCATGATACTGAATAAATTGCAGTCAATCTTCCTGACAGATCTGCTTTGTGTTATGATAGACGGTGATTCTGATAAGAGGATTTGGATTCAGAGGAGGAGTGCTCTGTGAAGAGATCATGGCAACCTCCTCCCCATGGGACAGATCCTTGCTCCAATTATTGAAGGACTGAGTTAGATTGATAATAGTTACTAGTGAGAGATCTCTGGTTCAGAGGTGGAGAGAACATGGACCAGTCTTGGGAGCTTCATGACTGAGGAGGACATGGACACACTTGATGCTAGTACCTTGCATCAACACAGTTGGAACAATTGTAAATGATATTAAGTGGTATATCTGTCATCTCATTTGTTTTGTGTTTTACAAGAAATGTACTGATGATTAGTTGTTTCCATCCTGACACCAAAAGTGGAGGGTATAAATCCACAAGACATATTCATTGATGTGCTGCTTGAATAAATCTATAATTGTGTCCTTTCTCAGAGTATATATTTTGTTTTGACAATTGAGTATTGATTCGGGAATACTTCAATGTTTTTATTGACTTCCAACTACTAGTTTTGTGGTCCCATGAACTGTTATGGTCTCGTGGACGTCAATTTTCATGCACCCACCAATCCAAAACATACCAATTTCCATAAATATAATAATGAAATTTAATCCCATGAATGTTCTTGCCAATTTTAGGCCACATTAAATAACAATTTGCCAATAGGAGATCGCAATTTTGATTCTAATACTACCACCATTCCACAATGACCAAACCCATGCCAAAAATAGTACAAATGCAATAAATCATCTAAAGAATGATATTTACAGCAATCCCTTTCCAGATAGTTGGCAAATTATGTATCCATTTGTGTATGGGATACACAATGTGGTGTATGGTAATGAGGGTTATTCATAAGAGCATGACTCCAGTTCAAATCTGCCTCACCACAATAATTCAGCCCATAACTCTTAGTAGACATTTGGTGAGATTGTGATGTAATGATTATAACACAATCAATAAAGACTCATGTTTACAAATCATAAGAATATGATCCAAGCTTATCCAATGCCATATTGAAGGCACCCCATAATCTCATCCAAGATTAACCAAGAAGAAAAAAATAAAAGAATAAATGCCCAATTGCAGGCATTTCTTTGGGGATTGATTGGATTGGGAATTTTCTCCAAAGATTGATTGGATTGGGAGTTTTCTTTGGGTATTGATTCGATCAGAATTTTTCTTCAAGGATTGATTAGATCAGGAAAAACGAGCATTATTGTCTAAATTTGCTCTTGCCAATAGGTGGTCACAAGGTTGATTCCTACAAATCTGATGATTCAAAATGAACTCCGAAGCCAGAAGTGCATCCACTACCATAATTATCTAATTAACTCCATTATCAATCCATTTGCAAAAAAATGAAAGACCAATTTGCATAACAATTTTCCAAAAGGCAGTTGCACAGGTGACTCCCACACATCTATGAATTTAAAATGGCCAACACTTATGCCTCAAATGTACCATTTGCCAAATCAAGTAATGAACTATATTTTTAAAAGCCACCTCCTAGCAGATAATTTGATGCATCTAACAACCTTGCCAATAGGTGGTTGTAATGTCCCCTTTTCCTAGGCAATCATCAATTGCAGAGGTTAGTCTATCACTTGGTCCCCGTGGACTAACAGGATGGTTAGAGGGCCCCTTTGAGAGCGTTTGGACTGGTCAGTCAACCATTTGAGCTCAATTGATGTTTCCCAACTCAGTGTTTCCAAGGTTGTTGTTGTGTACCTTCCGGAGCTTGATTTGGCACTTTGTCCATACTTACTATTTTTAGTAACTCACAAGGTGGTCAACATGATGGTCAATTGGCAATATTTCCATATCAGGAAAGTTGGCGAATTCTCACCATGAAGTTATCCTGGCATTTATCAGGGTCATGGGTATTAAATTTAAATAACGTTAATAAAGTTAAATTAAATATTTAACTTATTGCATTATTTATATATTTTAATGACTTATGATAAAAAGGTGTTATAAGGAGTTTTAAAAGATTATTTTATAATATAAAGTCAGACGCCAACTTAAGGGAGATATAAGCCGGGAAATAACATAAATAAAATTATTTTAAATTGCCAACTTGGGCATGGGAATTGGAGGGAGATATAAAAGCCCTTTTGTGGGCTCATTTGCACATTCATGTTGAGAAGGAAATTGATAAGGGTTTTGCTGGTTGGACTGGAAAGTCTGAAAATCTTGGCTTCATTGAGGACGAAAACCCTCATGAGGAACAGCATGCTACAGGGGTGAAAGATCTCCCAAGGCTGCTAGCTGACAACTTCATTCAGGGGCTGTGCTTGTGCTTCAAAGATTGTTTGTTCAGTTGTTAAGAACTGGAATATCAAGTTATTATTTCTTCTTTGCTCAATTTTAGGGTTTGAGTGTATCATTAGTGCTGGTTGATTGCATTTGTTCATTCATGGAGTTGGTCGATGGTCATGAAGGCATTGTATTGCTAGTGTAAATACTAAATACTGATATTGTGCAAGCCAGGGCGTGAGGGTTGAAGATACTTATTGCTGCACTTATTCATGCTGGGTGTGAGCATTCTGGATGACTGGAGTAGGCATTTGAAGTTGCAGACTAGTCTGGACCTGTGAATGGGTTTGAGGAGTCTTATTGCTGCACATTTGGAGCTGAACAAATACCTTACATTCATACCTAGCCCGGTGTGGTTATTTCTGCAACCTTTGGCAGCTATTACATCCTGCGTGACCTTTACACTGGTATAGGGGAGGCAGAATACCTTTCTGGAGCGTGAAAGTTGCAAGTGGCTGCAGACTTCACATCTTGCTATCGCTGCATTTTGGAGTAGCCACTGCCACTATATGCTTATCACAGGTCTATCACACATAGGCGGGGGTTTCTGGGCATAAACCGCCTTGTTTAGAAGTGTCTGAAGCTGTTGGGGGGTTGTGGAATATTGCAAAAGCCGTGTGGGGTTCTACTGGGTGCATAGGGGTCCTGTAAGGAGTATTTCCAGTTGGAAACTGCTGTTACATCATTCACCATTTCTCAGTCACAGTTCAGACTTTGCTGCTGGGTGTAGCAATCAGCAAGAGCCACCATGTATTTCAGGTGTCTCTCAAAAATGGTATTTAAATACTGAACTTGTAACTTGCTTTTCTGAGTATGTCTTTCACTGTTATTGCTACTACTCAGAAATATAAATATTGAAGGTTCTTAAATCCTATCTCATTCATATGTGATACGTGATGTCTTACTCTGAAATAATGAACGGAGTGATATTATCTATTTTCTGAGTTTGTCATTTATGAGTTTGCAAACATCAGAACCATTGAAATACTCAGTTCAGATTAGTATGCAACTTGTTTGACAAAATGTCTCATATGTCAAACTGAGCAAAATCAAAAAAGGTTTTGTTCCAACTGGGGCGGGACATTACAATGGTCATGAGGTTGGTTCCTATAAATCTGATAATTCAAAATGAACTCCAAAGCCAGAAGTGCATCTACTGCCATAAATCATCTAATTAACTCCATTATTAATCCATTTGCAAAAAAATGAAAGACCAGTTTGCATAACAATTTGCCAAAAGGCAATCACACAGGTGACTCCCACACACCTACAAATTCAAAATGTACCCATTGCCAAATCAAATAATGACCTATATTTTTAAGAGCCACCTCCTGGCAGATAGTTTGCTGCATCTAACAATCTTGCCAATAGGTGGTCACGAGGTTGATTCCTACAAATCTGATAATTCAAAATGAACTCCAACGCCAGAAGTGCATCCACTGAAATTAATCATCTAATTAACTCCATTATCAATCCGTTTGCAAAAAAACTGAAAGACCAATTTGCATAACAATTTTCCAAAGGTGGTCGCACAGGTGACTCCCACACATCTACAAATTCAAAATGACTGACACTTATGCCAAAAATGTCACCATTGCCAAATTTAGTAATGAACTATATTTTTAAGAGCCATCTCCTGGCAAATAATTTGCTGCATCTAACAATTTTGCCAAAGGGCAGATAATAATTTGTTTCTCCTACATCCACCGATAAAACATGGCCCATAACAATGCCAAAAATTACCCACTTCCCTAAATCCTCTAATAACATCTGTCTACAGAAATCCTTGCAGATATTTGCCCAAACTACATAACAATTTGTTAACAGGTGGTCATAGTTTCAATTTGCATACCTCTACCAATCCAAAATGATACGACTCAGTGCCAAAAATTTACATATTGCTACCACTAGTGAATTCTATCTTATTGAAACCCCCTTCCAGATGGTTGGCAAATTTTGACAACCATATGCCAACAGCAGGTCACAGTTTCAATTCTCATACACATTTCTATACAAAATGACTATGACCAACGCCAAAAGTATCCGTTGCCATGAATCACCTGATGAACTATATTTCTACTAATCTCCTTGCACACATTTGGCCACATCACCTAACAATTTGCCCGTGCTGTGACGTAATCATGATAGGGCATTTGTAAGAACATCCCGCAGGTGCAAATCTTCCTAATTGCAATACGGCGGCCTATAACTCTAGTGCCCATGTGGTGAGGTTCTCGCGTAATTATAATTAAATTCGTTCAACTAGCACTCGTGTTTATAAATCTTTGAAATGCAGTTTAAGCTTAATTGCCTCGTGTTAAAGGCCACCCATAACCTCACAAGATTGACCAAGCTAAAAAGATTTACAGCAAAAGTTACTCCATGGCACAAACCGCCTAAAGAACTATAATTACAACAAATCGTCTGTCATATATTTGGCCACGCTACATAGTTATTTATAAACGTGAGGTCGCCGGGTCGATTGTAGAACACCCCAGAATCGAAATGAGCAAGCAGAAACAAAGTACTAAATGTAATAAATAGCCTAATGAATTATAATTAAAGCAAATACCAAAGCACAAAATAAGCCCTGTTATATAGCATTTTACCAACATAAGGTCAGAGGTTCGATTCTCATACACCCTTGGCCTACCAAAACCAAAAATGTACTCAGTGCAATAAATCGCCTAGTGTACTATAATTATAGTAAATCTCCTCTGCACATAATTGGTCCTTTAATACATCAATTTTCCAGCACGAGGTAACAGGGTTGATGCTTATACACCCACCAATCCAAAAATGAGCAAAAACAAGTCCTAAATGTTATACTACTGAAATATAATTACAGCACATATCCTTGCATATGCTGTGTCCTGTTACATAACGATTTGGTCACAGGATCGATTCTCACATGCCCACATATCCAAAATGAGCCACGACAGTGCCAAGAATGTACCCAGATTCCTAAACCACCTATGAATTATATTCACAGCAAATAATTTCTCGTATCACACCTTCGAGAGCTGTTTACGTGTAAATTTCAATTCAATCTATCTAATTTCAATGTCGAAAGATATCCATCTGCATAATAAGTTTAAAGAAAGTATGGCTTACCAAATTTAGAAGCAGACCTCCAAGCAGATCCAGATTTGTTTCTGCTAAAATATCGACAGATTTGAATGGTTATGTTTAATGGACTACCAGATCTTGCGGAAATTCTTTTTCCTTGAATAAGGATTTCTTTATCTACGATTCTACAGGACTGATATGAAGCAAATCATTATAAATTCAAAAGATTAGCAAAATTCATGATCTCTTTCATAGGTAATTTGAAATAAATTTATTTCTTTTTTTTTCAATAATGGCAACCCTCCGTAGCAGATTTGTGTGCTTTATTTCTTGTAGGTATATCGTAGCATGAGACGGGCGGAATAGGATTTGGGGTGGGGTCTCTTCCAAGTATTTTGCGTTTCTATTATGTCCAAATTATTATTTACTCTACTGTTGTTTTGGTCTAGTTCAATATATACGCATATGATTCAACTGTTGTGAGGATTGGGAATTTAAAATTCAGAAATTTCACATCCCCTTCTAGTTTTAGTTATATGTTGGATGGTGGTTTTAGTATTATATTGAAAAAAAAAGTTATTTTTAGTTGTTATGAAGAAGGATTTTTTCAAAATATTAGGTGTTTTAATAAGAGTAGTAGAGGTTTTATAAGAGTTTCGTTCAAGAAAATATAATTATAATATTAGTAAAATAAAGAAAAAGTGAATTTATGTTTATGTTGGAGTCGCGGTAATAAATGAAAAAGATCATCAATTATAAAATATTTATTAGCAATATTTACAAGTACAAATCCAAAACTTAAAAGCCTCCAAAAATCCTTCAAGAAAGTTAAGAGACATCTCATCCACTAACATTATCAACAACCCTAGCAACCACATCCTCACTTTTTAGTTTGTCACTCCAACCACCACTAGCGACCATTACTTGCTTAGGCACCACCTCCTATCTTCAACCAAAGATGGCAAAGTGTAAGCACTAGTCACCTCTAATGTCCCTTGATCACCAACTGTAGATCCTAGTAGGAGGTAAGGTCCTCAATAGCACCATTAATTTCCTAAAACTCTTATTTCAAGGCACCAATTTTCAAGTCAAGTTTCACAAGACTACATTGAATTGAAACACCAATACAATCCCTGTACATTGTACACTAGAGTCATTGTCTTCCACATTTGTATGCTATAAAAAGAGTAGAAGAAGTTCAACCCATTTCCTAACAACCTTTATCAAAATCACCATTTTTAATTTTGCACATAAATATGCCACTATTGTTTCCCTAAACCTTACAAATCTGTTATCTTGAATGTCTTATTTTCCTAGAATACTCCCAACAAGATTTAGCAACACAAAAATTCTTGATAATCGAAGGTATTTGAAATCCGATGATCTAAAACCTTAACATGCCAAAAGAGATCACTATTCTCCACCAAACAATTGCAATTCATGCCACCAATGAATAAACAACCAAACACAAAAAAAAAACTTCAATAACCACCACCACACACTCTACAAAACAACGACATATCAACAAATAAACACACCTTGACTATAAATTATAAAATCTTATTTATTCCAATATGTCATACAACCCTACTCCATCCCAATTCAAAACCATCATTTTCTTTGTGGAATAAGCACACCTTGACTATAAGCTCACTCTAGAATGTGTAAGAAAATTCTTAACTAGACATCAACATTTATTAAATTTATATTTTGTCATAATTAAGATAAATCTATATCTGAACAAATTAATCTAATAAAGTCTCAATTATAACTTTCCCTACTTTGACTAATAAAACAATTATATTAATAATTATTGTTTTGGTAAAATTGAGGCGTCAAGTTAGGCATGATGGGAATTCTGAATGACGCAATCTGGCTGTTGTGTTGAGCATGTGATGGATGGAAGCATATTCTCTACGCCATAACCACATGTTAAACGTTCGTTAGTCGTACTTTAATTTAATTTTTTTTATTGCCTTTATTGTATTTTATTTTATTGTACTTTAATTTAATCTTGCATGTAGCCTTCAAGTTCATGCTAAGGGTCAAGTTTGATCACGTAAATTTAAAGCCAAATTGTCCACTCTCAGACGAAGGATTGGAATTTAGGAAATGCATTACGTCATATTTGATTATTTGAACGTTTTGGGGTATATTCCCAAAAGCTATGAAAGATATACAAGTAAACCATTCTAAATAGGGTCAATGCCACATGGATAGAAATAGCTAATTTACACGTTACAACAATATTTTAATGAAAATAAAAAGCTTTCACTATAATTTCATTGGGCATAATTAACATTATTTTATTGTATTGAAGATTATAGAGTTGGAATTAATAATAAATTAGTATATTTACTTTTTAAAGGTAATTTTTTTAATCAATCGATAAGTTATATATATATGTCAATAAGTTATAGTATATGGGTATTTGTTCAAACTTAAGTATTTTTCACATCATGAAATATTTTTTTATTTGTTTCATGTCTAAAAATAAATCGTATCTCGCAATTAATATTTTCGTTAGCTTGTAAAAAATTGTCTCAAGCTCAAGGATCTAGGAGCTCTAAAACCTCGATGTTTGGGATCTACTTTTCATTCATTGTGAATATATTGATGCTTTCAATTTTGTTGTTTCTAGATTTGATTATGGGAGAGTTTTTTACATTGACATTTCGAATCACTTTTTGTGATCCATCATCAGGATGATAGAGAGCTCAACGAGATGTAAAATGGTTAGTTGCATACTCAATTTGTTGAAAAAGATATGTGAGAGGGTGGTGAGAGAGAGAGAGAGAGAGAGAGAGAGAGAGAGGGAGAGGGGTTGGGGGGAGGAGACACAACACGAGAAGTAAGAATGAGAACCCCAAAACTAAATTACAAACAAATCTCTTAATGAAAAGGGATAAATAATAAATATAAAGATTCTGATGAATGAGTGCAATATTTTATAAATATGTAAAAGAAATTTATTTAAGAATTTAAGAATTATATACCAATACATAAATAAATAAAAAATATATCAAAAATCATATATATATAAGGTTAAAAATGTAAAACCATTAATTTATCTACTAAGAACCATACAAACACACTATCTACTCACAACTAATTATTTGTTCTTAATTATATTTTCCACTATAAGTTATTTAGCTTTAGTATTAATGTTCTAATTTTTGCAAGCAAATAATTAAATAATTAATATGCTTATCTATTAAGTTTTAAGTAAATGATGTTAATTAAATGGTTTTAAAATTTAACGAATATTTATTTTTAATTATTTACTCATATCTTAATTAAATAGAAATGCAGTTATTCACATCTTTTATATATATATATATATGAAATTAAATTAAATTCATTTCTTAAATTAATTGATTATATTTATAACACAGAAATATTCTTAAGACAATAGAGAGGAAAATAAAAATAAATTTTACAACCAAAAATAACTTAAAAATTAAAACATAAAGGCAAATGATAAAAATGAAAATAACATGAATCAAAAATAGGATAAAGTTAAAAACTAATTAAACAAAAAAGAACACAAGAGGAAACACGACAAAGAGGGAGAAGGGGGAGGGGAACTCGCTAAGAAAGGCCTAAAGACAAGGAGAAAAGAAAGGTGAAGGAGCGACTAGAGAAAAAAGTCCACACAAGAGACAAAGGAGGAGGAGGCCTAGGTGGATGTGAGAACCAGAAAATAAAGGAAGGGGAAATACAAGCGAAGGGAAGGAGGAAGGTGTGGTAGCAAAGGAGAAAGTTCAAGGCAGAGGGCGATGGTGGTTTCTAAGGTTCAATAGTAAAGGTTGGCAAGAGAGGCTTAAACTCCACCCTACACCATGATTGAGTTTGGTGGATGATTGTTGATTTCTATGGCTTCCTTTAGCTTCCTCTTGTAGAATTTGTCTTATTTGAACAAGATTTGAGTGTTTTCTAAACAAATATGATATTTAGTTGATAAGGAGTGCTTAACTAGGGAAAATTTAAGAACACATTCATGCTTGATGTTGCACTATGCTCTTTGATTCCTGTGTTGAAGGAGCAACCTGTTTCACCTATATAAGGAGTACCATGTGAATAGATAACCTTGTAGGCTCTCAAGACTAGAAAGATGTCTTTGGAGTCATTAAGAGGAGGGATACATTTTTTTAATGTAGAAAAGGGATTGAAAGCACATCAAAGGCTTTTTCAAAAAAGGATTTTGGAGAATTTTTGGGAGATGCCTTCAACAAAAGGTTAGGAGGCACGTGGGAATAACAAAGATTTAGAGGGTTTGGTGTTGGAGTGGAATAAAACTAGGATTTAGATTAGATGAGGACTCTAGATATTTTCTTTTTGGTAATACCCATTCAACCTAAAAATAAAATGAAGATGGTCCAACTCTTGGTTTAAGTTTTCATCACAAATTTGATAGGCTTTTGTGACTTTCATGGCTAGGGTTTTTAGGATCCCAAATTTTTGGCTAAGGTGGTGATGGGAAGAGGAATTGAGGTATAAATCAATATGGGTAGCTTTGTGAAAAACACAACAACCAAGGGACTCATCAATTTTTTTTAGGAGTAAAACATCTAGGAAAGGAAATTGGTTATCTGATTTGAGCTCCTTGATGAAGGAGATGCAAGGCTACGTTGTTGAGGTGAGAATAAAATTCTTCTAACTTGTCAAGGTCATAAGGCCAATAAACATTCGTTTCATCCACATATTTCTTCCACCACCTTGACTTGAGGGGGGGTGATATGAGGTAAATTTCTTCAAAATGCTCCACATAAATGTTGGCTATGATAGGTGAGAAGGGGATCCCATAGCCACACTACAACTTGCTCATAGATAACACCTTGGAAAGAAAGACATGTAGATCTCAAGCACAACTCAACCAAGATGGTGATCTCAACACTTGCCTTGTGCTTAAGAATCTCTATAGCATCAAGAATAGAAACCTTGGTGAAGAGAGAAGTTATGTCAAAACTCACCAAGATGTCACTACTTTCTAATCTAATGTCCCAAACAAATTGGAAAAAATGGGTGGAATCCTTGATGAAGGATTTAGATATACCTACAAGTCCAGGGAGATTGATTTGGTGAGGAAAGAGGCCAACTTATAAATAGGAGATCTATGGTGTCATCAATGGGCTCAAAAGAATGCCAACTTGGTCAATTTTTGGAACCCCATAAATACAAGGGGCCACTTCTTCATAAGGTAAAAGATGCTTCTAAGGAGGAGCAAGACACAACAAATTTGGATTTGTTCATAATTTTGGAGCAAGGGTTGCGGGAAATTTTTGAATAACTGTCGATGTCAAAGAGAAGGTCAAGCATTTTAGAGATGTAGTCTTGCATTTTAGAGATGTAGTCAAAGTAAGTATGTTGGTACCATTTTGCAGAGGTTTAGTAAGCATGACTATAAATTAGTAAATATTCCATTTTTGGTTGGTACTAAGTTGATTTTAGACATGTGTCCTAGTTTTGATTATGATTTTGAAGAGATGTCGAACATTACTTATGCTAGTGTTGTTGGTAGTTTGATGTATGCATGGTTTACACTAGACCAAATATAGCCCAAGCAGTGGGAGTTTTGAGTGCGTTTATGTCTAACCTTGTAGAGAGCATTGGACTTTTGTTAAGAGGGCATTTAGATATTTGTGTGGTACTTTAGATTACTATTTGATTTATCATGGTTTTTATGATGTGGTTAAGTCATTGGACATACAGGGTTTTGTTTATGTAGATTGGGCAGGTGACTTGGACAATCGAATGTCCACAAGTGGCTATGTTTCTACTTTGTTTGGAGGTGCAGTGAGTTGGATGAGTAAGAAGCGGCCTACAGTTCCATTGTCCGCCATCGAAGCAAAGTATATGGCTTCTACACATGCCTCTAAGGAGGTGGTTTGGTTACAACGACTTGGTAATGGTATTGGTTTTTATTGTAGAATCGTGAGGACTGGATGTGATAGCTAGAGTGCTATATGTTTAGCCAAAAATATTATGTATCATGCTTGTACTAAGCATGTTGATGTTTAGTATCACTTCCTATGAGAAATGGTTGAGAAAGGTAAGGTCTTGATTGAGAAGGTTGAGACTTTGGATAATGTTATATATTCTCTCATGAAGCTAATGACCACAAATAAGTTATCTTAGTGCAGAAAGGCCATGGGCCTTTATCACTATACTTGATTATTTTTTATTTGTATCTCATGGATGTAATTGCAATGTATAATGTCAAGTGGGAAAATGTTAGGATAGGTGACATTATAATTGGCATCCCAAGTTGATTTATGTGTCTCCACATTCTTTGGAAAGTGTTCTAGAGGACATGAGGGGAAAAATATTTATTATTTATTTTCCTATGACAAATTATAATTGCATTCACAGAGGTGGACCCACTATGGTGACAGTTACAGAGCATCCTGGGAGCATATTCCTTTTGGGCTTCTAAATTCCTGGTGGGGACAACCCAGAAGTGCATGTATTTGCATGTTATCCTTGATTGGGCACCCAAGCTTGGATGTTCTAGGTTTTAGCTGTTAGAGAGTTATGGAGCACTTAGTATTTACCCAATTTGATTAGCTATGGGTTAGATTCCCATGAGAAGGCCATGTGATCATTTAATATTTTTTACTATGCTTATGGGTTGTCCACTAAGGGGGGCATGGGTTTTTCGAGGTGGTTTTTCTTGTTGTTTTGTGATACCATTTGTGGTATTCTCTTCCACAAACTTTTATATATTAGAGCTTTGAGATGGTGGTTTGAAGAGTTTGTTTGCAATTTTTCATAGTAGCAAAGTGTTGTTGGATTTCAGAGAGGAGTGTTGTATTGGTATATCTCATTTGAAGGTTAATACAAACATTGGATCTCTTTGGGTGTGAAGTATTTTTCTGCAAGGGTTTCTCCGTGTATATCTTGTGTCACTTATGTTTGTCAACTTGTGGTATTGTTGATTTTCTTTCATTGTTGCAATTGTTAAACACATAATATCTTTATGATAATCTTGAATACATAATTTCATATTTGCAACCACATATTTAAGCTCATATTGTTGTAAGTTTCACCTTGAATTTCCAACAATAAATAGTGTATAGACTATTTAAAAAATGGGTAGAATGAATTAATGCATACTAGTTCAAACCTAAAAAAGGAAAAGCATTATGTAGTTCCTAAAAGGAAACAATCACTTAGCAAGTCACAAAGTTTTAAAGACAAGTTAAATAAAAAATAGAGAAATAAAGCTAGAAGTAGGAGGTGGATCTTGATTGAATCTAAATTGGATATCCACCTCCCAATTGGTTGAGTGTAAGGTCGTGATGGTCCAAATAATACTCTTACGTGGAAATGAAATGATAAAAAATAGAATTTTTTATTTTTTATTTATTTTTAAATAGAATTAAATAATTTCATGTGAAACATTGAATGAGTTGTCTACACAATTTGAAAAGAAAATACTTATTAATAATAGTTGTAGGAAATTGAGTGTAGTTTATGGACTAGTGTGTTTTTTTTAATTTTTAAATTCAAAATTGGATAATCAACAAGGTACTACTGAACTTTTCAAAAAAGAGTTGTCATTCCAGCTAAACTAAGTATGAGTAATATTTTTTTCAAATTTTAGATAAATGTGAAGGACACGTGAATGGATGTGACACATATTTTTGTTAATTTAATTTGTAAATAAATAATATTTATGGATTTTTTACGAAATATTATATATATACTCCAACTTAACTTGGTAAGAAATAATAAATGTTTTTAAAGAAACTTGTAGCGAATGAATCCAAAAGTGTGACACATCTTTTAGATTTGAAAAAGCATAAATAATGTAAAATTATGTATATATTATATCTAGAATTAACCATAGTGTATGTAGAAAATTAATAATAATTACTTTTTAAAATTACAAGGGATATATTATATTTTTAAGCCTATAATCTTGAGATAGTTTTTTGGTCAAAAAATTAAACAAGAAATGGTTATTCATTTCGATAAAATAAATATGATTTTCAAAATTTATATTCATTTCAAGAAAATGAATATTTATTTTGTATAAATACATTTGTATTTTTAGAAATAAATATACAATTTGAAAATGGATATTCATTTTGAGTTAACTTACCAAACCAAAGAAATTTACTAATCTATGTATATATTTTTCATATTTTTGGCTAACACTTTAACATGATTTTTCCTCCGTTGCCAAAATTTGGCCCATGAAGATCTCACACATGCACCCAACTTGTAATCTTGGCCATCTAAAAAAGGCTCCCAACTAGTTATTGCATTATTTTCTTCATTTTGTTCCTCTTATTCATGTGATATACTATTAGGTATATCTTGGCATGAAGTGATGACCAGAAAAGGTAAAGGTCTTGTAATGGAGTGATGGTCAAAAATAGGTAAAGGAATTTTTCCTAACTTGTAGGTGAAACCCACCCATGTATTTGATAATATGTGAAGGAGGAGTAATGATTAGCTTGTAGGCAAGGAGAACAATTAATAAGACTTTGAGATTGTGGCCAAGAGCTATCATTATAGCCACATATTTGGCCTTAGTATGGGGAACACCGATGAGGTGGCAAAGCATGAGGAAAATGGGCAATAATACACAAAACATTTCCCTAATGATCCATGAGAGTTTGTAGCTAGGCCACCTCTAAACCTACCTTATTGGTTTGTCCCTAAAAGTAAAAAAAACTATTAGAAATAACCATAGATTTGATCTAGATAGAAAATTTCTTATCAACTAAATTAATTAAAAATAAAGAAGACTTGCTATCCGTTGACATGGAAAAAATAATCGTTACTAAAAAATCAAGACATATTTGTGTAAATTTTGTTATAAGCTTGGATTCACCCCCTAAAGAAATATTGTGACTAAGTAAAAAATTGGTTGAAAGAGCTTAAAAAAGCCTTGAATTTATGACCAGTAGAGTAAAATTTGGAAAAAAAACTAAAATAAACTATTTTAGGGTCCCAAACTTACCATAGAAAGAGAAATTAGTGTTTTAAACTCCCAAATGAAAAAAAAAAATGTCAATAGTGAAACCTCGATAAATAATACATTAGATGAAATGGGAAAGCTTAGGGTCCAAAATGACACTCTAAATTGATTGAAATATCTTCATTTTTGAATAATTTGAAAATAGGGATAAAGCTAATTGTAACATTTACTTAGAAGATTGTTTCAAAAAATAGTATCTATATACCATACATTCTAAAATATCTACAATGCTCAACAAGACTAAATAGTAATTTTTTACTCTATATGAGAAAGCATAATGTCTGATATTCTTGAAAGGAATCCCAATATTGATCATTCAAGTTAAACATAGCCTTAAACTCATGCTAAAAGAGCCCAAAAGAGCTAGACTTAGAAAATAGGTTTTGAATAGTCTAAATATCTTGTTTATTAATTTTGAGGGAGTCTAAGGAACCTTGGCCAAGGGACATCGCATGTGATAATGATTGGAGAACACAAAATATATTGTTAATTCATAGAAATCCCATACCCTAGGAGATTACTATTCCAAGGCAGACAAGGATTGATGGATTCACAAGCTTTCCAATGAGTTTTCTAACAAAACTATACTCAATCATGATTGGAAATGAAGTAACCATAAGGGGACCAAATCATAAATGTCTCCAAATTGTGTGACCATATGAGAAACTTGAGGAGATATAATTTATAAAAATAATTTTCTGGGATTAATTTCCTTCATTTAACCTAATAACCTATTTGGAACAATAGGAAATGGCTTGATGTTCAAAATCAACTAGGTAGAGACCATTTGAATCCGTAGGAATGAAACACATGTCCAAACCACATAATGAATCTTTTACCTTGCTTATAACTAGTCAAAATAAAATCTTCTATAAGCTTCTCCAACTAATGACAAGAGGCCATAGAAGGTACCCAATAAGAGGAGTAATATACATGTGAGGTGAGAAGAATAATGGATCTGATGTATATTTTTCTAGCAAGAAAAAATTCACTTAATTATCCAATAAATTATTTTTTTATCCACCCCCTCAATATCATATTACCATAAAAAATTATAGAAGAGATGAAATATAAAAGAAATAATAAAATATAAATATTTAAACAAGATTTAAAATCCACTTCCACGTGTAGGATTGGAGCCAAGTTAAAAGAGGTTAGAATGGTTATTTTTAGCACTTGGCCTTTTGTCATTAGATGTTTAAACCTACAACTAAGAGAAAAGTGACACTTCAAATCTTCTTTAATATTCTCCTCATTCTCAACCAAAGTGAGGAGAGAGTTAGAAAAGTGTTCATTAGAAATTTATTATGAGTCATCACAAGGAAGGGGAAGTACTAAATAATATGAAATGGAATTTTCTAGGGGTTAGTCAAACACTTTAGAAACAAGAACTTAAAGTGTTGGAGCTAAGAAAAATCCTTGTCTAATAGAATGAAAAGTCCAACTTTCTTTAACTAGATGTCATTGATAGAAAAAAGATAGAAGCACGAATCAAAAGCATTTGTATATACTAGATAAAGTTAGCATCAAATCCAAGATCCTAAAGGATAAAGGATAACAAGAATGAAAGGTCATTTAATCTTGTCATTTTTTTTATCAGTCAATTTTGAGGAAAATAGCATGTTAGATTCACTTCCTTGCCCATTCCATACCTTCCTTGAATAAAATAATTTTTAAAATGAACCCGCTTTTTATAAAACCCTCTTTGGTTAGGATGAATAGCAAGCAAGAGTGCATTATTTTTTGTTATGTTGGTTTCTTTTTCTATGATTAAATTTTCTTGATATTTGGTTGTTCCTTGGATGCTTAAGTGTTGTTTTTGATCAGCTTTGGGTCTATTTTGTTTTGACTTTAGGATTGCTTTTGTATAGGGTTCAAGACCCTTGTTTCTTGCTTGCTTAATAAAAAAACAAGAAAAAGTATATTACATATGTGAAACACAAGATCTTTAGCAATAATCTTATTTGAAATGTTGAAAAATGTGATATTTCTCTAGTTGTAAATACATTCTAGATTACTTGCCTTTGGTAAATAATTTGATATTCTAAAGAAAATAGTGGTTAATAGTATCCCAAAGTGATGTATAAAAATTATAGGTAAAACCATCACAATATAGTTATTTTTCACTGGCCATTCTTTGAATGATTTCATAGATGTCATTTAAGGAAAGGAATTGATCACAAGTCAATCATTGATTCTTTGACATAAATTTAAACAATTGATAAATATTTAAATCTATCTTTACAAATTATTTTTTGGGTTTTTGTGAGGCTATAACAATACCCACACAGAAAATAGCTAGGTGGGAAATAAGATATACTTTGTTGATTGAAAAAGCATTACATGCAAAATCCATCTTTTGCTAGCAGAGTTGGTCAGAGGAGAGCCATTTTTGCCAGGAGGATTAATGACAGGCATTTTGCAAGAGCATCTGTTGTTCTCTAAATATTTG
Organism: Sequoia sempervirens; assembly: GCA_007258455.2. NCBI lineage: Eukaryota > Viridiplantae > Streptophyta > Pinopsida > Cupressales > Cupressaceae > Sequoia > Sequoia sempervirens. The sequence goes on from VDFB02271358.1 coordinate 127,090,534, forward strand.
AATATGATTTTTTCTTGGGCATGAGTGTGAAAGGTTGCAATAAATTGTGACCTGTATTCAGTTGGTTCTTTGGTGGAGAATTAAATATATTAAAAAATAGCCACTTTAGCGTTGAGATTTAGTAAGGAATCCATTACTCAGCTAAAAAGAAAGGTGAACTGTAAGTATCAGATCTGCTGCAGGGAAGGCGTTTAAATGTGAGAATCAAACTAGGTGCCTAACAGAAACTTGGCGTTTCAGTATAGGCAAATAAAAGTTTCTAATTCTCTAGTTTTACAAGTTTATTGTTATTTAGAGCTTAAGTGGCAAACTGGAGAAAAATATATGATAAAGATGAAGATGGTGAGAAGACGAAGATTATACTTCTGCTCGAAACAAAATGAAAACTCCATGCCACACTTGTTGTGACAACATAGTAAGTCCTAGCCTAATTGATCATATATGGTTAGTTGTTGTGTCCTAGTCATAAGGAGTCAGGGATATTTGTGAGATGAACAATTAGGGGAGAGGGGCCCATAGTGGAGCGGGGTTCAATAGTGGGATAGAAGTAGTCCTTAGTAGGCCCCATAGTGGAGCACCTTAATATCCAATTGCAAAACACTTTTTATCCATAAAATACATAAACTGACAAATCATGTGATGCCACATCAGCGCACCAATAAAACATTAGTGCACCACTATCGGCCTCACTTTTTTTTTGGGCCTTTTTGGATACCTCAACAAAAAGTAAGCTGATGTGGCATCATATTTGATGATGTGGCCCTAAAACGAAATATAGAAGCATGTGAGTTGTCAAATAAACAATTGTACAAAATTGGGAGTGATTTGAAATTTCCACATAAGATTTTGAGAAACATGAAGTTAGGGTGCTCCACTATGGGGCCCTCTCCCCTAAGTGTGTCCATGCTCATGTGAAAGAATTATAGTGAGATTATTCTTATTATTGCTTGATGTAGATAGTTGTGTGTTTCATTATTCATATTCTCGAAGGAGGATGGATAAATGTACATTTCCATTACTAATTTTAAGCAGTTTGAATTGGTTCTAGGAAAATTCATTGTCAACAATTCACCACTAGCAATTCACCCCCAACAACTCATTGCCAGCAATTCATTGGTATACTATTCACCTCCAACAATTCATCATCGCGATATATTCACCATGTATATATTTGCATAAAAAAGGAATATTTGGTGAATATACCACTACAATGAATTGCTGGTGGTGAATTGTATACACGATGAATATGTCACCACGATGAATTGTTGGTGGTGAATTTTCCTGATGTCGTTTGAATTATGTTCTCTTTCACATATAAATATGTATTCTCTTTAAATCTTTGGATTTTGATGTAATAAGGGGGAATGTTGGGTTATGTTACATCATAGTATAATATTAAATTGGATGAATAAGTAAATTATTATGTGAAAAAATAAATTAAATAATTGATAAATTAATTAAATCAATCTTTGTATATCTGTTAAGCAATTTTTATAACGTCACTTAGAATTGTTTATTGGGTTGTTGTGAGGTTGTAACAACACCCATACATAATAGAATTAGATAAGAGAATAGTGGTGTTGCTTTCTATTTTATAAGATCACAAAAAATTTTTATTTTTTTTAATAAAAAGAGGGTAAAAACTTTATTGAATCATAACAGCAATACAAAGTCCAAAGAAAGAAGCCACAAGGGGCCAAAAACAACAAGAATTAATTCACACCCAAGAAGCACCTCATATCCTCAGCAACGCACTCCTCAAGAACAGGGGCTATATTAGCAGGGAGATTGCCCCAATCATCCACAGACCAAGAATCAGTCTTTTCTGACGCCCATCTAGCCAGCCCATCAGCCACCCTATTCCACTCCCGTGGAATATGGTGGAAAACAATGGACTCCAAGGTAGAGCACAGAGAAATAATCTGTTTGACAACCACAACTAGCTGCCAATTCGCATCCTCCAAATTTTGATTATTCAACATATCAATAACCACCTGAGAATCAGCTTCACAAACAATCCGCTGCCATCCAAGGGCAACCGCATGCTCAATCGCCAAGAGAATAGCACTTGCCTCCATAAGATTATTAGTTTGAAAACCACGATACATAGAAAAGAAGAAAACCACCACTCCAAGGCTATCTCTACCAATACCACCAACCCCAACATGCCCAGGGTTACCCCTAGACGACCCATCCGTACTAATTTTCAACTCCCCTAGAGCAGGCGGGAACCAAAAGCCCTCACGAGCAACCCTCTCATGCCCTCGCCTACAATGCACTTTGCTCAAAATACTCTTCTCCCCAGTGGCAAGACCCAAGGCATTTACAACACCCAAGTCCCCAGGATCAATTGGCACAGACAAGTCACACTTTGCAGTCAAAGTCTCTTGCAAAGCCCCAAGAATTCACCTCCAAAGTTGCCCCACGAGCAATTTTTTATCCAAGAATATTCTTATGTTACGTTCCAACCAAATTTTCCAAACAATCAAACTAGGACCAATGCTCCAAGCAATTTTAAGAAAAGAGGTTGTAGCAGGAGAAGAACCCTGTCTCTTCCAAAAATCCTCCAAAGAAGAGACATGGCAACACGGTAAGCTCCAAAGATTCCACCAGTGATGCCAGATAGTCTTAACAAAAGAACACTGAAAAAAGAGATGCGATAAGCATTCATCATGTTGACCACATAGAATGCACATGGAGGGCCCCTGGAACCCTCGTTTCCAAAGATTATCCCAAGTAAGACACTTTCCTTGAACCACGAGCCAAGAGAAAAAATTACACTTAGGCCAAGCAAATTTATTCCAAACATGCTTCCACCAAGAAACCTGGGAGCTTCCAAAAACCTGTTTATCCAAAACCTGATAACCAGAGGCAACCAAAAATTTTCCTTTCAAGTCAGGACCCCAAGCAAGCACATCACCCCCTTGGAGAGAATTACAGACACGACCTGATAAAATCTTAGCAAGCTCTTGACGATCCTCCACCGCACCACCAGGAGGCCAATCCAAGGGGCTCTTCCACCTGGACACAAAAATTTGACCCAAAGATTGTTGAGATTTGAAATCTGCCACATGACTCCAACCCGCCTCCACAAAAATCTGGCACAAATCTTGGAGATGGGGATGAGATGACACAATGGGTGGGTGTCCATCCCAAGAATCATGCCAGAAAAGAGCATCTCGACCCCCATTACAAATCCAAAAAAGTCCCTGTTTAACCAGCTTGGCACCACGTTTAAGGGTACTCCAGATCACAGAGCCTTTCCCCTCCATATTGAACCTTGCTACCTCCCTACTTTCTACCGCCCCCAAATATTTGAAGGTCAGAATTTTAGCCCAACACATATGTTGTTGAGAGCACCAACGCCAATACAACTTAGCAGCCAAGGCCTGCCCATTCAAATCAGTCCGCCGTAAACCAAGACCCCCCTCCTGCTTTGGCCTACAAACAACATCCCACTTCACCAGACTCCATTTTCTATGAAGAAGATTACCAGCCCACAGAAACTGACGAGACAATTTCTCAAAATCTCTAATAAAACTTGAAGGAGCAGAAAGAACAAAGCATTTATAAACAGGAAGAGCCTAGACCACCGACTTTAAAAGAGTCACTCTACCTGCTGAAGAAAGCCACCTGCAAGTCCAATGACTGACCAATCTTCGAAACTTATCAAGAGTCTCTTGCCAAAACCTTTTGGGGAGAGAGCGAACAACAAGAGGGATTCCAAGATAGGAAAAAGGAAGCGAGCCAATCTGAAACCGAAGGATACCAGCAATTCTCCTTTGAATACCCTTAGGAGTGTGGAAGAAATATATGAAGGACTTCCCCTCATTTATGCGTTGCCCAGAAGCTGCCAAGTAACTGTCCAAAACACTACGCCAATTGAGAGCCTCCTCAACCTTAGCCCTGCCCATCAAGGCAGTATCATCTACAAATTGCAGATGAGACTGAGGGGGAATATCATCTCCCCAACTCCATCCCTGAAGCAAGCCACTAGCAACCTGAGCACGAATGAGTCTTCCCAGGCCTTCCGCAAGGAGGATGAATAAGTAAGGAGATAGGGGATCTCCTTGCCTAAGGCCTCTAGAAGCACCAAACAAACAAGTGGGCTCACCATTGATAAGCACCGAAAAGGAGGAGGAAGTGACACAACTCCTAACCCATTCAATCCAACCCTCAGCAAAGCCAAAAGCTCCAAGGATTTTAAATAGAAAGCTCCATTTAACACGATCATATGCTTTAGCCATGTCCAACTTGATAAACATAGATTTATCTTTTGAGGATTCCATAGAATGGATGGCCTCAGCAGCAATAACCACCCCATCCATGATCTGTCTTCCAGCAACAAAACCCCCCTACTCTTCAGAAATTAAGTCATCAAGCCAAGGCTTCAGCCTTTCCACAATCAACTTAGTAATAATTTTATACACAACATTACATAGTGCTATAGGCCTAAACAAATCCAAGGAGTTAGCTCCCATCTTCTTAGGAATAAGAGCTAAAAATGTAGCATTCAGGGACTTCAACATTTGTTTATGCATAAAGGATTCTTGGACAACCTCTAAAAGGTCCAATTTAACCACTTCCCAGAACTCCTGAAAAAATTCAATGGGGAATCCATCAGGCCCAGGAGCTTTACCTTTCTTCATCTGGAACACAACCTTCTCAAGCTCTAACAAGGTAATAGGAGCAAGCAATGCTTCATTCATTTCATTAGTCACCAGCTTCGGGATACAATCTAAAATTTTAGCTTCATCCTCCTCCGCAGGAGGCGAATCCTCAGAGAAAAGGGTAGAGAAATACTGAATGCATTCGGCTGAAATAGAGGCTGAAGAGGACAAAGATTCCCCATTAGGCAACAAAATAGAAGAAATAGCATTACCTTGTCTTCGATCCTTAACTGAGTTATGGAAGAAAGCAGTGTTTCGATCCCCAGCCTGGAGCCATTCAATACGAGACTTTTGTTTCCAAAAAATCTCTTCTCTTAACTCCCATTCCTCAAGCTCTTTTGTTGCAGCAACCTCTAATAAACTCAGCTCCTCCGAGAGGCCTTGATCTCGAATTTGTCTGGTAATTAGGTCCAGATTATCTCGTGCCTTTTGCTTTTCCTGAAATAAATTACCAAAATGCTGCCTATTCCATCTTTTCAATCTGTATTTAACATACTGGAGCCTCTTTGAGAAAGAGTACATGGCAGTGCCATATGCTGGCTTCCCCTGATCCCACCAACCAGGGAGCAGATCATGAAGAGATTCATCCCTAAGCCACATGAGTTGGAACTTAAAGGTCTGTCTAGCACACCGTTGAGGCACATCAACCACTAGCTTAATAGGCCAATGGTCAGAACCATGACCATCCAAAATTTCAGAGCTAGTCAACCACCTGTCCCCCACCCAAAAACTAGACACCAAAAATCTATCAAGTCTTTCAGAAATAGAAGCATCACCAATTCTCCTATTATTCCAAGTAAAAAGACCATTGCCAGGCTTGATATCCACAAGATTCAAAGCAGAGATATTGTCCTGGAGCAATAATGCAGAAGCCTCCAGCCTTGCAATACCACCTCGTTTCTCTGCAAGCTCCTGTGATAGCATTAAAATCACCTCCAATAATCCAAGGATGGTAAGGAAATAAGCTGCGAACTAAACGAATGTTGGACCACAAAAGTTGCTTGCCCTGCAACTCCACAGGTGCATACACATTGGAGAAGAGAGCAATTTCCCCTGACATAAAACAAGAGGCCACCATGGAAAGGGAGGACTTAAAAGACACCCACCAAAGGGGGCAGATCTTACGTGGGTTCCATAAGCACGCCACCCCGCCAGAAGACCCTTGAGCACCAGTGCATTGGCATCCACCATTCCCCCATAACTTAGGAACTAAATCCATCATACCCTCCACAGAGAGCTTAGTCTCCTATAGAAAAAGAACATCAGGCGAATGACACCTAATCAAATCCCAAACAACTTTTTGTCTAGGGCCACTGTTCAAGCCCCTTACATTCCAAGAGAGAACTATCATTTCGAGGGGCATGAAAAATGCGAATCCAGAGTCTTGACTGACCCTGACTCCACCAAAGTCTCCCCTATCATCTTAATCTTTTCCTCATCCTTCTTCCTTCCCAGCTTAGAAATTTTCTCCGGCCCCCCCTTCTTGAGAACTTTTTGCAGAACACCCAACTGAGAGGATGCCTTAATATTCTTCTTACCCACCTCCGGACCAACTTTCTGCAAGAGGTGAACCTTATCCACACTATCTTTCACTACCTCAGCACTACCACCCAACTCATCCTGAACCCCCATTTGACGATCTGTCCCTAGAGCCAAAGTCCCATCAGCAAGCGGAGCCATAATCACCTCTGAGTTGAGTATTACCTGACTAGGATCTTTCCCTGACCTCATCTAAGCATGGCACTCCCATACCCCCCTCCTGTTGGGGAGCAAGCATTGCCTCAACCGAAGGGCCATGCTGATCAATATCCAAAGTCCCATGATCTAGATCCAAGAAATCCTGGGTTCACCTCCTGCTGACTAAGATCCTCCAGCACCTCAAACCTATTGAAGGTGTCCTCCTCCTGCCTATCCTTCAAAGTCCTTTTATGACCTTTATTTCTGTTTCGGCCTCTAACGGGAATAAAACCATCTTCCCTACCACCAGAACCCTGAATGGGGTCCTTGCCCTTATCCACCCTAGGTGGATTAGCCGAAGGTTGAGAAGATTGAGCCTCCAAAGGCTTGGCCTTTGGACATCTGTGCAGGAGGTGACCATACTCATGACAGAAACGACAACGGAAAGGAAGTGTTTCATAATCCAGCTGTTGCACCCATGAATAATCTCCTGCACTCACTTCTAAAGAGTCTGGCAATGGCTTACTTAAATCAATTTCTACACAGAACCGGGCAAAAGTCATTACCTTTTTGAATTGCGTTTGCTGGAAGACGAACCCAAACCGGAACCTGATTCGGAAGTTCCTCCGCCGGTTGAAGCCAGCATGCCATGGCTTAATGAATAAGCCCACCTGGTTATAAAAATATGGGCCCCCTTCAAAAATCCTATTCCGATCAGCCAAGCAGTCAAATGTAACCATGAAATAGTTATTTGCCAGGAGGCGGATCTCCATCTCTCCCTCAGGCATCCATGTCTTTTGAGCCCACATATCCAAGAATTGCAAAGAAATTTTCAAACCTAAGAATTTGCAATAAAGAGAATGTCATGCATAATAATCAATGTCTTCAGCCAACATCTCCATTGGAATGACTACATTCGGCCTCTCTTTACACCGTTCAAGGCACCCATTAATCTTTGGAATTCTAGGCCCCCTGCCAAGTCCATCTCGACTTTCTCAGGTTCCACTGAAAAAATATTATTATCAAAAATCTTTGAACCCTGTGGAGAGGGTTTCGAACCAAAAGCAGAGCAGAAGTCCATATTGGGACAAACCCTAGAAGATTCTCCAGTATCCATCAAAGAGCACACAACACAAAATGAGCAAGCAAGGCCAAAATCAAAACCAAGAGCCCTTCGATGAAGGCACACTCCACTGGACACCAAGATCACAACCCCACTACCCCAGAATACACACCTGCTTCAAAAGAAAAGAACCTTCCCCCTGAATAGCGTAAAAAATGCACCCCCAAGAAGCTCCAGAGAAGAAGAGAACATATCCGACCTCCAACTATGCATGCAACCACCAGAAGACCACATGTAGGCTGAGCCTAGATGGCTGCGGCCTCATGCAGCACTTGCAGAGCCCCCCTGCATGATCATTTTCCCTTTTCTAAGATCACAAAAATGAATGTTCACCATAAAAATACTTTTTTGATTGAATAATATATATCCTACTACATGTATTTGCATACAACATCCATCGAGACATGATTTTATGGATGAGAAGAACAAAAATTATTAGGTTCAAAATAAATGACTCTTCCTGGAGGGAGATAAAGGGTTTAAAAAGGCAAGAAAAGTAAAGGAAACCTCTGAAATTCAATCCAAATAGGGTTCTTGAGAACTTGTTTATTGGACAAAAGAGAAGACAAGTAAGGAACAATGAACATACTAAGGTTCATCCTTGAGGATGGAATTTGTTGGAATTAACATTTTTCTAGGGTTTTTTCTACATTTTCTAATAGTTTAAAGCCTAAATCCCTGAACTCTAGCGACCTACATTTGGCTAGTCACTTTATTTTCTAATTTATTGGTGACTTGCTTGGCCTATGTCTTGTTTTAAGTTGTGCTCCTTATGCCTTTATTATCATTTTTTTACCAACACTTTGTTCTTAGTGATTGGATTAGGCTATTTATGTGTGTGCATTTTAAATAACTTAAGTTACCTTTTATGAGCATTTGTCTTGTGGTCTATACCTTAGTCTTTGATGGCATCATGCGTCACATCCTCATTGCATCACGCTAATTGTGTTCATCACATGTTATTTTTATTTTTTAATTGGAAATAGTTCACTATATATATATAATGTATTAGAGATACTTACATATTAGAATGTATTGTTGTATCATGACATCTGCGTGTCAACTACTAGTTGTCCCACTATATAAACCATACGGGGTCTCAATACAAAAGATAACCATAACAGTAGTAAGCAAAACTATAGTAAATATGTCATTCCATGTTCAGGCCATGCAAGGCCATTTTTAACAAAGCATATTAGACATACTTAACTGTATTACATATTAGCTACCATATATATGAACAACCAACTGATAGAAATGATAAACTCTCGTTGTATACATCCATATTGTTCCATCTTGGTGGTGGATCTATCTCTGAGACATCTTCATTTGATCTTACCATTTATGAGATGAAGTCTTCTTCATGGATGGTCAACCTGTTGTGCAATCTAAGATCTTTCCATAGGGTCTCCACAAAATACCTCCTAGTATACCTCTTTTAGAATGCCAAGTAGCTTCTCAAAAAATGCATGTTATCTTCTTTGTTGAAAGGCTAGTGTCTTGCATACTTAACCTCTACTCTATTTATGTCAACTTGTCCTTGATTTAGAAGCTTCAGGAACTTATACTTATAAATCCCTAGAGTGTTAGTCACCTACATAACAATATCATTATATACGAGTCTTCTAGAATACTCAATAAGTATCCTCCTTTTATCTTGGAACCAATCCTCATTCCCAACCTTCCATAAAAACCTTAAAATTTTAGTGGATAAAACAAGACAAAACAAATTAAATGGTTCACTTAAACTATTAACAAAGACAAGTGCAATATCTTGTCAATTCAAGTTCCTTTAACCCCCCATCCCCTCAGGTCAGCACAAAACATCATCCATATTTCTTTAGCATAAAAATAATCAAGAAAGATGTGTTTAACATTTTTTAGGAATTCTACATATATGATAGATATTAACATTGGAAGAGGATGTGAAATATGGTAATTTTTCTAGTAATACTAGCTAGTTAAAAAGAGATTTATTAGGTTCTATGACATTAGATCACATGTGTTTAAGATTTTTTGACCACTGTTTAGCAGAAAAAGCAAGATTCTAGTAACTATTTAGGTGCTTGGTTGTATCTCATGATTTATTCATAAAGTTGTAGATCAATTTGGGTTTTACTTTACATAGAATAGTGTCATCATATCTTTTTTAGTTATCAAACATTTCCTCATTATTATCAAATTGTATAGGAAATTGGATGCTCTTGCATGCATCCCTTAGTATATAATATGTTCTCCAATGTGTAGGAGGTAGGTCAAATTTTTTACTAAGGGAGGCTCAAGAATTCAACTAGTTATTTCTCATGATATCATTGAATTTAGTTATTCCTTGCATACACCATAATTTAGCAGAGCACCCTTGTATCAAAGAAAGGGGCTTATCTTTATAATTATATAGATTACACCAAATTGATCTTGAGGGGCATGTCTTATTCTTATTCTTCTCTAGATATTCAAATTCTTTGATCAAACCTTTCACTTGCTCCCAATATTTCCATAAGATTTTAAAACATTGGAACCAATAGGGGAAATTGGGAACTTTCTAAACAATAGGTCAAGGAGGGAAAGAAGTTTCCATGATTTAGCCTATTTTGGTACTACCAATTGTATATTACTTCTCACTAAAATATTACAAGGTTCATTTCCTTCCAAGGCATTGATTATCTATTTGTTAGCTAATGCAAAAAATATATTTTTTAGGTCTTTCAATCCTATTCGTCCTTCTGGTTTATTTAAACAACACCATTCTCACTTAATTGAATATCTTTTTTTATTACCTTTACCATCATACCAAAGAAAGTGTCTAATTTTCTTTTGGATCTCATTTACTTGGTAGTTGCAGAACAACCACATAGAAGAGTAGTATAGGTTATAGGAGGAAAGGAACTTTTGATATACTTAAATCCTTCCAGCTAAGGAAGAATATTGTTTATTCCACATGTTATGCTTATAATCTATCTTCTCCTTTATCCAGCTCCACATGTCTTTTAGACATGGATTCACTGCAAAGGGGATACCGAGGTACCTAACCTATCTGTTAGGACCCCCCACTAGAATTCATGTTTAGACAGTTACTCAGGGGGATTTTTTCTGAACTCAACAATAAGTACCTAACCTTGGATAGTTTAGCACCAGATGCCTTACATAATAGGTTCAACTTCTTCATTAAGTTATCAAAATTATCTTCTTCAAGTTTCACAAAGAGGGCAGTATCATCTGCAAATTGAATATTTAACAGGTCTTATTTATTAGGAAGGGATATACCTTTGATATTAGGGCTCAAAATTGAATCTCTTAGAAGGTAATAAAATACATAAGAAGCAATCACAAACAAGGCAGAGGCGAGGTTGCCAAGGGGACAACCCTGTCTTATAGATCTCTATAGACAAAATTGTTCAGAAAGAGAGTCATTAACATCCACCTAGGCCACAACATCTCTCAACAATGTATTGACCATCTAACAAAAGAATTTTTGGAAACCAAAGGCTTCAAGTGTCATCATAAAAAAGGGGCATTTTATTTTATCATATGCATTTTCAAAGTCAAGTAGGTGCATGCCAACGTTTTGGCTAGTGGACCTTTCCCATTCCATGGCCTCCCATCTTGTGAGAAGGTTTTCTAAAAAATATCTTCCTTTAATGAATCTCATTTGGGTGTTACTGATAAAAGAAGGATATCAACCATTCTTAATGCTATAATTTTTGCAAGAATCTTATTTGATACATTGAGTAAAGTGATGGGCCTCCAATTCTTTACTAGTGATTTATCTCCTTCATTGGGCAGTAATTTAATTATTCCTTTGTTAATATTGGTACCTAAAGAACCTTTATTTATAGCTTCAGTGTAAACCTGTAGTAGATTATCACTTATCCATTCAATATATTTTTTATAAAATTCTATAGGTAGTCCATTAGCTCCTAGGGAATTGTCATTATTCAACACCTATATAGCCTTTACAATTTCCTCCTTTGAGACTTTCTTTTCTTTTTAGGTTTTACATTTCTACATAAATTCTTAGCATCGTGTCCTACTTGGTTATCTTCTAAAGTAAATAATTCCTTGTAATATTAATAGAACTGTTTTTTAACCTCATGAGGGTCACTTAGAAGAGTATCACTAGCCCATACATTACCAATTTTTTATTTAATACTTTTCTCCTTGATGTATCAAAAAAATAACTTAGACCCTTTATCCCCATTAGATAACCAGTTCATTTCTGCTCTCACCCTTAAACCTTGGGTTTTTTTGGTTTGTAAAACTCTCAACCAATTTTTTATACAGATTAAGTCCTCATTCAACCCTAAATTAGATGGGTCATTCTACATTTTAGATTCCAGATTTAGTAATTTTTCTTGCAAATCATTTTCATTTTTCGTGTTATCCTTTACTCTCTTTTTCCCAAGCGTCAGGAATATAATGGTCAATATTTTAACATTAGTGTTCCACCTATCTATAGCTGGTTTTTCTTTTAACATCCACCTATTAATTTATCTAAGAGTAAAAATAACCTCATTATAGTTTTCATCTTTGAGTAAGAAGGTGTTTAAGATGAATTTTTCATACTTTTATGATCTTTAGGTCTCTCATTGATTACAAGGACCTTAACAGTGATAGGGTTGTGGTCAAACAAGAAGCTAGGATAGACTTTCACCTTGCTACCAATATCAATTTGGTCAAAACTTAAGAAGTCTCTATTAGCATAGAACCTATCAAGTCTTGTTTCCTTTATGAGAATTACACCATTTAAACCAAGTTTTCTTACTTTCTTTCTTCAATCCTCAAGAGGATCAAAGAGATTGAGCTTTTCTTCATCTTGTACCAAAAGTACTTTTCATTTCCTTTCTATTCCATGTCAACACCTCCAATATTATCATATCTATTTCAATAATGTTGAAATCCCCCTATTAACCATGGGATATCTTGAAGTCCATACAACCACATCCACATATTAATTCTCTCTTTATGGTCATTGGGGGCATATGTAGAGCATAAACCAAATTTCCTATTATCTTTTTCTATAATAATCTAAACTACCCTATTACATGGAGATATTTTGGATTCCACCACAAATTGAGTCCATTTCGTAGATATTAGGATGACATAGCCTCCTCTACCTTTTTCATGATTAGTACAAAAAGAAGTGGATTCTTTCCATATAAAATTGTGTCCTAGTATAATATTAAATTGGATGAATAATTAAATTATTATGTGAAAAATAAAATTAAATAATTGATAAATTAATTAAATTGATCTTTGTATGTCTATTGAGCAATTCTTATAATAATCACTTAGAATTGTTTATTGGGTTGTTGTCAAGTTGTAACAACACCCATACATAATAGAATGAGATAAGAGAATAGTGGGGTTGCTTTCTATTTTATAAGATCACAAACATGAATGTTAACCATAAATATACTTTTTTGATTGAATATATATCCTACTACATGTATTTAGGTACAACATCCATCAAGACATAATTTTATGGATGAGAAGAATAAACATTATTAGGTCCAAAATAAGCGACTCTTCCTAAATGGAGCTAAGGGTTTAAAAAGGAAAGAAAAGTAAAGGAAACCTTATAAAATCAATCCAAATAGGGTTCTTGAGAACATGTTTATTGGACACAACAAAATGTGAGTCCAAAGGGAGAAGACAAACTGTAAGGAACAACAAACATATTAAGGTTCATTCTTGAGGATGGAATCTGCTGGAATTGACATTTTTCTAGTTTTTTTTCTGCATTTTTAATAGGTTTAAAGCCTAAATCCGTGAACCCTAGAGACCTACATTCGGCTAGTCACTTTATTTTCTAATTTATCGGTGACTTGATTTCCCTATGTCTTGTTTTAAGTTGTGCTCCTTATGCCTTTATTATCATTTTTTTACCAACACTTTGTTCCTAGTGATTGGATCAGGCTATTATGTGTGTGCATTTTAAATAACTTAAGTTACCTTTTTATGAGCATTTGTCTTGTGGTCTCTACCTTAGTCTCTGATGGTATCCATGTGTCATATCCTCATTGCATCATGCTAATTGTGTTCATCACATATTATTTTTTATTTTTTAATTGGAAATTAAACATGATATATAAAATGTATTAGAGATACTTACATATTAGAATGTATTGTTGTATCATGACATCTACCTGTCAACTACTAGTTGTCCCACTATATAAACCACACAGGGTCTTAATACAAAATATAACCATAATAGTAGTAACGAAAACTATAGTAAACATGGCATTCCATGTCCAGGTCATGCAAGGCCATTGTTAATTGACCATATTAGACATACTTAATTGTATTACATATTAGCTACCATATATATTAACAACCAACTCATAGAAATGATTAAAAAATTACAACTCTCGCTATATACATCCATATTGTTCCATCTTGGTGGTGGATCTATCTCTAAGACATCTTCATTTGATCTTACCATTTCCGAGATGAAGTCTTCTTCATGGTTGTTCGGCTTGTTGTGCAATCTAAGATCATCTTGTAGGGTCTCCACAAAATACCTCCTATTATACCTCTTTTGGAATGCCAAGTAGCTTCTCAAAAAATGCATGTTATCTTCTTTGTTGAAAGGCTTGTGTCTTACATACTTGACCTTGATTTAGAAGCTTCAGAAACTTATATTTATAAATATCTAGAGTGTTAGTCACCTGCATAACAATATTGTAGACATGCAAATAATCTTAATCTACATCATGCATCTAATTCCGATTAATTATTAAACATCAAATTCTTCTATTAATCAAATAAAGTAATTCATTAGATTAATTCACTAATGTCCATCATGTTTAATTAAATAAATCAATTTGTTTAATTAAATCCCCAAAGTCCTCTTATTTGATTAAATAAATCAAATGATTTAAATCAAATATCATAAATTCACTAACCCACTTAAAGTTAATTAACTTCTAAATTAATTAACTTTAATCACCTTCTAATCATCATTAATAAATTCTCTAGCTTTTAACTCCCCAAGAGTTAAATCAACCCTCGATTAACTAACCCACTTGCACATGACAATAGTTTCTTTTAATTAACTAATTACCTCATGTATCCTCTCAAAAGCATATTCTAGGGAATATTCCTTCATTGACTACCTTTATTTGACTTTCTTACCCAAACATCTCAACCACATACAAAATGTGTTCAATCCTCACCCATTAGCATTGAGACAAGTGTCTTGTTATCCCTTGCATAACCACCCCACTTTGATCTAGATCAAAATGGGTCCCCTTTTCTCTTTTGGTTTCTTTGTTTTGGGTCTTTTGCCTTTCCTCTTGTGTTGCTTTTGTTTTCTGTTTCAGTCAGAATTCGGGTCTTCTCTTGAATTTGGGATTTTTCGTCCAATCTGGATTTTCCTGGGTTTCGCTTGAACTTCGGCTGGGCGTTGTGGGTTCACGGATTTTCGGTCTTTGCGGAAATCCGTGTGGACCAGATTTTCATGGACTTCTTTCTCCCTTGGATTTTCCCAAGATCCGTTGTTCCCTGTTTGTTCCGGATTTACCGGAGTGTCTTCTCCTTTGCGAAAATCCATCCCGCACTGATTTCCCTGAAATCTGGTGAAATGTTAAGAAGTGTGGAGTAGCAGGAAGTTAATAAATAATGATGCATTTTATGTTTCCTTTATGCTTTTTTTTTTAGGATCTCGCATGTTGTTCCTGGTTTGATAATGATCGGTTTAAGCTTCTAGTGGGCATTTTCATGTTTATCCCACAGAATCTGCCTGACTCGAAATTCTCCGAAATTCCTCCCTGGCTTGGATTCCGTGGGTCGACCTGAAACCCGAACTTGTTGATAGGATCATTTTGTTTTTGAATTTAACTGCACCTTACTAGCATGAGATTCATTTCAATGATGTTTTTGATTAATTGACTACTGTTGGTATGATCTTTATTGTGATCTTCTTTGTTGAATGCAGGATTAAATCCTACTACAAGATGATATTTGTCAGGGGAGCTCAGTTCGGGCGCATTCTCCAGTCTAGTTGGTCTTGAAAATCTACTAAGGCAAAGGTCGGCAAGAATTTTCTAGGCTCTTACCGACTGGTGGCTCGGCTCTAACTGTTCGAAATACCAAAAAATCAAAACACTCCCCATTGTGCATCTTATCGGTGTAGGGTTATCAAGGTCTCCTCGACCTCTTGTTCATTTGGTTCAAGTCTGCATTTATGGTGCCTATTGGCAAGACCCCAGAGATGTCACCGCGATCAGAAATCAAATGCAGGATCTATCGGAAAGACAAGGGTCATCATCCCGACAACATGAATTTCCTATCGGCATGATGGGTTTCCTTCGCCGAGATGTCTCGACAAATCCCTAAAGTCTCACCAATAGCCCCACCACCAGCATACACTTCGGTGTGAGTTGTTCCCTTCGGTATGTGCTCTCACCAAATGCTGAGAGTCTTGCCAAAATAGGAGGGGTCAACATATTGGTGAAGCAACATATCATTTCCCAGAGGTCTTGCCGAGCGAGGGATGTCTCACCGAAACATGAAGTCCATCGGCATATCAGTTGGGGCTCGCTAGGGGGTCTCAGCGACGATGGATGGTCACACCGATACAACGCTAAGGGTTTTCAAAGGTGGTATTCAGTGAGAAAATCAGTATGCCACAGCGACAACAGGATGAATTAGTAAGGTTCTTGCCGAGACATGAGGTTTCTACAAGATGTCTTCCCAACAAATGGGTGCTGCAACGAACCACCTAACAAAGATTTCATTTCGGTGTGACTACATCAGTGTCTCCTCGAAATGGAAAATCTCCAAAGGGTGATCCCTTCGGCATAATGTTTGGCCGAAGAGGTGAGGTCACGACGATGAGGGCGGCATCAGCGTAGTAATCTGGGCTCGCCATAAGGTCTTAGTGAAGTTCAAAGGTCACGCTGAAACGAAAGAACTCGGAGAGACTCCATAAGAGTAAAGGGAATTCAGCGAAACATCTGGGCAACTTTGGACTATCTCAGCGAAAGCAAAAGGGAGTCGTCAGGAGTCTTGTCAACTGACGGAGAAGGTTGTCCATCGCGGTCCTATTTGTTTGTCGGTATGAAGTCTCCATGTCTCGCTGATTGCCAACAAAGAAAACGCACTTCGACAAGACTCAGTTGCTTCGAGGTGGCATCTCACCGAGCGGCTCCGGTCATAGCGACATAGCGCAAGTGAATTTCATCAGTATGTCTTTGGTAAGAAAATTAGCGGGTCTCTCCGACATGAAAGAAGCCTTCGTAGAGACATGAGATGTCTGCAGGATATCTTCTCGACCAGAGAACGCTACAACAATGCAGGTGAAGCAAAAGAACCCGTGTCGACATGACTAGAGAAGGGTCCCAGTGAAATGAAAAGATCGCCAAGGGTGATCCCTTCGGCATAATGTCTGGCCGAAGAGGTGAGGTCATGACGAGGAGGGTAGCATCAGCGTAGTAATCTTGGCTCGCCACAAGGTCTTGGTGATAAGCGAAGGTCACACCAAAAAGAAAGTGGGCTCGGTAAGAGAAGGGGAATTCAAGGTAAGGTCTCCCTGAAGCATTAAAGGAATCTGGCATCACTGTGACTCCTGTTGACAGAGTAAGTTTGGGGAGCAGAAGGTTCGTTGAAAGATTTGAGCTTCGCCATGTGGTCTCAGCGAAGGGATGCGATCTTGCCGATTGGTTTGAGGAGCTTGGTATGACTTCTTCAGCTTGCCGAGGGGTCACGCCGACCATCTCATATCATGCCAATAGCTGCGTGACGGTGAAATCATATCGAGGAGACACCAATGGTGTCTCACAGACGTATGATTTTGATCAGACCATCTTTGACTGCCTGAGGGGCTCGCTTAGCATACGCCCAACCAACCAAAAGGAGACCAAAGAGTGACTCATTGGTCCCTTTGACCGATTGACTGCCCCTATGTAAGAAGATCGACATAATATAAACTAGATGGATTCCTTCTGAGAACGGGTGATAGTGAATTGGCTCAGACAGTGCAAAGATCTATAAGGAGAATCGATGGAGCTTCCAGAGGGTGGTCAACGTGCGAAAAAGTCCTGAATAGAAGGGGAGCCGAGGAATGAAGAGACCATGACTCAGAGGGACAGCTGCGGTGACCACTGTTAAAGGCAGTTTGTTATTAATGAGGATATTCTAAGCATTCAAGGTGGACTGCAAGAGATTTCAAAGATGGACACGCAGATGCTACAGTTAATGCTGCAGTTGTCAAAAGATCTAAAAGGGCTTACCCTGTGGGTAGAAATCCTTCCTCAGCATAGACAACGAGGATTCACGTTGAATGCACAACTGATTTTCTTCAAAAGATTTGAGAGCCGACTCTCCTACGGGATGCAAATATTTTGTAAACCCTAGTGCAGGGGACAACGCATTCTTGCTTGTACGTTTTGTATATAATGAATTCTTGCCTCTTTGTAAAGGTTGGAACTTCTAGAGTTAGAAATTCAGAGTTAGAACTTTTATTCTAGGATTAGAGAACTTTTAGACTAAGAGCTGTTAGGAGTTAGTAAGTTAACAGAAGGAGATAGAGTTACATCTTGATTCTCAATAATAAGAGCTTCTTTTTGTCTTCTTGGTTAGCAGTTAGATTTTAGTACAGACTGTAATGTATTTTCTGAATTCTCTTAGTGTAGTTGGAAACAAGCTGGAGCCTAAGATTCTCTGTACACTGGTGATTGTGCCAACTTTGTAAATATTGTTTATCTATTTTAATAACAGTAGAAACAATCAAAGTTTAATCTACTTCGTGTTGTGTTCTTGAATGATATTTGTCTTAATTGATCATTGATTTGTGAAAACTCCAAGGAATGAAAGGTTATTTGTGTTTTGTTTAATGGTAGCTAAAAGGTCTGTCATTCGAATTAGCATTGTGAATGAAAGAGGTTGTGTGTCAATCACAAGCTTATCTTGTTCTGCAGTTTTAGTTTATAATTCCTTGAAGTTAACACGTTTGGTTAAGATTGGATGAACTATTGATCTTTTCTATTTCAAAACCCTGATCTATCTTTTGGTTGTTTCTTTAAAACCCCTGTTAAAGTAGATTTTATTTTTATGCTTGATCTAAGAACAGTCTAGAAGCTCAACACCAGCAGGCCCCTTGAATATTACTATTGCATTGGCCATTGAGCAACATCAGCACAGTTGAGACCCAACTACCAAGACCTTGGGAGCTAAGGCATCCATGTGTTGCCTTTCTCTTTCAGGAGAAGCAGAATAGCAATATTTTTCTTGCATTGTTGTGGTGCCAAAATCGCCATCAACAGGAATTGGCGCTAGGAGGGCTGAGAAGGGCAAGCTGGATAAAACTAGGTCATCTTCCTCAGAAAGGCCCCACAGAGTTCTTCAATCAACTGGGAATCCATTATCTTTCATAGAACTCAAGACCCCAACAAGACACAAGAATCATAAGGCTAGGGCAACCATTATTCCACCCTTATCAGCTCCACTCACTCCACCAACATTTTCACCAATACCCCAGCAAATACCCATTAATCCACCTGCCAATTCATCTCAATTGTCATCACAGCTGATTCAACCCATACAATAGCTAGCTCAACCACCACCACCGCCACCAATGGCATTCTTTCAGAATAATCCCTCTCCATTAGGGACTATCCCTAGAGGTTTTCACGATATGCCCAAAAACCCTGAGAAATTCTGCCCTAAGTACATTCATGGTGAGTCAAGAAGCGTTGAAGATCATATACAAGCTTTTAAGGATGCTTGTACTAGAGCTCAAATAGCTCATCACGATGTGGTCTGTAGGTTATTTCCTTACTCTTTAGGGGACATGGCATATAATTGGTACCTTAATCTTCCTCACGGTTCCATTCTGACCTGGACACATTTGGAAAACACTTTTATCAACCAATTCAGGGTGTATGTGGATCCAGCTCTTTTATATCATCAATTTGCTACCATAAGGAAGGAACCAGGTGAATCTTTTCCTTTATTCAATACTAGGTTCCAGCAAATGTATAGGAGATTACAAGATCCCTATCTAGTTACTGAGAACAGTGCTATCCAGGCATACTTTAGGGTTATAGACCCTTTGCTAGGATTGTTCTTGCAAATGACATATCCAGCGGCTGATATTGATTCTCTATCCAAAGTTTATCACCTTGCTATTAAGCTGTAGCAACAGGTCAGTTCTCAATAAGGAAGTCTGGGAGGAGGTTTCCCTTCAATGGGATATCAGATGCATAGCTCAACTCCTCTATTCAACACTATCCCAAGGATGTATCTTTCCCACTATGGACCTATGTCTGAACTGCAAACTCAACCACCTGTCTCGTTCTTTGCTTCTGGAACTCCCGATCTCTTTCAACAACCACAGGTTCTTCAAAGCTCCCATGGTCATCTTAACCAAATTGGAACACCAATCCATGTTGATCAGCCACCTGTTGTTAAGAGCGTGGAAAGTGAGAAGACAATCCAACTTACAAATGAGATAGAAACCTTGAAGAAAACACTGTCTCAAGTTACCAATGACATGGCTCAACTTCGGTTGAACCCTTCCCAAAACTAGGGGAATTACCCTAATTCAAATAGCAACAACCAGGGTACCTATCAAAATAACAATAACTACAACCAAAGAGGTTACCAAAACTAAAACAGAGGGTACAACCAGAGGCCAAATAACAACAGACAATGGAATACAGGGCCTAACAACGGTGGATTTTCTCACAACTATCAAGCAAATGAGGAGAGACCACATACTGTAAACATGGCTGACCTCAACTTCATGACCAATTTTTGCAGATTGCATGATACTGCAACCCATTCTGAGGTAAACTGCCCTTAGATGGAGAAGGTTGTTAAGATGGCACACGAGGATGCCCACACATTCCAGGGGAATTCACACAAAAGAGGTGACTCTATGGATACTGCAATGGCTTATGAGCTCTTTGAGGAGGAGCCCTCATTTCCAAGGCAAGAAGAGAATAAACTAGAGGAGGATTCATATGATGCCCAAGCTTGTCAGACAAAGGGAGGACACTTCCTGAGAAATCAAGGTAAGGGGCCATTCACTACATCAACACCTCCTAATCACATGGTGCCTCCAAATCAAAGTGCTGATAACAATCCTCCTCCACCTCAAGGCCCACCTGATCTCCATAACAGGGGTAATTCCTTTGATGTTTTCAAAAGTAATTCAGGCTATAATATAGAATTTGACATTGTTTCTGAGATGCAAAAGCAGTGAACTTCTTTGTCATATTTTGACATTTTAAAGTGGTGCCCTACTCAAAGGGAGATAGTACTGAAGGCTGATAGTACTGAAGGCTCTAGAACAAGAGGATAAGTCAAAAGGAAAGAGCAAGGTGGTACCAGCTGGGGACGCAAATGAAACCTTATACAAAAACAAGGTAGGTACCCCTCCTTTTCTTTTGAGTTTAAGAATTTCGGGCAAGAACCTACATAACTGTTTATTGGATTCAGGAGCTTCAAGCAATGTCATGCCATTTTTTGTATGTAAGAAGTTAGGATTGAATCCCATTCAAACCAATAAGAAGGTCATTCAACTTGACAAAATAGAGGTTAATATGGTAGGGGAATTAAGAAACATACACGTTCAAGTAGGATCAGATCCCAGGATCCTAACCAACATAGATGTTCAAGTGGCAGATATTCCCGAGACCTATGGTATGCTGCTAAGCCGAGATTTGATAAAAAAATTAGGGGGATATCTTGCCCTTGACTTCTCACATATGTGGCTATCATAGAAAGTGATTCCTAATCAGATTAGGATTGAAAGTGAGCCTCGCCTCAAGCATATCATCACTGAGTATGATTGTCTCAATTAGGTGGCCTACTTTGAGACTGAGATGGGGGTTTATAAACAAGAGGAAATCCTAACCTTCTCAGTTCTCAATGCCAAGGACATGTCAAAACAAAAACCCCTTGACCCCACCATTGATGAAAATCAAAAGGCCTTGGTTAGGAAGTTGCAACAAGACCAACTAGTTTTAGGGGCAGATATGGATCTGTAAAGTCTCCTGCTCCCTAACTGGTGCAGGGTACATTATCAGAGTCATTTTGAATTGACTTGTCAACCTTGCAGGGACATTTTAAATCATGTTTCCCAAGCTGAGGAAGCTGGCACAAGTCGCCCTGAGACCATTGCAGACTGCTTCTCATTTGAGGCCAAGGAAGCAACCATGTTAACTAGGGATACAATGCTTTCAAAAGAAATCCCTGCCTCGATCAAACCTACTCTAGACACATGTCCAAATCAGTACACTGATGAGGAGCGACCTCAAGATCTGCTTGACACCCCTGTGCTTACAAATGAAACAAAATCCAAGGAACCAACCAAAGGGACAAGTGATGGCCAGGTAACCATAGGTTACATAATGCAACTGAGCAGGAATTGGAGGAAGTACCTAGGGAACCTTTAGACAATCCTTTTCCTATGTCTGGTCCAAGAGATCAAGAAGCACCACCTTTGGTTAATCCTATTCAAATATCCATGAAAACTTTAAAAGGATTAACCCCTGCTTGTGATCCGTTGTGGACCCTTACCTTTGACGGATCCAAATTCAAGACTCGTTGTTGTGTTGGAATTGTACTAACCAGCTTGAAAGGGAAATTTTTCTTTGCTTCTTATAGGTTGCAATTCGGGTGCACTAATAATGTAGCTAAATATGAAGCCCTAGCTCGAGGACTGATGTTCACACACAAGAAGAAAGTCACTACCTTGATGGTCAAGGGAGATTCAAAAATTGTGATCAAGCATGTGTGCAGCTAGTATACATGTCACAACAAAAGGCTGGCAGCATATAGAAACAGGGTATGAAACCTGATCGAAGATTTTGATGCCTTTGGGATTAGCTTAATCCCTAGAGAAGAAAATCAGGTAGCTGATTCACTGGCTGTTGCTGCAAGCACATTGGAGCCTATGCAAGGCTCCAAATTCAAAATATTCTCAGTGGAACTGATGTCCACCCCAGCTATTCCTGACAATATCAAAAAAATTTAGGTCTTTGATGATGATCGACATATTCTGGACTTGTTAGCAAGCTCAGATGTCTTTGAGGGGAAAATTATTGATGAGTCCAACAGAGACCAATGGGGATTGGAGCCTTGAGGAATGTGATATAGAAGGGGTCCTTAATTTAAAGAGCAATAGCATTCCCAAGGGAATGGTGGATTTGGAGAGAATCTTTGACTCAGACCCAAGGGCTTGAGAGAAGGCATCAGCTGAAGAAAAGAGAGGCAAATATGAGACAGTTAACTTGGCTGATTCTGGCCCTGAAAGGAATGTCTACATAGGGAAGGCCTGCCCTAAAGCAACTAGAGAAGACATATTGAGGGCACTCAAAAAGGATGTTGCTACGATTGCTTGGGGGTATGAGGACCTCCAGACATTTGATGCTTCGATTATGACTCACACTATTCCCTTGAAGCCCGAAGCTAAACCCTTCAGACAGAAGCAACGCCCTATCAATACTCTGATTGAACCATTGATCAATAAAGAAGTTCAGAAATTACTCTTGGCAAGGATAATCTTCCCTGTGCACCATTCAACTTGGGTGGCTAACTTAGTCCCAGTTCATAAGAAAAATGGGGAGATTAGGCTGTGTGTTGACTTCATAAACCTGAATAGAGCTTCAGAAAAGGATAACTACCCGCTCCCTTCCTTGGATGAGGTATTACAGATTGTCAATGGGGCACAGATGATGTCATTCTTGGATGGTTACTCTAGATACAATTAGGTAATGGTTGAATTTGAGCACAGGATGAAGACAACATTCACTACAAAATGGGGAACGTTTGCATATAGGAGGATGCCTTTCGGTCTGATAAATGCTAGAGCAACTTTCCAGTGTACCATGGACATAGCTTTCAAGGATCTGATTGGAAAATGCATTATTGTTTACATTGATGATTTGACAGTATTCTCCAAAGATAGATTGAACCATGCTGCAGACTTAGCCAAAGTTCTTCAAAAATGCATCCAGTATGGAGTCTCCGTAAATCCCAAAAAGTGTGTGTTCGGAGTTTCTGAAGGGAAGCTCTTGGGACACATAATTTCAGAAAGAGGAATATCCATCGACCCAGATCGAGTTGAGTCCATCCTCAAGATAGCTATGCCAGGAAGCAAGAAGGAGATGAGATCCTTCTTTGGAAAGATCAACTTCGTGAGGAAGTTTATCACAGGGTTTGCAGAGATCATGAAGTCCTTGAATGAGATGATGAAGAAGGATGCCAGATTGGAATGGACTGAGGAGGCAAAGGCCGCATTCGCATGAATCAAGCGATCCATCTCAGAAGCGTTGATCCTCACCAACCCTGATTACATCAAACCATTCTACATCTATTCTTTTGCATCCGAACATTCTTGTGCAGCTGTTCTAACTCAGCGAGGAGAAGAGTTAGAGGAGAGGCCGATTGCATTCATGAGCTCTCCATTCAAAAATGCGGAATTCAAATACCCACCTCTTGAGAAGCAAGCCTTCACATTATTTTGGGCCATCAAGAAGTTCTGGCACTACATCCTTCATAGCCAAATCATTGTCGTAGTTCCAGATGCAGCTGTGAAGTCTTTGCTGATGCAGAGTGAGCTGGGGGAAAGGAGGGGAAAATGGATGGCCATCCTGCAAGAATTTGATCTGGAGATACATCCCATGAAATTAGTCAGGGGCACAGGTTTATCTCAATCCATGGTGAATGCTGGCGACAACATCATCTGTCAGCAGTACATGACCCAGTCTTTCTCTAATAACCCCTAGTATGTTGATAATGTCTGCTTTATGCTCAACAATCGATGTCCAGCAGGGATGAATGCAACTCAAAGGAGAGCCCTAAGATTGAATATTTCTCATTACATGCTCAAAGGAGGGTTGTTGTACAGAAGGAATTTTGAGGGGGTATACCTAAGATGCCTTGATCATCAAGAGGCCAAGTAGGTGATTATTGAGTTTCATGGGAAACATGGCACAAGTCATGGTTCTGTTGATTCTCTGGCACACCAGATTCTTAGGTCTGGCTATTATTGGCCCTATATATTCAAAGATGCCCATCAACATGTGAGAACATGTCACACGTGCCAAGTTTCTGCACCAAGGGAATGTCATGTAGCCATGCCACTACAGCCCGTCTATGAGGTAAGGCTATTTTCCTAGTGGGCACTGGATTTCATTGGAGTGATTAATCCAAATTCCTCTGCAGGGCATAAGTTTATCTTGACTGCTACTTACTACTGCACGAGGTGGACAGAGGCCATACCTTGCAAAAACAGCACAACGAAGGTAGTGATCAAATTCCTCACCGAATGTATCACTACGAGGTTTGGGGTACCTTTCGCTCTGGTATGTGATAATGGTTCTGCTTTCTCTTCTGCTGAGTTTATTTCTTGGGCCTATGATCACAAGATTGTCTTGAAGTATTCCTCAAACTATTATCCGCAAGGCAATGGAGTTGCAGAGCCTACCAATAAGAATCTTTTAGGGGTGATTAAGAAACTGTTAGAGCATAACCCTAGAGACTGGCATACCCAGCTGAGATTTGCATTATGGGCAGATAGGACTAGGATTAAAGCTTCCTTAAACACCTCACCATTTAAGCTGGTATATGGCCAAGAGCCTGTCTTTCCTATCCATCTACAAATACCTATCCTTGAATTCATGTAGAAATTCTATTCTAGTGACAATAGGATAGAAGTAAGACTAGTTGCTCTGTTAAAACTAGAAGAACAAAGAGATGCTGCTTTAGAACAATTCTTCAGACATCAGGCAGTTGTCAAACGCTGGTTTGACAAAAGAGCCAAGATAAAAGCTTTTAGGATATCTAACCTAGTACTGCTATGGGATAAAGCCAATGAAAAGAAGGGAAGCCTCCAAAAGTTTGAAAAACTATGGCTAGGTCCTTATCAAATTGCTGAGATCCTAGGGGAAAATGCTTTCAGACTAAGTAGCCTAATTGGAGAGCTGGTTCCTTTGCCTGTTAATGGGCAGTTCCTTAAACACTACTTTGAATCCCGAGGCTTGTTATTTTCTATTCTGTATATTAGTAATTCGTTGTTTTCTTTATTTAAATAATTTATTTTGTCCCCTGCTTGTAAATAATCTGCGGTTATGTATATAAATTTTGTGCTCCTATTTGTAAATAATTCTTTCCTTTATGTGAATAATCTGCTGCTCTTTGTGTAAATAATGTGGCTCTTGTCTGTAAATGTCTTCCTGTTTGTACGTTGATCCCTGTCCCCTTTACTTTTCTTTGCCTTTTGTTTTATGTTTGTTCTGTTCTTGGGGGGTTTAATCTGTTTCTTTCTATTTGAAGTTGTGGGTTGTTATCTGAAGCGTACTTTGGTCATTAGGAGAGAAGTGGTTTAGATATTTTTAGGCTCTCTGATTGGATGATTTTGTCCTAAGCTCTTTGTTTCATGTTTGTTGTCAATAAAAGTTGTGAAAGTTTTGAGAACAAGGTACCAAGTAAGTAACATTTATCAACTTCCCTGAATTTGTCACAAATCATTAAAATCATCCCCTTTTCTAGTAATGTATTTGTCCTAGAACAACAGTGTTGTAAAATTTGAGTGAAAAATCCGATTTCCAAGTGCTATTATGAGGTCCATTGTACTTTTCAACCCAGATCAAATATTAAACATATGACATATTGAAAAGAAAAAAAAAGCAGAAATAAATGAAATATTTGAAACTCCAAAAGAAAAGAAAATAATTATCAAAAGAAAGAAAGGAGGATTCAATATGAATGGGTGAGTCCAGTATCTCTACCGGGGCTATGGACGCCTGACTAGCAGTAGAGCAATGCTGTGAGAAAACTAGAGGTATCTCCGTCGGGGCTATGGACGCCTGAGTGGCAGCGGAGCAATGCCCAGGATATCATTGCACGAAGGAAATCAACTCATGTAGCCCAAATTTTACACATTGTTATTCAAAATATAAAGAAATTTATGAAATGAATGATGCACTATCAAGCACACACATAGATTCAGGGGTAGCCATTGATTGACTTACATTTGAGATCCTAGCTCTGCCTTGCTTGTTATAATAGACCTAATTGAGGTTGTCATGTTCATGAACCAGGAGTTCTGGGTAGCTGAATCCTTCAGGTTCATGAAAATGGTTAAACCATTTTCCCAGCCGAGTCACCATTTGTTATGCCTTGCATAACCACCCCACTTTGATCTGGATCAAAATGGGTCCCCTTTTCTCTTTTGGTTTCTTTGTTTTGGGTCTTTTGCCTTTCCTCTTGGGTTGCTTCTGTTTTTTGCCTAAGTCAGAATTTAGGTCTTCTCCTGAATTCGGGATTTTTTCGTCCAATAAGGATTTTCCCGGGTTTCACTTGAACTCCGGCTGAGCGTTGTGGGTTTGTGGATTTTCAATCTTCGCAGAAATCCACGTGGATTGGATTTTCGCGGACTTCCTTTCTCCCCCGGATTTTCCCGAGATCCGTTGTTCCCTGTTTGTTCCGGATTTGCCGAAGTGTCTTCTCCTTTGCGGAAATCCGTCCCTCGCGGATTTCCCCAAAATTTGGTGAAATGTTAAGAAGTGTGGAGTAGTAGGAAGTTAATAAGTAATGATGCATTTTATGTTTCCTTTATGCTTTTTTTTTAGGATCTCGCATGTTGTTCCTGGTTTGATAATGATTAGATTAAGCTTCTAGTGGGCGTTTTCATGTTTATTCCTCGGAATCTGCCTGACTCAAAATTCTCTGAAATTCCTCCCTGGCTTGGATTCCGCAGGTTGACCTGAAACCCGAACTTGTTGATAGGATCATTTAATTTTTGAATTTAACTGCACCTTACTAGCATGAGATTTGTTTCAATGATGTTTTTGATTAATTGACTACTGTTGGTATGATCTTTACTGTGATCTTCTCTGTTGAATGCAGGATTAAATCCTACTACATGATGATATTTGTCAAGGGAGCTCAGTTCAGGCGCATTCTCTAGTCCAGTTGGTCTTGAAAATCTGCTAAGGCAAAGGTCGACAAGACTTTTCTAGGCTCTTACCGATTGGTGGCTCGACTTTGACTGTTTGAAATCCCAAAGAATCAGAACACTCCCCATTGTGCATCTTATCGATGTAGGGTTATCAAGGTCTCCTCGACCTCTTGTTCGTTCGGTTCAAGTCTGTGTTTATGGTGCCTATCGGCAAGACCCCAAAGATGTCACCACGATCAAAAATCAAATGTAGGATCTATTGGCAAGACAAGGGTCATCGTCCCGATGACATGAATTTCCTATTAGCATGAGGGGTTTCCTTTGCCAAGATGTCTCGGCGAATCCCTAAATTCTCACCGATAGCCCCACCACCAGCATACACTTAGGCGTAAGTTGTTCCCTTCGGTATGTGCTCTCATTGAATGTCGGGAGTCTTGCCGAAATAGGAGGGGTCAACATATTGGCGAAGCAACATAGCGTCGCCTAGAGGTCTCGTCGAGCGAGGGATGTCTCACCGAAACATGAAGTCCATCGGCATATCAGTTGGGGCTCGCTAGGGGGTCTCGGCGATGATGGATGGTCACTCCGATACAATGCTAAGGGTTTTCAAAGTTGGCCTTTGGCGAGAAAATCAGTATGCCATAGTGACAACGGGATGAATTAGTAAGGTTCTCGCCGGGACATGAGGTGTCTACAAGATGTCTTCCCGATAAATGGGTGCTACAACGAACCACCTAACAAAGATTTCATTTCGGTGTGACTACATCAGTGTCTCCCCGAAATGGAAAATCTCCAAAGGGTGATCCCTTCGGCATAATGTTTGGCCAAAGAGGTAAGGTCACGACTACGAGGGCGACATCGGCATAGTAATCAGGGCTCACCGTAAGGTCTTAGCAAAGTTCGAAGGTCATGCCGAAACGAAAGAACTTGGAGAGACTCCAGAAGAGTAAAGGGAATTCGGCAAAACATCTGGTCGACTTCAGACTGTCTCAGCGAAAGCAAAAGGGAGTCGCCAGGAGTCTTGCCGACTGACAAAGAAGGTTGTCGATCACGGTCCGATTTGTTCATCGGTATGAAGTCTCCATGTCTTGCCGATTGCCAACAAAGCAAACGCACTTCGACAAGACTCAATTGCTTTGGGGTGGCGTCTCATTGAGTGGCTCTGGTCATAGCGACATAGCGCGAGTGAATTCCATCAATATGTCTTTGGTAAAAAATTAGCGGGTCTCTCTGACATGAAAGAAGCCTTCGTCGAGACATGAGATGTCTGCAGGATATCTCCTCGATTAGAGAACGCTACAGCGATGCAGGTGAAGCAAAAGAACCCGTGTCGACACGACTAGAGAAGGGTCCCAGGGAAATGAAAAGATCACCAAGGGTGATCCCTTCGACATAATGTCTGGCCGAAGAGGTGAGGTTACGACGACAAGGGCAGCATCGGCGTAGTAATTTGGGCTCGCCACAAGGTCTTAGCGATAAGCGAAGGTCACACCGAAAATAAAGTGGGCTCGATAAGAGAAGGGGAATTTGGGGTAAGGTCTCCCTGAAGCATTAAAGTCTCCTTGACCTCAGGAAGGAGTTCACCCGAGGAATCTGGCATCGCCATGACTCCTGCCGATAGAGTAAGTTCGGGGAGAAAACAAAAGGTTTGTTGAAAGATTTGAGCTTCGCCATGTGGTCTCAGCAAAGGGATGCAGTCTTGCCGATTGGTTTGAGGAGCTCGGTATGACTTCTTCAGCTCGCCGAGGGGTCACACCGACTGTCTCGTATCATGCCGATAGCTATTTGACAGTGAAATCGTATTGGGGAGATACCGATGGTGTCTCACCGACGTACAATTTTGATCGGACCATCTTTGACCGCCTGGGGGGCTCGCTTGGTATACGTCCGACCAACCAGAAGGAGACCAAAGAGTGACTCATCGGTCCCTTTGACTGATTGACCACCCCTATGTGAGAAGATCGACAGAATACAAACCAGATGGATTCCTTCTGAGAACGGGTGACAGTGGATTGGCTCAGACGGTGCAAAGATCTATAGGAAGACCTGATGGCACTTCTAGAGGGTGGTCAACGTGCGGAAAAATCCAAAACAGAAGGGGAGCCGAGGAATGAAGAGACCATGACTCAGAGGGACAGCTATGGCAACCACTGTTAGAGGCAGTTTGGTATTAATGAGGATATTCTGAGCATTCAAGACGGACTGCAAGAGAGTTCAAAGATGGACATGTAGATGCTAGAGTTAATGTTGCAGTTGTCAAAAGATCTAAAAGGGCTTACCCTGTGGGTAGAAATCCTTCATCAGGATGGACAACGAGGATTCACATTGAATGCACAACCGATTTTCTTCAAAAGATCTGAGAGCCGACTCTCCTACAGGATGCAGATATTTTGTAAACCCTAGTGCAAGGGACGACACATTCTTGCTTGTATGTTTTGTATATAAGGCATTCTTGCCTCTTTGTAAAGGTTGGAACTTCTAGAGATAGAAATTCAGAGTTAGAACTTTTATTCTAGGATTAGAGAACTTTTAGACTAAGAGCTGTTAGGAGTTAGTAAGTTAACAGAAGGAGATAGAGTTGCATCTTGATTCTCAGTAATAAGAGTTTCCTTTTGTCTTCTTGGTTAATAGTTAGATTTCAGTACAGACTGTAATGTATTTTCTGAATTCTCTTAGTGTAGTTGGAAACAAGCTGGAGCCTCAGATTCTTTGTACACTGGTGATTGTGTCAGCTTTGTAAATATTGTTTATCTGTTTTAATAACAGTAGAAACAATCAAAGTTTAATCTACTTCGTGTTGTGTTCCTGAATGATATTTGTCTTAATTGATCATTGATTTGTGAAACCTCCAAGGAATGAAAGGTTATTTGTGTTTTGTTTAATGGTAGCTAAAAGGTCTGTCATTCGAATTAGCACTGTGAATGAAAGAGGTTGTGTGTCAATCACAAGCTTATCTAGTTCTACAGTTTTAGTTTATAATTCCTTGAAGTTAACAAGTCTAGTTAAGATTGGATGGACTATTTTTATTTTCTATTTCAAAACCTTGATCTATCTTTTGGTTGTTTCTTTAAAACCCCTGTTAAAGTAGATTTTATTTTCATGCTTGATCTAAGAATAGTCCAGAAGCTGAACACTAGCAGGCCCCTTGAATATTACTATTGCATTGGCCACTGAGAAACATTAGCACAGTTGAGACCCAACTACCAAGACCTTGGGAGCTAAGGCATCCATGTGTTTCCTTTCTCTTTCAGGAGAAGCAAGATAGCAATATTTTGCTTGCATTGTTGTGGTGCCAAAATCGCCATCAACATGTCCCAATCTCATGGGCTCTCTTTTAGTCCCACATTCCTTCCATCTCTCCATTCTTTAATCCTTCAACCTATAAATAGAAGCCACTTCTACTTGAAAACCATCCACAGTCTTATGCATTTACACTATAGGCATATTCATCTTGCACTTGATCACTCATCTTTGCTTGTTCGTCATACCATTGGAAGCTTATCAAGGGGGTGGGAAAGGGCATCCTTTTCACATCAAAGGAGCACCACTCCCACTATGGGATAGGTTTTGCACATGCTTTAATATGCTTTTATTTAACTCCTTTATTATTTAGTGTCTTGTTTGGAAAATTTAGCATGATTCAATATCTCATAGGGAGGCTTTTGTTTGCTTTGTTTAAAATGGATTAAATATGCTAATGTTTGTTCTTGAGCAAATGAAAAAAAAAGCTTCTACAAATATCATGATATATGAGTCATCTAGAATACTTAATAAGTATCCTCCTTTAATCTTGGAACCAATCCTCATTCCCATCCTTCCATAAAAACCTTAAAATTTTAGTGGATAAAAAAATTTAAATGGTTCACTTAAACTATTAACAAAGACAAGTACAATCTCTTGCCAATTCAAGTTACCTGTAACCTCCCATCCCCTCAGGTCAGCACAAAACATCATCCATATTTCTTTAGCATAAAAACAATCACAAAAGATATGTTTAACATTTTTCAAGAATTCTACAAATATGATAGATATTAACATTGTAAGAGAATGTGAAATATGGTAATTTCTATTGTAATACTAGCTAGTTAAAAAAAGCTTTCTTAGGTTCTATGACATTAGATCACATGTTTTTAAGTTTTTTGACCACTGTTTAGCAAAAAAAGCAAGATTCTAGTAACTATTTAGGTGCTTGATCATATCTGAGGCTTTATTCATAAAGTTGTAGATCAATTTAGGTTTTACTTTACATAGAATAGTGCCATCACATCATTTGTAGTTATCAAACATGTTCATTTTTATCAAATTGTATAGGAAATTGGATGATCTTGCATACATCCATTAGTATAGAATATGTTATCCAATGTTTAGGAGGTAGGTCAAATTTTGTACTAAGGGAGGCTCAAGAATTCAACTGGCTATTTCTCATGATATCATTGAATTTATTTATTCCTTTCATATACCATAATTTAGAGCACCCTTGTATCAAAGCAAGGGGCTTATCTTTATAATTATATAGATTACACCAAATTGATCTTGAGGGGCATATCTTATTCCTATTCTTATCCATATACTCACATTCTTTGATCAAACCTTTCACTCTCCCAAGATTTCCATAAGATTTTAAAAAAATATTGGAACTAATAGGGGAAACTATGAACTTTCCAAACAATAGGTGAAGGAGGAAAAGATGTTTCCATGATTTAGCTTTTTTTGGTATTGCCAATTGTATATTACTTCTCACTAAAATCTTACAAGGTTCATTTCCTTCCAAGGCATTGATTATTTGTCTGTCAGCTAGTGCAATTTTTTTAATTTCTTAGGTCTTTCAATCCTATTCCTCCTTCTAGTTTATTTAAACAACCCCATTCTCACTTAACTGAATATACATTTTTATTACCTTTACCATCATACCAAAGAAAGTGTCTGGTTTCATCTTGGATCTCATTTACTTGGTAGCTACAAAATAACCACATAGAGGAGTAGAATAGGCTATAGGAGGAAATGAAATTTTGACAGACTTGAATCCTTGTAGCTAAGGATAAATATTGTCTATTCCACATGTTAAACTTATTATCTATATTATCTTATATCCAGTTCCACATGTCTTTTAGACATGGATTCATTGCAAAGGGGATACCAAGGTACCTAACCTATCTATTAGGACCTCCCCACTAGAATTCATGTTTAGAAAGCCACTCAGAGGGATTATTTTTTTAACTCAACAATATGGACCTAACCTTGGACAATTTAGCACAAGATGCCTTACAAAATAGGTTCAACTTCTTTATTAAGTTATGAAAATTATCTTCTTCAAGTTTCACAAAGAGGGTAGTATCATATGCAAATTGAATATTTAAAAATTCTTATTTATTAGGAAGGGATATACCTTTAATATTAGGTCTCAAAATTGAATCTCTCATAAGGTAATAAATTTCATAAGAAGCAATCACAAACAAGGTAGAGGCAAAGGGACAACCCTAACTTATAGATCTCTATAAATAAAATTGTTCAGACAAATAGCCATTAACATCCACCTAGGCCACAACATCTCTCAACAATGTACTAACCATCTAACAAAAGAATTTTGGAAAACCAAAGGCTTCAAGTGTCATAAAAAGGGGCATTCCACTCTATCATATGCATTTCCAAAGTCAAGTAGGAGCGTGCTAGTGTTCTAGCTAGTGGACCTTGCCCATTCCATGGCCTCCCATCTTGTGAGAAGGTTTTCCAAAAAATATCTTCCTTTAATGAATCTCATTTGGGTGTTATTGATAAAAGAAGGATATCAACCATTCTTAATGCTAGAATTTTTGCAAGAATCTTATTTAATACATTGAGTAAAGTGACGAGCCTTCTTTACCAATGATTTATCTCCTTCATTGGGCAGTAATTTAATTATTCCTTTTTTAATATTGGTACCTAAAGAACCTTTGTTTATAGCTTTAGTGTAAACTGTAGTAAATTATTACTTATCCATTCAATATGTTTTTTATAAAATTCTATAGGTAGTCCATTAGCTCCTAGGGAATTATCATTATTTAGCTCTTATATAGCCTTTACAATTTCCTCTTTTAAGACTTTCTTTGCCAACATTTCAATTTTTTTCTTACAGATCTTTTTAGGTATTACATTTCTACAAAAATTCCTAGCATTGTGTCCTACTTGGTTATCTTCATAAGTAAACAATTCCTTGTAATATTTATAGAACAGATTTTTAACCTCATGAGGGTCACTCAAAAGAGTATCATCAACCCATACATTACCATTTTTTTCTTTTATACTTTTCTCCTTGATGTATCTAAAAAATAACTTAGACCCTTTATCCCCATCATATAACCAATTCATTTTTGCTCTCACCCTTAAACCTTGGGTTTTTTTGGTTTGTAAAATTCTTAAATAATTTTTAATAGAGATTAAGTCCTCATTCAACCCTAAATTAGATGGGTCATTCTACATTTTAAATTCCAAATTTAATATTTTTTCTTGCAAATCATTTTCATTTTTTGTGCTATCTATTGTTCTCATTTTCCTAATCGTCTAGAATATAGTGGTCAATATTTTAACATTAGTGTTCCACCTATCTATAGCTGATTTTTCTTTTAACATCCACCTATTAATTTCTCTAAGAGTAAAAATAGCCACATTATAATCTTCATCTTTGAGTAAGGAGGTGTTTAAGATGATTTTTTCATACTTTTTTATCATCTTTAGGTCTCTCATTGATTACAAGGACCTTAACAGTGACAGGGTGGTGGTCAAATAAGGAGTTAGGATAGATTTTCACCTTGCTACCAACATCAGTTTGGTCAAAACTTAAGAAGTCTCTATTAGCATAGAACATAGTCAAGTCTACAATAGATTCTCTTGTTTCCTTTATGAGAATTACACAATGTAAACCAAATGTTCTTACTTTCTTTCTTCAATCCTCAAGAGGATCAAAGAGATTGAGCTTTTTCTTCATCTTGTACCAAAAGTATTTTTCATTTCCTTTCCATTCCATTTCAACACCTCCAACCTTATCCTCACTGTTTCAATAATGTTGAAATCCCCCTATTAACCATGAAATATCTTGAAGGCCATACAACCACTTCCATAGATTAATTATCTCTTTATGGTCATTGGGGGCATATATAGAGCATAAACCAAATTTCCTATTGGATTTTTCTATAATAATCTAAACTACCCTATTACATGGAGATATTTTGGAGTCCACCACAAATTGAGTCCATTTCTTAGATATTAGGATGACATAGCCTCCTCTACCTTTGTCATGATCAATACAAAAAGGAGTGGCTTCTTTCCATATAAAATTAAGATTTGTTTCAAGATGAAATTTCACAACCTTTATATCTTGTAGAACCAAAAAAAAAAAAAAAACATATTCTTTGTTCTTAATACAATTCAAGCATCTCCTCACTAAATATTTCTTGTTAGGGGACTCCAAACATTCCAACTGGTGCAATTAATGATCATATGAAAATTTTAGGGTTAGAAAGGCATATATCTAACAATTAAATGTAGATTTAATTAATAAACAGATAAACTAAACCACACAAAGAATAAATCATAACACAAAAATTTAACGTGGTTCACCCAATCCGGGCCTACATCCACCAAACTGCAGCCATCCAATAATTTTATTATCCAGTGCAAAACTTATTACAATCTTGCGAATAATTGTGTTTTTCATCATACTGTAACACCCATCCGAACCCCTTTTTAACATGCTTAGAAGCTTCCAAATTTTAGGTTCTACAAAATCGGATTTTTCCTTTTTCGTTGATTTTTTCGTTTTTCCGTGACAACGCGAAAAAGTAGGAGGAAATTTTTTCTCGGGGACTATTGCCCCCAAACCCTCGCTTTTTAGGGGCTGTCGCCCCCAAACCCCCGCACAGGGCCCGGCTTGGCCCCGGACCCCGTCAAGGATACGTGTCAGGGTGTACAGTATACCATGGGCTATATAGTATAGCATGATTAGTCGCCACATACCAACAATCTCCCACTTGGAGACTGATCCTGGACAACACTACTACAATTATAGCTCCCACTAAAAATAAGTACCCTAGAGCCTGCTGCTCTGTTATACTTGAATTCAACCTTGAAGGCCAACTGAAGCTGAAGAGGAGCTCAGCTTCTCCCTTGTCACCGCCTTCGTAAACATATCTGCTAGATTGACATCTGTATGTATCTTGTCCAGCTTGACCTGTCCATCCTCCAACACCAACCAAATAAATGATATCTCAACTGTATGTGTTTTGTTTTAAAATGCAAGGCATAATTCTTTGCAAGATGTATAGCACTCTGGTTGTCTGTAAACAAGTAATTTTCAGCCTGTTGTTTGCCCAACTCATCTATGAAGAGTTGCAGCCATATCATCTCCTTTGCCGCCTCTGTTGCAGCAACATACTCTGCCTCTGTGGTGGATAAAGCAACCACCTTTTGCAATCGAGAAATCCAACTCACTACTGTCCCACCAACTGTAAATACATGACCTGTGGTACTTCGCCTGGTATCTATATCCCCTGCCAAATATGAGTCAACATAGCCTTTTAAATTAGTGTTAGAGCCCCCAAAACATAAATATTTATAGGACATACCTCTCAAGTACCTGAGAATCCATTTTATTGCATTCCAATGCTCAACTCCGGGATGACTCAAATACCTGCTAACAACTCCTATGACATGTGCAATATCCGGTCTCGTGCATACCATGGCATACATTAAACTGCCTACAGCTGAAGCATATGGTACCTTGGACATTATTTCTTCTTCCTCTTGTGTCTTTGGACACATCCTTAGTCAATTTAACATGACTAGGCAAAGGTGTGCTGACAACTTTTGCATTCTCCATATGAAATCTTTGCAAAACCTTTTCAACATAATTAGCGTGAGATAAAAATATTTTTATGTTTTTCCTATTTCTACAAACTTTCATACCAAGGATTTGTTTTATTGCCCCTAAATCCTTCATAGCAAAAGATTTTGCTAATTGTTGTTTTAGCTCACTTATGTGATTCATGTTAGACCTTGCTACAAGCATGTCATCAACATATAGACATAAAATAATGTAGTTGTCATTATCCAACCTTTTAAAATAAACACAATGGTCAGAATTACACCGACTGTAGCCTTGCTCAGCTATAAAACTATCAAATTTTAAGTACCATTGCCGAGGTGCTTGCTTCAAGCCATATAAAATTTTCTTCAATCTGCACACTAGTTTCTCCTTACCTTTGACCTCAAATCCTTGTGTTTGTTCCATATATATTTCCTCTTCCAAATCACTATGGAGAAGGTTGTTTTAACATCAAGTTGTTCTAAATGCAAATCTTCAGCAACCACAATACTTAAAACAATACGAATAGAAGTCATTTTAACAACTGGAGAAAAAATCTCATCAAAATCAATACCCTTTTTCTGTGCAAATCCCTTTACAACTAACTGGCTTTAAATATTTTCTTACCTCTGACTCCTCTTTGACCTATAAACCCATTTGTTTGGTAAAGCCTTTTTACCTGCAGGCAACTTGCATAATTCCCAAGTCTGGTTTTTCAGCAAGGAGTCCATTTCTTCTTCCATTCCATGCTCCCACTGAACCTTGGTATCCACCTGCATAGCTTCATCATAAAATTCAGGTTCACTAGCATCAATTAACAAAATAGGATACAAAGAGGTAGAGAATCTTTTTGGAGGTCTACTTATCCTTGAAGATCGTCTAATAGGAGTTTATGGTATTTCTTGTTGTTGTTGTTGCCCAACATGAGGAACCACTGAAACATCATTGTTTGGAATATCATCCAACATTGCATAATCATTTTCTTTCTTCTCATGCCGCAACAACAGATCTTTGTACAACACTTTTGCATTGAATGTGACATCCCTACTTCTCACAATTTTCTGATTTTCAAAATCCCAAAGCCTATAACCAAATTCATCAATGACATATCCAACAAATACACATTTCTTTGATTTTGCATCAAACTTGGTTTTATTTTCAGAATCTACATGTGCAAATGCTTCACAATCGAAGGTTTTGAGAAAATAATAACTCACATTCTTACCTTTCCATGCTTCCTCTAGAATACCACAACCCAAAGGATTAGAGGGACCTCTATTAATTAAATAAACAACAATATTTACAGTCTCTGCCTACATTTTTAAAGGCAGCCCAACATGCAATCTCATAGTTCGTGCATGCTCCATTATTGTTCTATTCATGCGCTCAACCACTCCATTTTCCTGTGGAGTCCTTGGATCCATTTTTTGTCTACGAATACCATTAGAGGAATAATAATCTTCAAACTCTTTGCTGCAATACTCACCACCATTATCAGATATGAGACATTTTAGCCTTTTACCCGTCTCATTCTCAACCAAGCTTCTCCATTTTTTAAAAGTTTTAAAAACATCAGATTTCTGCCTAAGGAAATAAATCTATACCTTCCTAGTTGCATCATCAATGAATGTAACATAACACAGAGAGCCACCAAGAGAAGATACCTGAGCTGGTTCCCATACATCCGTATGCACAAGCTCCAATTTCTCATCTTTCTTTTACTTCCCATCTTTGAGAAAACTTACTCTCTTTTGTTTTCCATACACACAACTTTCACAGAAATCTATATTAACACATTTTAGACCTGGTAAAACATTATTTGAATAAAGTACTTTCATACCTTTTGCACTCATATGCCCAAGTCTATTATGCCACAGTGTTGATTCAAAGTCTACAACAACTGTATGATCTACTTGTTGAACTGTAGCAACTGTTCCTGAACATTGATTTTTTTTCGTAACAATTAAAGTGGAAGGAACAATATGACCTGTACAAAGATATAAGGTGCCTACTTTCACACCTTTTGCTACCACTAAGGCACCCTTTGTGACCTTCCAATTTTTATCACTAAATGTAACAACACAACCTTCATCATCTAGTTGCCCTGTTGAAATTAAATTTTGCTTAACTTTGGAACATGCCTTACCTCATGTAGTAGCCAATGATTCTCATTCTGCAACTTAATCTTGATTCTTCCCTTTCCAACAATCTGACAGGGTTTGTTATCTCCTAAATAAACCAACCCAAAATCCCCTTAGACATAATCAAGAAAATAACTTCTATGGGGGGTAGCATGAAATGAAGCACCTGAATCTAACACCCAAGAATCATCAACATTATCAAGGGAAAGAATCAAAGTATCATCATCAGATTTATTACTTACCACATTTGCCTCTTTACTTCCTTTTTATCTCCTTTATTTTTCCGAGACCAGCAATCTTTATTCAAATGACCTGACTTACCACAGTACCAACAATCCCTCTTGTCTCTAGATTGGGACCTTTTGTCCTTTGATTTTCCTCGTGACTTCCCACGATTTCCAGAATTGTTTCCTCTCCTTTGTTCTGCCCCTTCTTTCTGCATTCAAAACACTACCTGATGTGGATGTTCCACCTGAGCTTTTCCTATGAATTTTCTCACTCAAAATAACACCAACAACATCATCAAATTTTAATGTATTCAAACCAGAAACAAAATTGCTAACAGCCATTACCAAGCTATTCCAGCTTTCAGGCAAATAACACAAAATCAAAAGAGCCCTAACTTCTTCATCAAAGTTTACTTTTATAGAAGTTAATTGACTGGTGACCGTATTAAACTTATTTAAATGATTAGTAACTAACTAACCTTCTACCATTTTCATATTAAATAAACGCTTCATAAGAAATACCTTTTTCGAAGTTGAAAGCTTTTCATATAACTTCGCCAGGGTTTCCATCAACTCTTGAGTTGTCTTTGCTTTTGTAATATTGAATGCCACCGATTGTGCCAGGCATAAACGAATACTACCAAGATCCTTTCTATCCAAAATCTCCTAGTCCTCATTAGACATTGTTGCGGGTTTCTTGGTTTTCCCTTCCAATGGCCGCCTTAAATCCTTCTGATAGAGATATTCCTCCATCTGCATCTTCCATAACTGATAGTTCTGCCCATTAAAATTCTCAACCTTCTTACCCTCGTCTACCATTACTCCCACTCAACAGTGAGACTCCCACTCAACCGTGAGACCTTTCCTATAGACGATAATCAAAAAACACAACCTGCTCTGATACCACTTGTTAGGGTTAGAAAGACATATATCTAACAATTAAATGTAGATTTAATTAATAAACAGAGAAACTAAAACACACACAGAATAAATCATAACACAAAAATTTAACGTGGTTCACCCAATCTGGGCTACATCCACCAAACCGCAACCATCCAATATTTTTATTAATTATGTTAGAAGAATCATCTTTAGAGTTCCTAAATTTATCAAAGAATTTAAGGATTCTATCTTCCTTACCTTTCATCTTTGAGCAGGGTTCAATTTCTCCTCTACCCCTTTGCCTCTTCTTCTTATCAATTTTAATCCATCTATTTACAAGAGGAAGAGTGACATCATCTATTAGTAACTAATTATCACTAGTGAATGGAGAAGCATTACAAGTAGGGAAAACACTCCCTTCTCTAAACTCCTCATTAGTCAAGGACCCTACAACCCCTACTGGTTCCTCATTCTTATTCCATTTCCTCTTTTCCTCATTATTGGCCAAAGCAATCCTATGCTTAATATTGTCTAAGACTAACTCATGCATTTTTCTTGTGCTTGGTGTTAGAATTAGGCACAAAAAGAAAGTCGGATCTAGTAGGTTCTGTACGAATTTTGTATCAAATGATTTTTAAGGTTTTGTTTTATTCACTCAGTTCTTATTTCCATCATTTACGGTGCTAATTTTATTAATATTGGAGACTATATTTTTGACATTGCGGCCATTCCTTTTCAATTTTGTTATTTCACTTACAATATCTTCATTTTTGTTAATAGGGTTAACATTAGAAAATCCTAAGTTCACATTATTTTCTATCATCATAATGGTTTCATTGGTATCTTTCATAATGGCATCATTATTGTTGTTAGAAACTGAATTTTACACGCTAGGAAGATTAACATCCAAATTTGTTGTTTCAAGCACCTTATTTTCATAATTGTTTTTAGGGTTGTTTTTGGACAACCCTGTTTTTCCATTGTTGATTTTCCTCATGGTGAATATATTTTTAATATTAGGGTTTTCAACATTGTGTTTTCCTTTTACATTTTCTTTAACATTAGGGTTGTATTCTTATGGATGAAATATAGGGTCTCCCATTTTTTATTAGAAAATTTATGGCATTTTTTCTTCAAGTGTCCTTCCTTTTTGCACAAAAACATGTATTTAAACCCCCTAGAATCTCAATATTACAAGATAAAATATTCCCCCAATATCTACTCCAATTTCATCTAGGATATCCACCCTAATCCAATGGCCAAGCTGAAGCGTCAAATAAAATTATTGAGAAAATTTTGTGCAATACAATCAACAAGAATGGTAAAGATTGGCATACTCAATTAACTCATGCGTTGTGGGCCTACCACATGAGTGTTTGTATGGCTACTGGCACTACTTTGTACAACCTCATGTATGGTGTCAATGTTATTATGCCTCTAAAGTTGGAATTTTTATATTTATGATTTTCCCTTAGAGGGTTGATTGATGATGACACTTACCGTGCCGCACATTTAAACCAAATTGAGTTTGCTCGATGAGTGACGATTAAAGGCCCTCGAGCACCTTCAGGCTTATTAGAAATATTTATCTTGAAACATTACAATCAAAATATTCTTTCTCACACTTTCAATATTGATGATCTCATTCTTTATGAGAACCAGAGAAACGTAAATGCGCCACCCAACCAAAAGGGGAAACTTAATCCTAATCGGTTAGGTCCATATATAATCACCTCTATTTATGGTTATCATGCCTACAATCTTTCTAACATGAATGGCATACCACTGAAAGAATCAGTCAATGCTATGCACTTGCGTTGATACTACGTGTAAAATTCATCTATATGTCATAATCATGACACTCGATTCTTTTCAAAATTGAAGTATGTTGTGTTGTGACATTCCTTCATCAACACACTCTTTGTTCATTGTGTTATAATGCATACATGCATGGTTAATTTCTTTAAATAGGAACTAAGAGAATGTGTATTTTGAATTATATGCATTGTCAATCAATAATCTTAATTTATCTCAATTTTTAGATTAATCATTTCTTTACATAAATGTCATGTCTTTATTAATGAGTGTTTTTCATTTATTAATTAACATGTTTTACTTATTAAATTGGCATGTTGTACTTTCATGAACATCTATATCATCATATCACATTAGATCATCATAAAATTTGATTAAGCATACATTTTACATGTGTTTAATTAAATTGTGATGGTATCTAATCTAACCATACATCAACATGCATCCATAACATACATGAAATCAAAAGCATACACAAAACACAAGTCATAGTCGAATCAAAATCTCATATATATATGTATGTATGTATAAATGTCTCAATGTACATGTGTCGTCATCACTATAATATTTGTGATGTCCGTATACGTGTATATGACTATATACATCCAAAAAATGATATACATCATGAGTGTCTACATAAAAAATGTTTGTACAACATATATGTCTCAGCCCTATCCACCTAGAGTGTGGGTCCTAGAGCCCTCTAGTGCCGGTGCATCCAGATCTGGGTGTGATGGCTAGAAAACTAACATATGGGATTGAGATTGAGAGACTGATCTCAAGACTAATGTATGCAGTCCCTCAACTCTCCTCTCACTCTTGTGATTTTCTCTCTCTGGGTAGCAATATGATCCCGTAGATTGTCCTCCCTTTTTCTAGCTTCTGCTACATCATCCATGAGTTGTCGTACTTGGGGATGATCGAGATATGTGGGGGTGTTGGTCCACAGTCTCCACCTCCCTCTTGAGCTCCTCAACCTCGCTCTAAAGGGCGTCACATGTCTGCTCGACACTCTCTACCCTTGTCATGGCGACTTCTCACTCAGAAAGGATAGTTTGAAGCTTTGTTGCCCTTTGATCTCTCTAACTTGTCATTGTGCTAAGCTCAAACTCCCTCTGCGCAAGCTCCACTCAAGTCTCCTCGTACACTATCCCGAGTCGTTATATAGGCTCGAATAGTTGTGTGTGCCTCTTGACCATCTGCTATGAATGATAGGCATCTAGGATAGGACCTTGAGTCTAGACAGCTGATACTATCTTTGTTAGTGCTCGACTGAAGAAGTCGAGCCACTCTCGTGTGAAAACTAAAAACACAGAGAAAGATATATGTATTATTACTACATCATAATAATCATGTAATCATGAATCTAAAAGCATATCTCAATCAAAAATAAACTCATACCTGGGTCCCTAGCTCACCAATCAAGATCCATGGGTGTGGCCCCACTCCTCGAGGCCCCTAGTGTCCCTGTTGTCATAGTTGAGGGCACCCCTATCTGTGAAATTGATGGTGGCAGACTCTTGGGATGAGTACCTTTTGTGGAAGCACAAAGACAATAGGCA
Organism: Sequoia sempervirens; assembly: GCA_007258455.2. Classification (NCBI taxonomy): domain Eukaryota; kingdom Viridiplantae; phylum Streptophyta; class Pinopsida; order Cupressales; family Cupressaceae; genus Sequoia; species Sequoia sempervirens. Next base: position 127,133,379 of record VDFB02271358.1, read on the forward strand.
CTACTACTAGGGAGGATACCCTCCTCTGCCTCTTGGGCATCTCCTCTACTACCTCCTTTGTCTCCTCTTGTGGGTTCCCCTCTCCATCTAACCCCTAAATGCCAGGTCCCCTCCTACGATATCCTTAGGAAAGATAAGAGTTGGACCTACTAACTCCTACCACATGTCGAACCCATTCGTCACTTGACATCATCGATGTCCAATACAAGTGGATTGTCATTGTCATTGTTGTCCTCCTTGATTTTTGCAACGTCCCCGATGGTAGGACATGGAAGGTCCCCAGGTCTAATAGTGCCCCTAAAGGACCTAATATAAGTGGGCATGGTGCAGGAAACTGACTGTACTTGTTCGTATTACCTTGTAGTCTATCTCTAGTAGTATAACACTATGATATGGTGATGGTGGTTGGATAGGAATCAGTCATGTTGCATGTGTGGAAGTTACATCCTATCGGTGGGACATTAATCCATACCTTGATAGGGCTGCCACACAACGTCACCGACCCCTATTTGGTCCATGATCTCTCTAGAACAATAAATTTTGAACCTCCACTATCACACCAGTGGGTATGTGTGCGCTCATGGTAGGTCACCTGAGACCCACCAAGGGAACCCGATTGGCCGTGTGCAAGTGATGTGCTCGAACACCCACACTTTGAGGAGTGTGTATGAATGAAAGATTTTAATGACGTCCACAAGACTAAATAGTCTATGGGACTGAGACCAACAACTTAGTTTGTCTCCAAACTCTTCTCCAGGTCAGATCTCTTGCTATTAATTTTGACTAGGAGGTTGGCCGTCTAATTCATCTTATCCTCCTCAAATAACTACTGCATATTGTCCACATCCAAAATATTTGAGTACTGATTACGAATATTTTCATATGCTGTGCATTTCATGACGAAGTGCCACTCCATCTCCACCACTCCCTTATTACAAAATAAGCACATTCTTTCTTCCCAAGTTTCCTTAGGTGTCTTCCACCTACCAGTCTCACATCTAAGATGGTGGGACCCCATCCTCAATTGAGCAATTAACAACCTCGCTTTCCCTTTAATAGTTGCACCTAAATAGGGTTTTTCACCATGTTCCTTAGCTGGGTTAAACTCTTTGATGTAATATGATTTTTTTCGTCCGATCTGATTTGACCACATGGTAGTCTTGAATTTTTCCTTCACATAGATTTTCATTTCACTATTGGTGCCAGGACATTCATGTAAATCGATGTCCCACTTGTTCAACCACTTGATGTTCTATTTCATCCAATTTTTCTTTCTTCGAACTAGAATCTCCTCCATAACCATTTTGGGCCACCGGTGGTTATCCATGTTTTCGACCTTTTTTAGATAACTTAACAACCAGGTTATCGCTGAAGCTTCCAAAGGAAAAGCCCCCGCTTCAGCTAAAAGAATTTCATAAGGAATAGTGGCTTTAACTTTGAGATTGCTTGTTATTAGGTGTTTTTGGATTCTCTCTATCTGTCTCCAACTGCACTTTGACGTGTTGCTTCCCCACACTTCGCACCCATAAAGCACAACTAGTGTGACAAGTAAACCAAAAAGGATTTTCTTGGTTTTCCAATCCCAAAGTTCAGCTTTTCTACACCTATTTTGAAGTAGGTAATAGGCTTTCCAACCTCCCTGTATCCTTTTTGTTCTGCAAGTTTCCCAACTGAGCTTATAATGGAAGTCAATCCCAATATAATTGTATTCTTTCACTATATCAAGTGGGATGCCTTCAAAAAGAAAGATATGTTGTTTAACTTTTCTATTCAATGAGTAAATCATGATTTTGGTTTTGGAGGTGTTCACTTGCATCCCAACTTCTTGACAAAAGTGTTCTAGGGCTTTTAAATGTTCTCTTAACCCATGAGCTGTTTTTGAAATTAAGATAAGATCGTCAGCATATAGAAGTAATTTCACTACATAACCTGCCAATTGGATACCATCCCCACCATCCTTGCTTAACCAAGCTTCCCACTTATCAATGTATAGCCCAAAAAGCATGGGAGATAAAGGGCAGCCCTGCTTAACTCCAATGTCGCTGCCAAAATATTCTGACATACCTTCACTTGTTTTGATTTTAGCACTAACCTTCTCATACAACTTGTGAACAACTGCTCTATATGCATTTGGAATGCCTAATTCTTCCATCCTATACCATAATTTGTTCCTAGGCACCATGCCAAAAGCCTTCTTAAAGTCTACAAAGCAACTATAAGCTTCCTCACCCTAAGTATACCAAATTTTCTCAATCAAGTGTCTAAGGGTGATGTAGTGATCGATGGTAGAGTGCTTGGACCTAAAACCTGCCTGTCCCTTTGCTCTTTTGTGCTCATTTTCTACCCATTTTCTGATCCTACGCTCAATCATGCTCCTAAATAGTTTGCCAAAGATAGATTTGACCATAATTGTGCGGTAGTTAGATGGGTTATTGATATCACCACTTTTAAATAAAGGGATGACCACACTGGTAGTCCACTCCATAGGAAAACCTTCCCGATTGACATTGTTGAAAATTCTTTTTATGTGAGGAGCAAGAGTTTCAATCCCCCATTTTAAAAATTCAGACTGTAGCCCATTTATGTCTTGTGCTTTGCTGCTTGCTAAGTTCTTTATTCCTTGTTTAATATCATCCACATTGAATAGTTCCATTGATGTGTTAATAACAGGAGGGTAGTCTTTCTTGTGGGCCCGCTCGTAAAGAAGTCTAGCATACTCTAACCATTGGACATTCGTAATATTGTTTTCCACCTTTTTCTTTTGCTGCAGTTCCCTCCAAAAGCCTTTATGATTATGTTTCCCAAGAGTGATTAGTTCCTTCCTTCTTTTGTTTACATACTCTATTTTTTTGGACTGCACTAATTTTTCATATTTTTTTGTATAATCTTTGTCCATACCTCTCTTCTTTAGCGATATCTTGGCTTCCTTACATTCTTCATCATACCACTGATTTTCCAGAAAAGTGTTTGTTGTCCCCACCTTGGGATGAGACCTTTTGCACGCATTTAACGCCTTGTGTATTATCGGGATCAACAAATTGTTGTGAATTTGGACATCAACCTCTTTTGCTGCTTTAGATTCCCTATTATTTTTCAAATCATGGAAATGTTGCTTCAGAGCAGCACTGAATAATTCCCTATTTTCCCGATTTGTGAGGATTTTACCCTTGGGAAGGGCTTTTTTTTGCGTGCGCATAACTTGTTTATTGTGTTGGTTGATTAGTGAAATGCGTAGTTTAACCCAAAGAGGTAAGTGGTCAGATTTCATCTCGATAGGGTAGTCCTCAATATCAAACTCCAACAGTCTAGAACTAAAACTCTGGGAGCAAACCATGTAGTCCACCACACTTTGACCATTATAAGTTTTGCAAGTAATACCCCCTGACCTCAGCCAATCCCTCATACCATTGCATATAACCATGCCAAATAGACTACAAAGCCCCAGTAATTCTGTCCCAAATGAGTTGATAGTGCCATTACCATCTTTAGATGTTCTTTCCCAATGGAGACCACCACCTTCCTCTAACCACAAAGGATTGTTCTCCCCTTTGGTTTCACTGCTCAACTGAAGAGATTGGTTATTATATGTCCGTGCATTAAAGTCACCCATTAAAACCACATCTCCAAGTGTGTTGAAAATAGAGATATCTTTTTTTAGTGATGCATACGGGTCTTCATTGTCTAAATTTTGTTTCTTATAAAAATTTGAATTTTTTGGAGCAAAGTAGCAAGCAGCTAGACTAAAAGTTACCCCATTCTCTATTATTTGCAGCCATATGTACTGTTTATTTGCGTCTTCTTTTACAAATTTAACAATTCCCTGCCACTTTTCATCTATTAGCACTGTAACCCCTCCATTGTCTTTGCCTGTTTCATTCCCTTCATTCCAAACTGAAACTTTCTTGTACCCTTCGAAATCTGGTACTTTGCAGCCATCATGTTCATGTGTTTCTATAAGAATGATAATATCCTTTCCTTCTAGTATGGGCCCCAATCTAGGTGTTCTTCTCCATGGATATCCTCTGCAATTCCAACTTACAACATGCAAATATTCTTGTGGGGCCCCTAATTCCTATTTCTTGTTTGAGAACCAATCACTAATTTGAGCTTTCTCATTCTTCAACCAAGCCCATTTACCTTCATTTCTTGTTGTCTTCACTTTCTCCCATTCTTTCCTTTGTTCTTATTGCTGCTCAAAGGTCAAATCTTCATCTAGATAAATATGTGTGCCTCTCAGTAGCCCCCTATTTTTTAGAATCCTATTTTTATCTTCAAAATTTCTCAAGATGACTCTTACATGTCTATCTTTTCCTCCATCTGCCTTTTTTCCAATTCTATTAGCTTGTTGAATATGTCCTGTCCACTTCAACTTATCTTTTAGGAAATCCTTTGTTAGAATGTCAGTTCTCTCCTTCTCCCCAAAGTCTCTCAAACCTTTAATAATAATGTTTGCAGCCTTGCTTTGTTTATCTTTTTCTTCCCTTAGTTGCCTTTAACTTGTTTTTCAATGATTCCTTTGTGCTCGTTTGATGAACTATTCACCACTTGTGACCATGATTTGGCTTCTTCTATCTGATCCCTTAATTGGTTCTCTTTTGTCTCCAAGTCTGCTAATGTTGATTGAATCACCTTTAACTCCATTATGTTTTCTCCTCCCTCGATTACTGATTTATCGCTTTTTGTTGTTTTTAATTGGACTAACTCTTGTTTTAGAGTGACCAATTCTTGTTGTCCCCTCTCCATGTTGACTTGTAGATTTGATATTTGTTCTTGCAGCATTTTATTGTCCTTTTCCACCATGTAATTTTCCTCAGTAACTATTTTAAACTTGTTGTCTTCGTACATCCCCTTTGTTTCTAGAATCTCGAGCCTACTTTTCATTCTCATGAGTTCTTCTACATATAACTCTGATGACCATAATAAGGGTGCGGACGTAGGGCTGTAGAGTTCTTGAGATTCCTTTTCAGCAACATTCTTGCTTGCAGTGAACTCTTTTGTATTGCCCATGCCCTCATCCAGCTTGTCCATGTTTGGCTTGAGGTTCACTATGTCACCTATTATCTTACCAATGCTTTTGTGCTCAGCTTGGATTGTTTGCTCTTCTTTCTGGGATATCGCACTAGATATATCTGCCTTGCTGTTACCAATTTTTGGTAGAATCAGAGTAAAAATTTTCTTTTGGTTTTGTTTCAATTTTCGTTTTTGAGCCAACCTCCGCCTTAGAATCCCATTGTATTGTTTTGCATTTACAAAGATCAGCCTTTCTTTTGCGTTTACAAGGTTCAGTATGCTTGACAAAGGCTATCTCGCTAGCAAAGGTGCCAATAGGTTCGCTAAACCCCCATCTTGAAAGTGGTCCACCTGTTTGACCATTGAGGAGTGTGAGAGTTTGGAAATCTTAGACCTTCTTGATCTAGAAGATTCAAGAGGTCATTTAGTTGCACATGAGGTTTACTTGCCATTTTATTGTTACCCACAATGCATTCTAATGTCCCCATTTGCTTTGATATTGAGTTTGTATTCGAGGTTTGTGGTCCTCCTGCCGTGACACTTAGACATGCCATACCTAGGTTTTCCCCCATTTCCACTTATTTAACTCTCATGTGTTGAATATAGTATGTGTTTGTTGTGGGTTTTCCAGAATATGCAAGTATAGTGTTGAATATAGTATGTGTTTGCTGTGGGTTTTCCATAATATGTTGGTATGCCAGTTTTTGTCTTGTTATGAAGAAAGGAGACAAAAACAAACTTATAGATTGTAAAGAAAACAAACAAAAAATAGAGAAAGCGACTGGGAGACTTGTTTGATCGCACCCCACTTTTCCACTTTGTCCTTTCTGGGCCCTGCCTCTGCTTTACCTTTTTTAGCCTACTTTTCCCGACAAAAGTCCCACCTCCCCGTGACTTTTAGGCTACCACCAAGCCTGAAAAATGCAGCAGGATGTTTGGTCGTTTATTGACTTCATAGCCTCGGTGGATGCCCTGGTCGCTTATCTCCAATACCCATGTAGTCTCCAATCCCTGTGCAGCCCTGGTGAACGCCCTGGTGCTTATCTCCAATCCCCATGTAGCCCTGGTGAACACCCTGGTGCTTATCTCCAATCCCCGTGTAGCCCTGGTGAACGCCCTGGTGCAGCCCTGGTGAACGCCCTGGTTGTAGCATACGCCCTAGTGCAGTCTGAGATATCTACATACTTTCTTACGTGTAAAGAAAAAGTATGTAGCATACGCCCTGGTTGTAAGTAGCCAAGCTATGATACTCATAATGGATGTACCACCTAAGGCCATGGTATAGGTGGGTCGACATGCTCTAACCCCAAGAAAATACGATCCTCCTTTCCTCCATCTCTCTGATATATCAAACAAGGTCCGCATACAAATGGGAGCCTCACCCATTTGTGGCCACTCAGAGTGCCACCGTCATGATCATAATGTGACGCACCAAAGGCACTGCCACTTTCCCCTGCTCCAACCATCGCAAGTATATGTAATCGGTCATGTTTGTGAGCACAACCTAACCGATATAGTGAAGTTGACCATCATGAACATCTGCACTGTTTGCAACTCATCTAGTGAGATCCTCTCCCTGTAGATGGGAAGGCACAAGATCTGATAGATGTCGACCAAGGTGATTGCCATTTCCTTTGTAGGGAGATGGAACGACATGGTGTCCACGTCCCACCTCTCCATCAAGGCCATCAGCATGGTAGGGTGAAATCTCATCTCATGTATCTCGTACATCCACCGGAGAGCTACCTAATGTAGAAAACTCCAGTCTTGTGTTGTAACATCTCCTATGTGGTCGTGTAGGAGCGATAGAATGGGATTTGTCAGTATGCTCTTGAACCTTTGGTAATGTCTACAAAAACACAACTTTGTCACACAAAATCCTACATCTATTCTATCTACATCTACTCTAAACTTGTCAAACTTTAGATTTTCAACAAAATTTTCAACTCTAACTTTCAGGACACTAGCGCGCCCTCTTAGACACCTGTGCACCAGGAGGATGCTAGTGTGCAACTGTCCCTTGGGGAAATGCATGGGGTCCTGGACACCAACACATGATCTTGGATGTCGATGTGCTCCTAGGATGCGTGGGCTACCCTAATTTTTCCTACTGAAATTAAATGCATGAAATAAATGTGATATTGAAAAAGATTGGCCTACCTCGTTTAGGGGCTCATCTGTCACCACGGAAATGTGAAGCTCCTCAATGCATGATAGCCTAAACTCTCATTGATGAGGCATTTTTGTTAAAGCTTTATAGAACTCTAAGCAAAAATCCTCATTGTGAATAGCGAAAATGACCCTTCTCGGGCCCACCTAGTGAATATATTATTGGATTTTCACCCATTTATAATTTTTTTTGTGGCGATTCATATTTGAATACCTTCTTATTTTTACCCTCCTAGCTGGGGGCAAAAACATGAGGTGTATATTCACGTGTTCATCAATTTTCCTTTCAATTCATTAATGTCTTCTTAAGCATTCTTCTCGCCAAAGTAGCTTCTTTCATTTTTAGAATTGATATATATTTTATTTTGCAACCAGATTTTCACATCATATGCTTTAAATTTTCATTGAGCATTGGGGCCATCATTGGTGTCAATGTCTATGGTCTCTACAGTATCTTTTTTAGGGAAATTAATGCACATTTTGTACTTAATGTTTTACATCTTTTTAGCTACTTTAGTTTAGCTTATTCATCTAAGCAATCAACTCACTAAAGTGGGGGAAAAATATAGTGTTGAAAATTGCACCCTAGTTCAATTTCACACTTACTACACATGGTGCCCAATGCATTTATGACAAAATCCATAATCGAGATTTCATGATTTTGATCTCATGGATGGCAATCACAAAGCAATCATAGACTGTGGTTTGAATTTGGGAGGAAATTGGTTAGACGATAGCGTGGCGCGAAGATGTCTTCACAGTGTGCAAACATCCCACTAAAATATGAGATTTAAATGAGAATTTCATATAGTTCATTTGTGACGCATGTCCCAACACCCAAATGCGACTATAATGGCTATTCCTGCTTAGTCTTAAAACAAAATTTCTCATTTTTGGGACCTCTTGGAACATTTGTCTACTTGAAGCTCTCTACTTCTTACTCTTAGAGGATAATATTTCAAAACTCTCATAGTTACAACAACAACGACTCCTCTTGCACATGATCTTGTCATGTATATCATCTCAAGAGAGGGGCCACAACTATTGGTATGCTCTCTTGCTTGTCTTTTATCAATCTCGTCTATTATCGTACTTAATTAATCTCATCTAACTTCTTTTAAATCGTGATAGGGGTTCTCCTCCATAGTAGGGGCTGTTTTATCACACATCTATTTTATCTTTATGCATTCCAATCTTGTCTAGTTGTCTGTGGAGGTGGAAACACCAAAGCGAGGGTTTGACTTAGACAAACCCCTATATAGCCCCCAACATTTTTCCTCGTCTCCATGTGTGCAAGTATTGGACAAGTTAAATGAACAAAGGACCTCATTCTACCCATTTTTGGGTTTTATCTGTATAGACAACAACGCGGGTGCACAAACATCCTCATAGCGTGTTGGTGCCCGAGGTTGAGACTTCACCCGATTGGTACTACATTCTATATATTATGCACTTTCCATTTATGTAGACTAAATATTTTTATCATCTATATACACAAGTTATTTGAGATCTTCAATTATATTCATTGATAAATTTAGCCTAGATTTTTGTTTTAATGCATTTCTATTTCCAATTCACCCGAGTTAGGTCAATTGAGGTAGGGGAGAGATAATTTTCTCCTTGAGATCTCGTTATCTTAAGGGTACCAAATTCCCTCCTCTACAATATATCTACCTATCTACCTACACACATATAGTTGTGCATATATAGATACATTATTTTATATATATTATATATACATTTTATTTAATATATTTCTTTATTTAAACCATAAAAAATAATATATGCATAATACATATATAAAAAAAAATTAAATAAAAATATATTTATATAATAAAAAAATTATGTACTACCCTAAAAACCTCTGTAAACAAGATCATGGTAGGTGCCTATCCTCTCCCAAAAACCTATAATAAAATTAACAAAGGAAAACTTGCAATAAAAATTTCAACATAACCTCCAAAGAATATAAATTAAAATGAAAGGGAAGAAATCTTATCTTAAAACTCAAAAGTATAGAATAATAAACCCCTCATAAATCTAAAGGAGAAATAACGAGCCATTTGGAAGAGCAAAACAAGTAGGGTTTACACTATGCCGTCTTCTTCATCCTACTTGTGCATGCAAATTATCGAGATAAGAGCCAAAAACAATTTTGAAAATAGTTATTACAGTTGCTTTAGAAATTAGGGCTTTTCATTTTGCCCTAAGATCCAAGAGACTATATTGTTTCTCATCCAATGGATGAGATTGGTTGCCCTTCCCCTTAGTCTTAATTTAAAAATCAAGATTAAAATTATTTTCTAAATCATTCTCATTTAAAAATTGGTTTTCTTAGTGGTTTAAATAAAAAATAAAAAATATTTAATAGATTAACTTTATATTAATGAAAATTGTTATTTTATTTCTTTTGGATTATAAGAAAAAAAAAATAGTAAAAGGAAAAGAATTAATTTACTCTCTTTTTTATGAATTCCTTTTTAAAAAAAAAAATTCATTCCTCTTAATAATTTAAATTTTAAGAGGCTTTAGTAACAATATTTGTTAAATATTTAGTTAATTATTTTATTAAATATTTGAGATTAAATCATTTTAATTTTAAATCATTCTAATGGATTGAATAATAAATTATTTATAATTCTATTTAGTAGAAAATAGAATAATAAGATTAGAAAATTATTTAATTATTTCAATAAGTTCGATTTCTTTTAGAAATTTTAACTAGGAGTTTTTCAATTAATTTTTAAATTCAATCCTTTGAATTTATTAACGTAGTTGTTGATGTGGTGTAATGCTATTGGAACAAAATGATCAAATTATATAATTTTTAATGAAATTTTAATATTCAATCTCTTAAGAATAATACTTAGTTAAATTAAACTCTTCCAACCTAGGACAAGTTAAACACAAGTTTGTGTGATATTTTTATATGTCCTTATTTAAAGACATTCAATCATTCATTCTAATCATATATGATGACTTGATATGTCTTTGTATGTAAACACTTCAGTTGGTGTCCTAAAAGGAATCTAGTTTTTAGATAAGCATTTAAAACATCTACATGATCCAAAATTGTTGTACTTGAACATTACTTGATTTCCAAGGGTTGATATGGGAGAACTTGACTCCCTGAGACTAATCAATAGCTCTTAAGGTATTTATAGATACTACCATTTCTTTATATTTTACTAAATGTAGAAAAAAAAGCATAGAAAATCAAGTAAACTGAAGAACAAAGATCAACAAAATATATAGACCAAGTTAGCAATCACAGTTTTGTCTCAAACCACCAGATTCATCTAGAACCAACAAAAAATTCTATTACAAGAAAATTATGAGTCTGTTATCTACTATTTCTGATCCTAAGATTTATTAATTCTATATCTTCATGGATCTTTATACACATCAATTATAAAACTAAATACATTTATTATTTATATACATTCCCACACATTTCAATTATTAAATTCAGTATTTAAATGTTTAATTCTTATCTAATTAATCTAGAATTATTGTGCTTGCATATATATATTAGTTCTCCCTTACACATGGTAAACATTAGATTACACACTTCTCGAAACACAATTTTTAGTAACTTTATATGATAAACTGCCTCTACATCGAGGTGGTTCAAAACTATGTCTGAAATTTACCATTTTCAGCCTCTCTGAGAAGATTAGAAGAGGCAGGAGGATCAGGTGCAGGGCCAGGGACTCGGTGTACAAGCTGCTTGCTGATCATACTGTGCAACCTTCCAAATAGATCATTTTTCACAGTGTCAAAGGCTCGCTCAAGTTTCTCTATTTGCTCCATACTATTGGCATTGCATAGGAACAATCCATTATACAGATCCATGCTATGCCCGGACATATTCTTGGTCTACACACATGAAAAAGGTTTATATATACATAGAAGTAAGTAAAATCTATCACTTGTTTAGGATTTTTTGAGCAAACAAATGCACACTTACCAATTGTCTGAGTGTCTCATAACTTTTTGTGTCAATGGGTGTGGGCTCCAAGTTCATATGTGACAATATTCTGTAGAAAATTACACAACACTGTTAAAGCCAATGGTATGGATATGGAATCCAAGGGAGTTACATTTAATTCAAACTGCTTACTAACACAGTGTTGATTGTTGGGACCAGAACTTATTCATCATTATAACCCATTCAGAAACTTTTAATGAGAGTAAAAACCTAATATATTTAATGTTCCCAACTATCCTCATGAAGATATATTAAATTCTGTATGCAAATGAAAGTTGAACGAACCTTCCCACAGTATGAGTCAAAAACTGAGATTCTGCAGCATAACGGTCATGTTCTGTGCATGTCATCTCCACCATTTTACACCCCTGTTAACAAGTAGATTTCAAGACTTCCAGCTTCCACAATGGATAAGTTTAAGAATTCAGCTTCCAAGAAAAATTGTGTCCACAATATTCAATGAATCACATATTGTAATTTTCATCTTTTTGAGTAGTTTTCTTCAAAATATTTCAATTTGAAAGCTTGCAATGTTCTCTGTCAAAGCATACGCAGAAACTAAACGATTGATTGCCCTTACCTCAGATTCAAATATTGAGAGAAAATCAATGTACTTTTGTGCACAGCTGCCCATTTCGGGCACACGGACTCTATCATAGACAAAGGGAAGATCCGCCCAGCTGGCGTTGCCGCTCTCTGGTCCAAACATTGGATGAGTGCACAGAATTCCACATTGCTCAGGCAAAAGCTGCAATAATAATTAGGTTTCAGAAAATATAATGTATCTTTAAGATTCATAAATAATTAAGCCGTCCATTTGTATAAAAAGACTATGACTCCTATTGTAAAGGTAAGGTGCCCACAAAAGACCAAGATTTCAATCACTGCAAGTGCCAGAAGGTTTTTCAGGAAATTGGAAGCAGCTGCTTCAATTAGCAGAAGATATCACCCGGTTTTAGCAACTGGGGCAATAAAAGCCGAAGAATCTATCACAAAACAAGGGTCTAAATGAATGATCCCAAAAACAGCAAGAAGAAAGGAAAAGTGGGTATCCAAAACTTGCCTGTTACAACCTAAAAGACGACCTGGAAATTTTATGGTGTGACCCTGGGCTTTTATAATGAAGACTCTGTTCAAACAGCTTATTAAACAAACTGAATTAGTTTCAGGAGTTTAAACATCTGAAATGTTGTGTTCAAAGATGTGCAAAATTTCTGTATTCAAGACTTTAAAAATGGCGAAGAAAATCCCAATAATTAAAAAAATAGATAAGAAATGCAAACAAATTGACCATATAAAAAATCCCCAATCGAAGATGTAACTTATTTACCTCCAGAAATAGATTTTTTGGAAATTCTTTGACGGAGAGCACATCTACAAACAGAGTGTTAGTCGTGTTGAGCTCCTCCAATGGAAGAGAACGCAGAGTGGATTCCATGGCCAGAATGGTTGTGCACACCAATATCACATCCGGACGCTCTTTGCAGAACTCTTGGGGATCTCTGCACTCACCACATCCTTCTTAAATGATCACACAAAAATCTAAGCAAAAGAAAAGGCAAGTAGAATTAATTACCTGAAGAAAGTGACTCCCAGAGCCTGGCAAATATGAGAGTAATCCGAGCGTGAAGTAGCAATAAGCGAATGACCCTGCTTGCTCATTGTCTTGGCCAGAAATTGCCCAAATTTCCCAAATCCCAATGCCGATCTTCAAACGGGAAGAAGAAGAAGAAGAAATAGTTTTTGTGACATTGTTGGCCTCGGCCGCCATTGAACAACACCTTTCAAAATCACAGTGATAAACAGGATCCGAAGATAGATGGGTTTTTCATGTGTTTGAGTCGGGCAAAATCCAGTGCCTTTTGAAGCGAACGTGGAGCAAAATCTATAAAGAAAGTTCCAAATCCCACAAACCTGGGCATCAGATAAGTTCAAACTTCACACGAAACCTAGGGCTTACGAGCCGCTGTGTCACCATGTCCACACCAAAAAGAATTGCATTAGAACTCCCCAAAGAAAGGATCAGATTTAGTCAGCGTCAAAAATACCACATTTGCAATGCATTAGTCAATATTCCTGTTCATCTTGTGCCTGGCATCCAGTTTTTAATTGCTTCTTATATGTGAATTCTTAGGCATCACTCAAAATGGGCGTGTCTTTTCAGTTATGGGCAGCTATCTCACAGCCCTCTCCGCTGTTTATTTCTTGATGAAATGTAGGGTTTATTTTTCATATCCACATTTTATAATGTAAGGTTTATTTTCATATTCACATTTTATATAAATTTAATATTTTTATGCTGATAAATATTTTTTCAATCCTATTAGATTAAATATATATATAATAAAAATTAAAAAAATATAGTGGGGGAAGGGTGGGCGACTTTCCACATGGATTGTGGAAAGTCCGTGCTAGTGGTGTGTTGGATGGGTGGTAAGAAGTGGCGTAGATGTGGAGACAGAGCGAACTCTTTGCAATTTCCAAAATGATCCCTTGTTCGTATCGTCATGAGTTGGATGCAATTATGAAACGAGAGGCTTTGGCACTCGCATTGGATTTGGGCGATACGAAAGGTCTTGTCATGACAATTCGCCTCATTAAACGGTGTACTCATGCCTCTGAATGGCGACAGTTTATGGTTTTTTGGGTAGTAGTTTGGGTGGCAAGAACGCTTTGTACAATGTGATAAATTAGCAAGCAATTAAGGCCTAAGCATTTTGCTTTCTTGAAGGTGGCAAATTGAAGCATATGTCTCCTCTTTCTTTGGCTCTGGTTCTGGTGTGGCTTGAGGATAAATGGTGGAGCGCTCAAAGTTTACAATGCACATGTTGGTGGATACCTTGGTAAGCTTCGGTGCCAACACCCCAATTCAATTGGATTGCAAGGGGTAACAAAATTCATTCTGGGAGGTTACAGACCAACGCCTTAAGCACATTTTGCTCAACATTGATCCTCTGGCATTAGTAGTCGTCAAGATAGGAAGGGACATTTGGAACTACACGAAACTTTCAAAGTGAACACGCAAATAGTTTTAAGGTTCATGGCTTCCCTTTTGGACATTCATACGGTCAAGGCGGAAGCCAAAGCACTGGGCTGCAAATTGTATATAAAGATATATATTTATTATATATTATATATACATTTTATTTAATATATTTCCTTATTTAAACCATAGAAAATAATATATGCATAATAGATATATACAAAAATGTTTAAATAAAATATATTTATATAATAAAAAATATATGTACTACCCAAAAAGCCTCAGATCTATTATTTAAACAGGATCATGGTAGGTGCCTATCCTCTCCCAAAAACCTATAATAAAATTAATAACTAAGAAAAACTACAACAAAACTTGCAATAAAAATTTCAACATAACCTGCCAAAAAAAAATAAAATTAAAATGAAAGGGAAGATATCTTATCTTAAAACTCAAAAGTGTAGAATAATAAACCTCCTCATAAATCTAAAGGAGAAAAAATGAGCCATTTTAAAGAGCAAATCAAGCAGGGTTTACGCTATGCCTTCTTCTTCATCCTTCTTGTGCATGGAAATCATTCATATAAAAGCCAAAAGCATATTTGACAATATTTATGATAGTTGCTTTGGAAATTAGGGATCCAATAGACAATATTGTTTCTCATCCAATGGATGAGATTGATTGTCCTTCCCCTTAGTCTTAATTTAAGAATTAAGATTAAAATTATTTTCGAAATCATTCTCATTTAAAAATTATAAATTTGGTTTCCCTAATGATTTAAATAATAAATAAAAAATGTCTAGTAGCTTACCTTTTTACTAATGAAAATTCTTATTTTATTTCTTTTGGGTTATAAGTTTCTTATAAAAAAATTGTAGTAAAAGAAAAAGAATTAATTTACTCTCCTTTTCATGGGTTTCTTTTTTTAATAAATCATTATTCTTAATAATTTAGTAACAACATTTGTTAAATATTTAGTTAATTATTTATTAAATGTTTGAGATTAAATAATTTTCATTTTAAATAATTTTAATGGATTGAATAATAAATTATTTATAATTCTCTTTAGTGGAAAATAGAATAATATGATTAGAAAATTAAAAATAGAATAATATGATTAGAAAATTATTTGATTATTTCAATAAGTTCAATTTCTTTTAGGAAATTTAACTAAGAGTTTTTCAATTAATTTTTAAATTCAATTCCTTGAATTTATTAATGTAGTTGTTGATGTTGTGTAATGCTATTGGAATGAAATAATCAAATTATATAAATTTTAATGAAATTGTAATATTCAAGAGAATACTTAGTTAAATTAAACTCTTCCAATTTAAGGCAAGTTAAACATAAGTTTGTGCGATATTTTTATATGTCCTTATTTAAAGACATTCAATCATTCATTCTAATCATATATGATGACTTGATATGTCTTTGTATGCAAACACTTCAATTGGTGCCCTAAAAGGAATCTAGTTTTTATACAAACATTCAAAACATCTACATGATCCAAAATTGTTGTACTTGACCATTACTTAATTTCCAAGGATTGATCTAGGAGAACTTGACTTCCCGAAACTAATCAATAGCCCTTAAGGTATTTATATATACTACTATTCCTTTATATTTTAATAAATGTAGAAAAAAATCATAGACAATCAAGTAAACTGAAGAACAAAGATCAACAAAAATATATAGACCAAGTTAGCAATCATGGTTGTCTCAAACCACCAAATTCATCTAGAGCCAACAAAAAATTCTAATTGCAAGAGAATTATCAATTTGTTATCTACTATTTTTTATCCTAAGATTTATTAATTCTATATCTTCATCAATCTTTATACACATCAATTATAAAACTAAATACATTTATTATTTATATACATTCCCACACATTTGAATTATTAAATTCAGTATTTAAATCTTTAATTCGTATCTAATTAATCTAGAATTATTGTGCTTACATATATATGGCATTAGGAAAATTCATAGCCAACAATTCATGGCGAGAAAATTCACCGCCAACGTCAACAATTCACAGCAAGAAAATTCACCGCCATAGAAAATTAATTGCATTAACATTTTTAATATATATTTCCAATACTTTTTGCAAAAGAATAATGGAGGTTTGTATTTCTTTATTAATGTGTGAAAAATATTTTTTGCAAAAAACATTTCATAGTCTTGAAAATATATTTTTTTTTCTTGAGGTGAATTTGTCATGACGGTGAATTTTCTATGAAAATTATTTTTTGCAAAAAAAATTTCAAAGTCTTGAAAATATATATTTTTTCCTTTAGGTGAATTTGTCATGAAGGTGAATTTTCTTGCGTGAATTGTTGGCGGCGAATGGTGAATTTTCCTAGAGCCCATATATATATTAGTTCTCCCTTACAAATAGTAAACATTAGTTTACACTCTTATTGAAACACAATTTTTGGTAACTTTATATGATAAATTGCTTCTGAGTCGAGGTGGTTCAAAATTATGTCTGAATTTTACTTTTTTTAGCCTCTTTCAGGGGATTGGCATCCATGGTAGAAGAGGTAGGAGGATCAGGTGCAGGGCCAGTGACTCGGTGTACAAGCTGCTCGTAAATCATATTGTGCAACCTTCCAAATAGATCATATTGTGCAACCTTCCAAATAGATCATATTGTGCAACCTTCCAAATAGATGATTTTTCACAGTGTACAAGCTGCTTGTAAATCATATTGTGCAATGTTCTCTATCAAATATTGAGAGAAAATCATTGTACAACTAACATTTTGGGCACACAAACTTTATCATAGACAAAGGGAAGACTTGCCCAGCTAAGTTTTCCGCTCTCTGGTCCAAGCATTGGATGGGTGCACAAATTTCAACATTGCTCAAGTAAAACGTACAATAATAATTAGATTTCAAGAAATATAATGTATATTTAAAGATTCATAAATATGTTGGAAAAAGAAGGTGTCTCAACCTTTGATTTTTCCATAAGAATTGATTTTTCCGTAAGATGAAATATTGCTAATTTTCTCACTTTGTTTTGTGAGTTACAACTTGCAATTTCTATTTGGATGAGGAGTCAAGTTGGAAAGTTGATTTTATAGGTGGAGTTGTGCATAAATGATTTTTCTATTTCTATGTTGAGTTTACATGGAATGTTATTTTTGAGGTGCAATTATTTTGATAAGTGCAGATTTTCCAGATTGGCATGCGGTGACAATTGGAAACTTATCGTTGTGCGTCTGCAGTGTTTTTGGCACTTTCCATGTTGCACATTCAACCTTTGACAATTGCTTTAGAAATGTCTAATTTATGCATTGTAAGCTCTTATATATTGAGCACTTGTATTTTGAAGTAGTATGTTTCTATTTTGTTGAAGTATCGTTATGCTGTCGGAATTACTCCAGAATTGTGAAGACTCCTGCAAGAGCATACCTCTGGAATTATATTGTAACTTGTTATTGTTGTTGAATATTATAATTGAGCTATGTTTTGGAGTGTGGGATTTTTTCTCTTGAAAGGGTTTTCCCCACGCAAAATTTTGTGTTATGAGTTCATTGTTTATCTATTTATGAAGATAAAGAGAAAAAAGATGTTGATGACGGTTGGGGTCCTCCTCTTGACGTCACTACAGACCCTATTGATGTATGGGGGAAAAATTTGGATGACAGAGATCCTCCTGGCTCTGCTAACACTGCTCTGGCCGCTTAATGGCCTTTTTATTTGCTTTGTAATTTTTAACTTTTGGGCTTTGCCCATGTGATCTGTTGATTTTTCTGGGCACTACCCATTTGACTCTTGGGGTGTGCCTTTTTAACACCCATCCTTTTTTTTGTGAATATGTATCTTTATATTTAAATTAATATAGATTGTTGCCTATTCATCAAAAAAAAAAAATGTAACAGCTAAAGGTGTTTATAAAATTTTTCAACTCTCTCCTGCTTAGATTAGTGTAGGAAGTTGCTTTCACTTACCTGCCTTCCTTTCAATTGGTATCAAATCCTAGCCAACTTTGATTATGTTGTTGGGTTTGAAGGGTTTTTTAAGCCGGTCTTTATTTCAGTGGGAGATTTTTGTAGAAGGGTATTTTGTGACCTTGTTGCAGGAAAGAGATGGCAAGCACATCCAGTAGAACCAAAATGGAGAAGTTTAACGGTGCAAACTTCAAGTGTTAGAATTGCGGCAAATCTAGTCATTTCAAAAAAGAGTGCAAGGAAGAGAAAAAGAAGAAAGACAAAAAGAGTTTCCCAGTTTCCAACTCTGATAAATCCTCTCAATATGATGCAGATGCATTTGTCGCAACTTTGGAAACACATGCATCAAAAGATGTGTGGTTGATAGACTCGGGTGCTTCTTTCCACATGACCTCTCATAGAGGTTGGTTTTCGAAGTATGAAGAATATGATGGTGGGAAGGTGTATCTAGGTGATGACTCTCACTTGAAGATTGTTGGTCATGGAAGAGCAAAAATTGGATTCCCTAATGGAAGAGTGAAGGGGATTGATGGTGCATTGTATATCCTAGGTTTGGCATGAAACCTACTTTCTGTGAGTAAATTAAATGATGTGGGAATGCAAGTTGTTTTCTCTAGTGGAGGATGTGAGATGATGAGAGGAGATATGATGTTGGCTAAGGGTGTTAGGATCAACACCTTGTTTAAGCTAGATGCATCCACAGTGCAATGCAATAGTTCTTCTAACAAACCAAAGAAGAAATCTATGGATTCTCCATCCTGGCCATCAGATCAAGTAGAGAAATTTGTAGTAGCTACATCTGATGGTCATGCATTTTGGGTACCTAAGGGTGCTCATTCCTTGGAAGTGAAGCTTCCTATAGAGAAGACAATGCTATGGCATCAACAACTTGGTCACATCAATGAGAAGGGTCTTAGAGCCCTAAAATCTAAGAGCCTTGTTGAAGGCCTTGATGATTGTAGTCTCAAGTTTGACTTTTGTGAACATTGTGTTTATGGTAAACAATACCGTGTTACTTTTCACTCTAGTTCTCACAAGTCTTCTAGGGTTTTGGACTATGTTCATGCCGATGTGTTTGGTCTTGTGAATGTTTCTTTGTTTTCAAAATATGTATATTTTTTTTCTTTCATAGATGATTACAGTAGAAGGACATTCGTTTATTTTCTCAGAAGAAAAGTTGAAGTCTTTAGTCGATTTAAGGAGTTTAAAGCCTTGGTAGAAAATCATACTATTATAAAGATTAAATTTTTGAGGACTAACAATGGTGGTGAGTTTTGTTTAGTAGAATTTGACAAGTTCTGTAAAGAGAACGTGATTGAGAGACATAAGACAACTCCATACACCCCACAACAAAATGGAGTTGCAGGGAGGATGAACAAGGCATTGATGGAGAGGGATAGGAGTATGTTAAGGGGTGTTGCCCTTGAGTAGAAGTTATAGGATGAAGCAGTAGACATTGCATGTTATTTAATCAAAAAATATTCTACACCAGCTCTTGTTGATAAGACACCCATAGAGGTATGGTTTGGTAAAAATATTTCGATGAGACATCTTAGAGTATTTGGTTGTCAAGCTTACACTCATGTTTTGATTAAGAAGATGTCTAAGTTGGAAAACAAAGCAGTTAAATGTATCTTCATCGACTATACAGTGTCAGTGTGAAGGGGTACAAGATTTGGGATCCAGTGGCCCAAAAGGTTCTCTATAGCAGAAGTGTGATTTTTCAAGCGATGAAACCTTCCACTGTTGAGTTGCAGCCAGAGAAAGAGGAGAAACAAAAGGAGGTAGTTCAAGTTCCACTTACTCTGATGAAAGAATAACTACATACTCCTATTGAACCTGATGATGAGGAGAGTTTGAGAAGCTTTGAAAGTTCTAAAGAAGAAGAAGAATCTCAACCTCAACAGTTTAGGAGGTCTACCAAAGATAGGCGACAACCTGATAGTTTTGGATATTTACCTAAAAGATTTGGTTATTCTTTATTGGATTCTAGTTGCATTTTTGCTTTGATTGCTAACATTGATGAGCCTAGGACTGTTAGAGAGGCTATGGGTATGAGTGATGCAGATTCCTTGATGAAAGCCATGGATGAAGAAATGACCGCATTGAAGTAAAAGGATACATGGGATCTGGTACCTTTTCCTAAAGGAAGAAAACCTATTAGATGTAAATGGGTGTTCAAGAGAAAATCTAGTCTAGATGGTAGTGTTGAGAAGCATAAGGCACAGTTGGTCACTAAGGGATATTCTCAAGTGGAGGGAATTGACTATGGTGATATTTTCTCTCCTGTTGCAAAGCTGAAATCTATCTGGTTCCTGTTATCACTTGCAACAGTGTATGATATAGAAATGGAAAAAATGGATATGAAGACAACATTCCTTCATGGTGACTTGGAGGAAGAGATTTATATGTCATAGCCAGAGCATTTCGTGGTTAATGGTAAAGAAAATCTGGTTTGAAAGTTGAAAAGTCTTTGTATGGTCTTAAGTAATCTCCTAGAATGTGGTACCAGAAGTTTGATACCTATGTTTTGTCATTGGGATTTTTGAGATCTAAATCCGACCATTGTGTTTATTACAAATCTGATAATGGTCACATTCTCATAATTGCATTGTACGTAGATGATATGTTGTTTTTTGGGAATGGTACTTGAGTTTGATTTCAGACTTGAAGTCTCAGTTGTCAGCACAATTTGAGATGAAGGATCTAGGTGCAGGGAGGTATATTATGGGGATGGAGATTAGAAGAGATAGAGCTAACAAGAAGCTTTAGTTAAGCCAGAGCAAGTATGTGAATACAGTGTTGGAGAGGTTTAGCATGACAACTTGCAGACAGTTAGTTGTTCCTGTAATGCAGGGGACAAAGCTTTCTGTGGAGGATTGTCCAAAATCTCCTACTGAGATGTAGGACATGACTAGAGTACCATATGTGAGTGTTGTTGGAAGTCTTATGTATGCTATGGTTTGTACGAGGCTAGATATTTCCCAAGGACTGGGATTCCTTAGTTGGTTTATGGCTAATCCTGGATTGATACATTGTCATGCAGTGAAGAGAGTGTTCAAATTTTTGCAGGGTACTTCTGAGTATTCCTTATGTTTTCATGGTTATCCTATTGGACCTCGACTCAGTGAGTATTCATGGATATGTGCATTCAGATTGGGCAGGTGACATTAACAACAAAATATCCACCAGTGGCTATGTGTTCACAATGTATGGTGGTGCAATCAGTTGGATGAGTAAGCGACATGTTGTAGTTGCTTCGTCCATGACAGAAGCATAGTACATGGCAGCTACTCATGCTTCTAAGGAAGCCATTTGGCTTAAAATTTTGTGTTCTGATATTGGTTTTGATGTAGGACAAATTACTATCTGTTGTGACAGGAAAAGTGCCATTTTCTTGGCAATGAATCCTACTTTCCATGCCAAAACAAAGCACAGGGTGATCCCACAAAGCTGGTTTACAATTTCTGGGAGATTCTAATTTTTGCTGAAATCACATGTTTTTAGAAAATATAATGATTAAGCTTTAAAAAGTTCCATTTAAAGCATTCCAATTGAAGAGAGTTTGATCAAACTACCTTAGATCCCACTAGTTTTAAACCATACCTATAATGGAGTCTCCTTTACACCTATCAAAATGCTGATAAAAAACCACTTTTGATTTACCTTTTGGGGGATCAAATGAATTTATTTAATTTTTATTTTTTTAAAGTATTTATTCCTTATTATAAGCTTCCCAAAAAGTATAATTTTAAATAAATTTAATTTGATTATTATATTTATTTTTTATTTCTTGTCAATGTATGTTTTTCACCGAAAATCAAGCTCTCTGTTCTGCACATGTGGAAAAATAGAAGATTATAAAAAAAATGAAAATAATAAGTGCACTAGATATTGAAGTCCTTGATCCAACAAAAATAAATAAATTGAATTTTGATATATACAAAAAAAGTTATGTGTTATATGGTCCGGCTATGTTTGAATTGCAATTGGTTTCACTTCGAAACTTGATTAAAGAAAAAATATTCAATAAAACACTATGAAACCAATTGGAAGCACTAGATATCATAGTCAGAAATCTAAATTTGAGAAAATTATAATTTTATCCTTCATACAAAAAAAGTTATGTGTTATACGATGAGCATCACTCCTTAAAAATGGTGTTTATTGAAAAAAACTAGTTTTTGAAGGAGATGGAAATAAAAGTGCAATATGATTCCAAAATTTTTGAAAAAATATATTCATAATCTACAGAAAAAATTCCACAAATCACTAGTTTGCATCATCTTCAAATTCCTCACGGTTTAGTCACTATAGGTGCCCAAAAGTGAAGATTTAGTTAGAAAAAATCAGTTTAGTGTCCAGTTTGGCCAAAAATTGTAAACCAGTATTGTGGGATCACCCCACATTGATGTTCAATTTCATTTTTTTCGTGATATGGTGGAAGATGGAAAAGGTTGACACATTGATGAATGTTGTAGATGCATTGACAAAACCAATGAGCACAAAAAAGTTTAGATGGTGTTCAGAGTCTATGGGTCTCACGACCTCTAGCAGTTAAATCTTGTTAATTTCATTGGCTCTTCAAAGGTGTTCGACAAGTGGGAGGATGTTGGAAAAAGAAGGTGTCTCAACCTTTTATTTTTCTATAAGAATTGATTTTTTTGTAAGATGAAATATTGCTATTTTTCTCACTTTGTTTTGTGAGTTACAACTTGCAATTTCTATTCGGATGAGGAGTCGAGTTGGAAAGTTAATTTTACAGGTGAAATTGTGCATAAATGATTTTTCTATTTCCATGTTCAGTTTACATGGAATGCTATTTTTTGAGGTGCAATTATTTTGGCAAGTGCATATTGGCATGTGGTGACAATTAGAAACTTACCATTGTGCGTCTGCGGTGTTTTTGGCACTTTCCATGTTGCACGCTCAAGCTTTGACAATTGTTTTAGAAATGTCTAATTTATGCATTGTAAACTCTTATATATTGAGCACTTGTATTTTGGAGTAGTATGTTGTTGTTTTGTTGAAGTGTCGTTATGCTTCCAGAATTACTCCAAAATTGTGAAGAAGTGTGAAGACTCCTACAAGAGCATAACTCTGGAATTATATTGGAACTTGTTATTGTTGTTGAATAATATAATTGAGTTGTGTTTTGGAGTGTGCGATTTTTCTCCTAAAAGGGTTTTCCCCATGTAAAATTTTGGGTTATGAGTTCACTGTTTATCTATTTATGATATGCATGTGCATCTAAATCTGTAACAATTAAAGGTGTTTAGAAATTTTTGCAACTCTCTCCTACTTAGATTAGTGTAGGAAGTTGCTTCCACTTACCTGAATTCCTTTAAAAATAATTAAGCAGTCCATTGTATAAAAATGCTAAGAATCCTATAGTAAAGGGAAGGTGCCCATAAAATACCAAGATTTCAATCACTATAAGTGTCAAAAGCGTTTCAAGGAAATTAGAAGCAACTACTTTTATTGGCAGAATATTTCACCTGATTTAGCAACTAGGGTAATAACAAAAGAAGAATCTATCACAAAATAACGGTCTAAAGGAATGATCCCAAAAGTAGCAGCAAGAAAGAAAAATAGAGCATCGAAAACTTGCATGTTAAAACCTAAAAGATGACCTAGATTTATTATTGGATGACCTTGGGATTTTGTAGTGATTTTTTTTGTTCAAACAACTTATAAATCAAGTTACATGTTCAATTTACAGAGATTAAAGGATAAATTAATACATTTAATTTTGAGCTTTGTTATGACAAATCTTAAACAAACTAAATTAGTTTAAGGAGTTTAAACATCTGAAATGTTGTGTTCAAATATATGCAAAATTTATTTATTCAAGACTTTAAAAATGGGGAAGAAAATCTCAATAATTAAAAAAATTAGATAAGAGATGCAAAAAAATTGACCATACAAAAAATCCCCAATCAAGATGTAACTTATTTACCTCCAAAAATAGATTTCTTGGAAATTCTTTGACAAAGATCACATCTACAAACAAAGTGTTAGTAGTGTTAGTAGTGTGAATTCCATGGATAAAATGGTTGTGCAAACTAATATCACATTTGGACACTCTTTATAGAACTCTTGTAAATCTCTGCACTCACCACATCCTTCTCAAATGAGCACACAAAAATCTAATTAAAATAAAACACAAGTAGAATTGATTACCTAAAGAAAGTGACTCCCAGAGCATAGCAAACATGAGAGTAGTTTGAATGTGAAGATAACACTATCCTTAACCCTAACCCTAAGTCTAACCCTAGTTGAATCCTAACACTATTTGAACCCTAACCTTTTGTAAACCTTATTTTGACCCTAACCCTAATTATATCCCTAATTCTAGTAGTAATTCTAAACCTAACACTAACCCTAATTCTAAACGTATTTCTACTCTAATGATAATTATAATCATCACCCTAACCCTCACCAACTCCAAACTATAACCCTAACCTTAACATTAATTCTAACCTTAATGTTAATCCTAAGCCTAACCCTAGTTGTAATCATAATTTATTTCTAACCCTAACCCTAAAATTACATACAATTCTAATGTTATCTCTAACCCTAATTGTAACCTAATTCTATTCCTAAACCTAACCATAATTGTAACCTAATTCTAATCCTAAACCTAACCATAATTGTAACTATATTTAGAACTATACTATTAAACCTAATTGTAACCCTAAGCTTTATCCTAAACCTAATGCTAGCCCTCACACTGACCCTAATTTATCTATAATTGGCCTTAATCAAACCTTAGGGAATACCCCCTTATCTTTATACATCCCAAAGAGGAAGAGACTTTCCCTCTCTCATGCATTGGCTCAAGTTGTCTTTTAGTTGATCATAAGTACAACCTTTAATCCCAAGTTGACCTTCCTTGGGGTTGGATCTTGAATTATTTTTAGGGTTTAAGAAGTGAATATCTTTGAGTACTAATAAATGACTCCATCATTAGGGACTTTCTAGTTCTATCCTATCTTAGATTACTTAAGTTTGATGAGTTTTTTGGTTGTGACCAAACCTAGTACTATTCATGTCCCTGAAGATTTAGTTGTGCTTCAAAGTTCTCTTGTTTGAAGAGGTAGTGAATTTTCTTTTCATGTTGTTTTTGAGTACCTTGACGATGAATTATTTGCTACAAATGTTTTGAATAGCAAGTATTTAATTTATGGAGCATTTTTTCTTACCTTCTTATGTAAATAAGATTATTGTATAAAAATTTATAAGCAATGTTGTAGATAGATTGATGGGATCAATGGTATATAAATCTCACACCTAGCTCTTGATAGCTTTAAATTTCTCTGTGTAGCCCTATCAAAATTCAATTTCACAAATCTTATAGGTGGTGTAATAAAATTAGCTTTTGATCATCTACTTAGATAATTTGCAAATAATCACTATGAATGTAGATCAAGGATGTGAATCTTTTGTTTGATTGTAATTGTTGAAATAATTAATTTCATATTCCTAGTAGTTGTTAGGTGACTCACCATTATTTAAATTGTAGAATCATATTTATTATAATGGATATTTTCCATTGTTAGGTGACTCACATGCTTTTCATATATGAAATTGGACAATTGAACATATGTTATAAACAGATCTTAAATTTGAAAATACGTTCTTATGTACAAACCATATTAAAGATTAACTTTCACCAATTTAAATACAAATAAATAGAACCCCAATGAAAGAGTCACACCTAAAACATCCAATTTATTTTATTGCATTGAAAATCAACATCCATGAATTACACACCTAAACAACTAGTTTCTTCTGTTGCAATGAAAATCAACATCCATGAATTGCACACCTAAAGCAACTAGCTTCTTCTATTGCATTGAAAATAATCTCGAGGTGCCTATTGCACTTATGTATGGTAGAAATTGATTTAAAAAATAGACTTCTCAACATATTTTATATAGACTATTAAAGATATATGTACTATTAGTATATTACTTAATTTTTTTAGAAAATAAAAATAAAATATGTATATGTGATATTTCATGATGAATTTTTTTTGAGATATTTTGTCAAATAGTTCATGTACCTTGCTTATGCTTCCACATTTTCTTACATTTCATTGAGGGTTTTTGTTGAACAATTCAACATCTTTCCTATGCATTTACATTTATAGGCTCACCATTATATAAAAGAAGCCACATGAATAGTTCCATTTAAATGTAAAGAGCTATTTTATAGGATACAATTACCAACTAAATGAGGCAAAGTTGTCCTTAACTCTTTCTGAAGTTCTACCATATTTTGCAGCTTGGTGGCAATGCATATAGTGAGGTAAAGAAAAAATATGAAGCCGCAACAGGTTTCTACACAAAAATAAACACACGGACATTAGCAATTTTGGAACCACTTCATCCAAACTACCCACACAAGAAAGATACTCTTTTTGATTAAATATGAAAATAAACATGGAAACTAAATAGCATATGAAATTTTGAATACATAAGGTGTCTCAATGCAACAACTCCCAAAAGCTCAAAATTTCACAAAAGTTTGAAAATTAATAATATCAATACTCCAAGAGGTTTTAGTGTAATTGCAATAGAAGCATTTACAAGATTACAACCCATGTTCAAACCCCTCTCACAACACTAAGGCTCAAATTACTATTACCACGATAGAGAAAATCACAAATCATGATGCATGTGAACATTATATTGAAATGATTATGAAGTACATTTGCGCTTGAACCAATATATTGAAATCTTAAAAATGCAGTAGATATTTTTTTATTTATTGGAAAAATCATTTATTAATAGTAAAAAGTATAATGTACAAAAGGATCTTCCAAGATAACAATCATGAAAGGATCCACAGAGTAATCTACATAAACCAGAATCAACACTAAACAGCTACAAGAGACAAACCAACTATAGCTAATAGCTTACAAAATGATCAATTTTCTCCAAGAGTACATAAAACTTGCTCCTCTGTAACAATTTACATAGATGAAAGAAGAGACTTCTGGTGTTTCTTAGCAATCTTTGTCAATTGGGATTGCACATGAGCTATTTGGATCTTGAGTTTTGAGTTGAAACCAAACTTATCTTTCAATGTTCTAACAAGTATTGATTGCTACAAAATAATGCTAGAGAACAAGCCATTCATAATAACTTCCTTAGGCTAGAATGCATTAGAGAAAACAACTTTACATCGAAGCTTCAAAATATACAAAAGGATACATTGCTGAAAAGATTCTAAAACTATATTTTCTGAACAATGCAGTCCTAACAATGTTGATTTCCATCTTAAATTTCTATTAAATATAGCTGGGATCTCAACCAAAATTGTTTTCCAAATTTCCTGGGTATACTTGCACATCCAAAAAGCATCTTTAATGGCTTCAAGCTTGTGGCAAAAAGGACATTTGGAGGAGTGAGAAGGGAGAAAAGTAAGGTGTTCTCCTACAACAATTTTATAGTGGATAATCTTCCATGCAAGAAACTGTGCTTTTTCTTTAGCTTTGGATTTCCAAACAACAAAGCTCAAATTGAACCATTTAGATTCACTCCAATTCACTCTCCATTTCAAATTGAACCTTGGTTTCATTTGGATTTGAGGAAGAAGCTTATTTTAGATTAACTTTAGAGGGAAGTTGGCTATATTATAACCTTGATGCCACCTCCAATCCTTAAAGAAGTTGCATGAAATGGAAGTAGAAATTTTCAATTGAAGATCAAGAGGGACAATTTCTTGCACCTTGTGGATGTCATTGATTAAAGCATTAGACAAGTTAAATTAATGTTTGAGCTAGAAGTAATTTTTCCAAGTAAGAGATGAGAACTCCCAAATATCCTTGAACTTGGTGATGCCTTTTTTGAATAAATTCTTGCTATGTAAATGTGAATTAATGGCCAAGGGCTATTCATTTAGATAAATCAATCTATTCCACCAAATAGATGAAGAAGAGAAGCTCATCCCATGACTAAGGTCATGACCATTCCATTCAAAAAGAAAAGACACTTTTTCCCACACTCTCCATATGCTTAGAAATTGTCTTGAAGCTTGAGCTTTAAAGTAATTAGCCATAAGGATTTTATCTTTCCACCCCACCTCTCTCCAAGAGTTACAAGATTTGGATGTAGCTATTTTGTGTATAATAAGAGATTTACATGGGGCTGCTCCATGCAAAGATCTAGTTATCCATTTGGCTATGAGGCAAATCCCTTGAGTAAGAGGATCAATCATTCATAGAACCCCTTTATTCTTTGGTTGAATACAATACAACCATGAAGCAATTGGATGACCTTTTTTGTTATTCCATTTTCCCCAAATAAACCCTCTAATTAATTGGGTTAATTGGTTATAGCTGCTTTTTGAAGGAAGCCAACATGATGAAATATAAACATGACTGGCTATGAGGATTTTGTTTGCAATTTGTATATGCCTAGCCATAGAGAGCAATTTATTTGACCATAGTTCAAGCTTTCTTTTTAATTTCTGTATGAACCATTTCCACATTTTGGATAACAAGAATCCTATCCCAAAAGGGATGCCAAGGTATCTTGAAATAACACCATGGTTGTTGAATTTCCATTGTGAGGGTATCCAAGGAGGAGGTTGGTTAGATGAAGTCATCTAGAATTCAGTTTTATTAAGAGATAAACGAGATCTAGTAGCTGTACAAAACAAATTCAAAACTTCAAGGGTGTTGTTAAGCTTTTCTTGAGAGTTTTGAATGAATAAAATGTTGGAAATAGGATGCCATTTAATTGCAAATCCTAAACATTAATTATTTCATGTATCTCCTAAGTTCTTGGAATGTGTTCAACAACACTAAGATTAGGATGAGGTTAATATTTGATGAAATAAACCATGAAATTGACATTTGTAGTTATTCCTAAATAATAGGAACATGTGGGTACACACATGGTAAGGTGACACTCACCTTGAGTTCATTTAACTATTCAGAGTAAGAGATAACACTTCTGAATGCATGTAATGATCCTAGGATTTAGGATTTGATGTTTGCATGCATGAAATTCAGTTTATTTAGTTCAGATGAGTTCAGTTCAGTTAGAGATTGAACGGTTCAATGGTTCTAACTATGAAATGTGGAAATTAAAAATGGAAGATCTTCTTGAAGAAAGAGATCAATGGTTAGTGGATAATAATGAGACAAAGACACCTACAACTATTTCAGATGAAGATTGGGCTAAGTTAGATAAGAAGGTAAGAGGAACAATTAGGTTATGTCTTGCTGATGCTGTTCTTTTAAATGTTTCAGTGGAAACCAGTGCATATAAATTATGGAAAAGAATAGGGGATATTTATCAAACTAAGAGTCTCACCAATAAGTTGTATTTGAAAAGGTAGTTGCATTCATTGAAAATGAAAGATGGTGAATCCGTTGCACAACATTTAAATGCTTTCAATTTAATTCTCAGTTAGTTAGCATATGTAGATGTAAAGCTATAGGATGAGGATAAGTGCATTTTATTACTTTGTTCTTTACCATATTCTTGGGAAAATCTAATTGTTGCAATTAGTGGTAATGGTACAAATCCAAAGATGGAAAACATTATTCCTACTCTCTTATCAAAGGAGATGGGGAGGAAGTCTAAGGAGGAAATCCAAGATGCCTTGTTTGTAAAAGGTAGGCCTAAGAAAAAGGAGCCTAAGGGAAACAAGGAAGGGAAGGGTAAGTCAGAAGGACAAAGTAAGGTAAAGTGTTGGAATTGTGGGAAACCAAGACATCTGAAGAAGGATTGTAAGAACAAGAAAGAGAGTTTTGATAATTGTTATTTGTAGGTGTGAAGAAGATTGGTAAAGATAGAAGAATCATTCTCAAGCAAGAATTGGAGCTATTGTAATTTAGAGATTGAATAATAGAATAATTCTTGGTGGAGCTTTTTCTCGAAAGGATTTCTCCACAGTACATCTTGTGTGATCTTTCTAATATCTTGTCTAGTTCTTCTATCAACTTCTCTCTTCATTCTACAACTGTAAAATGAATTAATCAAGATAATCACCCACAAAGAATATATGTAAAAAATAAAGAGCTTACTTAGATCAACAATATTAAAGTTTTATAGAGTATTAAGCTAAGAAAACACCTCATTTTTCAACATAAAAGGCTATCATTAGCAAAATAAGAATTAAGAGAAACATCATTACAAGGTAAGGAAATACCATAGATGAGGTTCTTCTTTTTTGCATGACTTAAAAGGTACCCAAGAGCATCAATAGTGAGGACATAGAGGAAGGGGGCTAAGGGACAACCTTGCCTTATTGATCTATGAAGAGGAAAGGATTGGGAGATGGACCCATTAATGGCTAGGAAAGCATTAGCATCAACGAAGAGGAGTTTTATGTGGGAAATAAGCTTGGGGCCAAAGCCTAACCATTTCAACATTTTTAAAATGAACTGCCGCCTAATCCTATCATAAGCTTTATCAAAATCTAATTTGATGAGGAGGCAATTTTGACCAGTTTGTTGAGCCCATTCCATCGTTTGCCATGCGAGGATCAAGTTGTCAAGTATGAATCTCCCCCCAATAAAACTAGTTTGCTTGGGCCTTAAAATTTCTTTCACTATATGTTTAATTCTTTTAGCAATAGATTTGGCAATAATCTTATAGGATGTGATAAGAAGAGTAATTAGTCTCCACCCTAAAATGGTGTTCTCATTTTTCCCTTTAGGAATTAATTTTATCAGCCCTTGATTAATAAAAGAACCGAAGGATCCTTGATCTAAGGCTTCTATGTAGACCTCATAGAAGTCATTTATGATGAAAGGCCACATTGTTTTATAAAATTATGTAGGTAAGCCATCATTACCCAAACTTTTTGAATCAACCATATCCTTTAAAGCAACATCAAACTCTTCAAAATTGAACAAGCGATCTAAGTATGTTTGCTGCTCACGATCAATCTTATTGGAAATGTAGTTACCAACCATATCTTCAATAATATCTTGAAGTTGATCACCTTTGGTGGGATCCATAAATAGCTATTGATAGTGCTGAAAAAAGATAGATTTGATATCTTCTAGGCTATCATGTTTGTGCCCCTCTTGATCATATATTGACATTATTCTTTCTTAAGAATGTTTGTGTTTGAGATAACTGAAAAAGAACTTTGTTCCTTTGTCTCCTTTCATCCAATGAAGCCTAGCCCTTATTTGAGCTCCTCTACCTTGATAAAATTCAAATCTTCTAAGTTTCATTTTAGCAGCAACCATATCATGTTGAAGAGAGATATTGGTTGGTGCTGAGTTTAAAAGACTTCTACTCTTTTCTAGTTGATATCTTAATTTTTTTTCCATTCTAGCTCTTTTCCTAGCCATTCTTTTCCCATAGGACTTTAGGAAGTTGGTGCAACATATGATATCTTCTTTCAACCATTGTAACCAACTAGATTTATGTGGAGGTCTAGGAGCTTCGTTCCAAATGGAGATATAGAAGCAATGCAATCGGGATGGTTAAGATGGGAGGTGTTGAGTTTGTAGGGTAGTCTAGTGGATTGGGAAGGACAAGGAGAGAGTTGACAAGTCAACAAAATTGGAAGGTGGTCTGAAAGGGAGGCAGTAGCATCAACTTTAATAAGAGTGTTATGTGAAGAGGGGACAATGAAGAGGGAATCAACAAGGTAAAATCTATCAATCCAGCTAAGTTTCCTTAAATCACCCTCTCTTGAGTTGGACCAAGTGAACCAATGTTGGAAGTGAGAGTCTCTTTTTTCTACAATGAGATCAAAAACTCCTAAAGTGTTTCTTACTATGATCCAAGCATCAAATTCTTTCTGAGAAATTTTATTAGGGTTGAACCAACTTCTATCATAGTGGTTTTCCACCATGTTGAAATCACCCCCCCCAAATCCATTCAGCCATAGGGAGGTTGTTAACTGTCCATTCCCAAAGTTTGATTCGAGAAGGGGAATCATTTGGAGCATAGATGGAGCAAAAACCAATGGATCTTCCGTGGAGCAGTAATAAGAACCACACACAATTATTATTAGGATCAACTCCTGAAGAGATGATAAACTTAGCCAACCAAGGAGAAATTCCTAACAGTGCACCTCCACTTCCGTCACTATGAAGAGTGCCATGACATTAAAGACACCATGAAACCTCACACAAGAATTTTTCACAAAGAATTCTTGAATAATGTATTATGACATAATAGTTGAAAGGGGAAAATGCATAAATAGATATCATAAGAATTTTATCCTATGATTTTTTCCAAGGATTTGGGGTTTAATAGTAGTGGAGGACTCTAGCATGCTTGGGTTAAAGCATCTACACTTGACCTTTGGTAATATTGTGACCAAATAATTAACTAATTCATAGTGATATTTTAACATAAGGATTATGAGGATGAATTGGAGTGTGACCCATGTTTACAAATCTTAAGAGTATAGTCCAAGATTCACAAATCTTATGGATTTCTAGTCCAAGTACAAAGAAAGAAATAAACTCAAATAAGATAATTTTCTTAAAAAGAAATATTCTTGAATGACCCATGATCACTCCCAAATCATCCCGAAGTTAAAATGTACATAAATGATCTATAAATATTGTAGAATTATTCAATAATTTATTTTGTAAATATAAAGGGCCAATTCAACATGATCCATTTTCAAATCTCCTAGTTGCAATAAGACAATTTGTAACTCTAGTGAATCTGTGTTGAGATTGAATGTACCCTATTACACCCAAAACAAAAATCTACATAAATGGATTGCATAAAAATTCTATAGAATTTTCCAAGGAGTTGCATTATAAAAATAGTTAGGCACTCAAGCAAGATCTAGGTTTAAATGTGGAGAGCGGGAAAAAGAAAATGACAATAAGAAAAAGCATATGAATCACAACTCATTTCCAACGATTGAGTGTTCCCTAAAACCTTTTCAAATGAATTCCATAAACATTCTCTCTATTAAGTATGGAAGGATTGTTGGTCTAAAAATCAAGATCATAAGACACTTGAGTAAGATACATGTTGAAATATCCTTGCTCTAAAAGTAGATAATAAGTGTAGGAGATCTATGGTGATATTAAGATATAACAATTACTTCACACAAACAAGAATATTATCGATGTAGCTTATGATCATCTTGATATTGTGTTGCAAAATACTCAACGGCTCAACCTTCATACCAATCCAGTGCTTTAAACCTTCCACATGCAATTTGAAAAGAAAGACGATTCGTGTTGGATAATGACAACAATTAAGAAAAAAAAGAAAAAAAAATTATCTTGTGAAAAAGATAAAGCAATAAAACAAAAACAATAAAAAAATCATAGTAATAAAATAAAGCTAGATTTTTCTAAGTTTGGCAGTGGTTGTTATCTTGAAGATATATATATATATATATATATATATATATATCTTGTTGTCTTGAAGGAAAAACAATGAATTATAAAATTGTAACTGAATAGCAACAACTATGTAAATATTATAATTAGTTTCTTTGAGCAATAAGAATACTGATACTTTTCCTTGATATTGTTTCCTTGGCATATTATCAAGGTTTTACCACGTAAATATGTGTCTTATTTGTTATTCTATTATTTTGTTTATTTTTTCCTGTTATTTCTTCACAAGTAACTTGTACTAAACAATATTATTCAAGTTTGTTTGTTTTACATTTCTGCAACAAGTGGTATGCAAGCAATTATTTTGTAGCATTTTTGTTAGGATTTGGTCTTTGTTTTACAACATCAAATTGTGAATATTTTGAATGTAAGGTTTGAGGTGGAGAAATTCAATAGGAAGAATTTAACTTTGAGTTACAGAAGCTCAAGATGCATGATTTGTTAGTGCAACAAGGATTGCACAAGGTGTTGGTAGGAAAGTTAAAGAAACTTGTAAATATGATTGATGAGGACTGAGAGGATCTAGATACAAGAGCTCTTAGCACAATTCGGTTGTGCTTAGAAGATGATATTCTTTTCAATATTTTTAGAAAAGAAACAACAATAGACTTATGGAGTAGAATGGAGTCTTTATCTGACAAAATCCTTGACAAAGCAGATCTACTTGAAGAGGCAATTGTACAATTTGCAAATGAAAGAGGGTATGAAAATTGTTGATTATCTAAATATTTTCAATACTCTTATATTTCAATTAGCTACTATGGGTGTAAAATTCAAAGATGAAGACAAGGTAGTTACATTATTGTGTTCATTTCCCAAATCCTAGAATCACTTAGTCGCTTACATTAGCTTTAGCATGACTGATACCATTAAATTTGTTTTTTTTTGTGGGAGATTTGTTGTTTGAAGAGGTGTAGAGGAAATCTAACATAGAAACCTCCACATCAAAAAGCAATGGTGGTTATGGGTCAATCCAGAGAAAAAGGGGAAGATTTGAGAAATACATCCAGATCTAAGTCAAAAGGCAAAAAGGGTAAGGGAAAATATTGGTACTGCAATAAATCAAGGCATCTAAAGAAAGATTGTTGGAAGAGGAAAGAAGATAATGATGACTCCAAAAAAAATCAAATCCGGTTGAGACAAGTTTAGGTATGGTTGTGTCATGTCCCCAAAATTATAACACATTGAAATACAAATAAATAAATAAAATAACATAAATAAAAGAAGTATTATCAAATTAATACTATTATAATTATCATAAGAAAATATTATAATCATAATTATCAAAATATAAATATAAATATTAACATACATCTATTGCAATATTGCAATATTGAAAATATATATATATATATATATATATATATATATATATATATACACAAATAATTGTAAATAACAAAAATATCAATACAAACAATTACTAAATTAAATATTATTGTAAATATAGTTATCATAGATATTATAATGGTTGATATTTTCAATCAATAAATAAAACAAATAATAATTAATTAATTATAAAATACTAATAATCTGAAGCACCATCGAATCCTAAAGAATCGAATTATCATTTAAATCAGCCAACATAGTGTTAAAGGTAATTAGCCATCACTTAAGGAAAAAGATACATCCATTCAAGAAGCCCACGGTTTGGGGAAAAAGGAATAAACTTGAAACCATTTAGAGGCATCGAGGGAGAAAGAAGGAAGGGATATACGGTGGAAAAAGGGGAAGCATTTAATAATAGATACTCCAAATCTGATCACCGTGGATGGGAATAAAATAAGGGATAAAGATATATTCTAGAAAAAAAATACACAATCAGCAATCTGACAGTCAGAAATTAGAGGTATGCCATTTACAATTATGGAGAGTAAGATTAAAATGATTATCCATTTATATATATATATGTATATACATATATATGTATACATACATATACATTAGAGGTATGCCATTTACAATTATGGAGAGTAAGATTAAAATGATTATCCATTTACATATATATATATACATATGTATATACATACATATGTAATTATGGAGAGTAAGATTAAAATGATTATCCATTTACATATATATATATATACATATGTATATACATATATACATATGTATGTATACATATGTATGTATATACATGTAAATACATATATCCATGTAAAATGATTATCCATTTACATATATATATTTACATATATATATATACATATGTATCCATGTAAATACATATGTATATACATATATATGTATACATATGTATGTATACATATGTATGTATATACATGTAAATACATATATCCATGTAAAATGATTATCCATTTACATATATATATTTACATATATATATACATATGTATATACATACATATGTATACATACGTATGTATACATATGTATGTATATACATATGTATATATATATATATGTAAATGGATAATCATTTTAATCTTACTCCATAATTGTAAATGGCATACCTCTAATTTCTGACTGGATTGCTGATTGTGTATTTTTTTCTAGAATATATCTTTATCCTTTATTTTATTCCCCATCCATGATATATATATATATATATATATATATATATATATATATATATATATATATATATATATATATATATATATATATATATATGTATGTATATATATATATATGTATATATGTATATATGTATATATGTATATGTATATGTATATATAATCTATGTATGGGTGAGTAGATAGGTGAATCACTTGTGAATATACAATAATGATGCTTGCAACAATTATTAAGCCTTATAAGTAATTATGATCTTAATATAAAAATGAATAGATTAATATTTATTTATATATGTTTTTATCCTATGATCAATCAAATGTAAGGTTGAAGGAAGGCAAGGAGACATGGGAAGACATAGCAGATCAGGTGATGTACTCACTTAGCAATAATATTTAACATATTTTGAATATAAGAAACAAAAATTGCTAATCTGATTATTGGTGTAATGATTTCTTTAGTATTATGATGATGATGATGATGTTGATATTGACTTAAATAATCAATAATAAATGCAAATGTATTTGATTTCTAAAAGATTTTCTTCATGAGTGTTGGTACGATTATTTGGAGGAAGGGTGTGAGGGAAGTGGTGCCTAAAACCCCCACTCAAGTTTGCACCCAGAACCCAAGGCAAGGATGGGCCTTGGAGGGGTGGAAATTCCACTCATAGCTTTCCCAGTCCCAAGGCATGGGTGGGCCATGGAGGGGTGGGGGTCCCACTTAAGCATCCGTTGAGGCCATGGAGGGGTGGTAGGCATAGACCACTTATATGCTCCTCTGACTGTCCCCAATAAGTTAAGTGTCTTTTGAGGAGATGTCATGGGTGGAGAATGTACTTACTAATTCGCTGAGAAGAGAAGATTGTGGTACACAATCTCTTAGGCTTGGAAAAGGACTTCAGGGCATATCCAATCATGCCACTCCTCATATGTCTTCTTAATGGAATGTATGATTATGTTTATATTTGGATATCTAGTTATTAATTCTAATAGACATATATATATGTGAAATTTTTTTTCATATGGTGAATGCAAATTTCAATCCAAGATCATTTCATTAAAGAGAACATTTATTTGAAAAGAAGAAACCCTAAACCTAATCTACAAGCAAATTCTAGGGAAAACTAGGTAAGGGACATTACAAGTTGATGAAGTATTATCTATTTGTAATACCTTACAATATCATGATGAATGGTTATTAGATTTTGGTGCTTCTAATCACATGTGTCCACATAGGAATTGGTTTTCTTCTTACCAAGCTATTGATGGTGGTGTTCTTATGGGAAATAATGTTTCTTGTAAGACTATTGGGATTGGGAGAATTAAGATTAAAATGTTTGATGGTATTGTGAAGACATTAACAAAGGTAAGACATCTACCTAAACTTAAAAAGAATTTAATTTCCTTTAGAGTTTTTAATTCTGGAGGCTATAAATTTATATTGAGTCAAGGTGAATCACTGAAAGTGTCAAAGGGAATTTTGGTAGTCATGAAGGCTACAAATATTAAAAATATTTACAATATGGAAGGGAGTACTGTAATAAATGAAGCAAGGGTGGTATCTAAGGAAAAAAATGAATCTACTTGTTTATGACATCAACGATTGGGTTATATGAGCGAGAAAGGGTTGAAGGTATTGTTAAGCTGTAAGTTACTTCCAAATCTAAAATCTCTAAATTTGAACTTATGTAAGCATTGCATTTATGGGAAGCAATCTAGATAGAAGTTTAAAGTGGGTAGGCATATAAGTAAGGGTATTCTAGATAATATTCATTTAGATGTTTTTGGGCATTCTAAATTGGACCCTAAATCCAAGAAATATATCTTTGTTGGTTATGGTGATGGAATTAATGGATATAGACTACCCCCAAAATCATCATTAGAAAGGATGTATTTAATGAGTCTCCTCTCATAAAATCGGACATAGTAGATGTTAAAACAACATTTTTAAATAGATATTTAGATGCAAAGATATATATGGAACAACCAAAAGGGTTTGTTCAAGATCACAACATAAAATTTGTTTGCAAACTCAAAAATTCATTGTATGGCTTGAAGTAGTCTCCTCAAAAATGGTACAAGAAGTTTGATTCCTTCATGGTGAGCCAAAAATTTACAAGGAGTGAGTATGACCATTGTGTTTACTTTAAAATTTTGAAAAATGGTTTATTTATTATCTTGGTGTTATATGTTGACATTATGCTTGTAGCAAGAAAAAGCATAGTTGAGATCAATGGGTTAAAGGATCAAATGGCTAGGGATTTTGATATGAAGGATCTAAGAACAACAAACGAATTTTAGGCATGGAAATACACAAAGACAAGGAACATGGTAAGATTTGGTTATTGCAGTAGAAGTATTCAAAGAAGATCCCTATAAGATTCGATATGAAGAATGTGAAACCGGCACATATCCCTTTAGCTTCTCATTTTAAGCTTTCTTCAAGTTTATATCCAAGTAATAAAGATGAAAAGGATTATATGTCTCATTTACCATATGCTAATGTAGTAGGAATTTTAAGGTATGTGATGGTATGTACAAGACCATATATTCTATATGTAGTTGGTGTTGCCAATAGCTACTTGTTAAATCCAGGTAAAGAGTATTGGGTAGTAGTGAAATGGGTTCTTCAGTATCTTAGAGGCACAAGTGATTATTGTATCACCTTTGCTGGTTGTAGTGGTTCAGTTTGTGGTTATGTTAATTTATATTTTGCAGGTGATTTGGAAAAAAAGAGATCTACATTAGGTTTTTGAAGGGAACACAATATATTGAGAGGGGGGTGAATCAATATATCAAATCTATTTAAAATTCTTTACTTTAACATGAATCATCATTAACTTAACTTCTTCAGTTATGAACCTTAAACCATCAAAGTAACAAGAGTTAATATAGATGCACACATTCACACAATTTACACTAGATATATGTGGAAACTTGGAATGGGAAAAACCACAGTGAGAAGAGTTGCTTGGAGCTATTATCCAAATTCAGCCTCACAAATAATGAATAACTTACAATCATGAAGTAGGCACCAACCTACCAGAGACACCAATCCCCAATTGTATTTGTAGGAACCATCCTACTATAGACACTGATCCCCAATACAAAGATCTGAGCACCAACTCAATAAGTAGAACACCAGTCCTACCAGATTATAAAGATAAAGCTTGCAGAACTTCAATGCTGATTATGTAGCTTATACAAGATCTGAACAACCTTTAGACACTCTCTCACACACCTTATTGTTAGGAATTGTATGCAAAAAATATCAATTACATACAAATAAAGATTAAAAGAGGAATGAAAAACATAGAAATAATAACAGTAAGAGACAATATTTAATGTGATTCACCCAAACTTGGGCTACGTCCACCAATAGAGAGTCCTATATTATTATCCAGTAAATCGAACCGATTACAACTAGTAATCCTTGCAACTCAATACTGCTGCAAATGCTACAATACAATGTCTAGAAAACCCAAACCATTAGCCTTTTATCAAGACTTATGTTAGTTACAAAATTAGGGTTTTTTTATGTCAACCAATAGAAAAATAACACCTGATGCCTTTATATATTTTGGGGGGAAATTGCGCCGATAAAAGTGGGGAAAATTTAACCTCTAAGTCTGATTAGGCTCCATATACCAACACTTATGATATATTGATAATGACACACAATGATTAAGATGCAAATCCCATTGAATTATCTTGTTCACACAATTGCACTCCCACACATACTTGTGAGGAAGCTAAGGTAGTAGAACAACTTCCTACACTAATTTTGAGAGGAGGATAATGCAAATTTTTTACAAATCTTTAATAGTTACAAAAACTTAAACAAAAATATCATGCATACCACAACAAAGTGATTTACATGGGTAAAACCCTTTTAGGAGAAAAACCCCACAATCCAAAAGTTTCCCAATATTATTTTGAAATCACAAAGATTACAATATACTTGCAAAGCAAGCTTCTCATAGGAGTATCACCAACCATACATATGGAGGCTACATGGTAACTATCAGAATCTCATAATACATCACAATAGTTAGGCTTAATACAATTCCCTTATAAAATAGGGTTGCCTTCTAGGGAAATTCAAGCTAATAAAATATTAGTCATCAGATTTAAGACCTAAAGTATCAACAATACCTTATGTAACTGCAAGGTTGAGACACATTTTCCCAACAATCCTCATCATCACTCATACATAAGTGGGATCTAAACTATGATGATTATATACATCTCATTATATTAACATTAATTCATGTCAACCAGGAATCCCTTAACACCACCCACAATTTAGTCAAGTCAGCTAAGGTGGACCTAAATTCAAATTTGCATGAAACATGTAGCAGGTTGATCCTAAATAAAATTTGTTTCCGCCAAAAGAACATGATGTCGTGCACTTTAACAAGGACCTTAACATGGACCTATTTCATCATCCCATGCTATCTCCACTACCACATCATTTTGAAACTACAATATGGTTAATAACTAGTACAATGACCCTTCCATCACTTCCATCTTTTTGCCTACTGAACATAACTTCTAGAAACTCTGGAATGGGATAAAACAAGTGTAGACATACTCTCATTTCAAAATACTGACCAAAAGCTTGCATCCAAAAAGAAATACTAATCATGAACATGATGCTAGAAAAATCTCTCTACTTGGGTAACCAACCTCATACATTCCAGATCAAGCTTCAGATCACTTCTATCAACATGAATAAGTGTATTATGATACTACAAGCATACTACAGTAGTCTTCTTCGTTGTTCTTAAATATATTGACATAACATGACATAAATACACTGTGATTCAACAAGTATGATTACATTTAATTCTTATTGAACTGTTGATATTACTCCTTTGACATTAGTGAGCACATTTGACATCAATGACAACTTATGTTCAACAATTATGTCTTTACTATTATAGGAGGACCTATTTTTTGGATATAAAAGATTCAAGAAACAATTGATTTATCCACTACTGAAGTAGAGTATATGGTTGTCTCACATGCATGCAAAGAGGCAATTTGGTTAAAGGGTCTTTTGGGTGAGTTTAGAAAAGTGCAAGACAAGGTGATCGTATTTTGTGCTAGTCAAAGTGTTATACATTTGGCTAAAAATATAGCTTATCACAATAGGACTAAGCATATTGTGATTAAGTACCATTTTGTGAGGAAAATTATTGATGGAGGTTGTGGAGTAACTCTTGAGAAGGTTCATACACAAGAAAATTGTGCAAACGTGTTTACAAAACCAATATAGTTAGAGAATTTGAGGTGGAGTTTGGCTTCCCTTCGCTTACAGAAAAGGTGATGAATAGGCATGGGAAAGTATTAGGTAAATTGTTGTCAAGGTGGAGATTGTTGGATAATTACAACGATTAAAAAAATAAAATAAAAATCTTATCTTGTGAAAAAGATAAAGAAATAAAATAAATAATTAAAGTAATAAAATAAAGCTAGATTTTTCTAAGTTTGGCGATGGTTTTTATCTTGAATATTATATATATCTTGTTGCCTTGAAGGAAAAACAATGATTTATAATTGTAAATTGTTACACCCCGTTGTGTTGTTACCTATTTACTATTACCTTAAAGGGCTAAAATGCTTTAATATATTTATGATTGTGATTTGAATATGAATCTTGATGAAATATGATGAATGAATGTTTGATTCAATTTGATGTTTTATAATGTTCTGAAGATGAAAATACATATGATGCATATGAATGAATTGTTATCGAATAACTACTGTTGTGATGTACTAAAATAGATGCATGAATAAATTTGAACTTCCAGAAGATAGGGAGAGTATCACTTAGGAGAAGAACTTGGTCTGGTAACCTTGATGAACCTAATTGAGCATACACACACTCACTCCCTAGTTGGTCTAGTTGAATTAAGATAGTTCAGGAAATGGTAAGTAACCTTTTGTGAGGGTTTGAGTATGTTTTGTGTTGGTATGTGTTTTAAGTCTTTGAATATTTGTGTTTATGGATATGTGATTGAGTCTTTATGTTGAGTAAGAGTTCTTCCTCGTATGTTCATATTTTAATCAATGAAGTATATGCATGCATGAGTATATGTAGATAGACATATCTACGCATGCTCATGAACAAATAACCCATATGCATGAGAATATCGATTGGATGAATGTGACACACACACAAACACTTCATGTATATGCATCGATCAATGAATATGATGATATATGTGTTTAAAGTATGGCTATTAAAATAATGATATACATATACGTAATATATATATTAATATATATGTATGTAATTACGTTAATGTAAATGTATATACATATATATTTATATACATATATATGTATGTATATATATAATTATTTTAATATATGTTTATATATATATTAATTGGAA
This sequence comes from Sequoia sempervirens, assembly GCA_007258455.2. NCBI lineage: Eukaryota > Viridiplantae > Streptophyta > Pinopsida > Cupressales > Cupressaceae > Sequoia > Sequoia sempervirens. Next base: position 127,175,791 of record VDFB02271358.1, read on the forward strand.
AGTAATGTACTTAGTAATCTTGTGGATATAATTATATATATATTAATATATATATGTATATATGTATATATTATGGATATAATATATATATGTTAATTATATATATTATATATTGTTTGATATATGTTAAAGTGCTTTGAATAAGTATTGCACATTAATAACAATGCTGCCATGTATGAGACAATGACCAAACTTAAGTGTTGCATATAAAGCACATAAGATGAATAAGTCATGAGACTTAAACGTTGCACATAAGTAAAGGTAAATGCTATTCCTACATTGCAAGTGAATATGGAAAGGTGGCACCAAAGTATATGTTTGCACCATACATGAATAAAGGGAACTAAGATATGGAAAGGTGGCGCCAAAGTATGTAGAAAGTGGAAACTATTAGAAGTCTAAAACCTGTGCCAAATCCAGGTAAAATCATATGATAAGCATGAAACTTAGTCAATGCAAAGATGACAAAAAATTGTGAGGGAAGTCGACTTTCAAATCAAATAGGAAACCTATAGTAATGCATCACTGTGCCTTGACTCAGTAAAAGGAGTCATGTTGTCACAAGCATGAAGTCGACTCATCAATTCTATGAAATTGGAAATAAGAGGATTGTTATGTGTTGCAATTTGAGAGTTTAAATCAGTTGAGTTGATGCATGTGAATAGGAAGATGGCAGATTTGTTAGCTTGTTTGTAGCATTATGATGCTCAAATTTAACTATATAGAGGTGCTCTCTCTACCATTTGTTACACTTTTTATTTGATTTCTCTATTGTTATTCTACTATAGTTTTCTGTGCAAGCATTATTTTGAGAGTTTTTGTGAGAGAAAGAGTTGTTTGTGAATTTGAGTTTATTAAGAGTTCTTGAGAGGAGGCTAGAATTTGGAGATTAGTGGAACATTGAAGAAGTAGCATTCGGGTTTGTGGAGGCTGAGGTTGGATATCAACATTATCTTGGTTGGAACTTTATATCCAGGCATGTTGATTTCTATTATTTATGTTTGAAGGGTTATTCGATCATAAATTCCTTTTTTTGTGAAAGATTGTTTTTGGAATGTATGATATGTTTGTTCTTATGAACTTAGTTATTTCCTAGTATGGAATAATCTTGTGTGAATCTTGATTGAGTCTCAAATTATTGAAACTCTCTTATTTGGGAATACATTCATATTATGTTGACATATGTGTGGCTTAAATGCTATTAGAACTCGAAAAGACTATATGGATATTGCATGAAAAGTGAAATATGGAATATGTTGCTATCTTATAGTGCTTTTATGAAAATGTCATTTTGAACATAAGAGATTATCATGGTTATTCTTGGGGTTAGAGTAATCCATGGGAAAGGGGGTAACCTTGCTAGCCACTAGTATGTGTGCATGTATGATTAGCATGGTTATACCTGGGGTTAGAGTAATCCATGGGAAAGGGTGAACCAATCTAATTAGTTTGTTATAGACTTGATTATTCCTAGGGTTAGGGTAATCCATGGTTAAGGGAATAACCTTGTTGGACAATTTATTATGTCATCACCTTAAATTGAATGTGTATTATGTTCAGGGTCAATACCAAATCGAGCTAAAGGGTGGGTGGAAAAATGACTCTCACTTGAAGTATTGGGTGTTGAATTCTTTGGCCAAAGTAGTGTAAGTAGCCACTGTTTACACTGTCAGTTCATTGTGATCCGTGATTTCATTTTAGGGAGGGAAGTCATACATGTAGGTTATAGTAATTTTTTTAGTGGCTAATATTCGCCAATTGGCTAATAGTTGAAATTTGGGAATCCAAATTTGGCTAATAGTTCAAGCTGTAATAAGACCTGAATCACCACATTTTTACAAAATTTTATTTTAGTCTTATTTAAATCACCATAGATTTTATTTCATTAATTTTTTAACACAAAATTTGCTAATTATTTAATACATTATTAAATTAGATTCACCTAAATTTTATAAGTAATAGTAGAAATTTAAATTAATTTTCCAATAGAATATCATAATTATTAGTTGCTTTAGAGCCATATTTAAATATTTATTTTGCTCCATTACTTAAAATATAATCTAGAAACCCTTGTTGGATTTCATGAGGTAAATTGTACTTGCAATTTGTAATGGTCATGGGGCCTGAAATAAAAGAAACTTCGGGCCCCATGAGCATTACATATCATAGGTACATTTTACCTTGTGAAATACAACAAGGGTTGTTAGATTATATTTAAATCTATGGTGACAACTTAACCTTATAGAGTCTACCCCTTAAACCCATTAATCATTTCCACCCTCAAACCCCTACTTTTTTGTGAAAATTATATTTTAAATGGAAGGATTCACAATCATAATTAATGCATTTTCCTATTAATTTTCAAGATTCACCAAGAATTTCTACAAAATTTTAGTGATGTAAAAAAAATGCCAATAAAATTAATATTTTTTTCAAAAAGGAAAGATTTTCCAATAGAAATTACTATCTTATTTAAAAAAATGAAATATTCGCCAAGATTTTATATCTTTTCTTGAGGGGGGGTTTCTTAAAGTTATCATTGGGTTGTAGCCAATGTATGGTAGCTCTAAATATGTAGGAAACAAGACTATGCTTAGGAAGGATAGGATCATGGGGTTACCAAACCAATATCTTCATCGAAGGTTAGGGTCATCTTACCAGTTAGGTAGATGTGCAGGGGACCATAGTAAGTCCTTGGTTGGAAAAAAAGTGCTTGAGTGATGCTCTCCCTCATACAGTTGGTGACCAAGATTTGAGGATGTAGCACCAATTTGAGGACACTTAGAATGTATGCACCAGTGGTGGGGACATCTAGGAGGTATGCACCAACATTGGCGACATCTAGATCATTAAATACTCTGTGTATATATATATATATCATTGAGCTCGTGGAAGCTATGAATGTAAACATGTTTCTCTATTCTTATTGAGAAATTGTAATTGGGAAATATCATCATGAAATTATGTAATGTGAAATCGTTACTTGGATTATTGAAATGATTCTTTATTATGCAATGGGAAAGTTTGAAATGGTTATTTTCAAATGTGCATCTTGTTATTCAAATAAAATGAAATTTTTTATTGCTCATAGTGTTAGTAGCATAAACTGTCCACTTATGGGTAAAACATAGTAAAAACAATGGGTAGAACAATGGGCATGTCATACATGGTATCAAAGCTACCAGGTTCAACACTAGAACCTATGTGCTCACTATGCTTTCATCCAACATTATATACGTCTAATGTTTTGAATTCTTGTGATAGGATGGTGCATCTCAAGATGACTGCAAGGAAGTTAGTAATCGGTAATGAGGCTACCTAAAGGCCAAGAAAGAAAGGGAAGCCATTGTTCAAACCATAGAGGGGACCAATTATGACAATGACATTTTGTTGAGTGACATTGAGACTATTAGTTATGCCCTCTCTTAAGTCAGTCAAGAGAGAAAGAGGATGTGAGAGGCTGCTAACTTTGTACCTCTTGTCTCTCCTACCAAGTTAGACTCTTTATCACTTTCCAGGGATATGCCCTTCGAATTAGTGTTAGCCCTTCTATGACCTTTAGGGACCCTTGTGTTCTTCCTATGGAAGAAGTTATTGGAATAGCCTCAAGTGGAAAATTAGAGGGATATGTCCCCTGAAACCATGTATTTGAGGATAGGTTTGAGGGTTATTTCCCTTTTGATGATGTATGTGAACAAAAATCTAAGGGGTATTACCCACTTAGCTATGTATCGAAGAGTGAATCTGAGGGATACTCTCCCCTGGACTATTTGAATAGTCATTCCATGTAAATGCTAGGATATTGCAATCCTATTGTTATAAATGAAAATCATGTTTTGGCAAAAAAAGAAAATTGTGTATGAGTTCTTCTTTTAAAACTTCATTTATATATGAATGTTGTTCTTTGGAAATGTTTTAAAGGATATGTAAACATTCCTAGAATCTGATTGAAAATGAAACCTCTAGGCGTAAACTTTCTTATCAAAAATGGTTAGAACTAGAACTAACCTTGGGGGAAGCCAAGAAGTTGGCCAAGGAGAAAAAAATTTAGGTGCTAAATTGGATCGTATTTTAGCCATGATGGATGAGACAAAAGAAATATTAGGAAACCTCGAGCAAGAGCTAAGGGGAAAAGAAAGGGGGGAACAAGAAATTCCTAATAATGATGAAGAAGGGGAAAATTCCCATGATCGTACTCAGTCTAGTGAACATGAGGATGATGAATCACAGTGTAGATCAAAGGGAAACAAATGGAAATGACTTGCTAGTGAACTATCTTGAGATATGAGAAAGATCACTCCTTCAAAGTTTGAAGGAAGTACTAGTGGGGATGTGGCTGAGGTATGGCTCATAGAAATGGAAAAGTATTTTGAAATCAAGAATTACTCTGAGATAACTAAAGCCATTTGGGGAGCTTTCCAATTGGCTGGAGAAGCATCCAACTGGTGGATGAATCAAAGATGGAGCTTGGGCTAAGTTACTTAAATCTTACTTGGAGTGAATTCATCAAAAAATTTCAGAAATGGTGGCTACCTCAACTCTTCTATGATCAAAAGCTTACCGACTTCCAAAACCTAAGGCAAGGAGATTCCTTGGTCAACGAATGTTGGGAGAAATTCACCCATCTCCTAAGGTACATACCCATGTACCAAAAGGATGAACAATTTCACATAAGGAAGTTCATCATGGGCCTTAATGCCCAAATAGGTGGAGAGGTAGACGTACATGGTCCTGTTACCATGGACTTGGTGTATGAGAAAGTCATTACACAAGAACAAAGGCTTAAATCTATCTCAAACTATTGTGAAAATAATTGTAAGAAGTTTAATTGGTCGCAAGCCAATCAAACTTCAAAGAAGCCTAGTGAAGGGCATTATTTTCAAAGGAAAGGGGAAAAAGGATCCCATAATAGATGAAATAATTCAAGAAGGGAGCGTAGGGGGAACAAAAACAACAATAACAATAATGTTGGTAGGAATGAAGGTAGTTATGGAAGGCCTACAACAAGGATTGGACCATTGAGAGGATGTTATACTTGTGGCGAAGATCATTTTGTAAATCAATGTCCCAAAAAACCATCAGGGACACAACCACAAGGGAATCAACTACCTTCTCAATGAGAAGAATTCCAACAAGGGATTCATGCTACATTAGACAATTGACAAGTAGAGTACCAAATCACTCCTGTGGAAATATTAGGTACTTTGTTTGGTACACCCATTTCCATTCTTATTGATATTGGTGCCACTAATTTTTTTTTTCCTCCTAGTATAGCTAGTAAAATTTCTAGAAAAGCTAGCTATATAGAAAAATCTTGGAAGGTTGAATATGAAAACTAGACAAGAGCTAAGGTGGAGCAATGCCTATTCGAAGCAAGGGTTGAACTTCTGAGTTTCTCCTCAGAAGTGAATTTTTATGCAACACCCATAGGTTCCTATGATGTCATTTTAGGGATGAATTGGTTGTGGAAGCATAGAGCCAAAGTTGGTTGTCACGCAAAAATAGTTGAATGTTTAGATTATCAAGGAAACTGGGTGTTCTTGCAAGGAACACCAAGAGAAGTTAAGTTGCACTAGATCTCTGCCATACAAATGAATAAGGAGAAGAAGAAAGGTTGTCAAATCTTCACAGTGAAAATGGAGAAACTTGAGAAATGCAATGAGCTCATTTCTCAAGATGATGTTATATATTATGGACCTCAAGATCCCCAAGATGTCGAAGAAGGTGAAGTGGTGGAATTTGGAAAAACGGATATAGAGAAATATCCTATCCTACAAAAATTTGTGGATGTATTTGTAGATGAATTACCTAGACTGCCTCCCAAAAGAGTGTTTGATTTCTCCATCGACATAGTTCTAGGGGAAGAGCCTATATCCAAAGTGCCATATAGGATGACCACACCATAATTAATGGAGTTAAAGCTCAATTGGAGGAATTGTTGTCCAATGGACTAATTAGACCTAGTGTTTCACCCTAGGGAGCACCAGTAATCTTTGTGAAGAAGAAAGTTGGCACAATGCACTTGTGCATTGATTATTGTTTGCTTAATAAGGAAATGGTAATGAATAGGTATCTATTGCCATGTATCGATGATCTCTTTAATCAGATGTGAGAAGCGACTGTATTTTTTAAATTGATCTATGACCCGGTTATCATCAACTAAGAATCAAGGATGAAGATATTTAAAAAAAAGATTTAAAAACTAGGTATGGTCATTATGAGTTCATAGTCCTACCTTTTGGGCTAACGAATGCACCTGAAACATTCGTGAACTTAATGAATAATGTATTTAGAGACTGCTTGGACAAGTTTGTGTTGGTCTTGTTGGATGATATTCTTATCTATTCCAAGAATGAAGAGGAACATATCCAATGATTGAGAGAGCATAAGATGTATGGGAAACTCTCTAGGTGTACTTTCTTTCAAAATGAAGTGTAGTATTTGGGTCTTGTGATTTCAATCAATGGGATTGCAGTTGATCCAACAAAAATGAGCAGTGCTTGAATGGCCAGTGCCTAAGAATGTACTGAAAGTTAGAAGTTTTATGGGTTTGGCTGGTTACTATCGGAAGTTTGTTGCAAACTTTTCCAAAATAGATTTTCCCATTACCTCCTTATAGGGAAAAGGAAAGAAGTTTGAGTGGACAAAGAAATTTCAAGCGACATTTGATCAATTCAAGGAAAATTTGACCATAGCTCCAAAAATCCAGATGGAAATTTTATAGTCATCACAAATGCTTTAGGAGAAGGTTTGGGTGGAGTGTAGATGCAGGATGCACAAGTCATAGCCTATCAATCAAGGAAGCTAAATCCTTATGATAAAATTTATGCTTCGCATGATTTGGAATTAGCAGTTGTTCATGCATTACAAATGTGGAGACACTATCTGTTGGGAAAACCTTTTGAACTGAAGACCAACCATCATGGTCTAAAATACTTGTTTACTCTACCGAATTTGAATGCAAGGAAAAGAAGGTGGTTAGAATTGATATCTGACTATGATCTCAATATCAACTATATCAAGGGGAAGGAGAATCGCATTGTAGATGCCTTAAGTCATATGAGGCATATCTCCCCAATGATATAAATTCAAATTGATTTTAAGGGTCAAGTGTTGCAGAAGTGAGTCAAGCAAGCACTCTCAAGTAATCCACAAGACCCAAGGTATGGAGGATTTCACTTTGAACTTGATGGTTTGCTAAGGTTTAAGGGAAGAATCTATGTACCTAATTTTGTGGAATTAAGGAATTTAGTGTGGAAAGAAGTTCATATTGAACCATATTTTGGATATCCTAGAGTGACTAAGATGTTGGTTGATGTGAAGCCATTGTATTTTTGGAAAGGAATGAAAGGGGGTGCTACAAGATTTGTGGCAAGTTGTTTAGAATGTCAGTGGGTGAAGGCAGAACATCATCACCCTACAAGTCTTTTATATCCTCATGAAGTTCGAAAAAGTAAATGAAAAATTATTAGCATGGATTTTTTGCAAGGTCTTCTAATGTCAAGGAATAAGCATAATGTCATTCCGGTAGTGGTGGATAGGCTTACAAAGGTGCCTCACTTTATTCCAGGGAATCTGATTGATGGAGCTCCTGTTATAGCTCAAAATTTTATTCAAGAGGTATTTAGGTTGCATGGAATTCTTGAGAAGATTATTTTTGATAGGGATGTTCATGTGATGTCTAGGTTTTGGAAAACCATGTTTTCTTCACTTGGGACTTAGTTGAACATATGTTCAACATATCATCCGAAAAGGGATGGTCAAACTGAAAGAGTGAACCAAATGTTAGAGGATCTACTGAGAATGTATTACATGGATCAACAATAAAAGTGGGATGATTATTTACCTTTGGTTGAAGTTGCGTACAATAACTCTTATCATTCTGTAATCAAGATGGCTCCATTTGAAGCATTGCATGGAAGAAAGTGTCAAAATCCTATAAGCTGGGATAAGCTAGAGGATAGGATAAGCCTTGGGCCAAAAATGTTATAAAAAATGGAGGAGAAAGTTGGATTTATTAAACAAAGGCTACCAAAAGCTAATGATAGGAAGAAGAGTTATGCAGATTCCAAATGGATACCCAAACATTTCTTAGTAGGGAAGAAGGTTTTATTAAGAGTTAAACCTCACAAGTGTTCTATAAATTTTGGAAAGTCATCCAAACTAGCTCCATGATATGTAGATCCTTTTGAGGTTCTTGAGGAAGTCAACCTTGTTGCGTATAACATTGCTTTACTGCTAGCTCTTTCCAGGATGCACAATGTCTTTCATGTGTCGTACCTTAAAAAGTACATGCCAGGGGATAACCATGTTATTGATTGGAATACTTTACAGGTACAAGACCCAAGAGTGGTAACAATCAAGCCTCTCAACGTGTTCAAAACACATAAGCTTCACTTATGTAATAGAGAGTTTCTACAATGCAAGGTCCAGTGGGATTAGTATGCAGAAGATTCTGCCACTTGGGAAGACAATGCTGAGATGAAGCAAACGTTTCCTCAAGTCTTGCTAGATTTTGAAAACTCTTAAAAAAAATGATGTTTTATGATGTTATGTTTTATGTTTTATATGGTCATGTTTGATACTTAATAATCACCAGGGACAATGATTCACAAGGGGGGAATATGTTACACCCCGTTGTGTTGTTACCTATTTACTATTACCTTGATAGGTTAAAATGCTTTAATATATTTATGATTGTGATTTGAATATAAATCTTGATGAAATATGATGAATGCATGTTTGATTCAATTTGATGTTTTATAATGTTTTGAGTATGAAAACATATATGATGCATATGAATGATGCAAGGAAAACAGAGGTGCGGAAACACTTTCCTAATGCTAATTCTAAGAATAGAATGCAAACATACGGTTCAATTTTGAATTACAGTTCATTAAATTTGTGCATTGGTAGAAAATAGATTAGAACAAATTTTAACACAACCACATAATGGACACCAGTTTTAACATGGGAAAATCCTTTCAGGAGAAAAACCAACCACACCAATAAAAAACACTTTGTATTATAGTGAACAAAGTCCACATACAAAGTTATAGTTTGTTGCTTCCAAAGATGTCAATTCACACTCTCAATACATGTAGTAGTACAATTTCTGATCAATCTTGTTCTCTCTCATCAGACTCATAACTCTACTCAAAATACTATTACAACACATTACACATTATAACATTTTCCTTCTAAGAGAATTCCAACCAATCTACATCATCGGACCCATGCAGGAAACATACCAATTTAGTTCCCATTCGTTACAATAGACAAATTGTCAATCCAAAATATCCTTATCGATTTGTTGCTAGGACAACTTCAAACGTCCCATTGATATGAAATTGTCCTACCAATGTTCACATTACCATTCAAATAGTTCACAATGCATCGGTCTATTGGCAAGACCAAATTTCATGTCCTGGAAATGGAGTTACGTTTTGGTGATCAGTCTTACCATTGACACATCAAGGGGACTAGCTTTCAAGTCCCAACGAGAAAGCACAATCAACGATGAAGTACTAACGAGTTGATGTGGTCCCACTGCCAAGCCAAATCTAGCTACTACTTTCCACCTGTCAGCTCGGGTCCCACCACGGTCATTGTTCCATCAAGGATACTAGGTTGAATGTCCCGACAATGACCTCAAGTCCTACTAACAAAGGAGCATTGTCATCCTATCACTGGGACATGACTCATAGTCCCACTGATAGAGTAAACTCCTACCGATAGAACAAGCCATTAGCACCAAATCATTGGGGACAACCTTTAGAGTCCCGCCGACCAAGCAATGTCTCAATGATGAAGAACTAAGTGAAACCTTGAAGGCTCATCAGACCATCATTGGGACAAAGAAAAGAGCTTTCCAATGGAGCATAGTCTTGTCGATCAAAGGGAGAAATGTACACAATGCTGCCAATAACCTACCAGTAAGTTGAGACACATTTCCAACATGCTCCCACTTGATGAAGACTTACTGGCTTCTCCAATACTCGATATTACTGAAAGTGATAGGCCCCAAGGCCCATCAAACTAGCACACCACCTATACTTGTCTATGTTCACTGGTTTTGTTAACACATCTACAACATTTTCTAGAGTATCAAATTTTTCAAGACTGGCCTTTCCATCCTCCACCATATCCCATACAAAATGATACTACACATCAATATGTTTTGTCTTGGTATGGAAAGTTAAATTTTTTGCCAAAAAAATAGCACTCTGACTGTCACAACAAATGGTAATTTTCCTTGCATTGAACACAATATCAGAACACAAACATCTAAGCCAAATGGATTCTTTACAAGCCTGTGTTGTTGCCATATATTCTTCTTCTATAGTAGATAAAGCGACTACAACCTGTTGCTTGCTCATCTAAATAACTACACCACCATTCAACATAAAGATGTATCCACTGGTGGATCTCCAGCTATCAATGTCCCCTGCCCAATTAGAATCCATATAACCTCAAATATTGATGGATCTCTGTGACCCAATCGAGTTACCATGATAGAAAACAAGAGTACTGAGAAGGTACCTTTTAAATATCTAAAAACTCTTTTCACAACATCCTAGTGTGGTCTACCTGGATTTTTCATAAAATGACTAAGAACTCCCACTGCTTGGACAATTTTTGGCCTTGTACAAACCATTGCATACATTAAACTACCAACTGCACTTGCATAAGGCACTCTAGTCATGTCATCCACCTCGGTGGGAGATTTTGGACAATCTTCAACAGATAGTTTCGTTCCCTGGAACACTGGATCAACTAGCTACTTGCAATCAGTCATACCAAATCTCTCTAGGACAATATTGATATACTTACTTTGGATGAGCCAAAGATTTCTACTTCCTCTATCCTTTTTTATTTCCATCTCTGGAATAGACGTTGCTACACCTAGATCTTTCATTTCAAACTTTGTTGAAAATTGATATTTTAGATCATAAATCATAGTCTTACTATTTCCTATGAACATGTCATCAACATACAAGGCAATAATAAGAACCTGATCATTTTCAGTTTTGAAGTACACACAATGATTAGATTTCAATCTTACAAATCCCAATGACAACACAAATGTGTCAAACTTCTGATACCACATTCTAGGCAATTGTTTTAAACCATATAGAGATTTATTTAACTTGCAAACCATATTTTATTTACCTTTTTCCACAAAGTGCTCAGGTTGGAACATATAAATTTCTTCTTCAAGATCTCCATGAAGAAATTTTGTCTTCACATCTATCTATTCAATCTCTAAGTCATACGTTGTTGCAAGTGACAAAAGAAATCTGATAGATGTCAGCTTAGCTATAGGAGAAAATATTTCACTATAATCAATTCCCTCTACATGAGAATAGCCTTTTGTAACCAACATAGCTTTATAATTTTCAACACTGCCATCCAGATCGATTTTCTTCTTAAATACCCATTTATAGCCAACAAGCTTTCTACCTTTAGGCAATGGAACCAAAATCCAAGTTTCATTCTTTTTTAATGACGACATTTCCTCATTCATGGCTTCCAACCAAGAATTTGAATTAGACATTTCAATTGCCTCTTTCATAGTCCTAGCTCATCAGTGCTTGTAATCAAAGCATAGGAACAATTTACATCCAACATGGAAAAACCATACCTTTCAGGTTGTCGCCTTTCACATGTAGACCTCCCCAAAGGTTGAGGCTAAGGTTGTGGTTCTTTTTCTTTAGATCTCTTAGAGCTCCTGGAACTCTCCTTAGTTTTAGGTACACTTTGTAGTTCCTCTTTGTTTGGAGTTTTAATAATTTCAACTACTTTTTCTTTCTTTTCTTCTTTCATCTCTGACTGTAGATCCACTGAAGAAGGTTTCAACTCATGAAAGATTATACTTCTGTTGTATACAAATTTTTTAGTCACAAGATTCCAAAGCTTGTATCATTTCACACCAATGTCGTAGCCAATGAAGATACATTTTACAAATTTATTTTCCAATTTAGATCTTTTCTCATTTGACACATAAACATATGCCTCGCATCCAAAGACTCTTACATGTCTTAAATAAGGATTCTTACTAGACCAAGCTTCCATTGGGGTTTTGTCAACAAGTGCCAAAGAGGAAGATCAATTTATTAAATAACATGCTATAGCCACGGCCTCAACCCAAAACGTTTGCTCCAGATCAACATACTTCTTTCCCTTTCCATCAACGTCCTATTCAACCTTTCAACAACTCCATTTTGTTGTGGAGTGTAAGGTGTTGTTTTATACCTTTTTATTCCATGGTCTTTGCAATACCTTTCGAAATCTACAGAACAAAACTCATCGCCATTATCTATCCTCAAGCATTTAATTTTTCTTCTATTATGATTTTCAACCAAGTTTTTAAACTCTTTAAACCGACTTAACACTTCTGATTTACTTTTTAGAAAATACACAAATTCCCTTCTCGAATAGTCATCATTAAAAGAAACATAATATCTTGATTTCGATAACGAAGGAACATTTACTAGACCAGAAACATCAGAGTGAATATAATCCACAACACTAGAATATCTATGAGGACTAGAATAAAACGAAACACAATGCTATTTTCCATATATACAATGCTTGCAAAAATTGAACTAAAGGTTACAATCAAGGTTACAATCATCAAGCCCTTCAACCAGGTTTTTATTTTTCAAAGCTTTTAAGCCTTTCTCACCAATGTGGCCGAGCCTTTGATTCCAAAGCATGGTATTTTTTGCTGGAAATTTCACCTCCAAAGAGTTTGCACCCAAAGGAACTTCATTCTCCTTCTCTACCCGAGCATCCTTTTCTAACTTTAAAGAGACACTATTGCATTGAACAACATGTGTGTCTAGCTTGTATAGAGTACCAATTCGAGCACCCCTTGCCAGCACCATCGAGCCTCTAGTCATCTTACAACCACCATTTGAGAATGAAACTTGCATGACAACATCATTCAACTTATTGACATAAAGGAAATCTTGAGCCAGACCTGGTATGTGCATAACACCATCAATTCCTTTGATTCTTCCATTAGGAAATTGAATTATGAATCTTCCACGACCAACAATTTCAAGAGATGAGTCACTTTCCAGATACACCTTTCCACCAACATACTTTTCATACTTTGTAAGCCAATATTTGTGAGATGTCATGTGAAAAGATGCACCTGATTCAATCAACTAGACATTATCTGATGCCTGAGTCACCAAGGCTGCAATGAAGGCATATGCATCGCTCTGAGAAGAATCATTATTTGAAGAATTATTTTTCTTCTTCTTCTTTTCTCCTCTTTGCAATCCTTACAGACATGAACAGGCTGCCCACAATTCCAACATTTCACCTTGGACTTCTTGTCAGGAGACTTTGATCTCCCTTCAGACTTTGATTTAGGCTTCTAGTCTTTCTTCTTTCCTTTCTCCTTTGATCTGCCTCGAACAACAAGAGCCTCCTTTTCCATCTCATAAGATTTCCTAATTCACATCTCTTCTGACAACAATGAAGCAACTGCATCTTCCATCTTGAAAGTGGTTGTCATACTCTCAATAGCCATCACTAAATGATCCCATGAGTCAGGAAAAGAACATAACAAAAGCATACAACAATCCTCATCATCTATCTTCACACCTATAGATGTTAACTGAGCAATGAGCATATGAATGTATTCAAGTGATCAGTCATAGACGCCCCTTTCTCCATTTTCAAAAAGTACAACTTCTTCCTCAAGAATAAATTATTCACCAAGGACTTGCCCTGATAAATGTCACCAAGTTTCTTCCACAAAGAAGATGCAAAATTCTCTTCATGAACATTCAAGAGAACAAAGTCTACTAGAAAAAGTCTTATCAACCCTTTTTCTTTTCTATCTGTGAGGTCCCAATCTTCTTGCTTCATGCCTAAAGGTTTAGTTCTAGATATGACAATCCAGAGATCTCTATCTACCAACAAGTCTTCCATTTTGAGTTTCCACAACTCAAAATTTTCACCATTGAACTTTTCCATTTCTATCTTCCCTGATGTGCTTGCCATCTTAATCTGCAATTGATATTACCAAATTCCTCTATAAGACTCCTACTCTTCAGAATTGGCACAAAAAACCCATCCAACCCACAAGGATAACACAACTAGTCAGGCTCTGATACCACTTGTAAGGAAAGAAGAGGTGAAGAAACACTTTCCTAATGCTAATTCTAAGAAGAGAATGCAAACATATGGTTCAATTTTGAATTATAGTTCATTAAAGATGCACATTGGTAGAAAATAGATCAAAACAAATTTTAACACAACCACATAATGAACACCAGTTTTAACATGGGAAAGCCCTTTCAGGAGAAAAAACTACCACACAACGCAAAAATACTTTGTATTACAGTGAAAAAAGTCCACATACAAAGTTACATTTTGTTGCTTCCAGAGATGCCAATTCACACTCTCAATACAAGCAACATTACAATTTTTGATCAATCTCCTTCTCTCTCATTAGACTCACAACTCTATTCAAAACATTATTACAATGCATTACACATTATAGAATTTTCCTTCTAAGAGAATTCCAACCAATCTACATCACCAGACGCATGTAGGAAACATACCAATTCAGTTCCCATTTGTTACATTAGACAAATTGTCAATTAACAGTTTCCTTATCGAGTTGTCATTGGGATAACTTCAAACATCCCACCGATATGAAATTGTCCTACTGATGTTCACATCACCGTTCAAATAGTTCACAATGCATCAATCTATTGGCAAGACCAAATTTCACATCTCGGCGATGGAGTTACATCCTGATGATCAGTCTTACCATCGACACATCAGGGGGACTAGCTTTCAAGTCCTGACAATAAAGCACAGTCATAATGATGAAGTTCTAACGAGTCAATGTGGTTCCACTTCCAAGCCAGCTCCAGCTATCGCTTTCCACTTGTCAGCTTAGGTCCCACCATGGTCATCATTCCATCGAGGAGACTAGGTTGAATGTCCCGATGATGACCTCAAGTCTCGCCAACGAAGGAACATTATTGTCCTATCGTTGGGACACGACTCATAGTCCCACCGATAGAGTAAACTCTTGCTGATAGAATAAGCCGTTAGCACCAAATCATCGAGTCATTGCAGGCACAACCTTTGGAGTCCTACTGACCAAGCAATGTCTTAGTGATGAAGAACTAAGTGAAACCTTGAAGGCTCATTAGAAAATTGTTGGGACAGAGAACAAGAGCCTACCAATGGAGCACAGTCCTACCGATCAAAGGGAGAAATGTACACAATGCTGCCAATAACCAACCAGTAAGTTGAGACACATTTCAAACAAATGAATTGTTATTGGCTATAAGAGAGGAGGACCAACCACACGAAGGCTCCAGGTCACAAAGAGCTGAGAGGGGAGGGTTTCCCTAACTTACCTCAAGATAATGGGTGTTTGGAATAAGAATTGAGAATGAAGAACACTCTCAAGTGCTTTTGTCACTACATATATGAAAATATAATTGGGGATAGATGAGTTGGTTTCTGGAGTCTAAACTACACCTCAGACAATTCTTTGTCCAAGGACGACAGTGTGAGTTTGGGACGACATCGCGAGGCATTGGCATCTCTCTAGTGTGCTGGCGTGTGTACGACTAGAAAACGTAAAGTGTAGGGTAAAACACAAGAAAAAACTACTAATTTCCTATCTAACTAGTTTTAATGAAATAAACAGAATTATTAAGTACAAAAGGTAACTACGTAAAAGATAAAGTAAGCAGATGAAGACAAGGGTGACGAATATCAACTCACTAAAGCTCCAATTTTCCAGTGAGCTCCACGCAAACATTCACCTACACACAAGTAAGAGGGGAAAAATGTTGGGTTGTATAGGGGTTTTCCTTAGTCAAACCCCCGCTTTGGTGTTTCCACCTCCACGGACAGCCAAAAAAGCCACAAAGAAGAAAGTACGATAAAGGAAAGAAGAAAAGAGAGTATTGAACACTATGAAAGATGCTATGCTACTCTATCAAACTATTAAAGGAAAGTGAAGTGTTACCACCTCCACCCAAAGGCTCTCAAGGCCAATGAAGGGAGAATGCAAACAACGAGCTTGGAAAAGTCGACATGGCCACAACAGTGACAAAGGGAGGTCTCACAAGACTCCAAACTTGTAGCTTCTATGGTAGCACAACACATACAAAGATGGAATAGATGGAGTAACAAGCTTGCTTTTTGCAATGCTCAATGGAGTTGTGAAAATTACTAGAATTGTGAGTAGAATGCTAAAGAGATTATGAAGGATGGAATGAATTGCTAAAGGGATGAAGTGATAGTGAATTGTATCCATTTGAAGACCAAAAGGAGTCATTTTTCAGGTTGATTGGTCATACAGAAGCATTACGATTTATCCCCAATTAGGAGTGTAATGTCCCTGCAGACTCCAGAGGAAGGAATCTGTCAGGGATGGTAGCGTGCCGCATGGATGTCTATGCACCATGCTTGTGTCCCTAATAGAAATTCCCCCATCAACACACAAAACACATGCCAAGTGGATACATTTTGGATGGGTGATGTGGAATTTTTCCTTCAGGTTTTATTTTCTAAGGTGAGGGTATGCAAAAAGGGAATTTACACAAGGGGTGCAAATTTTCTCCTATAAATTTTCCCCCTACTTTAGCGGGCACGAATATCGATGAGTGTTTGGTAAAGTAGATAATTTTTTTAGAAATGTATACTTGAACCATCGAGAAAGTAGACTACAATCTGGTGAACTCGAAAGCGCATGGTAGGAAAAGGACTCCACAGGTACAATCACTTGAGGAGGTTCAAACAAAAGGAATCCATAGCTTCATGAAACTACAAAGTTGAAAAAAGTACACTAAAGGCCTGTTGACCAATGATGGACAAATCCTACAGAATGCAAGCACTTCATAGGCCCTCAAACTTGTAAAGAAGGCATTCCCCCAAGTACTCTCTCATGAAGGAAGCCCAATGTAAAGGGGGACTCCGTAGAGTCAGACTGGAAAGCGGCTTCATGGGTGCACCTGCAAAGCAACATGTTAATCCACAGATAAAACATGTTAGAAAACTAAAAAATAGCCACGCAGGCACTCAAGCAGACATCCATACAGATAGTCAAAAAAGTTGAAAAGATTTCAAAGGGGTCCCCAGGGAACCCTTAAAAAGAAGAGGGGTCCACTCAAAGGATGCGTTGTTTGAAAGTAAAAGAATATTTTTTTGCAAATCAGTTCACCATCAAGGAATCCCTTTGAAAGATGTTCACTTCATCAAGGAATCCTTTCGAAAGATGTTCACTTCATCAAGGAATTCAAAAGGAAGAAAATGCCCCCTTGTGAGGGGAAGGTCGAGGCTTTTTCTGCAGGAAAAGCTGCTCCCTCCTTGGAGGAAATTTTTTCAAGTTCTTTCTTTGTGAACCCATGACGAAGGAAACATGTTTTGGTAGGAGTGCTTTGTTGAGAATGCGATTTTAGAAAAAGTTTGCAAAGATTTTTGAGAAAAGATTCGTTGGCTGTGAATATGTTTTTTGAAAATCAAAGTTGACATGATAGCCACCCTTAGGGTGGTGCATGGTGAACGTGGGGACACGCAACATCCTAAGGAGAGAAAAGCAAGAATGAAAAAGTAAGTGATGTTGTGGCCCACGGGACATAGCGGGATGTCATTGTGGTGATGTTGTCGCACACACGAGGGACAACACATGAATACCACAACATCAAAACTAAGAAAAGAAGAGAGAAATATAACAATTTAACTTATAAAAAGAGACAATAACATCATGAACAAGGGACACAGAGGTGATCTAATATTTTGGGGTCAGAGCTACTCATAAATATATATATATATAAGTATAATAATAGTATATAGATGAATTGTCATCAACCCCCTACTATATTAGACCATATGAAGAATGCACGAGAAGGAAAAATAAAAATAAAAAATTGGGTCAACATGGAGGGGAAGCCTAAATTCCCCCAACACTTTGCATCATCCCCAATTTTTTGAAATCAATACACATAATAGAGGAAGAATGATGCTACAAATAGAGGAAGTTTTACGACACAATCAATCCTGCATTAGAGCACCTACAAGGGTGACAAGGGTCATCTAGGAACACATAACACAAGCACAAGGGAGCACATCACAACAAACACACACCTAATCTAAAGGTAAATAAGAGGTGCCCCCTAACACTCATTAACCAAGAGGTTGTCTACTTACCAATCTAGATCATTGTACAGGGAAGGTGGATGAGCCTACAGTGGTGGAACGTTAAGGGGGGAACCATCTGACCCTCCTGCAAAAAGAGCCAAGGAAGGATACTCTTTAGCGTCTCCTCTACTCAATTCTTGTGGAGCAAAGGTCAGCGATTTCACGAAGATCGCTGATAGGGTCGGGACCTCATCCAAAGAGTTAAACATGCACTTCACAGGAGTGCCATGCGTTACCTCAATGGGCGAGCAAGGTGGCACCTAAGATTCACTGCTAGGCTTGTTGAGTGACTCAAGAGTAGTGACACACTTAGGGGAAGCCAGAACTTGCTTCGTCACTAGGAAGACACATGCTAGCACATAACCACCCATTGAAGAAGGTGGACTCCTCTTATGCGCCCCATTTTCAGAAGGGCCATCCTCCACCTTCTGCTTTTTTGAAGGATGTGAACTCCCCACGAATGAGGCAAGAGGCATGAAGGAGGAGGAGAAAACCACAGAAAACACCACTAAAGTGTTTGGCATGTCCATGAGCTTTGAGAATGGCGAGATTTCTGGGAGAGACATCAAGAGAGGTAGCTTTACTGAAGGAGCAATAAATGCCTACACTTTTTAGGGTTAGGGGCATTCACGCTCGCAGAAGGAGCCGAAAGCAGAACTAAATTCAATTGAACCAAAGCAGAGGAGACGTGAGAGGACACAATAGGAGGCCATAAAATAGGGGAATTCAACTCCCCTTTCTTCTTCTACAAAGTGGCTTGCTTAGCCCCTAGAGCCTTTCACTGACACTTGCACTCACGTGCAAGGTAGTTTTTTTGACTCTAGGAGCTAGAGGCCAGAAGATGAGATGGGATAGAAGGAACTTGCTTAGTTGTAGGAGTGTCCATCATGAATCTCTCCGATAGAGGGAGAGACTCTTGGACGAGAGGAGGAAGAGATTGAGAAACAATGGGGGGAGTCGTCTCTAGCACCTCAGCGGCGAGCCTCTTCCCATTCATTGCTTTAGGAGTAGGAGCGGTAGGAGGTCATGGAGGCTGAGACATAGAGGATTTCCCATGGGGACCCTTCCCTCTACCATATCAAATGGGCCTAGGAATCATGGGTAGAACAAGAAGTTCAAATGCAGGATGCCTGGGCTTTCACCAAGTGGGCACCATAGGGTTCTCCCACAGACGCGAAGCAGAATCCAATGACGCCATAGTAGGTTGAGAGGAAGTGGTAGGTTGGACAATGAAAGAGGAGGAAGAGGAACCTTAGGAGCGCTTCTCTTCTTTCATTCTTCGGGCCAGGGTGGCATCATTGTCAGCTTTCAAATAAGCCCTGTGTGAGACAACGTAAGGAGATGGAGGGTACCTCACCTTAGGTGTTAAGTTCCCTTTCTTGTACTTCTCATAAGTTCGATACAAGAGGTCTGTCCTCAAAGGAAGAAAACCAACAGGTGCAAGTGAAAAGTGATCAAGGGAATAGCTTCCACATACAATCGACGATTTATAGTCGGTGCCATGGATTACATGCACTAAACCCTCATGGATAAATTTTAGACATTTATGCACCATTGAGGGAATTGCATTCATAGCGACCAACTAGGTGATACCTAGTTTCACTTTGAAGAGTTCATACCCTAGGATTATGTCAAAAAGCAAGTTTACTGACTTAGATCCAATAAGGACCGAAAAGGTGATGCTACCAAGGGGAGGTACGAAAAGTCTGTTATGTGTATGAATGGTACTTTCAGGTGCATCGTACCCATCTTTATTTAGGAAATTGATTAACATAATCTCCTCAATTATAACATTCACCTGACATGTTGGGTCAACAAGAACACCTATCACAATGTTTTTGTTGATTCGCGGAGGGATGTAAAGAGGAGATGGCTCTCTATTAAAACCCATTAGCAGGTCCTGCAAGGTGAAAGTTATACTAGGAGAGCCACTTGCAGGCTACACAGAGGGGATAGGAAGATGCAGGAAGGAGGCCATCACGTACACTTAACAACACTCTTATAGAGTCCCCAAAGGTTCACAATTGGATAGTGACCCAACTAAGGCTTCATTCTATGATGCTTATGGAACCTTTCAACTACACCACTAAGGGTTGTAGGTTGGGTTGCAAGGAAAAATGTCTCACAACACACACACTTAAAACACTCCTAGAATACGAGGAAAGGATCCCTCAACACCATTAAACGGAACCAAAGTGGTTCACGTCAGGTTCACCAAAAATGTAAGAGAAGGAGACCAACCACACCAAGGCTCCAAGTCACAGAGAGCCGAGAGTGGAGGGCTGCCCTAACTTATCTCAAGCTAATGGGTGTTTGGAATAAGAATCAAGAATGAGGAGCACTCTCAAGTGCTTCTGTTACTCTACAAATCCAAAAATATAATTGGGGCTAGACAAGCTAGTTTATGGAGTCTAAACTGCACCTTAGACAACTCTTTGTTTGAGGAAGACAACGCGGGTCTGGGATGACAGAACGACGTGCTAGAATCTCTCTGGCATGTTGGTGTTTGTACGACTAGAAAATGTAAAGTGCAAGGTAAAACACCAAAAAAACCTACTAACTACCTAGCTAACTAGTTTTAACAAAATAAATAGAATTATAAAGTACGAAAAGTAACTATGTAAAGGATAAAGTAAGTAGATGAAGAAAAGGGTGACGAATATCAACTCACTAAAGCTCTAGTTCACCAACAAGATCCACACACACATTCATCTACACACAAGTAAGAGGGGAAAATGTTGGACTATATAGGGGTTTGACTGATGCTTTGGTGTTTCCACCCCCACAGACAACCATAAAAGCCACGAAGAAGAAAGTATGATAAAGAAAGAAGAAAAGAGAGTATGGAACACTACAAAAGATGCTACACTACTCTATCAAACCACAAAAGGAAAGTGAAGTGTTACCACCTCCACCCAAAGGATCTCAAGGCCAATGAAGGGATAATGCAAGCAACGAGCTTGGAAAAGTTGACACTACCACAACAGTGATGAAGGGAGGTGTCACAAGACTCCAAACTCACAACTTCTATGGTAGCACCACATGTACAAAGATGGAATGGATGGAGTAACAAGCTTGCTTGTTGCAATGCTCAATGGAGTTGTGAAAATTGCTAAAATTGTGAGTAGAATGTTGAAGAGATTATGAAGGATGGAATGAATTTCTAATGCAATGAAGTGATAGTGAATTGTATGCATTTGAAGACCAAAAGGAGCCATTTTTGGGTCAGTTGGTCACAAAGAAGCATTACAATTCATCCCCAATGAGGAGTGTAATGTACCTACAGACTCTAGAGGTAGGAATCTATAAGGGACGACAACACTCCGTGTGAACGTCTGTGCGCCATGCTCGCGTACCTAATGAAAATTCCCCCACCAACACACAAAACACATGCCAAATGGATGCATTTCGGATGTGTGATGTGGAATTTCACCTTCGGGTTTAATTTTCTAAGTTGAGGGTATGCAAAAGGGGAATTTACACAAGGGGTGTAAATTTGCTCCAATACATTGGCTAACTACTAGTTTGATCTACTAAGATGGATGCATGAATAGATTCAAACCTTTGGAAGAGAGGGGGAGTATCATTCAAGAGAAAAACTTGGTCTGGTAACCCTAATGAACCTAATTGAGCATACACACACTCACTTCCTAGTTGGTCTAGTTGAATTAAGATAGTTCGAGAAATGGTAAGTAACCTTCTGTCAAGGTTTGAGTATGTTTTGTGTTGGTATGTGGTTTAAGTCTTTGAATGTTCGTGTTTATGGATATGTGAATGAGTCTTTATGTTGAGTAAGAGTTTTTCCTTGTATGTTCATATTTTAATCAATGAAGTGGGTAAAAGCACAAAGTTGTGTCACACTTTATAAAGGAAATGGACAACACTAATCCAACTTTTAAACTTGAATCATTGAAAAGTAGCATACATGTTTTGAATTTTGAAATGATGTAAACTAGTAAAATATGTATTTTTTAGTATATTTTATGTTTATATTTAAAAAATTTAAACTAGTTTTTAATAAATTAATAGAAATTATAATTTAGTTGCTGATAAAATGCTGAAAAATGAAGTTGCATGAGACGTCAAACTTTTATAGTAAAGTTTATTTTTTCTCTTTCAATTTTTTTGTGTATTTATAACTTGAAACTTTAGTGCGTGGATATTTTTTTTTCCAAATTTGATAAATATATATTTTTAAATAAATATTAAAATGTGTGTTCAAATCAAAAAACAGTTGTTTCCATCAGACGCCAACTTTCATGTTAAATATTTATCTAAAATGGAAAAAAATTATACCAACTTGAAATAGATTCTTTTATCCAGTGCATCATATTTTTTTCAATTTTTTTTAAGAAGTTTTAGTATTTTTCCTTGGCATGGTAATCAACCTAATATTTTGTGTTGAAACCCTACTTTTAGTAAAAATAAAAAATAAAATATAAATAATAATTAAACTATTAAAATAAATATATTTTTGATAAATACACTTACGGATCTATAAAAGGGTATTTTTATATTTAAAAAAATGTTATTTACATTAGTAGGAGTTATTGAAACTTTAAGTTGTTTAAATAATTTTATTTTTTTGGTAAATTGGACTCAAAGTGGTGCTCCATATATTTTTAGCCAACAATTTTAGTTGAGAAAGTTGTGAAAGTATCTAACTTAGCTAGAATGAATCTTACTAGATCATATGTTTGACAAAAATTGGTTTTTAGTTAGAAATACTTAAATTAAGTTGTGCTGATAAGTTGGTTGAAAGTGTGACACAACTTTGTGCTTTTACCCAAGTATATGCATAGAATGTATATATGTATATATGTACATGTCTACAATACCTCATACATGTGAGTATATGTGTGCATGAGTATATGCAAATAGGTGTATCTACGCATGCTCATGAACGGATAACCCATATGCATGGGAATATCGATTGGACAAATGCGACATATATATACATTTTGTGTATATACATTGATCAATGAATATGAGGATATATGTGTTTAAAGTACATAGATATTAAAATAATGTTATATATACGTATATAATTATGTTAATGTAAATGTATATACATATATATTAATATACGTATATATGTATGTATATATAATTATTTTAATATATGTTTATATATATATATTAGTTGGAAAGTAATGTATTTAGTACTCTTGTGGATATATATATACATATATATTTGTTGTAAGATAGTGTGTCCCTTGGTCTCCTTGTTTAGTGCGGCGCTTGGGTTCGTGACATGGTTTAACTACCTCCTGTGGATCTTGTATAACTCTGATAGTTGTATCAGGCATTAATAGGTCTATCTTTTGGTGCAACGACAACCACCAATTTAACAATTGGTAGTAGAGCCAAGGTCATAGATTCAAACCCCTCACTTGTGTTGGGGGGAATTGTTGCAAGATGGTGTGTCCCTTGGTCTCATTGTTCATCCTGACACTTGGGTTCGTGACATGGCTTAATCGCCTCCTATAGATCTTGTATAAATCTAACGATTGTATCAGGCCTTAATAGATCAATATTTTGGTGCAACACCAACCACGAATGTAACAATATTAATTATATATATTATATAGATATATTGTTTGATACATATTAAAGTGCTTTGAATAATTATTGTACATTAATAACAGTGTTTCCATGTATGGGACAATGACCAAACTTAAGTGTTGTGTATAAAGCACATATGATGAATAAGTCATGAGACTTAAGCGCTGCACATAAGTAAAGGTAAATTCTATTCCTATGTTGCGAGTGAAGGAAAATTCAGTTTTTAAACAACATTGACTAAGTCTTAAACCGTGCATGAATAAAGGGCGCTAAGATATGGAAAGGTGGTGCCAAAGTATGTTTAAAGTGGAAACTATTAGAAGTGTAAAACTTGTGCCAAATCCAGGTAAAACCATATGCTAAGTGGGTGCTACCACAATAATGGGTTACACTTTCTGGGACATTCTATTTTTTGTTGAAATCACATATTTTTAGAAAATATAATGATTTAAGCCTTGAAGGGTTCCATTTAAAAGATTTTAATTGAAGAGGGTTTGATCAAATCCCCTTAGATCAAACCCCCTTGAATAGAACCCCACTAGTTTTAAACCATACCTATAATGGAGTCTCCTCTACACCTATCAAAATGCTGATAAAAAACCACTTTTGATTTACCTTTTGGGAGATCAAATGAATTCATTTAAAATTTATCTTTTGTAAGTATGTAGTCCTTATTATAAGCTTCCCAAAAAGTATAATTTTAAATATATTTAATTTGATTATTATATTTATTTTTTATTTCTTGTGAATGTGGGTCTTTCACCGAAAATCAAGCTCTCTATTTTGCACATGTAGAAAAATAGTGGATTACCAAAAAAATTCTAAAAATATCTATGCTCTTGGTATTGATGTCCTTGATCCAACAAAAAAATCAATTTCAATACATACAAAAAAAGTTGTGTTATACAATAAACCTGTGTCTAAATTATAATTGGTTTGACTTCAAAACTTAATAAAAAAAAAATCAATAAAACACTATGAAACCAATTGAAGGAGCTAAATATGATAGTTACAAATCTAAATTAAAAAAAAGAAGAATTTTATCCTTCATAGAAACAAAGTAATGTGTTATACAGTAAACATCACTCTTTAAAAATTGTGTTCACTATTAAAAACTAGTTATTGAAGGAGATGGAAAAATAAATGGAATTTGATTCCAATTTTTTTATAAAATATTTAGAATCTATAGACAAAATGTCACAAAACACTAGTTTGCATCATCTTCAAATTCCTCATGGTTTAGTAGCTATAGGTGTCTGAAAGTGAAGATTTAGTTAAAAAGGTTTAGTTCAATGTCAAGTTTGGCCAAAAAGTGTAACCCACTATTGTGGGATCACCCAAGCATGAAACTCAGTTAATGCAAAGATGAAACAAATTTGTGAGGGTAGTCGACTTGTAAATCAAATAGGAAACCTGTAGTAATGTGTCATTTTGACTTGAATCAATAAAAGGAGTCATGTTGTTACAAGCATGAAGTCAACTCATCCATTCTATGAAATTGGAAATAGGAGAACTATTATGTGTTGCAATCTGAGAGTTTAAATAAGCTGAGTTGATGCATTTGAATAGGAAGGTGGAAAATTTGTTAGTTTGTTTGTAGCATTATGATGCTCAAATTTAAGTATATATAGAGGTGCTCTCTCTACCATTTGTTACACTTTTCATTATGATTTCTCTGTTGTTATTTTGCTATAGTTTTCTATGTAAGCATTATTTTGAGAGTTTTTGTGAGAGAAAGAGTTATTTGTAAATTTGAGTTTATTGAGAGTTCTTGAGAGGAGGCTAGAATTTGGAGATTAGTGGAACATTGAAGAAATAGCATTCATGGTTGTGGAGGCTGAGGTTGGAAAGCAACATTTTCAGTTGGAACTTTATATCTAGGCATGTTGATTTCTATTCCTCTATTATTTATGTTTGAAGGGTTATTCAATTATAAATGCCTTTGTTTGGGAAAGATTGTTTTTGGAATGCATGATATGTTTGTTCTTATGAAATTAGTTATTTCCTAGTATGGAATAATCTTGTGTGAATCTTGATTGAGTCTCAAATTAGTGAAACCCTCTTATTTGGGAATACATTTATATTATGTTGACATATGTGTGGCTTAAATGCTATTAGAACTATACTTAGTTCGAAAAGACTATATGGATATTGCATGAAAAGTGAAATATGGAATATGTTGCTATCTTATAGTGCTTTTATGAAAATGTCATTTTGAACATAAGAGATTATCATGGTTATTCTTGGGGTTAGAGTAATCCATGGGAAAGGGGGTAACCTTGATAGCCACTAGTATGTGTGCATGTATGATTAGCATGGTTATACCTGGGGTTAGAGTAATCCATGGGAAAGAGTGAACCTAGTCAATTAGTTTGTTATAGACTTGATTATTCCTAGGGTTAGGGTAATCCATGGTTAAGGGAATAACCTTGTTGGAAAATTTATTATGTCACCACCTTAGATTGAATGTGTATTATGTTTATGGTCAATACCAAATCGAGATAAAGGGTGGGTGGACAAATGACCTCACTTGAAGTACTGGGTGTTGAATTTTTTGGCCAAAGTAGTGTAAGTAGCCACTATTTACACTACTAGTTCACTGTGATATGTGATTTCATTCTAGGTAGGGAAGTCATACGTGTAAGTTGTATCCAATGTATGGTAGCTCTAGATATGTAGGACACAACACTATGCTCAGGAAGGTAAGGATTATGAGATTACAAAACCAACATCTTCATCGAAGGGTAGGGTCATCTTACCAATTAGGTAGATGTGCGAGGGACCGCAATAAGTACATGATTGGCTAAAAAGCGTTTGAGTGATTCTCTTCCTCATACAGTTGGAAACCAGGATTTGAGGATGTAGCACTAGTTTGGGGACACCTAGAATGTATGCACTACTGATGGGGACATCTAGGAGGTATGCACCAACATTGGGGACATCTAGATCATTAAATATTATTTATATATATATATCATTGAGCTCATGGAAATTATGAATGTAAACATGTTTCTCTATTCTTATTGAGAAATTTTAATTGGAAAATATCATCATGAAATTATGTAATGTGAAATCGTTACTTTAATTATTGAAATGATTCTTAATTATGCAATGGGAAAGTTTGAAATGGCTATGTTTCAAATGTGCATCTTGTTATTCAAATGAAAAGAATTTTTTTATTTCTCATAATGTTAGTAGCATAAACTGTCCACTTGTGGGTAAAACACAGTAAAAATAATGGGTAGAAAAATGGGCATGTTACATAAATGAATAGTAGCATCTGTGTGAAGATTATAGTTAGTTTCTTTGAGCAATAAGAATACCAATACTTTTCCCCGTGGATGTCTCCTTGGCATATTGTCAAGGTTTTACCATGTAAATATGTGTCCTATATGTTATTTTGTTATTATGTTTAATTTTTTCTATTATTTCTTCGTAACTAACTTGTGCTGCAATATTATTTAAGTTTGTGGGTTTTATGTTTCCATAACAAATCATGTATATAAAGAATACTACAACATACCTAACTCTTCCACTTCCATCTATTACATTCTCCTCCACTTCCATTAGTTGCTTCTAATGCCTCATCACTAGCAATGCACGCCAAAATAAATCACATAGTGTTGTTATGTACATGAGTTCATGTTGCCATTGTAGGAACACCTCTCGATGTAAATTTGTCAATAAACTTGAAATTATATTGATATTGAAAATATAGTGGGAGTGAGTGGTTCTACTTCTAAACTTGAAGGATACAACATTGAAATATGAATAAATTAAAAAATATAAATATAATATAATTATGCTTATTAATATATATTATATTCTATAATAAAAACTATTAAATACAAATATAAAATTATTATGATTAATAATTAATATATTTTTGTATAGTACTATAAATATAATACAATATTATTAATATATAATATATAATATATATTTTATATAACACAAATTAAATTATATATAATATAATTATATTTATTATTATTATATATAATATTATATAATAAAAAATATTAAATATAAATATAAATTATTATAATTAATAATTAATTTTTATTATATAGTACAAATTAAATTAACATATAAAAATATAATAGTTTAATTGACCTTTGGAGAGAGAGCAAGAGAGAGAGATGGAGGGGGAGAGAATTCTATATATATAGAGAGAGGTATATATATAAAAAGAGAAACTCAAAAGGTAGAGAATGAGAGAGATTTAGATAGATAGACAATGAGGGAGAGGTAGAAATAGATAGATAGAGGGATATAGAGATAAAGAGGGATAGAGATATATATAGAAATTGAGAGACACAGATGGAGACATATTGAAAGAGAGAGGAATAGACAAAGAGAGAGCATGGGAGAAAATATAAGAGACAAAGAAAAAGAGATAGAGAAAAGAAAAACTAACTTTTGATTACTTGTTTCATGGCAACAATCCAAGGATGGCATGTGTCGTTGGGGAGTTATGCTAAAGGTAGCATGCAATTTTATTAAGGATATAATTCACCTTTAAGACCTCTTTAGTGTACCCATTGTGCACTTAATATAATTTACCTCACATTCTAATATACCTCTCTCTCATTCACTCAATCTCTCCTACTCTATATCTCTATCTCTATTTCTCTCTCTATCTCCCTCTCACTCCTCTCTCTTTCTATCCATATCTTTCTCTACCTCTATCTCTCCCCATCTCTCTATATCTTTCCCTATCCCTCTATCTCTCTATATCACCCTCTATCTAAATCTCTCCCTCTCTCCCCCCATCTTCTCCTTTCACTCTACATATCTCTCTCCCTCTCCCACCCTCTTCTCTATCTCTCCCTCCTCTACCTATCTCTCCCTCTATCTCTCTCCATCTTTTTCTCCCTCCCTCCCTCCCTCCCTCCCTATTCCCTATCTATCTCTATATCTCTACATGTCTCTCACTTTCTCTTCCCATATATATCTCTTTGTCTTTGTCTTCTAATTTCTCTCTCTCTCTCTCTCTCTCTCTCTCTCTCTCTCTCTCTCTCTCTCTCTCTCTCTCTCTCTCTCTCCTCATTGCAAAAACAACATGAGCATGTTGGTAATGGAGTTTGATTATCTCCCAAATTTAGAGGTTTTGTTTCAATCGTGTTTAGATCCATGTAAGTGGATGCATAGGTGATTTTAAGCTATCACTTCTCCACTGAGACCTTTGTTGAACAAACAACATCATTTGATAGGCCTACTAATTGACCTCATGTATTGCAAAAATGTATGCAAAAAATATACCAAAAATTTCCCTAATTAACCTTCCACACCTCTTAGGCATACCCATTACACACCAAGGACACCAAGGTGCAATTGCTAGTGTTATCTTGTAACTTGTCTATTTGATATTTGCATTGTGGTTATTCTGTAAGATTGCATGCATTTTTTCTCTCATGGGGTTATGTAAGAGATGGATTAAACATTCTAAGTATTATGCATTTATTTCCTAACACTTTTCACATACAACTAATTGTTGAGGGAGACATATCATGTCTAGTGTTCCTATGTTTTGATATGCAAATGATTAGAGGATCTTGTACAAACTCATCTTATGGAGAAGACATACATAGAAGGAAAAAACACATCATCACAAGGTCCATTACTTTATATGGACCTCATGATAATATGTGTCGAAAATATTTACTTTACACAAATGTTTTTCAATGCTACAAACTTTTAAATGCAATGACCATTTTCGTATTCACACGCACCTCAAAGTGGAGGAAAAAAGTAATGTTGCAATTTTTATATCCATGTCATTTCTTGTTTAATTTTGTGACTATTTTGAAATAAGTGAATTTCATACATAGACATATTGATAAATAACATAATTTTGTGTAAAGTTGTATATATTTCCCTATGTTGTCCATCTACCTCATTAACATATTTATATGCACTAACAACTTATCCCCTTTCACATGTTTACACAACCTTATACATTCATCCTATCCACTTGTTATCACATATATACTTGAACTAATTTCCACACACATGTTAGCCATTGAGATCTAGTCCCTTTTCTATCTTAAGACTAATTCACAATTGTAATGGCATACTTGTGGTCATGTCCTCATCCTACCCTGCCAAAAAATAAATAAATTCAAATATTCCTAACTCCTCCCATTTACTCTTCCTACCTAGGGCAAGTTAAACACAAGTTTGTGCGACATGTTTATATTCCCTTGTATTTCAAGGAATTCAATCATTCATTCAAATTATATATGATGACTTGACATGTCCTTGTATTTAAATGCATTCAATCAATCACTTTCCTAAAAGAACTCTAGCTTTTACACAAGCATTATATGAACATCTACATGACCTAAGATTGTTGTACTTGACCATTGTTTAATTTCCAAGGGTTGATTTGGGAGAACTTGAATCCTTGTAATTGATTAATATCCTTTAAGGTGTTTATAAATACTACCATTCCTTGATATTTTAGGAAACATTAAAAAAAATCATAGGCAAGCAAGTAAACTAAAGAACAAAGATCAACAAAATGTGTAGACCAACAAAAATCATATTATAACACAATTGTCAATATGTTACCTACTATTTTTTATCCTAAGAATTATTAGTTTTAAATCTTCATCAATCTTTATATGCATCAATTATAAAGCTAAAAATGTTTATTATTTATATTCATTTCTACACATTTCAATTATTAAATTTAATATTTAAATCCTTAATTCATAACTAATTGATCTAGATTTATTGTGCTTAAAGATATATTTTTATTTCTCCTTTACAAATAAGGGAGAGGGACTAATGGTGGTGAGGGATATTTTGTGCAAGGGGTCCACATCAATAGGGTCCATGTCAGCCTTTTTTTTTTTCATAATCGAGAGAGTCCACCTGGCAACCCAAAAAAAATCAACTAGGAAAAATTACATGTTTTTCAAGTTTTTCAAACCGCTTTCCAAAATTCACTTTTTTCAAGTTCAAAACTGGCATAGATCGATGGTGTACACATGGTACATGTTTGCTTGCTACTCACCACGCTAGTCCTAGAAAACTTAACTCCCATTTACTGCACATTTACTACCCAAATCCCCTCTATTGTCAGTATTTTCCCATTCTCTTTAGCATGTGTTTCATTTGGTAGGGTTTGTTTTCCATTCTCTACTATGCCATTCATGCTTGGCATCTACACATTAAGCCATCCATTAAAGGACCAGTGCTAGTCCACTTCGTGGCTGACAGTGGTGAGGCTAGGGGCGAGTTGTGGTGATGCATTTTTTAGTTTTTTTGTGTTTTGCAACACTTTCATTACCAAAAAGGAAACATAATTAACTTCTGCCATCACAAGTGAGGTTGTCTTCTAACCTCACAAGGGTGATATCTATCCATTGCATGATTTTTTTGAATTTTGTTGCATGTATTTTTCTGCAACTATGTTCTAATAAATATTACAATATTTGAGGTTATGATATGCTTGACTTTTAAGGGTTTCTTGTAGCTATGTTATGGCTGACTATGTGCATACACACACAGTTGGTCAAGAAATATGTTTATGCTACTACAATAACATTAAACACTCAATACATACTTGACATTTTTTTTCTCTAGCTCTACAATTTTGAGAAGTATATTGATAGTATTTGATGTTATGATAAGATCAATTGTAAAGGGTTTCTTGTAACTATATTATGGTTGACTGTACATATGTGTGTGTCTATACACACATTCGGTCAAATAATATATAAGACCTACTAAAATATTTGTAAACAATGTATTCAACTCACCTTGTTAAGGGTATCATGCACCTATCATTTGGTCAGTTGTGTGTATATATATGTACATACCATTTATGGGTTTCATATGGTTGACTCTTAAGGGTTTCATGCACCTATGGTTTGATTGATTGTATCCTCTGCTGCCGTGAACCCCTCACACAACATTACCCACTCCCCCATCGTCCTCTCTTCCCTTTCAAAACAACATTGGGCTTTGCTGGTATGGTCAAAATTTAATTCTCAATTTACATGCATTTATAGGATTTTAATCCTAAATTGGTAATAATTTGAGTTATCTACAGTTATATATTATATTAATATTTAAAATGCATTCGGGTGTATGTATTCATGGTATACATACATATACATATAGACATACTTGCATGACATACATACATACATATGTATGTATGCCATGCATGATAGATAGTATGTGTTCAATTGAAGAACCTTGTTCAATGTATGATAAATTTTTATACATATCTTGATTTTCTTTGATAAAATTCACATATATATAGTAATTAGTTAACATGATCACCTAAGGGTTGTAATACTTAGAATTGGGGTTATGACAGTAGAATATGCATTTCTCATTATTGGTGCAGGACCACCCTGATACACTTTGATGCAATTTTGGGTTATATTGTGAAACTTTGGTTTTTGCATTGTTTTGGTTTGATTGATGTAAATAAGGTAATTTGAGACCATCCTAAGTGGTTTAGGACCTTTTTTGGTCATTAGGTGCAATGTAGGAAAAAGTTATAAAAGTTGTTAAATTGTTGTCAATGTTGTAATGACAACTTTTGCATATTTGCTAAAAATCAGTTGTGGATCGGTTGGAGGTCTGGAAATGGTTGTAAAAGCATAAATAGGTGTTGTAAAAATGAAACAAAAGGTTTGTAGGAGTTTTAATAAAGAAAAATTCAATTTTGTACACTGAAAACAATGTTTTTCTTACAAAACTGACTATTTAGTCACATTGTACAGACTTGTACTTGCTGGTACGGTCTAAAATTTGATTGGAGAAGTTGCAGGGGTTCATCATCTTTGTAATTCTTTTTGTTTGAATCAAGTCCATTGAGTTTTGAAGGAGATATTTCCAGTTTTGCAAAAACTATCACAAACCCTACCTAAGGTTTCCAGAGGTTGAATAAATCTCATGGGGAGAGTTTCCACAGCCCAAAAACCATGAAACCTCGTGGGAAGCTCTACCCCATGTCCATCCATGTTCCTTCAAAGTTGTAATCCATGAAACACACATGTATAGAAGATCCAAATGACAATGTGTTCAAATCTATTGAGAGACAGTCCTAAACACCAATCTACCTAATAGTTTTTGTTAAATTTATGAATTGCTTGTTGTTGGCTAGTTGTAAAACATCATTTTATGTTACTTAGAGTCTATGCAGGCCAAAGGGTGCAACTTTATAAGTCATTTCTTGTATTGGTTGAGTGCTAGTTCTTGAATGTGCTTGGTGACATTAAACAACAATTGGGTGGAACGTTGTTCACACAAGTCTGAGTCCTAAGAGTTAGAGTCTAACCATCAAGATATGTGGAACCAAGTCTGAGAAAACCCAAGGGTTTCATGTTCATGTTGTTCTTGATGTGTTTGTAAACCATAAGGACTCTAAAGTAAATGCCAAGTCACTCAGAGTGCAATGAGAAACATTAAGACATTGTTGTAGGGTTCATGATGTCAGTCATGTGTCTAGACTATGAAGTGTTTGGAAACCATCAAAAAGCATTGAAATAGGTTTGCACAAGTCAGTACTTCCCTACTCCGTGGTGTTTTTCTTTCCTTGAATGTCCAAGAGTATGATGGTTCAATAGTGACAAAGTGTACTAAGATAATTTTAGGTCTTTCTTTCAATGAAACCTATGCAAGAAGTGTGTTGAAACAATCAAGTGGTGTTAGGTTTTTCCCCTGCTCTGCATCATATTGGTATTAGATCCAATAAAGTCAAGAAAATATGGTTTAGTGTGTTGTGCTAAGAAAAGCCTCCTCCAAGGATAAATGTTGTGGAAAGAGCACAAGAAAGGTTGGCCAAAGAGATGGGAGACAAAATTTCCCAAGAGATGAGAGAAATGAAAACAAGTCTTGAAGCAAGGCTTACAATAGTTGAGATGAATCAGAGAAGAGGTGTGATCACAAGAGATTTGAGTGATCAGGAAGAAGAGATGGATGAAAATGATCCATAACAAGAGGAACCTCATGAAGAAAGAGATGTTGAAGAGTTGAGGTTGGAGAGATTTCTGAAAGCAATTAGAGGTGAAGGTTCCAAATTGAAGATGGAACTTTCGGTGTATTCAGGTAGCCTAAACAATGAGGAACTTCTTGATTCTATTGGAGAATTAGAAAAATATTTTGAATTTGAAGATGTGCGAGAGGAACAACGAGTGAAGTTGGAAAGAACAAAATTGAAGGTCCATGCATCCCTTTGGTGGGACTATGTGAAAGAAGAGAGAAGGAAGAAATACAAGGAAAAGGTCATCTCTTGGGATAGAATGGTTGCGAAGTTAAAAGTTAAATTTCTACCTAGTGATTATGCTATTCAATGGTATAGGAAACTACAAAATTTGAAACAAAAAGACATGGATGTGAAGAATTATACAAAAGAATTCTACAAATTGAGTATTAGATTAGGCCATATAGAAGAGGATGTTTCAATAAGGTTGCAAGGTATTTGAATGGATTGAAATATAGTCTACAAGATGAACTAAGTCTCACAAGTCCTAGAACGATGGAGGAATGCTACCAATTAGCCATAAAGGCTGAAGACAAATTGAGGAGACTTAGTTCCTACAATATAAGACCCGGGGCCCCACTTAATATAGGAGTAGACAGTTGGGGCCCCACTTAATAACAATATAAGATCCAATTCTTTTTGGAAATAGTTGCATTAATATGATAGGAAAGGTACATGTATGGATATGTTGTTTCAATTTGTATCATATTGTTGTTTGAAGTTATATAAAAATATCATAATGTTGCTTCAATTTACATATACAATGTGAACTAATTATGTATGTGTATATATGCACATACATACATATATAATCAGTTAACATGACCACCTAAGGGTTGTAAGAGTTAGAATTGTGGATATGATAGTATAACATGCATTGCTTGTTTCATTGCATAGATAGCCTTGTTTGTTTACATTCATTTGAATTAGATGTATGGTTTGTTTGCTCTTCAATTACACTCACTCTTACATGTATGAATATTTTGTTTCAATTTGTATCATACTTTTGTTTGTAGTTACATAAAAATGTCATAATGTTGGCTCAAGTTACATATACATTGTGAACTAATAATATATGTGTATGTATGTACATACATACATGTATGTATTCAGTTAACATGATCACATAAGGGTTGTAAGAGTTAGAATTGGGGATATGATAGTATAACATGCATTGTTTTCTTCATTGCACACATAGCCTTGTTCAAATACATTCATTTGAATTAGATGTATGGTTTGTTTTCTCTTCAATTATGCTCACTCTTACATGTATGAATATGTTGTTTCCATTTGTATCATACTTTTGCTTGTAGTTGCATACAAATATCATAATGTTGGTTCAAGTTACATATACATTGTGAATTGATTATATATGTGTATGTATGTACATACATACATCTATTTATTAAATTAACATGATCACCTAAGGGTTGCAAGAGTTAGAATTGGGGATATGATAGTATAACATGTATTTCTTGTTTCATTGCACACATAGCCTTGTTCATTTACATTCATCTGAATTAGATGTATTGGTTTTTTGCTCTTCAATTACACTCACTCTTACATGTATAAATATGTTGTTTCAATTTGTATCATACTTTTGTTTGTAGTTACATAGAAATATCATAATGCTGGTTCAAGTTACATATACATTGTGAATTTATTATATATGTGTATGTATGTATATACATACATTTATATATTCAATTAACATGATCACCTAAGGGTTGTAAGAGTTAGAATTGAGGATATTATAGTATAACATGCATCGCTTGTTTCATTGGACACATAGCCTTGTTTGTTTACATTTATCTGAATTAGATGTATGGTTAGTTTTCTCTTCAATTACACTCACTCTTACTGCATGAATATGTTGTTTCAAATTGTATCATTCTTTTATTTGTAGTTACATGGAAATATCATAATGTTGGTTCAAGTTACATATGCATTGTGAACTAATTATATATATGTGTATGTATGTACATACATACATTTATATATTCAGTTAACATGATCACCTAAGGGTTGTAAGAGTTAGAATTGGGGATATGATAGTATAACATGCATCGCTTGTTTCATTGCACACATAGCCTTGTTCATTTACATTCATTTGAATTAGATATATGGTTTGTTTTCTCTTCAATTACACTCACTCTTACATGTATGAATATGTTGTTTCAATTTGTATAATTCTTTTGTTTGTACTTACATAGAAATATCATAATGTTGCTTGAAGTTACATATATATTGTGAATTGATTATATATGTGTATGTATGTACATACATACATTTATATATTTAGTTAACATGATCACCTAAGGGTTGTAAGAGTTAGAATTGGGGATATGATAGAATAACATGAATTGCTTGTTTCATTGCACACATCGCCTTGTTCATTTATATTCATCTAAATTAGATGTATGGTTGGTTTTCTCTTCAATTACACTCACTCTTACATGTATGAATTGTTGGAAGTTGGAAGTCTATCATTGACGATACAGGTTGGCAGCATGAGCATGAGGTGTATATATTGATTGATCCAATGTTGTCATTGATGCCAACATTGTTATGATCATCCTAACATAATGTGGAAGCTTTTTTGATGACTCGTGTATAGTGCAAGTTGGTCCGAAAAGCATGGTTTATCAAGAATTTGGCTAAGTATTTCCTTTTACAGTTTTGTGATTTAGTGTGTTAGTTTTTGGGTGCGCACTTCACCAAATGTTGGTATAACCTTCTACTATTGTAACTACAATTTTGAGTTCATCAAATACAACTATATTCAAGATTTTGTGATATTATGAGAAGTTTCATAAAAGATATGAATGATAGTGTGCAACCTTGTATATCGCAGTTACCTTTTGTATAGTGCATAAGTGGGATATTTTGCATTTCTTTGTGAATAATTATTCTATTTTGAAATTATGAAGATAAGCTAATAAATGTTGGTCGAATGGGAATTCGAAGGGAGATTGAGTGTTAAGGTCGTACATTTGGAAAATTACATGTACACTTGAAGATCTTGTGTTTAGGTTTATTTTTGGGTCGACCTAACACGTTTGATGTTTTGTGGAGGATAAGCAAGTAAATCTATTTTATGTGGGATTTATATTAGGTCCATGCTGACCTATCTTGATGTAAATTGAATTTTGAATTTAGGTGTTAAGTGTGGTTAAAATGTTTTAAGGACAACATACTTAATTTTGTATGTTACTTTTAATTAGGCTCACCTAATTGAAGTTACACCCGATGTGGATATATATAGGAGATCAACACCAAAAGTTTAGAGAGAGTAGAGTGTGTGTGATATGTGAATGTGGTGGATGATGTAGTAGAGAAGATTGCATGCAAATGTTGAAGAGATATATGGCATGTATGGTGATTCACCTACATGTGTGCGATGTAGTATTGGGAAAATTGTGAATAGAGCGGAGTATTGTTTCAGATGAACGTGAAGATCATTTTATACTTCATTGGAACTGTAATATGACATATGATAGATACTATTATATTAGTTCAGATAGTTAGTGTTTCCAACCCTTCTTTATTCTTTCTCAATGGGTTGTGAGCTCTTTTTTTTGGACAGTGCACCCTAACTTGGCAGTGAGCCTTTCTGTAATATCTTATATCTAGAAATAATATATTGTGGTCTAACCCTCACCGTGGTTTTTCCCTTTTTGGGTTTTCCACGTAAAAATTCTAGTATTCATGTAGCATGTGATTATGTGGTTGTATTCATGCTTTCTTACATCATTGCAGTTATTTAGAACTATTTTGTTAATTGGATGGTTATGTTTAACTAGTTTAAAGGAATGTTGACTCACTCCCCCTCTCAATATTCTAGGTGTTCAATAATTAGTATTAGAGCTTGGATCCCTAGAAGGATCTTGACCACTTTAGGAAGATCTTGGAGTTTGAACACATGGCTAATAGAAAGTATTCTTTCCTCTAAAAGAGATTCCTATTATTAAACACATAGAAGAAGATTGCATACTAGACAAAGATGGAGATATCAAATTTTCCCTTGAAGATATTAACAGAATTGAAAATGAGAATGGAGATATGAAGGAAAATCTAAAAGAGGCAAATGAATGCATTAAGAAACTGAGAGAGCAGATCAAGAAGTTTAGAGAAAGGCAAAAAGAAGTCAATCAACAATTGAGGCAAGCAAATGAAGACATCATCAGACTAAGAGTACAAGTGGAAGAAAAGAAAAGAATTGAGGAATACGTGAATACAATGGTAAAAAACAAGATTGATGAGTACACTAGGCTTGAACAAGAAGTGGTAAATCTGAGATCATATTTGGAAAAAGAAAGAATTCATGAAGACAAATTTAAGACAAGTTCTATAATGCTTGATGAGTTGATTGCTAGATAGAAAGTATATAAAGATAAAGGAGGTTTGGGACTTGAAAGAGGAGAAAGATCTAAAGCAGATCAAACTTCTAATGCAAAGAAGATAAGTGAACCTGAGAAAGTTGAAGGAAAAAGGAACTATGGAAAGTTCCATAATCAAAGAAGCAATGCTAGAAGATCCCTTATCAGACAACCAAATGCTCAAAGGTACCAATATTTCAATGATTTGTGTTATTCTTTTAACAAATTCAAACATAGAGCTGTGGAATGTAGAAGTAGAATGAATCAAAATGTTTTATCTTTTATTGAAC
This sequence comes from Sequoia sempervirens, assembly GCA_007258455.2. Classification (NCBI taxonomy): domain Eukaryota; kingdom Viridiplantae; phylum Streptophyta; class Pinopsida; order Cupressales; family Cupressaceae; genus Sequoia; species Sequoia sempervirens. The sequence goes on from VDFB02271358.1 coordinate 127,214,229, forward strand.
AATGCTTTACATGAAAGAAATTTAGACATAGAGCAAGTGAATGTAGAAGTTAGATGATGAATAGATACAACAATGGTAGAATGATTCAATCTTTTAATATTTACTGCTATACATGTAATGGATTTGGACACAAAGCTAATCAATTCAAATTCAAAACAAATGGAAGAAATGATTCTTAAAGAAAAACCATATGCAACAATTGCAGAAAGCCTGAACATATTGTTAAATTTTGTAGAAATAAAAACACAAGGAAAAATTATCCAATGAAGAGAGATGTACTAGTCAAGAAAATTGATCTGAATGAAGTGAAGAAGTAAATGGGAAAGATATGGAGAAAGAAAGAAGAGACTGAGGACAAGGGAGAATGTGTACCAATCTCTGGTGCAGATGTTTCCTTCAGTAACTAAGTCCAGAGTTATGGCTTAGGGGGAGCTTTATTGAAAATCATATACCCCTTGCCAATATGTTGTGTTATTGCCTAACACAGAGAAATAAATGGAGATGAATAATATGAGTCTATTGGTGAAAACTGCGGAAGAAAATTTTCTAATGTGGCAATTTGTGAAGCTTATAAAAGTTGATTGTGCATACAAGGTTTCAAAGTTCACTACCTTTTTGTCTAAAGCATTAATTGTTGAAATGGGTCAAATCAAAGATTTAAAAGTGTCCTTCAAAAGAAAAAAATATTTTATTATACACATTCAAAAGGGAAGAGAGGTTCAAAAGAAGAAGTTGAAAGGTTCAACGTGTCTCCCGATAGTTGAACATCAAAACCCAAAATTCACCAAGCTGTCTAAAAGGTATTTTGCATATTCTAGTCTTCTAAATTTTTTCTTTAAAAGCAATTTAAATGCAATTGAAGGACAAAATGTTGTAAACGTATCAGAGAGACCGCAACCTGAACTTAAAAGACATACCATCAAAGTTTTATTAGAAGATCCCTCAGGTGCATTCTCTTGTACTCCCTATGGATTTTTATCAACTAAGGACATTAAAGCATATATTCATGGAAAAATAGAGGAAATTTCCTCTAGCAGATTATTTATTCTATAAGCAAATGAATTGGAAGAAAATGACGACATCGTAAAACTGGAATACAAAGCCCTACATGAGAAGAGGTTGGATGTATGGAAAAAGTTTCCATCATTCGAAGACAAAGAGAAGTACACCAAAATGGTGTTAAGTAGAATTTGTTGGAAATAGGACGCCATTTAATTGCAAATCCTAAACATTAATTATTTCATGTATCTCCTAAGTTCTTGGAATGTGTTCAACAACACTAAGATTAGGATAAGATAAATATTTGATGAAATAATCATGATTATTGACATTTGTAATTAATTCTAAATGTAAGGAGCATGTGAGGGCATCCATAGTGAGTTCCTAAATAATAGGGGCACATGGGGCGCCTACATGGTAAGGTGCCACTCACCTTGTGTTCAGTTAACTAATCAGAGTAACATATAACACTTCTGAATGTATGTAAAGATCCTAGGAGTTAGGGTTTGATGTTTGGATGCATGAAGTTCAGTTCAGTCCAGTTCAATTTAGTTTAGTTCAGGTCAGTTTAGAATCAGTTTAGTTTAGTTTAGTTTAGTTTAGTTGTCTTCAGTTAGTTTTAGTTGTATGCTAGTTGACTTCAGTTAACTTGGAATGCATGGCTAATAACTTGATTTGTATGACAGATAAGAGGGACTACCTCTAATTAACAAGAGAAGGCCATTCTTGCATGAATGGTGTTGAGTAAATGTTCCAGTTAAAAAGAAATCACTCGGAGCCAACTTGGGCACCCAAGATGCTTTCTTGGAATTACCTCCAATGCATGATAAGATATTTCTAAAGGCTCAGTTAAGTGGGACCCTCTCTTGAGTGCCATCTTTGAGGAGGAGCTTTGGAATTATCATTGAAGTGAAGGATGAGTCGTAGCTTCAGTTTGGGATGCCCAAATAGATGAAGCACATGTTCTAAGCTTTGGTCTTCATGGTAGAACTCAACTTGAAGCAATATGGCGTACCTTTTCTAGGGCTTGTGCTTGTGCATTGTAATTGTCACCTTTTAGAGATTACAAGGTTGCATATTGCCTCTATATCTCATTTAGGTTGAAGAGAGTTTTCATAATTGTTATTGTAGGTTGTGAAGAAGATTGGCTAAGGCAAAGGAAGCATTCTCAAGCAAGAATTGATGCTATTGTAATTCAGAGATTGAATAATAGAATAGTTCTTGGTGGATTTTTTTCCCAAAAGGGTTTCTCCATGGTACATCTTGTGTAATCTTTCTAATATCCTATCTAGTTCTTCTATCAACTTGTGTCTACATTCTACAATAGTAAAATGGATTAATCAAGATAATCACCCAAAAAGAATATATGTAACAAAGGAAAAGCTTATTTAGATCAGCAATATTAAAGTTTTACAAAGTATTAAGCTAAGAAAACACCTCATTTTTCAACATTTGGTATCAGAGCTAAGGTTGGGTAGAGTATTGGAACGGCTTTCTCTTAAAGTTTGAAGGATTTATTGGCTTAGTGGGAGCTCTTATTATTTTAGTAATTTTCTGATTTTGAAATTAAGTTTTTTGTTATAATGAATTCAAGGTTAGATATTGAAAGGTTCAATGGGTCTAACTATGAAACGTGGAAATTAAAAATGGAAGATCTTCTTAAAGAAAGAGATCAGTGGTTAGAGGTTAACAATGAGACAAAGACACCTACAACTATTTTAGATGAAGATTGGGCTAAGTTAGATGAAAAGGCAAGAGGAATAATTAGATTATGTCTTGCTGATGATATTATTTTAAATGTTTTAGTGGAAACGAGTGCATATAAATTGTGGAAAATAATAGGAGATAATTATCAAACAAAGAGTCTAACAAATAAGTTGTATCTAAAAAGGCTATTATATTCATTGAAAATGAAAGATGGTGATTCAATAGCACAACATTTAAATGCTTTCAATTTAATTCTTAGTCAGTTAGCATCAATAGATGTAAAGCTTGGGGATGAGGATAAATGCATTTTATTGCTTTGCTCTTTACCAAATTCTTGAGAAAATTTAATTGTTGCAATTAGTGGTAATGGTGTAAATCCAAAGATGGACAAAATAATTCCTTCTCTCCTATCAGAGGAGATGATGAGGAAGTCTAAAATTGGCTCCCAAGATGCCTTGTTTGTAAGAGGTAGGCCTAAAGAGAAGGAATCTAAGGAAGACAGGAAAGGAAAGGGTAAGTCTAAAGGACGGTCAAAAACCCCTGGTAAGAGTAAGGTAAAGTGCTGGAATTGTGGAAAACTTGGACATATTAAAAAGGATTGTAAGAGCAAGAAAAAGAGTACTGATGCTTCTACAGACAAATCCGATGATAGTAATGATGCATTAGTCATAACTTCTAATACTGTTGTTGATAACTCTTGGCTTATTGATTCAGGTTGCTCCTATCATATGACTCCTAGAAAGGAGTGGTTCTCTAAGTATACTGCATATGATGGAGGAGATGTCTTCTTTGGAGACAACAACACAACAAAGGTTGTTGGAAAAGTAGAGGTAAAATTGTGTTTTAGTGATGGTAGTGTTAAGACCCTTAATGATGTTTTACATATTCTAGGACTTGCAAGAAATCTACTTTCTATCTCTAAGTTCAATGATTCTTGAATGCATGTGACATTTGACAAAGGTGGTTGCAGATTGGTGAAAGGGAATATAGTGGTTGCTAAAGGATCTCAGATTGGGACTTTGTTTAAGCTGAATACCTCCAATGTAAATATTTTATCAAATGTAACTGAAGCTAAAAATACGTGTATGCTATGGCACCATAGACTGGGCCATATATGTGAAAAGGGTCTTAGGACCATTCTTAATAAAAATTTGGTTGATGGTATTCCTAATTATAATATTGGAAAAAATGACTTTTGTGAGCACTGTGTGTTTGGAAAGAATTCTAGATCTAAATTTCCTAGAGGTACAAATAGAGCTAAAAGATTATTAGAGATTATTAACTCAGATGTAATGGGCCCTATGGATATTGAATCTAATGGAAAAGCTAGATACTATTTCACATTTATTGATGATGTCTCAAGATACACTTGGATATATTTTATGCATAACAAATTTGATGTGTTTAACAAGTTTAAGGAATTTAAGGCTTTGGTTGAGAAACAATCAGATCATAAGATAAAAGTGTTGAGATTAGATAATGGTGGCAAGTATTGTTCTAGGGAATTTGATGATTATTGTAAGCATGCAAAAATAGTGAGATAGAAAACTACTCCATATACATCTCAACAAAATGGAGTAGTAGAAAGGATGAACCGAACCTTAATGGAAAGAGCTAGGAGTATGTTAAGTAGTGCTAAGCTTGAACGGTCCCTATGGGTTGAAGCGATATGTACTTCTTGTTATTTAATCAATAGATCCCCTAGTTCATCTATTGAAGATAAAAATCCTTATGAGATGTGGTTAGGTAAGAAACCTAGTGTTGCACATTTAAGGATCTTTGGTTGTGAGGATTTTGTTCACGTGCCTCAAGAAAAGTGATCTAAATTGGATCCTAAACACAAAAATGCATATTCATAGGTTATGGTGAAAATGTAAAAGGATACAAGCTTTGGAATCCACTAACTCGAAAAGTTTCTTTATCTAGAGATGTTATTTTCAGGGAATTTAGAGCTTATTCAGGAGAACAACCAAAGGAGAAGGATACTTCTCAAACAATGCATTTTGAGACAAATAATAAGAAGCAACAAGATGCACATGTTGAAGAAAAAGTGGATGAATTGGAAGAAGAGAGTTCAAAGAGTTCTTTTGAAATAGAGGCTCAAGATAAGCATATTGAGGAACAAGAAGAATCTCCTTTAAGGATATCCACAAGACAACAAAATCCCGTTGATAGGTATAGCCCACCTAATTTATGTTGCATTTTTGCTTTAATGAGTACTAATGATGAACCTAGTTCTTACAGGGAAGCTTTGTCCTCAGATGAGAACAAGCTTTGGTCACAAGCTATGCATGAGGAAATGGAATCCTTGGATACTTGTGACACATGGGATCTTGAGAGTTTTCCCAAAGATAGAAAGGCCATTGGTTGTAAATGGATCTTTAAAAAGAAGATTGGTGCAGATGGTAATCTCGAAAGGTACAAGGCTAGATTAGTAGCCAAGGGCTACTCCTAGAGAGAGGGAGTTGACTTTAATGAAATCTTCTCTCTTGTTGCTAAATTAACTTCTAGTAGATTCTTTTTATCTATTGCTACTGCTTATGATTTTGAAATTGAGCAAATGGATGTGAAAACTGCTTTTTTGCATGGGAATCTTGATGAGGAGATTTATATGAAGCAACCTGAAGGCTTTATTGTAAAAGGAAAAGAAGAATTGGTTTGTAGGTTAAAGAGATCTTGATATGGATTGAAACAATCACCCAAAATGTGGTACAGAAGTTTGATGCTTTTGCATTGAAAACTGGTTATGTTAGGAGTGAGGAAGATCATTGTGTTTACATAAAAGTTATTGATGATCAACTTTTAATTATTATCTTGTATGTTGATGACATGTTGTTTATTGGTAACAACAAGGTAATGATCAGAGAAATGAAAACACAACTCTCAAGCACATTTGAGATGAAAGATATAGGGGTTGCAAAATATATCCTCGGTATGGAGATCAGTATAGATAGAGGTAACAAAAAGCTTTGCTTAAGTTAGAGCAATTATGTTGATACAATTTTGAAAAGGTTTAACATGTAGGACAGTAAACTAGTTAATATTCCTTTACCAGTTGGCACGAAGTTAAGTTTAGATACGAGTTCTAAATCTGATTTTGATTTTGAGGAAATTTCTGAAATTTTGTATGCTAGTGCAATTGGTAGTTTAATGCATGCAATGGTCTGTACGAGACCAGATATAGCACAAGCAGTGGGAGTTCTGAGTAGGTTTATGTCTAACCCTGGTAAAGAAAATTGGACTTATGTTAAGAGGGTGTTTAGATATTCACGGGGGACTTTAGATTACTATTTAGTTTATCATGGTTCTAATAATATTGATATTATGAATAGATCATTGGACATACAGGGGTTTGTTGATTCAAATTAGGCAAGAGATCTAGACAGTCGGAGGTCAACAAGTGGTTATGTGTACACTTTGTTTGGAGTTTTGGTTAGTTGGATGAGTAAGAGGCAGCCCATAGTTGCTTTGTACACCATAGAAGCAGAGCACATGGCTGCCACACATGCATCTAAAGAGGCAGTTTGGTTACAAAGACTTGGGTCAGGTATTGGTTTTAATTGCAAGCAAGTTAGGCTTGAATGTGATAGTCAGAGTGCTATTTTTTTAGCCAAAAATCCTATGTATCATGCTCGTACTAAACATGTAGATGTTCAGTATCACTTTGTGCAAGAAATGGTTGAAAGTGGGAAAGTATTAATTGAAAAGGTTGACACTTTGATTAATGTTGCAGATTATCTTATGAAGTCAGTGCCTACAGATAAGTTCTCGTGGTCTAGGAAGGCCATTGGCCTTGAGTCATGTACTTGATTTAAATTATTATTCCTTGTTTAGAATAATTGCAATGTATAATGTCAAGTGGGAGAATGTTGGAAATAGGATGCCATTTAATTGAAAATCCTAAACATTAATTATTTCATGTATCTCCTAAGTTCTTGGAATGTGTTCAACAACACTAAGATTAGGATAAGATAAATATTTGATGAAATAATCATGATTATTGATATTTGTAATTAATTCTAAATGTAAGGAGCATATGAGGGCATCCATAGTGAGTTCCTAAATAATAGGGGCACATGGGGCGCCCACATGGTAAGGTGACACTCACCTTGTGTTCAGTTAACTAATTGGAGTAATAGATAACACTTATGAATGCATGTAAAGATCCTAAGAGGTAGGGTTTGATGTTTGAATGCATGAAGTTCAGTTCAGTTCAGTTTAGTTCAGTTCAGATCAGTTCAAAATTAGTTTAGTTTAGTTCATTTCAGTTATGGTTCAGTTGTCTTTAGTTAATTTTAGTTGTATGCTAGTTGACTTCAGTTAACTTGGAATGTATGGCTAATAACTTGAGTTGTATGACAAATAACAGGGACTACCTCCAGTTAACAAGAGAAGGCCATTCTTGCATGAATGGTGTTGAGTAAATGTTCCAGTTAACAAGAAATCACTTGGAGCCAACTTGGGCACCCAAGATGCTTTCTTGGAATTACCTCCAATGCATGATAAGATATTTCTGAAGGCTCGGTTAAGTGGGACCCTCTCTTGGGCGCCATCTTTGAGGAGCTTTGGAATTATCACCGAAGTGAAGGATGAGTTGTAGCTTCAGTTTGGGATGCCCAAATGGATGAATCACATGTTCTAAGCTTTGGTCTTCACGGTATAACTCAATTTGAAGCAATATGGCATACCTTTTCTAGGGCTTGGGCTTGTGAATTGTAATTTTCACCTTTTGGAGATTACAAGGTTGCATATTGCCTCTATATCTCATTCAAGTTGAAGAGAGTTTTCATAATTGTTATTGCAGGTTGTGAAGAAGATTGGCTAAGGAAAAGGAAGCATTCTCAAGGAAGAATTGATGCTATTGTAATTCAAAGATTGAATAATAGAATAATTCTTGGTGGACTTTTTTCCCGAAAGGGTTTCTCCACGGTACATCTTGTGTAATCTTTCTAATATATCCTATCTAGTTCTTCTATCAACTTCTGTCTACATTCTACAATAGTAAAATCGATTAATCAAGATAATCACCCAAAAAGAATATATGTAACAAAGGAAAAGCTTATTTAGATCAGCAATATTAAAGTTTTACAAAGTATTAAGCTAAGAAAACACCTCATTTTTCAACAGAATTCATAATGAATCCATATGGATTGATGACCCATACATGATAACCAAGGAAGTTATTAGAGACATAATTGGTTCGTGGTCCTCCAGACCAGCTCTAGACCAAAAATCTATCAAAGTCAAGGACATAATGGAGAAGACAGGTGCTACCCTTGATGAAAAAGAACTTACTTTGGACTCGATCAGAAACTCGACAGTCTAGTATGCTGCAATGCTTGTAGGTCGCATGATTTATCACCCAAATAGTGACAATGCAATCTTTGACATCACCATTCACATTGCACAAGATATGATTGAAAATGGTGTTGACTATGACCTTTGTGAATTACTCTGACAACATTTGTTGAAAAAATTGAAGGAGATCAAGAAGAATAAGAGGCATACATTCAAGTATGGAACATTGGTAATTTGTTTGCTTTTCTACTTCATGAAGGAAGTACCAGTGGTTGAGAAAGTAAGTTGGAAAAATGCAGAACTTGTTGCGCATCAATTAGCAAATCATATGATAAACTTTGGAGGTTTGGATGCTCAAGATGATTCTCTTGCAACATTCTTTGGAATGTTTCAAATGAGAATGAATGAAAGAGTGAGAATTCCTAAGAGTGTGTTGGCAGGTTACTTAAGAGATATTAACTTTCTTGTCTCCATTGAATTTTTCCTTTTGGAAGCAACTGAGCCCAAAACTATTTGGATCTCATAACTAGACTATGAAGTGACTGAAGCAGAAGTCGTTCACTATGCAAAAGTTCTTCTAAAAATCCCCAAAGACCTCAACAGATCAGGGTTAGAGAATAGGACTAGAGTTGAAGCCTCCAAAAGATCTAGGAGGACATGTAAGAAAAGAAAGAGCACTATTATCCCCTGGTTGCAGAAAAAGTTAAACAAGAAGTTACTGAGAAAAATGTTGAAGAAGAAAGAATTCACACAGATGATGGTCAACATGAGCATGAAACTAGAGTCAGAACTATCAATGCACAAGATATTAGAAAATTTTAGACTCTTTGGTTGATTCGTTGAAAGTATGTCTCCGAACTAAAATGACAAGCTACAAGTGAATCAAAGGCAAGGCCTATAGAGAAGAAACTAGAGGATATCAAAGGAAATGTGCAAGTGCACATCACAAAGTGACAAAATGTTTGAAGGATACTCAAGCCTGTGAGGAAGAGGCACAAAACGTACTTTCATATTGCTTGAAATGGCCGAGTAACACATGAAGCATAAAGGACGCCATGAGCTCAATTGAAACACAAATATGATCTACAACATATACTTATGATCTAGCAAAAGATAGAGACAATCAGACCCAAACTGGCATTATGTAGCTACATGACAACTTCCTTGCCTTGCAAAATCAAAGAGAAGAAACAATCAAACAATATGTGATGCTAAGGGACTTAGTGAAGATAAAGTATACTCCCATCTCAAGTTCCCTTTCCAGTACTATGGAAAGAGAAGAGACACTAATCGAGCTTGAATTATAGTGCAAGACACTAGTAGAAGTAAAAAGGCTTTAGGAAGAAGGAAAATCTACTTGGAAAGACATTTTCAAGAAGCTCAAAGGGTCAACATCTTTAGGTTGACAATTCTTACTTCTATACATTTTTCCAAATTTTTAGAATCCCTTATTACATAAAAGTTCCTTTTTTATTAATTTTGTAAAGAGGAGTCAACATATCTATCTAAGGGGAAGTATACTAAGTTTTTTCACAACCTTTTCCATTGATGTCAAAGGGGGAGAGATAGTGGAAAAACATTTATGTCAAAACATTTGGGGGAGAGATAGCTGAAAAAATCTTTGGTCAAAATTTTGAAGATAGATTCTTGGAATACTTGGAGAGATATTGGCGAAATCTTATTAAGGGGGAGACAAGTTTTGAAACAAGCTTTTGAAAATGTTTTTTGTTATGCATGTTGTCATCAATGACAAAGGGGGAGATTGTTGGAAGTTGGAAGTCTGTCATTGATGATGTAGGTTGACAACATGAGCATGAGGTATATATATTGCTTGATCCAGTGTTGTCATTGATGTCAACATTGTTATGATCATCCTAACATAACGTGGAAGTATTGTTGGTGACTTATGTACCGTGCAAGTCAGTCTGAAAAGCATGGTATATCAGGAATCTGGCTAAGTATTTCTTTTGACTATTTTGTGGTTTAGTGCATCACTTTTTGGGTTCACACTTCACCGCACATTGGTATAACCTTCTACGATTGTAACTACGATTTTGAGTTCATCAAATACAACTATATTCAAGATTTTGTGAAAAATTGAGATGTTTCATGAAAGATATGAATGATAGTGTGTAGCCTTGTATATCACATTTACCTTTTGTATAGTGCATAAGTGTGGGAGATTCCACATTTCTTCATGAATAATTATTCTGTTTTGTGATGATGAAGATAAGCTAATAAATGTTGTTTGAATGGGAATTCAAAGAGAGATCGAGCGTTAGAGTTGCACATTTGGATAATTACATGTACACTTGAAGATCTTGTGTTTAGGTCTATTTTTGGGTCGGCTTAACATGTTTGATGGTTTTTGGAGGATAAGCAAGTAACTCTATCTTATGTGGGATTTATATTAGGTTCATGCTAACCTATCTTGATGTAAATTGAATTTTGAATTTAGGCACTAAGTGTGGATAAACTGTTTTGAGGATGGCATACTTAATTTTGTGTGTTACTTCTAATTAGGTTGACCTAATTGAAGTTACACTTGATGTGGACATATATAGGAGATCAATACTAAAATTTTAGAGAGAGTAGAGTGTGTGTGATATGCGAATGTGGTGGATGATGTACCAAAGCATATTGCATGTGAATATTGAAGAGATATATGACATGTATGGAGATTCACCTACATGTGTGCAATGTAGTACTGAGTAGATTGTGAATAGAGCAGAGTATTGTTTTAGATGAGTGTGAAGATCATTTTGTACTTCATTGGAACTATAATTTGGCATATGATAGATGCTATTATATTAGTTCAAATAGGTAGTGTTTCCAACCCTTCTTTGTTCTTTCTCAGTGGGTTGTGAGCTCTTTTTTCTGGACAGTGTGTCCTAACTCGGTAGTGAGCCTTTATGTAATATCTTATATTCATATATAATATATTGTGAGCTAACCCTCACCGTGGTTTTTCCCTTTTTAGATTTTCCATGTAAAAATACTAGTGTTCATGTGTCATGTGATTCTGTGGTTGTATTCATGATTTCTTACATCATTATAGTTATTTCTATTATGTTAATTTGATGGGTTATGTTTAATTGGTTTAAAGGAATACTGATTAAGCCCCCCTCTCAATATTCTGGAGCTAGGATCCTCTTGGAAGTTTAATCCCATGGTCAGCTAGCTGATTGGACTTATCCTTCACTACATGAACAAGTAGCTTCAAAAATTGGGAGAGGTCTGAACTCTTTTTCCCTCCCAATGGATCCATTGAATCTTCTTCATTTGTAAACTACACCTCACTAGTTGTTTCCTCCACTTCCTTGCCTCCTCCTAATTGATCAAGTTCACTTTCTCCCCAATCAACATAAAAATGCACTAAGGTATTTGGGACAATGTTGTATGGTGGAGATGGCATTAAAAAACTTTGTTCTACGTCCACATGCAAATCAATTCCAAGATTTGTAACCCCCTCTAACAACCGTGATTGTTCCTTTGGTGCACTCAATAGAGAAAGAGAGATGTCTGCATACATATTTTGGTCACCCAAAATTGGTGTTGTTGGTGGACTATGTTGGTCACCCAAACCCAGTGTTCCACTTGGAGATTGGTGGTTTGAGAAACTCGTTGTTTGAAGTGGACTTTGTTGGTCTGCACATTTAGTTGTTTGAAGTGGACTATGTTGCTCTACAAATTCTGCTACTTCAATTGTAGATTTAGCCTCAGTTTGTGGAAAGCCATCAGTGGATAGACATAGAATATTTTATGTAGCAAATGCTTCCTCAGGGATAACAAACTAGAATGTCTCACTAGGTCTCATGTTCTCCACCAATGCATATGGATTTAGAGGCCAAATACTTGTTCTTTTGAGACCACCTTTTATGTTGTCAACTTCCAATGCTTTCTCAAAAGCAACGTTGGCAAGTGTTGCCAATTCTTTCCTTCTAATCTCCAAATTTGGATATTTCGTAGTCCATGCTACTCTTTCCTTTTTAAAATGTGATTTGAAAGACACAAACATGTTGAGATCAAGTCGCTAGAATCTATGTGATGTGTGGACTGGTAGGGTAAGTAGGTCAATGCCTAGTACCCTTGCTTCAGTAATGGTAGAAAATGCAACGTGGTTGTCATGACCATCAAAAATTAGGTGTCTATTAGTGGGCGAGACACCCATAGGTACTTGACCAACAAAATGGTGCAACCATTTCAGAAATAGCTCTTTTGTCATCCATGCATGAGGCTGAGCAACCATACATGCACTTGGCTCATAGTTAACTATTTAGTTATTGAGGTGTTTTTTTCTTTTAAACAAATAAAATACATGTATCTTTTTGTATGGCAACGTTTGCACAACACAAAATAGTGATCCAATCTCGACTCTTGGGGATAATATAGGATATACTAATGCTGCCCTTTTTGGAAAGCACTCTCATTGTACCATTTCATCTAGCTTGGAAACCAATCCCATCACAGTTCCAAATCCTCATTAGACCATAAGGATTGGTTGTGTATGCCTTTGTCAATATTTCGTAGAATGCAACAACTGTAGGCTTGAGAGTGACTTCACAGTCTCTATCTTGGCTTTGAGCTGTCCTCAAACACAGATCGAGATGAAGTTCTTCCACCAAGACTTACTGAGAATTCCATCCTTGAATGAATTAGGCCTCGTCTGGTAGATTTGTGCCACTTCAGATTTTAGATTCACAATTTTCAAACCATGGCCTACGAAAACTATCTCCTTGCACCATTCGACAACCTTTACCTCTTAGTCATCGTTCAGGACTACTAGGGGCCCTTTCCTTTTGGTAGAGGTAACACCACTCAACCAATTAGACAATGTGGTAGTTGGAAGACCCCACTTCTTTGTTGCCCCTCTTCTTGACATTATGTTGTCTTCAACATCTGCCATGATAGATTCCATGTTAGTTGTGGTCCATTCCTTCTACATTGCAACCTTTTTAGTTGTAACAGTTGCATTAACTTAGACTACAGGTTCGATCGGCTACGAAATGGGAATTACTTCATCATCATCACTATGTGGCAGCCTCACACCTCTCTTGCGTGCAAGAAAAGTTGTTTGAGCTCGCTTGGTTACAACTCGTGTGGTTCTTGTTGGTGCTTTGTTCTTCATATGCATTGAGCCAAGTGTAAGAACAATAAATAGCATACGTATGCACAAATACATATATTCAAAATAAAGGAGAGGGTCTAATGGTGGTGAGTGCTATGTTATATGAGGGGTCCACGTCAACAGATGACAAGAATGCAAAAAACTAGAATTACATACAACTCTTAACTGATCATATCCCTAATTCTAACTCTTAAAACCCTTAGGTGATCATGTTAACAAATTATTATATATAATCAGTTATGGGGTTATATATAACTTGAAACATTAGTAGGTTATATATAACTTAAAACACCAATATGATACAAATATGTATAACCCTTCCTAAAACAACATTATGATATTTCTATATAACTTTAAACAACAATACAATGGAAATATTTTTAACCATTTTTGAAATGACATTATGATATTTATATATAACTTGAAATAGTAGTATGATACAAACAATTAGAACCCTTCTTGAAACAACATTATGATATTTCTATATTACTTTAAACAACATCATGATGCAAATATTTATAACCATTTTTGAAACAACATTATGATATATAACTTGAGATAGCAGCATGATACAAATATTTAGAATCCTTCCTGAAACAACATTATGATATTTGTATATAACTTTAAACAACTTTATGATGCAATTATTTATAACCATTTCTGAAACAACAATATGAAATTTATATATATCTTGAAACAATAGTATGATACAAATATTTAGAACCCCTTTCTCATACAACATTATGATATAATTTAATATAAATTGAGACAAAATTATGATATAAAAATATTTCTATCGTACTATTGTTTTAAGTTAGATATATATCTTGAAACAACAGTATTATACAAATATCTAGAACCCTTTTCTAATACAACATTATGATAAAAAAAGGGAAAACATTATCCATCTCGATAATATATATATAATGTTGTATCAAAAAGGGTTAGAAATATTTGTATCATACTGTTATTTCAAGTTATATAAAAATTTCATAATGTTGTTTTAGAAAAGGTTATCATACATGTTAGAGTCATTGTAATTGAAGAACAAACAAACCATATGTCTAATTAAGTTGAATGCTAAATGAAGAAGGCTATAAGAAACACACACACGTGCGTGCGCACACACACACACACACATATATATATATATATATATATATCATATAACTCTATTAGATAGGGTTACAAATATTTGTATCATACATCTCTAACTGATTGTTAGATTGTGAACAATTTTGTTGTGATTGTTTTGAAGGTTTCTAACTTGAAACAACACTATGATATAAATAGAAACACCATATTTGTACATGTTAGAGTCATTGTAATTGAAGAACAAACAAACCATGCATCTAATTAAGTTGAACGTAAATGAAGAAGGCTATAGAAAACTTATGTATCTATATCACCAACCCCTCCAAGAATGAAGTATCCATTCGGCAATGAATTTGATCACTCACTTTTCCCATTCAAATTCCTTGACTCGGTTGAACCACCCAACCGAGCCAATATAGATATAAGGCGGTTGTTTATGAGCCATGGAAATAATAGGCACGACGATTGTTCCCAACCCAACCTGACCCTTTTATTTCAATTTGGTCGATCGATTATTAGTTATTGATTATGGTGGAATGTCACTTCTCGCTCGACAAACCAACGATTCTAATATAGAAGACATAGAAGTTTGAATCACGAGATCATTCCCACCCAAACCCAAGGCCAACTATCAATCCATCCCAGACTTCCACTGTTGGGTAACATCCGACTGCTAATGGATAGGAATCCCTCCCTTCTAAACGATGGACAGATGCACCCGTCAATTAAATTCTTGTTCCCGGCTTGATACTCCTTTCCATCAACGGTCCAACTTGAACCCACTACCTAGTGACTTCATGTGGGGAGCCATGGGAAGGAGATGGAGGAGCCCCTTTCCTTTTGTCCAATGAGGGATGACCTAAAGAAACAATAGGCAATCAATGAGAGCATTTCAAAACTGCTGGATTCAATCTCTTAAATAAAGGAATTCAACCAACCCCTTCTAGGGAGGAATGGTTGATTGAGTAATACGTGGTCGGTGAGGAAGAATCATTCGACCTGACCATCCATCTGATCAAGCATATTCTTTGAATCGAGATGTGGGATGTGTCTAAGGAAGGTATATATATATATATCATAATGTTGTATCAGAAAGGGTTGGAAATATTTGTACCATACTGCTATTTCAAGTTATATATAAATTTCATAATTTGTTGTTTAAAAATTAGTTATAACACAAGTAGGAGTTAGCCATTATCACAGTTAGTTGTAAGGGAAAAGGGTTGATAGTGGGTCAAGGTTGTGTCGTGGGTATAGTGGATGACATCAAGTGTAGGTGGAATGATTCGTATATATGCAACCGTTTCTAAAGAAAATCATGATATGTATGAACATTAAACTTTTACTTAAAAAATTGTAAATGTAATTCATTTCAATTTAAATTAACAAGGCTATATGAAACATCAATTTCTATATCTCTACATAAAAAATAGTGAAACACTTTCAAAGAGACATACCGTGGAAGCTAAGGTAGGTGGCTGTAGAAGTTTGGAGGAACTCTCTTGAATTACTCTCCAATAGGTGTCTCCTCGGCATAAACTCACAAATTTGAAATGTTGAATAGGTAGCTTGCATCGCACAATTGTGGTCTCTTGTATAAATAATTAAGTTGTATAAATTTGAGTAGGTAGATGCAAGTGGAGATATTTGAATTCTAGGAGGGAATTTGAGGTTGCATTGAAGGAATTAATGGTAGAAGTGATATAAAATGGGTTGTCAATGGTACATAGAAAATATGGTTGTGATTTGAAAGGTGATTTTAGAAAATTTAAAATTGTTGATTGTTATCATATTTTGTTATGATTAATTAAATGTCATGTATAATTGTGAATTATGATTGATATAATTAATCATTTTTTTGTAAAATTGTATTGCATAGTGAGCCTAAGAGTTCGTTTTCATTTTTTGTAGGTAAATTTCAAAAAATACTCGTGTAGATGGACATGGTGGAACTATTAGTTTGTCAACGAGGTATGAATAATGGAACAATTTTTAATGTAATATGCTAAAATGTATTTCCAAGTTGGTTAGTTGACAATGGGTTATGTACATGTCAACTCATTTTTAATACAATAAAACATATATTGTGAAATTAAATATATCTATTTGTAATCACCTATTTTGGGAAGGTGACAAACAATATATATACTGCAGAAATAAATATATTTATTTGCATTCACCTAATTTTGAAAAAGTGGCAAATGTTCACTCTACCCATGATAGAACATATTTTTTATTTAACATGAACTTACCATATTATTTGAATTTTTTTTGAGTCAGTAGGGCCTAAGCTGTCACCCACTATACCCATGACACAACCCTAACCCATGATCCGC
Source organism: Sequoia sempervirens (assembly GCA_007258455.2). NCBI lineage: Eukaryota > Viridiplantae > Streptophyta > Pinopsida > Cupressales > Cupressaceae > Sequoia > Sequoia sempervirens. The sequence goes on from VDFB02271358.1 coordinate 127,230,792, forward strand.
CAAATTACAGAAACTTATAGAAACATAATTTTTAGTAATTTATATGATAAACTGCCTCCAAATCGAGGTGGTCGAAAACTGTGTCTGAGTTTTACTTTTTTTAAGCCTATGAGGGGATTGGCGTCCTTGGTAGCAGAGGCAGGAGAATCAGGTGCAGGGCCGGGGACTCGGTGTACAAGCTGCTTGCTAATCATACTGTGCAATCTTCCAAATAGATCATTTTTCACAGTGTCAAAGGCTCGCTCAAGTTTCTCTATTTGCTCCATACTATTGGCATTGCATAGGAACAATCCATTATACAGATCCATGCTATCCCCGGCCATAGTCTTGGTCTAACACAAAAAAAAGAAGAAGTTTATATATAAACATAGAAGTAAAATCTATCGCTTGTTTAAGGAATTTTTTAAGCAAACAAATGCACACTTACCAATTGTCTCAGTGTCTCATAGCTTTTTGTATCAATGGGTGTGGGCTCCAAGTTCATATGTGACAATATCCTGTGGAAAATTACACAACACTGTTAAAGCCAATGGTATGATATGGAAGCCAAGGGAATTGTATAATAATGGTAAAATATGTGTAAGTAATAAAAGAGTGATTCTCTTAAAATTCTCACATTAGTTAAAACTGCTTACTAACACAGTGTTGGGACCAGTACTTATTCATCATTATAACCCATTCAGAACTTTTAATAATCATATGTGAGAGTAAAAATCAAATATCTTTAATGTTCCCAACTATCCTCGAAGATATGCGATTCAAAGTTGAACGAACCTTCCCACAGTATGAGTCAAAAACTGAGTTTCTGCAGCATAACGGTCATGTTCTGTGCATGTCATCTCCACCATTTTACACCCCTGCTAACAAGTAGATTTCAAGACAAGAAAAATTGTGTCCACAATATTCAAAGAATCACATATTGTAATTTTCATCATTTCGAGTAGTTTTCTACAAAATATTTCAATTTGAAAGCTTGCAATATTCTTTGTCAAGAATACGCAGAAACTAAACGATTGATTGCCCTTACCTCAGATTCAAATATTGAGAGAAAATCATTGTATTTTTGTGCACAGCTGCCCATTTTGGGCACACGGACTTTATCATAGACAAAGGGAAGACCTGCCCAGCTGGCTTTGCCACTCTCTGGTCCAAACATTGGATGAGTGCACAGAATTCCGCATTGCTCAGGCAAAACCTGCAATAATAATTAGGTTTCAGGAAATATAATGTATCTTTAAAGATTCATAAACAATTAAGCAGTCCATTTGTATAAAAAGGCTATGGTTCCTATTGTAAAGGGAAGGTGAGGTGCCAATAGAAGACCAAGATTTCGATCACTGCAAGTGTCAGAAGCTTTTTCAGGAAATTGGAAGCACCTGCTTTAATTGGCAGAAGATTTCACCTGGTTTTAGCAACTAGGGCAATAAAAGCCGAAGAATCTATCACAATACAAGGGTCTAAGAGAATGATCCAAAAACAGCAACAAGAAAGGAAAAGTGGGTATCCAAAACTTGCCTGTTACAACCCAAAAATGACCTGGAGATTTTATGGGATGACCCTGGGCTTTTATAATGAAGACTCTGTTCAAACAGCTTATAAATCAAGTTACATGTTCAATTATGCAGAGATTAAAGGATAAATCAATACATTTAATTTTGAGTTTTTGTTATGACATAACGGAAACAAACTAAATTGGTTTCAGGAGTTTGAACATCTGAAATGTTGTGTTCAAAGATGTACAAAATTTCTGTATTCAAGAAAATGGGGAAGAAAATCCCGATAATTAAAAAATTAGATAAGAAATGCAAACAAATTGACCATATAAAAAATCCCCAATCAAAGATGTAACTTCTTTACCTCCAAAAATAGATTTCTTGGAAATTCTTTGACGGAGAGCACATCTACAAACAGAGTGTTAGTAGTGTTGAGCTCATCCAATGGAAGAGAACACAGAGTGGATTCCATGGCCAGAATGGTTGTGCACAGCAATATCACATCCGGCCGCTCTTTGCAGAACTCTTTGGGATCTCCGTACTCACCACATGCTTCCTAAATAAGCGCACAAAGATCTAAGCAAAAGAAAAGGCAAGTAGAGTTAATTACCTGAAGAAAGTGACTCCCAGAGCCTGGGAAACATGAGAGTAGTCCGAGCGTGAAGTAGCAATAAGTGAATGACCCTGCCTGCTCATTGTCTTGGTCAGAAATTGCCCAAAATTCCCAAATCCCACAATGCCGATCTTTAAACGGGAAGAAGAAGAAGAAGTTGTTTTTGTGACATTGTTAGCCTCGGCCGCCATTGAACACCACCTTTCAAAGCCACAGTGATAAACAGAATCCGAAGATAGATGGGTTTCTCATGTGTTTAAGCCGGGCAAAATCCAGTGCTTTTTAAAGCGAACGTGGAGCAAAATCTGACAAGAAAGTTCCAAATCCCATGTACCTGGGCACTATATAAGTTTAAACTTCAAAGAAACCTAGGGTTTACGAGGCGCTGTGTCACCCTGTCGACAGCCAAAAAGAATTGCATTAGGTAGGACTTCCCAAAGAATGGAATAGATTGATGCAGCTTAAGCACGTGATTTGACAGTTAAATTATCACATTTGAAATGCATGAGTCAATATTACTGTTCATCTCGTGTCTGGCATCTAATTTTTAATTGCTTCTTATATATGATTTCTTTGAAGTGTTTTCCTCGCGCTGTCGCTGTTCTCTTGTCATCTTTTTTTAAGTGTTTCTTTTATCTCTTTTGCACATGACTGGCATCTTCTTACATGGTCTAATTGTTGTTATATAGGTATTACTTGTGTTTATAATATTCACTCTTATCATATTTATATTAAATATTGTAAATAAATAAATAGTTCACATGCAAATAGAACTAGCAATGTGCAGTGGGTATGTTGAAGAGGTGTGGAAGGTCAATTAGGGAAAATTTTGATGTATTTTTTTCATACATTTGTGTGGTACATGAGGTCAATTAATAGGCTATTGATCAAATGATGTTGCCTGTGCAACAAAGATCTCAATAGAGAAGTGTTCGTTCAAATCCCACTTACAAGGATCCAAACAAGACTAAAACAAAACCTCTAAATCAGGGAGATAATCAGGAACCTCTAAATTAGGGAGATAATCAGGCTCCATTACCAATAGGCTCATGTTATGTTTGCAATAGGGAGAAAGGGAGAGAGAGGGAGAGATAGGGGTAGAGAGAGAGGGGGGGTCGGGAGGGGGGGGGCCGGGTGGAGGGGGTGGGGTAAAAATGTGGAGAGATATAGATATATAGGTCTAAGAAGAGGGGGAGGGAGACAAAGAGGGAGAGATGGATGGATAGAAAGAGGGAGACATGTCTAGAGATAGAGGGGGAGAGAAAAATAGAGGTAGAGACAAAGACAAAGTGATAGAGGAAGAGGTCTAAGACAAATAGATAGATAGAGGTAGAGGGAGAGATAAAGATAGAGAGAGATAGGGAGGGAGATACGAAGATAAAGAGGAAGAGATAGAGAGATATAGAGAAAGAGGATATATATGGTGAGATTGAGTGATAGAAAGATAGATATATAATGAATTATAAAGAGGGGAAGATGGGGAGAGACACATAAATATAGACAAACAAAGAGAAGTAGAGATAGACAAATAGAGATGGAGAGAGGGAAAGAGAAATAGGGGGAGATATAGAGAGGGAAAGAGAAATAGGGGGAGATATAGAGAGGGAGATAGAAATAGGGAGAGAGATATATGAGAAGAGAAAGAGGGAGATTGAGATATACGAGAAGAGAAAGGGAGAGAGGTAGAGATAGAGAGATAGATAGGGGGATAGGCAGAGTGAGGGAGTGAGAGATGTGGAGAGATAAAGAGAGGGCGAGATAGAGTGAGGGAGATAGATAGGTAGAGGGAGAGATAGAGAAGAGGGGGAGAGAGGGAGAGAGAGGAGAGGGGGGAGAGAGGGAGAGAGAAGAAGATAGGGGTGAGAGAGAGATAGCTCAATATATAGAGAGGGAGAGGGAGAAATATAGATAAAGGACAATATAGAGAGATAGTGAGGGATAGGGAAGGAAGCAAAGAGATAGAGAGATAGAGGTAGAGAAAGATATGGATATAAAGAGATAGATAAATGATTGAGAGAGACAAAGAGAGAAATATATAATTATTAATTTAATTTGTACTATATAAAAATATATTAATTATTAGCTATAATAATTTTATATATTTAATAAATTTTATTATAGAATACAATATATAATAATATAATTATATTATATAACTTAATTTGTATTATATAAAATACATATTATATATTAAGTATACTTAATAATTTATATTATTATAAAATTATATAATTAAAATTTTGTATTGAGTAAAAGCATATTAATTATTAGTTATAATAATTATATATTTTTATATTTATTAATTATAATGATTTTATATTTATATGTAATAATTTTTATTATAGAATAGAATTTATAATAATAGTATAATTTGTTTATATATAATTATATATATATTATAAAACATAATTATATTATATAATTTAATTTGTATTATATAAAATATATATTATATATTAATTATGCTTAATATTTTTTCATAATAAATTTTATTATAAAATTAATAAATATATATGTATTAAATATTAATTATTAATTAGTATTTTTAATATTTAGTAATTTTCATTATAGAATACATTATATTACAATAATAACATTAACAAATGAGAGGGCCTGCATGTTCATCATTCAACATGTACACACCTGAGTTGGCCTAATGGTGGAGAACTTGTACTCTTGAGAGAGAGGTCACAAGTTCAAATCCTGTAGGGGTAAGGTATGTAAACCTCGTACTGTGGAGCACGAGTTATATGCCTCCCTCATATTGGGAGTACAAGGAGTCCCATACACTGTAAGCCATTTTTAGACCCAAAAATAGACCGCAAGGGGTAACAGACCGTTTGGTATTGTGGAATATAAAAGGACCTTTCCTTTCCTTTCTCATATTTCAAAACTGTAAAGACAAGCACACAAAAAAAACATCAAAATTAGAGAAAAAGAAAATAGAAAAATTGTTATGACATATACACAAACAAATCAAATCTCCCTTCGCTCTCGAACCACCAGACCTTATGATTTTTTCACAATAATTTAAGAAAGAGTTCCCTATTCGTTCAGAAACCTCAAAACACCACTCAAAACTGATAAATTTGTACAAGAAAACATAAATTTTAAAGTTGACTAGAGTATTTGAAGAGCTAGGGTGTTTCAACTCGATAACACATTTGCATACTTCTCGAAGAGGTTAAGGTATGTAAACCTCATATTGTGGAGCACGAGTTATATGCCTCCCTCATATTGGGAGTACAAGGAGTCCCATACACTGTAAGCCAGTTTTAGACCCAAAAACAGACTGCAGGGGGTAACAAACCGCTTGGTATTGTGGAATATAAAAGGACCTTTCCTTTCCTTTCTCATATTTTAAAACTGTAAAGACAAGCACACAAAAACAACATCAAAATTAGAGAAAAAGAAAATAGAAAAATTGTTATGACATATACACAAACATATCAAATCTCCCTTCACTCTCGAACCACCAAACCTTATGATTTTTTCACAATAATTTAAGAAAGAGTTCCCTATTCGCTCAGAAACCTCAAAACACCACTCATAACTGATAAATTTGTACAAGAAAACATAAATTTTAAAGTTTACTAGAGTATTTGAAGAGCTAGGGTGTTTCAACTCGATAATGCATACTTCTCGAAGAGGTTAAGGTGCACCCTTTGTGGCACCAGCTTCGAACTCACCACCATTTTGTTGATGAATGTATATTTAAATAAAAGAAATTGCAATTAAAATTGGTTAGTTGGTTGATCGAGTTAAGCATGCAATGTAAAATAAAAATTCAATTGACAAAAAGAGCCTTGTGTCATCTGTTTAAAAGAGGAAGAAAACACAAATTGTTGTGCAAATGAGTTGAAGTCGGAAACCCTCTTTAAAAACTCTTGATGTTGTGTCCAGCACACGTGGGCGTATATAGTACACTTTTTGTTTATGTGGTTTTGTTAAATGAGGTTTGGGTCAGGAACTGAGAAAAATATATGGATAAGAGAAGACAAGTTACTTTCTAAACCATGTGGTAATGGAGTCTATCAATTGTGTGATTAATATGTGTGAGTGGCATCCACTGGAATTAAACGGTAGGATTTGCATTACTATCGTAACAGTGATTGTGAACTTTCCTGATTGTCGAAGCAGAGTCGTGAAACAACAATGAATGAAATGGAGAAATTACAGATATTGTGTTCAACGTGTTTTGAAGACATGGTCGACTGAGACGACTTAGCACTTGCATCCTTCTTGTACAGTTGCATCTGGCGACCAATAAACAATGTACGAGAAAATAGCTCTGTCAAATCACAAGTAAACTTTCCAAAAACGACAAAAAAATCAACGGTTGTAAATGGTTCAACCAACTTGCAAGGCTTATTTGCGTTTGTCCACCATCTCTAGACAAAATGAGCTCCATGAAGCTCAAATAAGGATACGTCTTTGATGTAAAAATAATCAAATGGTGGTCAAGATGGAGCCATACTTGAACACATGAGAACCTATGAATGTTATATAAAAAATATAACTACAATCATGAAGAAGTGAAATAAATATTTTTTTGTCTCAAATAAAATATCATAATTATCCACTATAAGTGTGTCATTTATAAAATAAAATGCCCATTTAATAAAATAAGACACTAATTAAATAAGTATTGTTATCATAGTGAAAAAATATTGTTCTTATGTGTACAACTATTGGGGTAGGAATGTACAAGCATTGGAGTATTTCATATTAATAGTTTGTTCTATCACAAATATAAAAGGTGAGCACAATAAACACCTTGTATTTTCCCATGAAATGTGAAGGATTTTCAAAAAGTTTTAGTATTCAACTATTGGTCCATTTTTGTTTGATATAAGTTGCATTTTAAATAATTATGTGTTGTTTTTATAATAACAATTTTTTTTTGTGTTCAACTATTGGTCCATTTGTGTTGGATATGTAGTGTAGAAAAATGTATCCATTTTATATTTTCACACTTGTGTAAGCCCTCCTAATTAATTTGGACTTAATTGTGTCTTAATTTAGTGTTGTAAAGTGTACCCCTTTACACTTTCACACTCATTTAGGACTCCTTTAAAATTAATTGAGCTTAATTATGCCTCAATTGGCCCCTTAATTCATTTACCAAGCCTATTTAATTGCATTTTCTGAAAAGGAAACTCGACATTCATTAATGTCTTAACATAACACTTATCATTGAGCAATGTGTGTCCTAGGTTCAGGAACCTAGGACCAGCGAATGGGTTCTCCCTTGACCTTAGGACCTAAATTTAAATTATTATTTTTGCAGTATTTTAATATCTCTAAGTGTATATTCAGATGTCGGCTTGTGATATTTGAATTTTGAGAAATTGAGAATATGTATCTATAAATATAAGGTCATTTCACTACGTTTCACCTAGAGTTTTCAAGCTAGAATTGTTTAACAAGCATTCCTAAGGAAAATGTTGTGATCAAAGGCATTCAAGAGAAGTTTTATTAGAGTTTTATTGCAACAATCAAGATCCAATTGTCATATCAAAGTCTTCTTGCATCATGCATTTTTTTGGAGCTTATATGGTGATGTAGGTTTTATGATCCATTCAAGCATTTAAAGCACTATTTCAAGCATGATTCAAGGTTCAAGATCCACATCCGTTGAAGCCATTTCATGCAAGTTGCAGACTTACATTCTAAGGTTTATTCAAGGGTTTGTTGAGTAGTAACATAGATTTATTCATTTTTCATTCCCTCTTTCATGTCTCATTTCATTTCAAGGTTTGATTACAAAAACAAGGTTTGACCAAGGCAAACCCCTATTCACTAAAATAAAATAAAAAAATCCCTTTCATGTTGTGTTTGCAGATCTAGGTGGAAGAAAGCTTGAAGATCTCTTGAAGAGAAAAATTGAAGTTGACAAAGTTGCAAAAGTTGTCATCTCACAAAAACCCATCTACAAAATTTATTTTTGAATTTCTGACACTGAAACCCGAAGAATTTGGAAGTACAGAGATAGGACCAGAGGCTCCCGAAAGTTGCAGAAGAACCCTAACAAAGGACCCATTCACCCTTGGGTGAATGAGTCCCAGATCAACTTCAAAAACTGACTTTTAGTGAAAGGTATACTCAGACCTGCCCTTCTCTGATCTAGAATTTGATTGTAGGTTCTATCAGTATTGAATTTAATCTTTCTGTTTCAAGTGTTGAATTGCATTTTGGTGTTAGTTTACTATGTTTATTTTTCTCCCCAAAGTGTTGTTTGACCTTGACCCTCATCCCTCAATCGTAAGGAAATCTAAAGATTCCCACTTTGACTTGATTCACCTAAGGGTTGATAATCATTTCATTGTGTGGATCTCATTTCCTAATGAAATTAGAGAAGTAAGACGCCTTCTCCCTCTTTGGATCCACAAATCCATTTTGGGAAAACCCTAGAACCTATTTTTCTTCATTTCATTTTGGTGAACTCGATTATTTGAACAATTTAATTTTTGATTTGGAGTGCATTCAAACCCTATATCTAGGATTTGCATTAATTCATTGCATTTATGGTTTCTAGATTTGGCATAAAGTTGCATTGCATTTTAGGTGTAAACTTGAATTTTGCATTCATTTTAAATCTGAAAATTTAACAAAAATCGCATCATATTAGATTGATTTTGCATAATATTTACATAATATCATACTTTTAGTTACTTAAATCAGAAAATTGAGTCAAAATTGCATTTCAAAAAGTGTCATATAGTTCATCATTTGTCCTTCATTTCACTTGCATTTAGACATCAAATTCTAGAAAATTTTGTCATAGAAGTTATAGTATGAGACTTGGAATAGAGAACACATGTAATCACTTTGAAATTGCATTTCTCATTTCTAAAAAACCCTGTATTAGGACCCATTTTTCCATGGGCGAATGAGTCAGGGCCTATAAAAACCATCTTTTCTAATATTTTTTTGGTTTTCTGCATTTCCTAAAGCTACTGATAACCCATTTTATCAGTTTGGAAGTTTTTAGGAATTTTTTTTTATGCATTTCGGTCTAAACATCCATTTAGTGGTCATTTTTAAATCATTCCAAAATTATTTTAGTTGTGAAAATCATCAGATCTGCAAATTTTTACATTCCTAAAACTTTACATAATATGGATAAAAGTATTTTTCACTTTTGGATACATAATGTTTACATTCTTGACGCTTTGTATAAGTTGGATAAAAGTAATTTTCACTTTTGGATATACAATGTTTACATTCTTGAAGCTTTGCATAAGTTTGATAAAAGTACTTTTCACTTTTGGATACATAATGTTTACATTCCTAAAGCATTGCATAATTTGAATAAAAGTACTTTTCATTTTAGGGAACACAATGTTAGTATCTTACCTTTCTAAGTATGCTAAGCAAAACTTCATCAACAAGCATGTTATTCATTATCCAAACATCTCTCCCACTTATGATAATGTTTTAGTGAAGGAGAATACAATAGTGGACAATCATGACAATCAAATTTGGTCTTCTCCTAATGTCTCTCCTATTTGTGAAGAAGATATTTTGGTGTTAAAAGATCCAATCAATGAGAGTAATCAAAATTCTATTTGTTTCTCCTCCCCTACCTCTCCTACTTGGGAAAATATTGTTGAATACAATGATGAGGCCATTGACACATCCCCTAATACCACTTTGCCTACTTCTCCTATTTGTGAGAATAATTTGATACAAGAGAATACCATCATCGATAAGCAAGACAATTCAACCATTGATAACTCCCCTACTTGTGATGAAATTATTTTAGAAGAACCAACCATGTTGAATGTCATGAAAATCTAGTTTGTTTCTCTCCTAAAAACTCTCCTACTAGGGAAGATATCATGGTGCAAGAAAATGACAACATTGACACATGTCTTTCAAACAATCTAGTAATGTGGCTCCCTTAGATAAAGATTATGAAGTGACATTAGACTCCCCTTTGCTAAGAGATCATGAAAATAAGGATAATTTTGTTGAGGTTATGAAAATTAGAACTCCCTCGAGTCCTCTAATTCTTAGAACTCCTACAAATCCTTTAATTATTGGACGGTCCCCTAAGCCTTAACTTATCCTCTATCCACCCTTGCAACAACCACAAGTTTAAAACAAACCTCTACTTATCCTAACCACCTCAACACAATGTTTCATAGAAACCAAGTTATAATATCGTTGCTCACACATATAATACAAGTAACAATAGGCAACCACAAATGATTCCTACTTCATTAACATTGCCTCAATCTATATTTCCTAGTGCTCCTCATTTTCCTTTACTTAGTGGAAAGGAGTACGATCTTATTGAACAACTTAAGGATACTCTGGCTAAGATATCCTTATGGGATCTTATTCAAGCCTCGCCTAGTTATCATAATATGCTTCAAAGTGCTTTACAACAAGTTCCCATCCCTCCTAATGTGAAACCAAATGACATAGAAACCCTAATTCAAGGAACAAATTTAGACATTGTTTTCCACCAAAGTGAGCTCCCTCATTTGGAAGTGAAAAAAATATGAAGCTTTTATGATAATAGCTATTGTAATAGGACTGGGATAAAGATGGCCCTTATTGACAATGGCTCGACCCTTAATGTGTGTAGCATAAACCTTTTGGATAAAATTAAAGTAGACAAAAGCCAAATACAACCAGTCTCTTTATCTATCTATGGACTTGATAATGTAGGAAAACAACCACTTGGTGTGATCACATTACCTATTATAGTTGGAAAGGTCATATTGCAAACTCTTGTTTGTGTCATTCCTAATAATCTTTCATATAATCTTCTCTTGGGTAGACCTTCAATTCATGCAATGAATGGGGTACCTTTGAAACTCTTCATTGTAAAATGAAGTATGTCTACAACAATAAAGTGTATACAATCAAAGTTCACCCTAAACTGTAAAGTTGTTTACACATTGACAAAGATAAAGAAAGTCCGTTGAAAACATAAGTATATCCCATCCAAGAAAGACAAAAAGATAAGTTCCCTAAACCCTTCACAATGTTATCGGTGGATGATTTGGGATCATTGGATTTCACACCTACATTCATGGGAGAATACAAGATTACACACAAATCATAAAAGGAGGGAAAAAACAAAAATTGTGTCAACACAAGTTGAGTCATCAAAAACACATGAGTCTATAAATTTTAGCAAAGAAGAAGAGAACAATTACACATCTACATATGGCAAGTGTGATCATGAGAAATCACCAAATCCAAAAGAAATGGAAAAGATTTATGGAAGAGGTTATGAACTTATGAAACAACTTGGTTACAATGGAAAAGGATGTGGTGCTAGAGAACAAGGTATTTGTGTCCCTATAGAGCCCAACACGCAAGAAAAAAATAGTGGTCTCAATTATTGTCCTTAGAATGAAACAAAAACATCAAAAAAACCTTCACTCAATACCAATGCCATCACAAAATATTCCTCTAAGCCAACTTTAACTTTGGTGCATCCTAAATCAATAGATACTACATGTGGGAATATCTCATTAGACATGCATAAAATTGATATTTTTTCTAATCATTATAATCAATAACATTAGTTGTTGCTCCTTTTCATGTGGTAGTTGTAGTGTCATAGTATATTCACTACCATACATGAGGGTATAAACTTGGCTTTATGCAATCATTATTTCTTTTTGTAAGGAGCAGCATATTATCATCCATTTTTGGCTCACATTTTTCCATTGGGGGGAAAGAGGTTAGGTAGCCTTGTCCTAGTATGGCACTTGTCATTGTCTCTTTTGGCTAATTGACCACCTTCCATATATATATAAGAGCAAGTTTGGTATGTGAATGACATGCCTTAAGTTGGCTCGCATGTGACGTACTTTCTTTCTACATGTTATCTTTAGCATTGCATTTTGGGAACAACCCATTCTTTTTCATGGTGTAGCTTCATTTAGAAACATATGACTCTGAATAGGGATTTTTGAATAAGCTCTCATGTCTTCTTCATTGTTAGCATTGATTATCTGCTACTTGAAATTAATTTCTCACAACAATGGTGTTAGCAATTTCTTTAAAGTGGAGGCATACATTGGCATTATTATTTTGTTGAATTTTTTAACATTCCTTATGTTTCATTGTGCAATTTTATTTCTTCTTATGATGTGTCTTTTTCTTGGTGGTGTCATTGGGTTTGATGTCCTCTGAGAGTGTGATCTTTCTTGGCATACGACTTTCCTCTTAGTGTTGTTATGCATTGCATTTCCTAAGTTGTGAATCTTTTATCCTTGACTTGTCCTCTCTTGGAGACATTAGCCATGATGTTCCCTAAGAGGAGACCTTACATGAACTAGGTAAAATCCCTTTGAAAAAACTTTATTTGTATTTTTTTCATAAGTGTTTAGCATAACACAACTTGTTAACCTTATGAAGCTTGAAGTTCATATTTTTGTGGTGCCTTATTGAAGTTATCAGAGGGATAGCTTTGGTATGGTATGGGAATAAGATTCTCTCATTTTCCACCCTTTGGGGGCTCACCTAGTGGATAGACTGAGGTTCCATTAGTCTGTGTGAGTGTGTGTTGTTGTTTGCATAGTGGACATCGCGTTCTACTTGTGAACGTTTTTGGACAAACAACTGAGGCTTGATCCACATCATGTTGGACAAACAGTCAAGGCTTGATCCACCTTTTTTGGTTTTAACCTTTTCTTTTTCTTTCATATTGTATGATTGAGTAATCTTATTGTTGCTGCATACATATGTTTTGAATGTCTACTTTAGTGAGTTTGACACAAGGTCACCCTCTCACTAAAGTGGGGGCTAAATTTAGTGTAGAAAAATGTATCCCTTTTACATTTTCACACTTGTTTGGTCCCTCCTAGTTAATTTGGACTTAATTATGTCTTAATTTAGTGTTGTAAAGTGTACCTCTTTACACTTTCACACTCATTTAGAGCTCCTCTAATTAATTGAGCTTATTTATGCTTCAATTGGACCCTTAATTCATTTTCCAAACCTATTTAATTTCATTTTCCGAAGAGGAAACCTGACATTCATTAATTCCCTAACATAACAATTCTAATTGAGCAATGTGTGTCCTAGGTTTAGGGACCTAGGACCCATTCTCCCATGGGAAAGTGGGTCCTCCCTTGACCTTAGGACCTAAATTTAAATTATGTTTTTGGCAGGATTTTAATATCTCTAAGTGTATATTCAAATGTTGGCTTCTGATATTTGAATTTTGGAAAATTGAGGATACTTATTTATAAATATAATGTTATTTCACTATGTTTCACCTAGAGTTTTTGAAAGCTAGAAGATTTCAAGAAGCATTAATCAGGAAAATATTGTGATCAAAGGCATTCAAGAGAATATTTATTAGAGTTATATTGCAACAATCAAGATCCAATTTTCATATCAAAGTCTTCTTGCATCATGCATGTTTTTGGAGCTAATATGGTGATGTAAGTTTCATGATCCATTCAAGCATTCAAAGCACTATTTCAAGTAAGATTCAAAGTTCAAGATCCACATCCATTGAAGCCATTTCATGCAAGTTTTAGACTTACATTCCAAGGTTTATTCAAGAGGTTTTTAAGTAGTAACATAGATTTTTTCATTCTTCATTCCCTCTTTCATGTTTCATTTCATTTCAAGGTTTGATTACCAAAATGGGGTTTGACCAAGGAAAACCCCCATTCACCAAAAAAAAATTCCCTTTCATTTTGTGTTTGTAGATCTAGGTGGAATAAATCTTGAAGATCTCTTGAAGAGAAAAATTGAATAAGTTGAAAAAGTTACAAAAGTTGTCATCTCACAAAAAATCATCTACATAATTTATTTCTGAATTTTTGACACTGAAACCCGAAGAATCTAAAATTTCAAAGATAGGAACAGAGGCTCTCGAAAGTTGCAAAAGAACCCTAACAAAGGACCCATTCGCCCTTGGGCAAATGAGTCCAAGATCAGCTTCATAAATTGACTTTTGGTGAAAGGTACACTCAAACCTACCCTTCTCTGATTTGCAATTTGATTGTAGGTTCTATTAGTATTGAGTTTAATCTTGTTGTTTCAAGTGTTGAAATGCATTTTGGTGTTAGTTTAATAGTTTTAGTTTTTCTCCCCAAAGTGTTTTTTGACCTTGACCCCCATCCCTCAATCATAAGGAAATCTAAAGATTCCCAAGTTTTGACTTGATTCACCTAAGGGTTGATAATCATTTCATTTACATGTGGATCTCATTTGCTAATGAAATTAGAGAATTAGGATCCCTTTTCCCTCTTTGGATCCACTTTTCCATTTTGGGAAACCCTAGAACCTATTTTTCTTCATTTTAGGATATAAAAGCTAGAGATAACAAATATTTATGCTTACCAATAGGTATTTGGTCCATTGGTGCAGGGCACCATGTTGATTTCATGCCTCCATGAGGCAATTTTGTAATGTTTGAATCTTGGTCATGTTTCTTTCGTAAAAAGGTCATGTTGAGACCATTTTAAATGCATTTGAGTCATTACTAGGTTTCTAGGAGGTCTATGAAGTCAAATTGTAAAAGTTGTCATTTGTTGCAAAAATGCAAAAAAAAATGGAATGTGAAGTCATTTTGTAAAAAGGAAGGTAGTTGGTCAGTTGAAACTCAAGGGGTAGTTAGAAAACTATTGTAACATCTTTAAAAGAGCCTTGTGAAGGTGAGGAAAGGGGAGATCAATTGTATTGTGGAGAAATTTTCAATAAAACACCCAATTTTTTGCAGATTTAACATTTTCTTGTTGTTCTCAGGAATGGTACTAGTCCATACAATACTTTAAAATGAATCTAGTTTGAGTAAATTTCATTGAGTTTCAAGTTTTTTAGAGCCACTTTTCTGAGGGCAGTCCAAAAACCCTAATTTTAAGGGTTTGAGAGTCAAATAATAGCATAAATAGCCATTACACTGATGGAAGCCTTTGTAAATTGGTGGAATGCATTAGTTTAGGTTGTTTTTCAATTTGATTTTGTTTTCATATGCAAGGGAAAGCAAGTTGCATAAGTTTTGTTGCTGCCCTAGGTGATTTTTCATGATTTTCATGCTTGAATTGATGGCTAGAAGCTAGGGTTTGTTAAAAAGGCTTTGGAACATAGTGGAAAATGGTTTAATAAGCATGTGTAGACCATATTTTATGTGTTGGAGGTGTTAGTGAGGTGAGTAGAAGGCTAGAGTTCATAGATCCAATATTGACCTTGTGAAATTAGCTTAATTAGGTCTCCTTGAAAATGGGACAGTCAAATTTTGGAAAGTACTTTTCAAAGTAACCATAGTTGGTTTTTTGATATGTTCAAAAGGGCTTTAATGGGTACTAGAATATATGTTTATTTTTTGGAAACCCCACTTTCTTGGAAAGTTATGATTAGTTTTTCCCTTTAGGAATACTACAAGCAATTAGGTCTCTTGGTGTGAGCGATGGAGGAATTGAAGAACCAACATTTTAAGAGATTTTTATTGGCTCGATCCTATCAAAACCATGTTGTTCAAGGTGTGGTAAAGGTTTAGTGAGATTTTGGTGTCTTGGAACCACTTTTAGTGCATTTGAAGGCCTTGTAATCAAGTTGTATTGAAGAAGAGTTTGTGATTATTTGGTTGAGCAGTCAAGATCTTTGTTTGTATCTTTGGAAACCTTTTCAAGTCCACTATTCTTTGCATCAATTTAGGTTGCATATAAGTTTTAGTTTAAATAAAATAATGATATTCTACAAGCAACAAATGATATTTTCTTTTCAACTACTAGGGGTACCATGATTAAGTTTCGATTGAATCTTTTAAAAGTCCAATTTTGGACACTTCTCAATAGATGTGTTGATGTGGCAAGTTGTGTGATGAGTCACACCTCAAAACCTTAGTTATAGATAGATAAGAGGTCATTCCACATTTCAAAAAAAAGTTCCTACAATATTCCATGCAACTGCTACATGCTCACAAAGATAGCTCGCATGACTACTGGACCCTGTCCCCTATGTGAATTCTTATATGTATTTTCTTCACACTATCACTGTTCTCTTTTGTCATTTTTTTAAGTGTTTTTTTTCTCTTTTGCAAACTGGAGTTTGAAAAACATGATGATTAAACAAGGGGCCTTGAAGGAAAATTTAACTCTGGTATGCTAGGGGTCTACAGTAAAGTAGACACAAATTTCAAAAGAAAAAAAACTTCCAAAATCCTTCAGGCTAGTAGCGTGTGTGGTGAACAACTCTAAAATAATAAACGGGTCCCAAACACAATGTAGTGGTCCTGTGTTTAGTTTCTTATATCCACAAGGTTTGAGATCTCCTTGGGTTCACATTTTTCATTTAACAAATGGACCTACAACTTCTTACCATAGTATTTCAATAGGAGATTTGATGTAATACCCCTCCTCTTACTGTTTGGATTTATTAATTTCTATGCTTTAACTTGATACGTTGATACTATGATGATACTATTATGGTTTGATTTGGTTGGTTTGAAGGTTGATGATGTTATTCCTTTAGTGGACATGATCATTTGATATGACATTATTAGTGTGATTTATGATACTTTGTGTTGGATCATTGTTTATTCAAATAGTTGTTCATTAATGTTTTATATGTCGATATGATAATTCTATGGTGATCATGTTATTTGAATTCTGTATTATTTTATAATGCAATGGTTTAATAATTAGTTATGATGCAGTAGTTAAGTAATCATGTTATCTTATGATCAATTTGGTTAGAAATGTTAGTTCGTCATTGATATTGTAATTGTTAGAATAGATTAGGTGAGAGGACAGTGTAGCATCACTCGTTCACGAGTGCCCTGCTACACTGCAATTCCTTCTCACAATAGGATGTTTGATTATATATATATACATGTGCTACTTGACATTTATTTAGATGCAGGATTGCAGGAATAAGTCTCGTTTCCACCTGCTTCGGCAGGACAGGGCGAGCAATAAATTAACCCAATGGGTAAAATGTTGAAAAAGGGAGTAGGTTTGGAAGTGTCCCCGTTCCAAGTCCGTCGTCCTGTTGTAAGTTGTGGTGTCATGACTGAAGTTTTGTCCTTGTCTTTATGTAGTTTGATTGTTGAGTATTTATTTAATTTATGGTTTGTGTTTATTTAATTAATCCTATTTTATAAGATAATTGATTAAAGTTGTCTTGTGGTTTTGATTTAATTGCGAGTTAGAAAAATGTTAAATTTAAATATATTATAAATTTAAAAAAAATAATAATAATTTAATTAATTAAAAGTGCAAATAATTATAATTAAATGAATATTGTTGAGAATAATTAGATATTATCTTATTATTAATAATAAATAGGAAAAATCATGTGCAGATAATATCTTAATTAAATAAATTATTTTAATTAAAATTATAGATAAGTGTGCTTTTAAAAGCGGGAAAAAGGACCAATAAGAGAGGAGGATTTTTGAGAAAAGAAAGCAGAAGAGCTTTATTGATTTTTATTTTGATTTATTATTTTTATGAGGAGATTATTCACACACAGAAGTTTTGGGCTCTGTTGTTTTGGATATGGAAAAATAATTGTTTTGGAAGAAAGATAGATTCGAAGAGTGAGCTGCAGGAGGAAATCGAGACGAGAGGAGGCTACATAAGGATTCTTCAACAAATGTGGGACTCCAGGTTTTCTTCTGTTAATTATTATTATTTCTGTTGTTCTTTGAAACAATATTTGTTTGTTGTGGTTGAGAAATTCATTGAAAGAGGTCCTGTGATTTGAAAACTTTGTTGTATTAAAACCCTTTGATCTTCTGTAGAAAATTTTAGTAAAACCCTTTCAAAATTCTTTAGTTTAGTAGTGAAAATTATTGTTTATAATAAAAATCATTGTTATTATGGATTTAAGTTATTTGCTCGATTAATTTTATATCTGTGTGAAGATCTAATTGTTCCCAATACTTATGCTATAAATTTTGGGTAATAAATATATTTACTTACCTATTTATATATATATTCATATGGATACATATTAAACAAATAAATATGTGTATTATAGATTTTAATCTATTATTTATTTTTATTGTTGTTGAAAACGAAATGGTTGAAAGAAAATTGTTTATGGAATTTTGTGTTCTTTCATTGTTATTTTTTTGTGAAATCCGAAATCGAAAATTAAATTAAACCTAAATGAAATGAAATTATATATATAATAAAATAAAATATAAATTTTTTATGGTTATTGGGGGGTGAACGGCCGACCGCGGTTGTACCGTCCACGGGCCCCAACTAGTGGCTGCAGTACGCAGTCACCACTGAGTGCGCACAACAGCTGAGGCTACTGGGCGCAGCTAGTGGGGGCTGCGTACCCCCTGGCCCACAGTACTATGCACTGTGGGTGCTGGCAATTCGACCCTTTAAAAAGTTTTAATTCATTTGTTTTTTTTTAAATTTCTTTTATTTAATTCAGTTTTTATTTATTAATGCAATTTCGTTTTTATTAATATTTAGTTTATATAAATATATAAATATATATATATATATATTATATATTATTTAATATATATTTATTATATATTATTTAATATATATATATATATATATTGAGTTTTTAATTCAATTTTTATTGTTATAATATTTGAATGTAATTTAATTTGAATTTGTTTTATAAAATAATTTTTGTAATAGGATTATATTAATTTTATTAAATGATTATTTTTATATATATGAACATTTGGGTAATAGTGTTGTTTTGTTGTAAATATGATTTTTAATATGATAAGAATAGGAGAAATTGCAATGTTTAATATAGTTGTGCAAATTAGGAATATATTAGGTGAGTTGAATTAAATTGGATTTCTTTCGAGTTGATGACTTTATTTATGGGAACGCTTTGGTTAGGGAAGTTAATTGTGAAATTTAGAGTAAATGATAGGGTTGTAAACACTTCAATGTTGGGAAATGAATTTGGTGTTTTTGATTGAGTAAATGCAAGATTGTAAACTGTGTTTGACTGGGTTTAGGAAACCCTAACATTAGATATTGAGTTGCCTGGAATGCTTTTCTATCATGTTTCTTTTATTCTCCGTGTCGGGCAAATGGGGTTAAGGGTCTATGTAAGTCTTCCAGAGAAGTTCTCTAGAGTGGGATGTTTTGTGTAGAGGTTCAATTTTGTGAATCGCCTTGGGAATAGTGTAGAGTCGTACTATGATGTTGTACCCAGTTTCCACAAACGGGGATTTGTGCCTCCTGGAAAATAGGAGAGGGTAATGAGATTTGTACCTCCTTTGGAAGGAGTGTGTTTTCGTATTTGGTTTCCTCCAGTGTTCGGAGTGAGTTTCCTTGTTTTGTTTCCTCCTTGGATTGGAGAGGTTATGTTGTCTAGTTATCTATTGTGGTATTGTACCTTGTGTGTTGTCGATAGGAGAGTGGCTCTTTGTGGGGGTCCGACACACAAAGGGGCGCCAGGGTAACTCACCTAGAGTTTAATTAAGTGATAATCTAAAAGAATTAATGGGGATTTTTCACACTAATAAAGATAAAGAATGTCTCTCTCGTGAAGCAAGTGAATGATAAGGCTCGAGATGAGATGGGACACATAGTTTTGCGTGAGGGTCCGGCGGCCGGTAGAGGCAAGCCAGGGTAACCCAGGATGGGGGTCCGGTAGCCTAGGAAGGTTGAGCCAGGGTGACTCATGGCAATTTATGCATGAAAATCTTCCTATGTCGACAGTTAATCAGTTATTGTGTGATGTTCATGATCTTTGTTCTCTGGAAGCATTGTAACCTCGTGTTAAGTGATATTGTGTTTGTAGTTGTTAAGTGACTTTGTGATTGTAGTTGTTAAGTGATATTGTGTTTGTAGTGGTTAAGTGATTTATTGGTTTCTCTTTGGTTATTGTTGGAAGAAGTCTTTGTTATTATGCCTTGAGTTTCATTGATGTTGTGAGTGTGACTAGTTGTAATTTGGAAAGGTGTTTTATTGTTATGTTCAGAAGTGATTTGTTGTTGTGCCTTTTGGATTTGTTGTTGTGAGTTCTCTAGGTGGTCTTTGATGTTAAGTTGTCTGTCGAGAGTTAGTATTGTGTTACGGTTAGGCGTGCTTGGTCGGGGACCCTTCCTTGTCTACTCCTAGCACGGGGGTGGTTGGGTGGAAGGTGCTTTGCACCCCGTTGGGTTTCCCTTTTAGTTGCAGATGTATCTTTTACTTGCAGGGTTTGGCGAATGTTGGTGATCCAGTGTCCTTATGTACCAGATAGATGTATATACTTTGGATGTAATTCATTTTTTTTGTATTGTCTCCCACGTGTGTTGGGATGACCTTATTGTAAATTGTATATGTGGTTATTGAGATGTATGTTCAGAGAGGTGTATTTTACTATCACTTGGATGTAATGTTTATTCAGGCTTTGTATTAATCAAGAGCGATCATTTGTAATAGTTGTGTTGTGTTGTGTTATACCTGTGGTAATATAAATGCTTCATATCTTTATAGTATCTTTCGTTGTCTTATGTACATATGTTATGAATATGGTTATTGGTTAATAGATATTGTAAATGATGAAATGGGAATGAATAGATTTACGTAATTGTTTAATTATTGTTATCTTATTATCGTTGTTATGGGTTAGTACAGTAATGTCACCCTGTGTACCCCAATGGAATTAGTCATGCAACTTAGTATATTGTTATATTAGAATACTTAAGTATGTTTATTATATTCTTTAAGAAAAAATTTATTCCGTTGTTATTAGTTCCTTTGGGGTTCGCATGGCGGGGCGTTACATTTGACATGATCTTGGAGCTCTTGCATGTTAGAATTCCCATAGGAAAACATAGTGAATATAGAGGAGAAATTGGTCTTCATGAATATTGTAGACATGGAAAATGTACCAATCATACCTGATCTTGATTTTACTAGCACTAGTTCGTCCTGAATCATCTCCTTTACTAACATCTTAATTAAATAATCCTTCTCATTTCATCTCTTAATTAAATAAATAAATTTTATTTGATTAAGTCATCATCTCCTATTAATTAAATAAATCATTTTATTTAATTAATCTTATAGTCCCTCTTTTTAATTAAATAATTCACTTTATTTAATTACTCTAAAGTCATCTCATTTAAAATAAATAAATTAATATTTATTTGATTTAATCTAACACCACCCTCTTTAATTAAATAAATCAAACCTTATTTAATTAAGTCTAAACCATTATTCATCTCATTTTAATTAATTTAAATCCTAAAATCTAAATCAAATTGTCAAATCAACTAACCTCCATTAAAATTAATCAAATCATGATTAATGCTAATCTAATCCCCCAATTCTCTAGATTTTGCAACTTGCACAATAAATCAATTAATTTGATTTATTATTTCTTCTATTTTCATTCAAAATGTCATCTTTATGGAATATACTTCAAATTTGAAATCTCCCCCCAAAAGGGACTTGTCCTCCAACATGGCATTAACTCCTCTTACATTGTCTCTCACATGTCTCCAACTTGGCATTTAAGACTCTTTCTTCTCCCTCCAACAAGCCAACTTTCAAATTTCAAAATCCACCTAATAGCATTTATCATGCACATTGACCAAAATGTGCTACAACTCTCTCCACTAGCATGTTGACAAGTGGCACAATGCCATTGGTCCATCTTTAATCCCACATTCATCCTATTCTTCAATCCTCCATCCTTCTTTGTTATAAAAAGATGCCTCCTCTATTGCATTTGATCATCCACAATCCATGTAAGATCACCATGCTCATTTGGATCCAAATTTCATCAAGTTTTTCATAGCATTTCATCACCATAGCTAGGTTATTGTAAATTTTCATCAAGAAGCATCAATCATCATTCAAGCTTGTAAGGAATTGGGAAAGGGCTACTTTCCACATCAAAATAGCACCAATTCCCCCATGAGATTGAGAGTTTGTTTTTTTTGAGCAAGATTACATAGTTTTCATTTGGTTTATCTCTTGTTTTCTTGTTCATTTCATTTCAAATGAGTTGCATGGGGAATGTTGATTTAGATTTGCATATTGGACTAATATTGTGTTGTTTCACTGATACATTTTGACTCAAATTTCGATGAAAGTTTGTCAGAATTTTGATGAACTTTCATCAAAATTATTTCGTCGATTTTTCGAAGAACTTTGAAATGTCAAAATTTTGACCCAGCCGACGATGTTGGGTCAAAATTTTAACGTTTCAAAGTTCGTCGGAAAATCGACAAAATAATTCTAACGAAAGTTCGTCTAAATTCTGACGAACTTTCATCGAAACTTGAGTCAAAATGTATCAGTGTTTGTTTGTGTTTGTGCAGGTCTAGGTCCACCATTCACATTTTGGCGCTAGGAGGGAAAATCTCAAGTTCTTAACACGTTTTTTAACAAAATTTTGTGTTTTTGTATTTTTTGTGTCTACAGGAAACTGCACCGCTATCAGTCCAATTGCGCCATACAACGACACTAACTAGTCCAGCGGTGCCATACAACGATGCTGAAAACTTCAAACTCCGTCATTGTGTCTTCCCACCCATAAATTCAAATTTTCAAACTCCGACACTGGGCCATTTTCTTGTTAAATTTTTCAAATTACAAACTACACCGTTGATAGAAACAATGCCGCAATCGCGCTGTCTGTCCCTATTGTAGAGCGCTACTGTCAGTCCTAGTAGCACCATATAGTGTCACTGATCTCTTTAAACTGTGATGCATATGCGAGTTGCGCCACTAGGGTGGGGTAAAAAGTTGATTTCCAATTATTTTGACATGTGCCTTTTTGTCTTTGATCATTTTGAGCTATTAACCTATTTTCTGCCTCTGTGTTTCTTGGACTAATCATTTTTTCTAGGTGGAGTCAAGGGAGTAGCAAGGAGAAGTTTGAAGTATAACATCATTTATCTATTGTATCAAGTGTCTTTAGACACTTTTGGAAGCAATTATAATTCCAAGTCTAAAGGAATTTATCTCTTCAAGCTCTTTAGGAATCAATAGATTTCAATTTGGATTTAAAACGAACAAGACAAAAGGATTAAAATTGAACCTTAGGCAAGTTACTATATTTTGTTTAAGGTTTAACAATTGAACAAGCAACTTTTACTTTTCCTTTTGGTGCTTAAAAAGAATCAAATTCTTGCTTTGAAGGATTTAAAATGAACAAGTGCTTTCATGTTTTGTAATCACTTACCTAAAATAATATCATCTAAAAGGCGTATGCACTTCTCTCGCGCCTCACGACAATCTTGAGAATCAAAAGGATTTTGGTGATATTGGGTTGTGTAAGTGATTTCTTCCACACTTCATTTGGGTTCTTAAAATTGGACAAATCTTGCGAGTGTGAGTGGAACATATTGCGTTTGTTCTCTCTTTGTTTCTCAACGAAGATTTGATTGAAATACATATATGTTTGCTCACTTTTGTTTATCTTAGAGGGCCTTCCTTGTGGGAAAAAATAATCACCCAAGGGAACGGCCTAACCGACAAAACGCTAAAGCCAAGTGACTTCCAACTAGTATATAAGTGTGGGTACTTGAGGAAAGTTTAAGTATCACGATGATTGTTCTGACAAGAAGGGAAACAATGGTCTCTTGCCGCATGGATGATCCCCCACAAACGAAATGCCTTTATTAGAACCTCTTGTTTAGAAAGTCCAAATCCTTGATCTATTTGTTGGTGCAAGAACGGTTGTTCTGAAGCCATCCCACATTTTTACAACTCTTAGTAGAGATGAGAAATATGCCATGGGAGTTTCATGGGTATTGATGCTTTGATGACCCGAGAAGGGGGAGCCTGTGTGGTCAAGCATCTAATCATCCACTAAGAGTAGGTGTAGCTGGATTTATCCAAGTGGGAACTCAACAAATACTATCTTTCATTATCCATAGGGTTGTGCATGTTCTTGAAATCGAAAACACTTTGCTTGGATTGTAAACATTGGGAAAAGAAACATTAAACATGATCATCAAATTTCAAACCCTTTAGGAAGCAAACACCTTTGACAAAATTCAAGTGTTATTGCTTGCCCTAAGGATTCTATCCTTAGAGGTTTCTAAGTATTTGAATTTATATCTCCATTTGCTCACTGAAGTCAACAATAGGAAACTTTTTCCTTAATTTCTTTGATTTCCACGTAAAGTACTTTGTGGGATAAGAAGAAGTTAGGACATTGGACATCTAGTTTGAAAATCTAATCAAGAGAGTGTCTTTGGTAAAAAGAATTCATTAATCAAGATGAAATCAATTGAACCCCACACATGTGCTTGTTTATCTTTTTTCTTATGGTCTTTTGAGCAAACATTGATCTTTTGGTTTGAAGTACTCTTAGGGAAAAGCATGTTCTTCAAAACCTTGGTCTTGTAAACAATTCCCTCTTAAGTTCATTTAGGATCAAAACAACCAATCATTTCATCCATCTCAAACATCAATCAAATCCCATCTCAAACAACTTTTGAACCATTGGAAAAATCATTCATACTAGACTTTTGGAAAATCCTTTAAAACAAATCAAAATCATCTTGTTTAACTAGGTGTGTGTAGATGAATCCTTCTTCATACACATAGTTAATTAATCATCTTGTGGACAAGTTTATTTCAAGACAACATCTAACCTCTTGGATTTTACGAGTTCATTATCAAATCCAAATCAAATCAAAAATAAAAAATCCAAAAGTCCTAAAGTCTAGTATCCCTCCAAGGTTCCTAAAAGTTCAGCACCCATATCATTCACCCTTTTCATCCTTCATCTCATCATTGGTCCTAAATCCCTTAGAAGTCAAAAACATCAAAACACAAGAAGAACATGGAATATAAACTTGATTCATACATCATGAGTGGTCTAAACCAACCAAACTATCAAATCCTTACAAAACCAATGGATTATCAAAACTCACATTTATACAATCCATACATGGGATCATTATCTCCTACAAACCTCAATGGTACAACAAATGTGAGAACACCTTTCCCTATGGTAGATTTAAATCAAAGTCCAAACTTACAAATCTATCAACCAAACACTCAATACATGAGTCTTCAAGTAAGCAACAATATCCCACCAAATCCATACATGCCAAATGTGAATATACCAAGTGCAACTTTACCAATCATGAACATTTTGAATCCACACTTGGTAAACTTGGGGATAGATATTTTTGCTAATCATACAAATTTTGTTCAAATTCCAAACAAAATATTAACAACTCCATGTATTGATCCAAGACAAAGTAACACCATACAAAATAAAAGTTACCTAAATCAAGGCAATGGGATTCCCAACCACAACAATGTTCAATTTCAACCTATAATAGCAAATCACATCATCCCAAATCAGGACATTGTCCAAAATCAATTTGTCCATGATCCCATACAAACACAAGTGTACATTCCAAATCTTCTTGAACAAAATCCAAATCAGTTGTATCAAGGGTGTCAAGATCAATTTTTTCTAAATCAATTCATTGCGCCAAGATCAATCACCACATCTCCAAAATCAATCACCACAAGGTCAATTTAAAGCGCAAATCTCACAAGGTAACAAATGAAAATACACACCACTTGGGAGACCAATTGAATCAGTCATACAACAATTAGTACAAGAAAATCTCATCAAAATCCCCATCTATAAGAACTATCAAGAACACCTAGTTAAACCACCAGGGTATAACGAGAAGCACCTTTGTGATTTTCACAAAGTAAAGGGACACACAACATCAAGTTGTATTCGACTCAAAAATATCATCCAAGACCTTATTGATAAAAAAATAATAACTGTTAGGGACAATGATTAGGATTCAACCACTAGTGATAGCAGTGACAATCTCTCCGCTACAATTGTTCAAAACAATGATCAAGATCTATCCATCAATGAGCACCTTGAATATCTTTCCACCTCATCCAATGATCAACTCAACATACATCAAAAGCCACTTCTTGATCCATCTACCATTAATCATGTTGAAAATGTCTCTACATTACCTAATGAGTTAGAGGACATATCTCAAGAATTTATCTCAAAGCATGATCAACATCTTTCACCAAAGTCTAGCAATGGTCCTTTCCAAGACATATTGACATGCTTCGACCTCATGGTTGTAGATATTGAAGGAATCTTCAACTCAACATTTGATCCAAGTTCACTCAAAGATCAAGAGGATATTGAGACACTTCCCATGCCTAATGAATATATCAAAGAACCCTTTGTAAGAAAACCATCCTTTAAAACTGACCCATGTCAAGAACTTGATCCAAAGCATGCCAAAATCAATTCCAAGATTAATCAAGATCAAGAATTTGTATCTCCAAGATACTACAATGATCTAATGGAAACTCTCCTATCTATACAAGATGTCGCAAATGATGATCATATCCACATAGCACATACTCCTCCATCTACCCATGATATGCTTTCTTTGGATGGACACATAGATGATCTTCATTAAGAACGGGATTCCTTTACTTCTGGCATTATTGAACAAAAAGATTAGGTTATTGATTCCTACAGTCAAATTGAGTTGTCAACATAAGGATCAGATATATCAGAAATTCATACTAAGGACATCATGCATTATCCACTCAAGGAAACAAGTCCGACAAAATAGGATATTTCAGAGTTAGTAGAGCAACAAATTAAAATAACGTCATTTGTAGTGGTCGTTTATTAGAGAATTCTTACTGAGCAAGACATCTCAAAACAATCAGAATCAAGGAACAAATGTGCTACTACCACCATACTGGGGGCAACTATGCCTCAAGTAAATGTCAACATAGGGAGCATGAAGAATCCTTATGATGAAACCGATGCTAATACTACAACCAACCACATCACGAATCTTCATCCACCCATCACCCCATCCACAAATTGGGACTAATACCAAAAGAAATATGTGAATCAAAGCAAGAAGAACATCATCAAAGCAAAAGAAGATGAGAAGCATAATGGACAAATCAAATACACATGGATACCAAAGAATACAAACCAAGATTATCCCTATCAAACTCCATTAGTCAAAGAAACTATGGGGAAAAATAAAAAAGGGAAAATTATCCATCAAAGATGTCCACAAAGGAAAAATCAGGCTTCTCAAGAAATGTACAAAGTATATCAAGCAGTTGGTCCTAATTCCACACACACTTTTGTATCCACCCATTATTGCTCATCTTCCCAAGTTTGGAGAGTCAAAGGTTCCAAACTGTCAACCAATCCATCTTTTATTCCTAAACACACTCCATCCATGCCTCAACACATGATATCCAATTCTCAAATTGACCATGTATTGGTAGCCACTCTTCATCATAAGGATTCAGAAGGAACTCTATCACGATGTGCGCACAAACACAGAGTTAACTTCGGTATCAACAAAGTAGATCAGGAATCTCAAAAGTTGCATTCAAGTCCATGTATCTTAGTAAAGCAAATTCTTCAAGCAAGATATTAGTGACACATTATGACAAAAGCATCTATTTCAGCACAACCAAGTGGTTCAACACGAGCTTAAAATCTTTCAAAAAAATACAAAAATCCAAAAAAATAGAAAAAAGGATTGAAAACAATAAAGATAAAAAATCGTCCTCCAGTGAAAACCACTATGGTGGCACTTTGGATAGGTACCATGATGAAAACTTGGAAAACAGGCGTCATGTGTAGAATTGAGCATCTATGTGTGCCACTTCAAGTGGAAGCATCTCATCCCATCCATAATAAATCCAACATTCCATCCATCTTATCCATGATAAATCCATTCATCTATGAACCATTTTTCCAATCTATTTTTCATTCATATTCCAAGTTATCTTGATCTTGACAAAGTTTGGTGCACACTTTATGCTTGCTTATGGTAAATATCTTGACATGGGTCATTTTCATTGATCCTATCCTACTCAGCATTATCTAAGCCATGAAGCATTATCCAAATGAGCATCCTTTGTTCAAAGACCTTATCTTATCACAAGATAATCCATATCCCTCCATCCATACACTTATGCAAGTATCCACTCATGGCATTTCATACTTTGCTAGACACTGGGGTAGATATTTACATCTTGCTTCGAGAATAAATTTTGATATATATCCTCCAAATTATGTGGTGATCTGAACATTGGCAAACGTAAAAACAAATTGGTCAAATCATTTGTGATCCAAAATCCAAATCATTAGCCCAAGGCATATGTTTGTTCCTTATCAAGCTTCATCTTTCATTGAACACAAATCCAAACGATCAATATCAATCGCGTCTAATGTTCACTTTAGCGTCACATCAAATCATTCAAACAACTTTTATTCCAAACCAAGCTTCAAAATCTTGATCAATCAAATCCAATCAATCCATCATCATCTCAGGATATCCTTCCCAGTCCTCATGTTGCTTAACACAATCCTTGCATTGTTGTGCATCCTCAAAAATGTTGTCATCATCAATCCTGATGAATCAAATCCAATCAATCCATCATCATCTCAGGAAATATTTCCCAATCCTTGTGTTGCTTAACACTATCCTTGCATTGTTGTGCATCATCAACAATGTTATCATCATCAATCCATTGATCCAATCAATCAACCTTAGCTTGTTTTTCAACAAAATCCCAAAATAGAGCATTGATATCATCACACATATCCATATCCAAATTGTTAGAAATCATGCGAAAATCCAAAAATATCCAAAACATATCAAAATCCAAAAACATTCAAAACAAGTCAAAAAGTCAAAAAAAGAGTTATCGTTGTCAAACTACGTCATCTCTGAGCTTTTAACGTAGGAAAGGTTGATCTTTGATCATCCCTCGAGACACTTAGGTCATTCCTTTAGGATTTTGTCATAATAAACTGGCAATCCATTTGTTCATATCTCATCAATAATCGAGTATGTGTCAGTCAAACTACGTGGTCTCTGCATGTATAATGTAGGCAAGGCTAATCTATTGATCAACCCTTGAGGCCCCTAGGATAGGTCTTTAGTTTAGTCTATTGGTCAAAATATCAGAAAACCCCAAAACATTTGAAATTTTGAAAATCTCAAAACATTTGCAAAATCTCAAAAACACCAAAAATAGCCTCAAAACATTTCAAAACTCCAAAAACATCCAAATATTTGAAAAAAAATTCATCTCTCTCATTTTTCTTTCACCTGCAATAAACATCACTCATAATAAACCATCGTCACCCCAACCATTGGTGAAACAATCGGAAACAAGTCTAGTAGGTTAAAAGTGAAAACTCAAACGTCAAAGTCTCAAGTCTAGATCAGTACATAAACAAGTTTGTCAACTCTTTGTGTCAATAGCCTATCATCCAATCAGTCCCAAATCAATCATTTGATATCGTCATGTCCTAAGGTTGCATCCTTCCTACAATGGACATCATCAGGCATCACCGTAGTTTAGTCTTGGCTAGCGGTATTGAAGAACATTAGCTTGTTTGTTTACTTTATCTTTGTCTTTTAACTTATCTTATTGCACTCATTTTGATGACCTCTCAATGATGTCCCAAACGAAAGGATTTAGAGAGAAAGGAATGGAGCAATGACCATTATCTTTTTTCTGTTGTGCTTTTTGGATATTCTTGTAATATAACCTTGGTCATGTGTGCTTTGTTTGGGTTTAGGGAGGGTGTTTTAGGTGTCTTGTTGACCGCATAGGAATGATTTCCTTTCTGTGTTTTGGTCTGAGATGTTTGGAATATCTGAACTACATTTTGAATAAGGTCCCGTATGATAGGTGTGAATAGGGATACTCCTATCTAATTGTCAAGTTAAAGTCCATCACACTAGGTGCAACGCCATCCTAGTTATTTATACCTTGATGCATCATGCCTATGTGTGTTATCAAACATAAGGTAAGTATCCCTTTTAAAGTCCCAATTCCTGATAAGAAAATCATCCATCTCTCATCATCATCTCTAATAAAGTAGGCTTGTTGGATCCTCTTTCTTCTGTATTCTTTCTATGCTAACGAGGTACCATGACATTTAGTCACAAATCATCATCGCTAATGCATCCATCCTGCATCCACAAACCATGAGCATATTGCATAATGCATATCATATCATATAGAAAGAATTAATCATACCACATGCATTGCATTTCCATTATTGCATAATATAGATTTGTTATTCTAAGCATCTCATCAACTACACGTTTGCATCTCATTACATAAAAGAAACCATTACATAGGCATTATCAACTCATATCATATAAAGTATCCATTGAATATCATGTGCATCACCATAAATGCATCACTATCTCATACATAAAAGATTAAAAAAAATAAAGAAAGATTGCATTTCATACATTTTATCATCATCCATTAAGCATCATAATATAGATCTATTAGTCTAAGCATTCACATATCATAAAATTTGCATTATTCATACATCATCATAAATACATGGAAAAGATATTGAGAAGAAATGCATCCATAAGACACTACATCTCATCATCATATAGAAACATACATTGCATCAGATCATATAAAATCACATCATATATCACATAAGATTGAATCATTTCATCACATATAGACCATCGCATATAGAAAGTAAAAGCATCCATCCATAATGCATAAATATAATAGAACACATCATGCATCAGATCAAATCTCATATATCATCAAAATAATATGTGTTGTCATGATACAAGATTGAGATCAAGTGTGTATCAATCAACATATAGTACAATAACCCATGGGGCTATCAAAAATGAGCCCATAGATCACAAAAAAAATCATGTCTTGAAACCATGATGTTCAAGGTGTGGTAAAGGTTCAGTGAGAGTTTGGTGTCTTGAAACCACTTTTAGCGCATTTGAAGGCCTTGTAATCAAGTTGTATTGAAGAAGAGTTTTTGATTATTTGGTTGAGCAGTCAAGATCTTTGTTTGTATCTTTGGAAACCTTTTGAAGCCCACCATGCTTTGCATCAATTTAGATTGCATATAAGTTTTAGTATAAATAAAATAATGATATTCTACAAGCAACAAATGATTTTTTTTTTCAACTACTAGGGGTACCATGATTAAGTTTTAGTTGAATATTTAAAAATTCCAATTTTGGACACTTCTCAGTAGATGTGTTGATGTGGCAAGTTGTATGATGAGTCACACCTCGAAACCTTAGTTATAGATAGATAAGAGGTCATTCCACATTTCAAAAAAAAGTTCCTATGATATTCCATGCAACCGCTACATGCTCACAAAGATAGCCCACATGACTACTAGACCCTCTCCCCTATGTGAATTCTTATAAGTATTTTCTTCATATTGTCATTGTTCTCTTTTGTCATTTTTTAATGTTTTTTTTGTCTCTTTTGCAAACTGGAGTTTGAAAAACATGATGATTAAACAAGGGGCTTTGAAGGAAAAGTTAGCTCTGGTATGCCAGGGGTCTATGGTAAAGTAGAAACAAATTTCAAAAGAGAAAAAACACCCAAAATCCTTCAGGCTAGTAGAGTGTGTGGTGAACAACTCTAAAATCATAAAGGGATCCCAAACACAATGTAGTGGTTCTATGTTTATTTTCTTATATCCACAAGGTATGAGATCTCCTTGGGTTCACATTTTTCATTTAAAAAATGGACCTGCAACTTCTTACCATAGTATTTCAATAGGAGATTTAACATGATCTTGGATCTCTTGCATGCTAGAATTCCCATAGGAAACCATAGTGAATATAGAGGAAAAATTGGTCTTCATGAATACAAAACAATATAAAGGGATCCTAAGACGTAGGCAGGCCTAAAAATTGAGGCAAACACAAAAGAAAAAATTAAGTATGATTTTACTGAAAGTACACAACAATAATACGTAGGTGTCTAGTAAGAGGGTAAGTGCAAAAAGATGGGGGGCCAAAAAGGGGTCTTAAGTGGTCACTTTTTTTTTTTCTGAAATAAGGAAATACTGACCTTGGATGAGAAATTAAGGATAGTTACACTCAAAATTTTAAGATGCAACATAACAATGTTTGTAGTGCTCTGAGTGTACATACCCTTTTTTTCAAATGGTAGAGAATAAGGGGTTCCAAAAAGGGAGCCATAGAAATTGGTGTTGTTTTTTTATCAAAAAAATATAACATAGCGTCTTTTGTGGCTCCTTCAAAAGGTTAACTTTTTTGGTATTTTTAAAATCACTTCAATGATAAATTAGCTAACAACATGTAGTTTATGCCTAATTTTGTAGATAATTTTTAATGAATATTTATTTTTTAATAATTTTCAAAGTGGACACATCCTAAAAAATAGAATTTTGGCCATGCTACCCCTCTAATTTTTTAAAACTAATCGAAAATCATTTTTTTTTAATATGTGTAGAATGGAGTCTATTTATAAAAATGTAATTTATTTAAAATTTCAATGAGTGGTTAAAAAATAAAGTAAAAAATGCTAAATACTAGTTTTTGACAAAAAAAAAACACACAAACAAAAATAAATTAAAGATGAAAGCCTTAACATTGTCAAAATGTGAAAAAATTACATTATTTAATAGCTAAGAGAGAGCCTAACATTACTCAGGTGTTCGATTTACTCGACCTTGAAACACATGCAAACTTGATGGTTAGCACGAATGAGATCATGTGAAATCCTATAGAATATACAAAAACACGTCTTTGGATGTTGGGAAGGCACTCTAAGCCTTTGGGTTGGAAATCTAGAGAAAATTCAAGCCGAAGGCTTGGGGATTCCCAAAGCAAGATATAAAACAAGCATCTTATAACACGCTCGTTTTATGTCATAGTTTTTACATAACATGAGTGTGTTATAATGCGCTCGTGTTTTGTCTTGTTTTGTATTTTGCTCCCTTTCACAAAACTTTGATTTATGTTTCCCAAGCTTGACATAATGTGAGCACATTATAACACTCACATTATGTCTCACTTGAAATTGTTTATGATAAAGTTTGTTAAATGTATAGGGTTTGTATGTATGAATATATGTATGCTTGTATGTATGTATGTATGTATGTATGTATGTATGTATGCATGTATGCTTGTATGTATGTATGTATGTATGTATGTATGAATGTATCCTTGTATGTATGTATGTATGCATGCATGTATGTATGTATACTTGTATGTATGTATGTATGCTTGTATGTATGTATGTATGTGTATATGTATGTATGTATGTACGTATGTATGCCTATATGTATGCTTATATGTATGTATGTATGTATGTATGTATGTATGTGTGTATTTATGTATGCATGTATGTATGTGTGTATGCTTATATGTATGTATGTATGTATTTATTTATGCTTGTATGTATGTGTGTATGCTTATATGTATGTATGTATTTATGTATGCTTGTATATATGTATGTATGTATGGTTGTATGTATGTATGAAAGGGTTTTGGATTTAGGGTATATAAGGGTGAGGGTATAGGTTATTGGGATAAGGGTTGAGGTTTCTGGGTTTAGGGTTTAAGGTATAGGGTTGAGGGTTGAGGGATTAGGGATTGAGTAAAAAGTTGAGGGTAGAGGGTTTATAGGTGAGTGATAATATTTAGCTTATTGAGTGTATAAGATTAAGTATGTAAGGTATAGAGATTAGGGTTTAGGGTTTACGATATGGATTGAGAGTATAAGTCATAGGGTGAAGGGTTGAGAGTGTATGGTTTAGGTTTTAAGTATAGGGTTGATGGACAATATTCAGGTTTTAGGGTATAAGGGTGAGGTTATAAGGTATAGGGATGAGGGTTTGTGGGTGTAAGGTTCAAGGTTTAAGGTATAAGGTTGAGGATTGAGGGATTAGGGCTTAAGTATATAGTTGAGGGTATAGGGTTGAGGGTTCAGTTATTACAATTGAGGGATTATGTTCAAGGTTGAGTGTCTAAGGTATAGGGTTTAGGGTTTAAGGCATAAGGATGAGGGTTGATGGTTTATGACATAAGTATAGGGTTTATGGTATAGGTTATAGGGTAGAGGTTTGAGGGTTGAGGGATAATGTTTAGGGTTGAGTGTCAAAGGTTAAGTGTATAGGTTATAGGTCTGTTAGGGTTTAATATAATGGGTTGACACATTAGGGCTTAGGTATAGGGTTGAGGGTTGAGGTTTAGGGTGTAGGGTTTAGGGTTTAAGGATTGAGGGTTGAGGGATTAGGGTTGAGGGTTGAGGGTTGAGGGTTGAGGGTTTAAGAGTTGAGGGACTAGGGCTTGAGGGTTTAGGGTTTAAGGATGAGGATTGATGGATTATGGTTTAAGGTTGAGGGATTAGGGTTTAAGGTATAGTGTCAAGGTTTGAGGGTTTAGGGTTTAAGGTTTAAGGGTTAAAGGGTTGACACTTTAGGGATAAGGTTTAGGGTTGAGGGCTGAGGGATTAGGGTTTAGGGTTTAAGGGTAGAGGGTTTAAGGGATTAGGGTTTAAGGGTTGAAGGTTAAGAGATTATGGTTTAAGGTATAGGGTTGATACATTAGGGTTGATGGTTTAATGTATAGGGTAGAGGGGTGAGGGTTCAGGGTTTAAGGATTGAGGGTTGAGGGATTAGGGTTGAGGATTTAAGGTATAGGGTTGAGGGATTAGGGTTGAGTGTCTAATTTATAGGGTAGAGGGTTTAAGGGTTTAGGGTTTAAGGGTTGAGGCTCCAATTTATAGGGTAGAGGGTTGAGAATTGATTGTTGAGGGTTTAATGTATAGGGTAGAGGGTTGAGGGATTAAGTGTTTAAGGGTTGAGGGATTAATGTATTACGGGTTTAAGGTATATGGACGACAGATTATGGTTGAGAGTTTAATGTATAGGGTAGAGGATAGAGGGTTGAGGGTTGATGGTTGAGGGTTGAGGGTTTAAGAGATTAAGGGTTTAAGGGTTGAGGGTATATGGTTGAGGGATTAGGGTTTAGGGTCCAATGTATAGGGTAGAGGGTTGAGAATTGAGGGTTAAGGGTTTAATGTATAGGGTAGATGGTTGAGGGATTAATGGTTTAAGGTTTGAGAGATGAGGGTTGAGGGTTTAAGGGTTTAAGGGTTGAGGGATGAGGGTTTAGGGATTAAGGGATCAGTGTTGACGGATTAGGGGTTGAGGGATTATGGTTAAGTGTATAATGTATATGGTAGAGGGTTTAGGGTGGAGGGTTGAGGGTTTAGGGATTAATGGTTTAGAGGTTGAGGGATTAAGGGTTCAAAGTATAGGGTTGAGGGATTAAGGTCGAGGGTTTAATGTATAGGGTAGAGGGTAAAAGGTTTGAGGGATTAAGAGTTTAAGATTTTAAGGTATAGGGTTGAGGGTTTAATGTATAGGGTAGAGGGTAGAGGGTTGTGGGTTTAAGGGTTTAAGGATTGAGGGTATAGGGTTGATGGATTAGGGTTGAGGGTTGAGGGTTTAAAGGTTGAGGGATTTGGGGTTGAGGGATTAGGATTTGAGGGTTGAGGTATTAAGGGTTGAGGGTTTATGGTTTAAGGGTTGAGGTTTGAGGGATTAGGGTTCAGGGAATAAGGGTTGAGGGTTGAGGATCCAATGTATAGGTTACAAGTTTGAGAATTGATGGTTGAGGGTTTAATGTATACGGTAGAGGGTTGAGGGTTTAAGGGTTGAGGGTTTAAGGGTTGAGAGTTTAAGGGTTGAGGGTTGAGGGATTAGGGTTGAGGGTATATAATTGAGTGTATAGGTGTTAAGGTATAGGGTTGAGGGATTAGGGTTGAAGATCCAATGTATAGGGTAGAGGGTTGAGAATTGAGAGTTGAGGGTTTAATGTACAGGATAGGGGGTTGATGGCTTAAGGGTTTAAGGGTTGAGGGTATTGGGTTGAGGGATTAGGGTTGAGGGTTGAGGGTATAGGGTTGAGGGATTAGGATGGAGGGTTGAGGGTTTAAGGGTTGAGGGTTGAGGGTTTAATGGTTTAAGTTTTTAAGGGTTGGGGTTATGGGGTTGAGGGATTAGGGTTGAGGGTTGAGGGATTTGGGTTGAGGGTTGAGGGTCCAATGTATAGGGTAGAGGGTTGAGGATTTAATGAATAGGGTAGAGGGTTGAGTGATTAAGGGTTCAAGGGTTGAGGAATTAAGGGTTTATGGGTTGAGGGTTGAGGGATTAGGGTTGAGGCTCCAATGTATAGGGTAGAGGGTTGAGAATTGAGGATTGAGGGTTTAATGTATAGGGTAGAGGGTAGAGGGATTAAGGGTTAAGGGTTGAGGGTTTAAGGGTTTAGGGATGAGGGTTGAGGGTTGAGGGTTTAAGGGTTGAGGGATGAGGGCATAGGGTTGAAGTACATGGGTTGAGGGTATAGGTTTTATGGTATAGGGTTGAGGGATTAGGGTTGAGGATCCAATGTATAGGGTAGAGGGTTGAGAGTTGTGGGTTGAGGGTTTATTGTATAGGGTAGAGGAGTTAAGGGTTGAGGGTATAGGGTTGGAGGATTAGGGTATAGGGTTGATGGTATAGGGTTGAGGGATTAGGGTTGAGGGTTGAGGGTTTAAGAGTTGAGGGTTGAGGGTTTAAGAGTTGATTGTTGAAGGTTTAAGTGTTGAGGGTTTAGGGTTTAAGGATTGAGGGTTGAGGGGTTATTGTTGAGGTTTTAAGGGTTTAAGGGTTGAGGGTGCAATGTGGGTTGAGAATTGAGGGTTGAGGGATGAGGGTTGAGGGTTTAAGGGTTTAAGGGTTGAGGTACGTGGGTTGAGGGTTGAGAATTGAGGGTTGAGGGTTTAATGTATAGGGTAGAGGGTTGAGGGATAAAGGGTTTAAGGGTTGAGGGATGAGATTTTAGGTTTGAGGGATTAGGTTATAGGGTTGAGGGATAATGGTTGAGGGATTAGGTTATAGGGTTGAGGGTATAGGGTTGAGAGATTAGGGTTTAAGGGTTGAGGGTTTAGGGTTGATTGTTAATGAATTTGGGTTTAATGGCTTAGGGTTTAAGGGTAAGGGTATAAGGTATAAGGTAGAGGGTTATGGTTGTATGGTATAGCGTAAAGTGTTTAGGGTTTAGGATTTAAGATAAAAGGTTGAGGGTTAATGTATAGGCTTGAGTGTATAGGGAATTATGGTGAAAATTCATATCATACACAAAATGAGACATACATAGCACTTAGAAGATGTCATAATTGGTCAAAGATAGGTCTCATTGATGTACCTCAACCCAAGCCCCTATTGACACATGATAAGAGTTAGGAAACCTTTACGAAATTAACTTTTTCAAAATGCAAGCACATTTTGGAAAATTGAAAATATGGCCATTTTTAGAGCAAGCTAAAATTCTCTCGCATTATAACATGAGCATGTTATAACCTAAGTGTGTTTTTTCTTTCTCTAAAATAGTAAAATAGGCAGGACACCTGTGATCCAGGCCCACATGCTCTATTATTCTCCTGCTTTTGTGCATGATCCGACAAAAGAATTCTTTTTGATGCTATTAGGAAGAGAACATGTGATTTTTACACATTCTACCACCTTTGCATCAACTTTCCACCACCTTTTTCTAGTTTTCCAACATAGGAAGGAGTAAATAATTGATTTTTTGCCTCAAATTTGATTATATCAACTGAAGTTTCAATGTTTGTAGTGTTGCAATGTTAATTATGATTGAATTGTTATAATTTAACAATATACATTGGTTAATTGTATAGTTTTTAGTAATTCTATTAGAGTTATATACAATCAAATGTTGAAAAGGAAGCAAGTTAGTGAAAATATCAAATTATTGAGGAGTTCGATGCAAGAAGAAAAAATACTACACATAATTGGGTAGTCTCTCCAATCCAATCTTTGATTTTAAGGTATGTCAATTCTTTAAACATGTTCTTTAAATTTTACTTCATTCTCTTATGGGATTAGATTTTGCTAAGTATTCAAAATTATGACTGATCAACATACATATCCTTAATCAAATACATTATATTTTTCTAAGGGATTAGACTAGATTTTGTTAAAATTCATATTCCATATTCATCATATTTTTTTTTACTTTTTGACATCTATGAGCATTCAAGGGGGGTTCCTTTGAAAATTCTCATTATAACCTTAGACCCTCTTGGAAAATTTAGCCTAGATAATTCTTCACTCTTTGTTGTGGTTTTGATTCTCTTATGGTATCATGCAGCTCTTGCACAACCAAACATATCATGGTTTTCATTGTTGCAATATCCACA
Source organism: Sequoia sempervirens (assembly GCA_007258455.2). Classification (NCBI taxonomy): domain Eukaryota; kingdom Viridiplantae; phylum Streptophyta; class Pinopsida; order Cupressales; family Cupressaceae; genus Sequoia; species Sequoia sempervirens. The sequence goes on from VDFB02271358.1 coordinate 127,268,870, forward strand.
TAGTTTCTTCCTTTCTTCCCTACAATAATTTGTCTAATTTCCTAGTTTACCACACTTATACCAAGGAACATCCTCCCTTCTCTAACCTTAATCTCTTCCTCTATAATGTCCTCCACTAAACTTATTGTAGTAGATCTATTGTCATTGTATTTTCCTCTATAACTAGAAGAAGGTATGTTTTCGGGGAGTTTCAATACACCACATTTTTTAACTAAGTATATGTTGTTGATCTCTCCATTTGCTCTATTGATGCCCACAATTTTGTTTGTAAAGAGCTCATTTTTCCAATCCTTTATCCCTTACCATAACCTTGTGGAATGGTTCTCTATGTTTGCATTTGTGGTTCCACTAGGGTTTATACTCCTCTTCACGTCTTGACTAAAATTTAATAGTGAAGAGCAATCATTCATCTCATTTCATCCCACTTTCCACAAAGACCACAAAAAACACTTTTTAACCTCCTTGAAGACTCCACAAAGTTCACTTTTATCACCACAACTTGTCTTTTCCCTTCTTGGATTGGGTGCTTATTCCAAAGGTATCCACTAGAATAGTAAAAAAAACAAATCTTGTCTTGGTTGTTTTCTCCCCTTGCCAAAATTTGATTCTATTTTTAAGTTTTCTATCTCAAAATTTTCTTCTTTCTCATTTAGTGATGCTCTAGTTGTAAGTAGCAGTCCAAACACAAACCAATTTACCCTTTGTTTCTCTAATAGTGGTTCTCCAATGTCTTAACAAACCCTTTGAACCACTAAACAAATTCCCTTATTGACTCTCCCTTTATTGTAACATTTTCCTCATCTTCCTCACACTTTCTAAATTAATCGTTGCAAACTTCTTGTCAAACCTTCTATACTTGGGAAACAACTTCAACTTCACCCCAAACTAGAAAAATTCACTTATAGATGACAAATAGTCCAAATGAAAATGTTGGTTAAGGTTTGATATGAAATGTGCAACCAAATTAAGATCCTTTGATATGATAGGATTGGAAATATGTGATTTTCTACGTGTCAGAGTAGTTTAAGTTGACTGATATGTACATTTTAAAACCTACAATATTCAAGTGTTGTTTGGAAACAATGAATGTATAGCTAACATATGTTGTAGGAATCTCATATGGTGAATATCTAGCAATTTTGGTGGCTAGAGATGAAAGGAAATATACCACGAAGGCTACACAATGTGCCTAGTGTTCTTATGCATTATGATTGATGACATTAACTATGTGTAATTAATTATAAGGATTTTATGTCAATCATCCAATACCATGCATGCTATTTAGTCTTATGGTGTGTCCTAGTGCACTTATGCATTAGGAATAATGACATTATTTATATGACTAATATACATGAAACTATTATGTCATGCATAGTGTGCTTGCACATTCACAATGGTTGAGTGACATTAACTCTAGTGTGTAATCAAATTCCTACATTATGTGTCTAGTGTTCTCAACCATGCATCATGGTTAGAAATATTTATGATAGTGTGTTTTGATTGTATGAGTTTTATTTTTAGTTTTAATGGTGTATATGTCATTGAGTTGTATAGGTTTTATTTGAATTTTTAATGCCATATATGTCATAGAGATTGTATGGGATTTGTTTGAAGGTTGCATCAAACTCCTACATGTGTTCTTAGTGCACTTGTTTATTCATCATGGTTGAGTGATATTTACTCTTCTACATAATTATTGTATGGATTTTGTACAAAGGGTTGAATGACATATATTTCATTTATTTGTATGGATTCATTTGAATTTTATGATGACACATGTGTCATTGAGTTGAATGGACTTTTTTTTATGGAACTTTAACTTTTTTTCTATCCTCTTCATGGCCTTTGTTGCCCCTCCTAATGCCTCTTTTGGACTGTCATATATTGTGTGTATCGTAATTTCATGAAAAAAATATCTCTTTTTCATACTACAGATAAAATTATTTCTCATGCTAAGGAAATGATCAAGGATTAAACCAACACAAGAAGAGTAAGAAGTTAATAATGCAAATAAAGTAGAACATATGAGGGAACTTCATGAGAAGAGGAAATTGGGCACAATAGAAGAATACATGCCAATGGAAGAGGAACCTCAACCATCAATGAGAGATATGGTATTGGCAGCACAAAGGGAACAAATGCAAAACCTTTGTGCAATGAGAGATATGAATACCGTAGTTGGAGACACATCCTCTACCGCAAGTCAAGATGGAGGGATACCATCTACCACATCTCGAGTTGAAAGTACATCATCACTCACATGTGAAGAAGGAGGTATGCCATCTTTCCCATCTCAAATTCAAGGTACACCATCTTTTCCATCTCTAATCGAAGGTATGCCATCTATCTCATCTCATTTAAATATTGATGAAATTCCAAATTTTTAGGAAATTTTACCTTTGAGAACACCTCCTATAATTTTGCATAGAAAGCCCAAGTATTTGATTGATATTAATGAGAATACTTTGCAGTTGATGGAAAGTAAGATTCCAAAATGTACTTGTAGAAGATATGTTCATAGGATTAGGAGAGTGTTCTTTGAAAAATTAAATGAGACTACAAGATGTCAAATATTTGTTGAAATAATGAGAAATCTGAAGTATAGGTCTATTATGAAGATTCTTGGGTTGAGAACATCAGAAGCTTCAAATGAGTAATCTATTGTGAAAATTATAATGAGTGCATATGAGAGTGTGGGTAACACCTCACACATAAAATATAGTAATGTCACATAACATGTCATTACATCGATAATAGTAAGTAATCAAATGAAGAAAGATCATCTCATTAGAAAGAAAAGTCAAGCATTGAGAATAGATAGAAAAACTTTATCAAGAGTTTTTGGAAGGTGTCAAAGAATTGAGGACGTCGATGACAATGAATTATGGGCATTCTTGGGGAGACTACCACAAAATATAAATCAATTGTTGAAGTGTTGAGATCACTAATTGAATAATTTTGAAAGAATTACACAAGGGTATCTCCAAACCAAAGGGATGTGGTAAGAAGGAGAATTGGTAGTTGAAATCATGAACCACATCCAAATCATTTTTTGGATATGACTCAAACACAATTTTTTTATAAATTTTTAGAGATGTATCCTCAAGTTAAAAAATTTCAAAGATATTTTGAAATGCTAAATCCTTTCTATGTCAAAATAAATCACACACATACTACTTGTTGTAGAGTACATATTGAATTTTCTAACCATTTTGATGTTTATCGGTCTATATTTTAGATTTGCATACTAACAATGTTTTGCAGGAGTATGGCATACATGCCCCACCTAAATCTTCAAGAGACTTTAGATCAACAATTTTATTTGAAAGAGAGGAAGGTCAATTATTCTACAAGAAATTATGCTTGGATGGCACATGTTAGCATTGTGGCCGCTTGCAAAAAAATCCAATATGTGAACATATGGAAAGTACACATGCAGTTGGAAATGAACTAGTAGAGTTCGACAAGTATAAGACAATGACCTACAATACAAAAGATGGTGAAGAAGAAAAAAAGGTATGAATTGGTTATTCAAAAGATTCTAGTGTATCAATTTATGTCTACATTTCGTGATAGTATAGTGTATGAGTATGCAAGGCATGCCCATAGATCTCAATGGTTGGACTTGCAATTGAAGTTATGCAAGGACAATTTTCCACTTGGTAGCATTATTTCAGTTGTTGACTTTGCAGAAAACTACAATCTATAGCCACAGTGTGAGGTGTAATCACATTAATACAACTCCACACAGAATTCTATATTTGTACACATAACACTCATTCATGCCAATGCCAATGTAGAGGATGACAAAAATATCATAAGGGGGTATCCTTTTTATATCAGTGATGATCACACGCATTCTACAGAGTTCGTAAAAGGTTGCTTTCAGGTGTTCTACCATGATTTGGCTAGAAGGGGCATATCATTTTTTCAGCATATCATATGGTCAGATAACTATGCATCACAATTCAAGAAATCACGGATGTTCTATTGGTTGAGAAGGATGCATAATATTACATGTGTTCAGCATAAGTGGAACTTTTGTGAGGTCGAGCATGGAAAGGGGGTGCATGATGGTGCAAGAGAAAGTATCAAAAGAGCCATAGCAAGAGAAGAGTCAAAGTATAAAGACAATGCAAATTTGATAGATGAAAAATTAATCATTGAGTGGTGTAATGCTTTGATGGGTCTAGGTAATGCAGGTAAGTCTTCAGTTCGTAGATTTTTTTGGTTGATAGATGATACTAATATTGCACAATATGAGGATTGTTGTACACTAATAGGATCACGTGAGCTACACTCTTTCAAAAGCTCTAATTCAGGTTCATGGAGTATCCATATGTGGAAGATGGCATGCTTTTGTTCTTCATGTACAATTGAATCCTAGAATGACTGTGAGTCAAAGGAGTGGGTTGATGAATGGTGGTTAAGTTTTCTTAGCCCAATTGACATGTATCAGTTCCCAACAACATTGGAACTTACACATATGGAATCATCAGTTGAATTTGATCACATATCAAATCTAGTTCAACCAGGTAATATATCTACTTGCATAGTTTTTGAAATTCCTAATATTATCTTACTTTGTAGTGTTTTTGTAATGTTGACTAAATTCATCTAATTTGTTGCACATATCAATGTAAGGCATGTTTATGCAGTTATTTCAAATGAAGATAGTGAAGAGGGAACATATTATTACTTGTGTAATTGTGTTGAGGCCAAAAATAAATTGGAGGCCCTAGTTACAGATGGAGAAAACATTGAATATCCTACAGGTTCAATAGTTGTTATTGGAACATGGCTTAGAAGGTACCCACATAAGATTGTTAATGTTTGGATGTTTCAAGACTTTGAAACGCATCGAAATATTCTTCATTACTCAAACCTTGTCCTGGAATCTAATGTTCATTTGATACAATATTGGGGTAGACCTTTGAATAAGAACTTTTGGAAGGTGCGTGAGTCTGACCATGAGGCAATACTTGACACAATAAAGAGTAAAGCATACCCATATGGTTTGGATTAGTTTGTAAGTATGCGCATTGAATTTGTAAAGTCATGTTATTGATATTATTGTATTGTAGTTGATAATTAGACCTTTTGCTATCACATTTCAACTTTACTTATGTTTTGTTCCAAATTTCATATGGCATAGGAATGACTTACTACCCATCTTTAACTTAAAGTTTCTCTTTTCTTGTTGCTGCATTTTTACACATATACAATAAATATTGGGAAAATTAGATGCATACTTATGGTAGGTCTATTTAAAATGGCACATAGTGGAATTTGTTGTGATAAAAATTACATTCACCATCTTTTGTTGTGTTTCACTATCAAGTCAAAATGACATGACACGGTTCCCTTAGTGGTGGTAAATGGACCATCTTCTTAGGTGTAACAATTTGATATGACATATTTAATATTACCAAGTAATTTTTTAAAAATGTGTTTGGTAAGTATGATCTACACTCTGATGTACTCATAAAAAGTAATGCATAAAGCATCATGCAACAATGAATATATATTGAATGATAACTATAAAAATCATATATATAATAGATAATCATCAAGACATAGAATATTGCTCCCAATAAGGGTAAACAAGTATGATATAATGTGTAGGTACATATGAGATTAGCATCAAGGTGCATTCACATTTTTAGAAAAAGATGAATCATTTGCAATATCCGTATTAATTTTTGTCTTCATTTTATTCTTGATATTTTTAAGTTTCTGCTCTAAGATAGGGTAATCATGTACTTCTATTTATTTAGTGTTAGTTTTAAAGTTCACATTTATGTTCTGGTCAAGTTGATCAACAATAGTAAATCGAATCATAATCTTCAACAACTAAGTCATTTAAGCTTTCATTTACAAAAACTAGTTAGAATTTGTAAACCCTAGATTTAAATGTCTTATTGGTGTTAACAAAATAAATTTCATTTACTACTCATTCTTCCAAATCCTTAACCACTCTCCATACTCTCCAACTGACTCAAAGATCCTATTTCGCACCCCTACATGTCAGAACATTCCAAGCTACATTGCACCAACAATACCTCTTAAGAGACCAAAGTGCAAAAAGACAAAAAAATTTGATGGGTTGTTACTCAGAAATTGTGTCACTTAGAAAAATTTTGTCTAAAGGTTTAGGATCACGTAGGGCCCCTCTATAATAACCTCTCTTAGTTTCCAATATATCTAAGTCGTTTTCCCATGGTGTCAAGTTTTCATTTGATGGAAAAAGCGTCAAATGTATGCAATGTAAAGTTGCAAGGTGGTGTAATTTTTGTTTTGTTCATCGTGTGAAAAAATTGAAAGTTCTAACACATCTGGATGGGTAGGTTTATGCTAGGCGAGGTCCTATTTCACACCCAAACATGCTGAAATAGTTTGCGGTACATTGCACCGACAATATCTCTTAAGAGACCAAAGTGCAAAAGGAAACAAAATTTGACGAGATGTTGCTAAGAAAATGTGGCTCTTAGAAACATTCCATCTAAAGGTACGGGTTTATGTAGGGACCCTCTACAATAACCTCTCCTAGTTTTTGATATCTCTGAGTTGTTTTCCCGTGGTGTCAAGATTTTAGTTGATGGAAAAAGCGTCAAATGCATCCAGGGTAAAGTTGCAAGGTCCAACATAATTTTTGTTTTGTTCATCATGCAACCAAAATGATAATTCTAACACATTCGAATGGGTAGGTTTATTCTAGGATAGGTCTTGTTTCGCACCAAAACATGTCAAAACAGTCTGAGCTACATTCGACCAACTATATCTCTTAAGAGACCAAAGTGCAAAAAGGAAAAAAAATTGACAAGTTGTCACTCAAAAATTGTGAGACATAAAAACATTCCATCTAAAGTTATAGGATCACCTCGGGCCCCTTTACAATGACCTCTCTTGGTTTTGATATCTCTAAGCCATTTTCCCATAGTGTCGAGTTTTCAGTTGATGGAAAAAGTGTCAAATGCATGCAGTGTAAAATTGCAATGTGGTGTAATTTTCATTATGTTCATCATGCGACCAAATTGACAGTTCCAACACATTTGGATAGATAGGTTTACACTAGGAAAGGTCTTGTTTTGCACCCAAAAATGCCAGAATATTCCAAGCTCCATTGCACCGACGATCTCTTAAGAGACCAAAGTGCCAAAAGGCATCAAACTTTGATGAGCTATTACTCAGAAATTGTGGCACATAGAAACATTTTTTCTAAAGTTATGAGATCATGTAGGGGCCCTCTACAATAACCTCTCATTTTTTGATATCTTTGAGTCATTTGACCGTGATGTCGAGTTTTTAGTTGATGGAAAAAGTGTCAAATGCACACAATGTAAATTTGAAAGGTGGTGTAATTTTCATTTTGTTCATCATGTGACCAAACCGACAGTTCCAACACATTTAAATGGATAGTTTTATGCTAGGAAAGGTCTTGTTTCACACCCAATGTTATGAGACTTTTTCCTCGTAGAAGAAAAATTAAAAGAAAAGATCTAATAAAAGTGAAAAAAAAGAACTAATGTAATAGTTCAAGAAAGAAAATGTAATAAAATAATAATTAAATTTTTCAATGGATGTTGTAATTATTTGTAAAAGGGTGTGTCAGTTGGAACTACCCTTTGTGTCGTATAAAAGGTCCGTGAAAACTAAGTTATTGAGACAGATAGAGAAAAGAGGAAAATAATAAGGCACTGTACATTGCGGGAATAGGATTCCAGGTTAGCAGGCTATGAGCAAGACGAAGAAGGGGGCACATCTATAGTGTGTGTCCAACCTAGGGTATAATAGGGTGCACTTAGGACTGTCCTAGCTAGGGCATGGTTTGCTACGAGTGTTGAGCATTGTTCCAGAGGAACCAACACATCATGAAGAGTGGCAAAGTACACTTTTTCCTCCTAGATTGCTCACAGATGGAAGAGGCTGAACCAAGGTCCATTCCAACAATCGTTGGGACTTTCAACACATTTCAAAAGATAAGTATTAATGTTTGATTAATTATTTGAGCATTAAAGTGTTTAAATCCTTTAATTTTATTGAATTAATAATTTATTTTTTGACATGATTGAATGTATTTGAACACAATGATTAATTAATTTGTTATATTCAATTTAATTGCAAACTATTAAATATTATATTATTTTCTGTGCATAAATTTTTTTGGGAATTAAATTGTGAAATCATTTTAATTGCTTCATTTTAATTTGGGAATTATTTTTGTTTCAATTTACCATAAGAGCCTTTGATCCTTGTTGCACTGCACATTTATTTGGGTTGCACAATAGAAAATAAACCATAAGGAAAAAATAAAATAAATCATTCTTTAATTTAGGGTTTATGCTACGCTTTGAATAATTAAAAAATAATTCCATCATGATATATCTTTTATTGTTGAAATATTGATTATATTTTGTTGATATTAATGTTTTATTATTGATATTATTGTTGATAATGTTTTTTTTTATATTATTACTTCAATTGATATTATTCCTTTAATTGAATTGAATATCAATTGAATTGTTGATATTAGATTCAAAAGTTAAAAATGAGAAAAATGCAAAAGTAATTAATTTAGGTGAATCAAATTTGATAATAGGTAGTAAATAATTGTGCATTTTAGGTTTTAATAAAATATTCAACTTTTAATTAATGGTTAAAGTTTTTACCCCTTCAATTACTCTTCATAATTTTTCCAGGGGAAATCAAATTAATTTTAATATTCACTCCATAGAAAGAATGAAATTCCTTTTAACTCATTTTACAGAAGAAATTACATCTAGTGTATGAAAAATAAATAAATTGAAAGTGTCATTTAGTCTTAATTTATCAATTTTTACTCATATAGTTTCAAAGAAAGCTTTCCGCAATATAAAAAAGTGATTTTATATTTATCAAATCCTCTTGAACATTATAATTGCTATAACATTATTTATGGTAATAAAAAAAATAGTAATTGTGAATCCTTATGAGTGCAATTTACAAGTCGTACTTCCTTTTATGCTGCTAATAGATATTTTTTTTGTTAAGATTTAGGGGTCCACTCATAGTATTAAGATGTGAAAATGGAATGTGTGGAATTAAAAAAAATAAAATTGTTCCATTAATAATATTCAAAAATTTAAATTTGAGAATTTAAAATCTAAATTAATGTTTTTTTAAGTCTTAGATAATTCACAATCTAAACTCTATGGTTTGGAGTAGAATATAATAGTGTAAATGGTGGAGTTGTTTTGAAGAAGACAACGATTGGTTTGGAGATGAATTACTTCGAGATATTGTTCTATTTTTTAGCTATTAGCATTGTTAGTCTTGTAATAGTCTCTTCATGAACTTTGTTATCTATGTAAATGTAGTTCATATGTAGATGAAAATATTTTTCATTTTCTTTGGTCCTCAAAGTTCATCTTTGATCTCAATTCCTTTTGAGAACATATGGAAAATAAACAGTTGTTTCATTATGCCATGCTTGGAGATGCATTGATGAACATGGCGAATTGAAGAATAAACAAAATTATTTAATTGGAAATTTGTAATTACAACATTCTAAAACATACTTGACTCTAGTTTAGGTCCAAAGTGACACATATTGACTAGTTAGAGGAGGAAAATGAGGGTCTAATTTTTTAAATTTGGAGGTTCATAGGTTGCTAGTGTATTATATAGATTTTCTAAATATTATATAAAGCCAAATTTTGAATCATAGAACCCTAAAATATTAAATTGGAATATAGTTTTGGATGATTCATGGAGCTCTTGGAATATTGATTTCTCTATCACAAGATTTTAAATAAGAGATGATCACTTTAGCGGTATTAAGTTCATATTTCTATTTGGGTAGCATCCTTTTATTCAAAGTTGTTTAAGTTGGAATAAGAGAACTAGTGTATTAGTATTTTACTAGGGTGATAATTTGTATATCCCTACTAATTTTCAATTATCTTTCTATTCATTTTGAGTGATTTTACTATGTTGTCATGATTGTGCAAAATCAACATCTATAATTGTTTATTGTAAGTAACATTATGGGCTCATAACCCATAGGTGCTTGGATTCACATATATCAAATTTGAAAATTTGATATTTTGTTTGGAATGAGTTGGTAAGAATAACACCGCGTTGGTATAAGATATGAAACCAAATAGGCTCTTAGGCTTAGACATGGGGCCATGTCAAATCTTACAGGGGGAGAGACTATTTATTACAACCTTTTCTATGATATGCAAGTAGGTTATGTAATGTTTAAATCTTTCACATATTTCTTTTATAAATCATTTTAGTGAATTTTTCTATGTTGTCAAACTTATAAGAAAACAATAGGGTTATTGAAGATTCATATCAATATTATTTTTTTTTGTATCAAACCAAATTGAGACAACAACCATACTTGAATTATACATCCTAAATACATGATATACAAATTATATGCTTGAAAAGTTTAATAAATTTCACATAGTTGGTATTTTTTGTTTCTCATTTTTCTAAGTGATATATGATGCTATGACTAGATTAGGTATTACAAGAACTCTTAATATTGATAGAGATATGATGATTTACATTATTGGATTCTAAATTTTCCCAAGGTTTTGTTTGAATTACCTTGTGAAATGATATTTTGAGGTTAAATGTATTTGGTATAAGAAAGATTGGACCTAGTGTTTTTATGTACTATGGGGGTAGTCACAACCTATTGTTGTTTTCTTTTGTTTAAGGTGCTTAATGGATTTTTTTTCTCTTGTACTTTGTTATTGGACTTGATCAACCCAATAACCTTGTACAATAGCCTTATTAGATAGGACTAAGATTCTATTGATTTAGATTTATGAAAAGAGGATATTTGTGTAGTCTGAAATGCATGAGTATCATCTTGGAATGTATGTTGAGTATATATATTTTTTATGAGTGACCACCTAGTATTGGATATGCATAGTAAGTGTTGTATGGTCAAAAATACAATACACCTATCTCCTGGTCAGACCCTATCCATAAGGTTTGGTATGAGAATGAAATCCTATTAGAAATGGAAGCCATTATTAACAAAGCCAAATAGAATATGAAATCTGCCCAGGATAGGTATAAGAGTTGGGCTGATTTTAAAAGGTCTACACGACATTTTGAGGTTGGTGAACATGTTTTTCTTAGAGTCAAACCAAAAAGGAGTTCGTTAAAACTTGGTAAATATTCTAAAATAGCTCCTCATTTTGTGGACCTTTTGAAATATTAGAAAGATTAGGGGATGTTGCTTATAAACTTGCTTTACCCCTTCAATTACAAATCCATGATGTATTTCATGTAAGTTTACTTAAGAAATGTGTATATAATGCAAATCATGTTATTGATTGGAAAAATATTTCTATTGGACCTTCTTGTGAATTTAAGATTGAACCGAAATAAATAATTGAAAAAAGATATAGAATATTGAGAAATAAGGTTATAAATGAAGTAAAAATTAAATGGAGTCATTGTGATAATGATAGTGCTACTTGGGAAAAAGTTGATTTTATTAAAGACCGATATCCACCTTTGTTTAACTAGAGGCTATTTTATTTATATGTATGTGTGATAAAGAAAATCATCGAGCTACTGAGGGAAACAACTAAACAATAGGGGGAGAGTTGTTATGATACTTTTTCCCCATGGAAGAAAAAGAAAAAGAAAAGAGAATAAAAGTAAAAAAAAAAGAACTCATATAATTTTGGATATATATGCCTCAATCATCACAGGCTATAACCTCTATTGGAGTCAAGTCGGTGTGGCATTTCTTGTGTCTAGCCGACTAGCAGCTTGAATCTTGTTGAACAGAATAGGTTATTGTGACCTTGCAGAAGTCTTGCCAAACGCGTATACATTGGAGTCTTCGGTGAGACATGTTGTGTTCATTGTGACCTCTTACCACGTGGAGATCTCTGGCCGACAGACCATTCATATCGAGCGTCGGGGAGACTCATAGCGAACGGTGGCCTTCAGGGTAACTCGGGGGTTTCGTTATAAACTCCTGGCGATAGTTGCTTTGTCTCACCGACAGTATACATCGGTATAACATGAGGTGGTTTGGTAAGAAGTCTTACCGATATGAAATGTCTTGCCAAATAGTTTTGCATTAAAGTCATTGGGATAACTAAAGGGGTCTCGGTGTGAAGTCTCAGCGATGAACGTTAGTCTTGCCGACTGTTGATCACTTTGGAGAAAGTCTTAGAGCTCGCTGTGATGTCTTTGTGAAAGACATTTATCTTGCCAATGTGAACACCCATGTCTGTGTGACTTCGAAGCTTTGGTATGATGTTTCACCGATAGCAATATGTATTGGCGATAGGTGAACACTTCAAAGTAACCTTGAGACTTTGGTGGGATGTCCTAGCAAAAGCGATAAGTCTCGCCAACTATTTGGATGTTTCGGTGTAATGTGTGGAGAATTTTGGTATGAGGTCCTAGCGACATAAGGAAGTCTTAGCGATAGTCTACTAAACTCAGTTTAACACAAGAAGAGTCGTTGGGATGTCTTGGCGACAACGATAGTCTTGTCGAAAGGAAAACTGAAGTCGATACAAGTTGTAAGTTTGGTGGAACCTCTTACCGATGGAAATGACTCTTGGTGAGATCAATAGTGAAGACTTTGTGGCATCCGGGAGACACTGTTAATGTCTCACCGAGATGCCAACAAAGTTCAAATTCTTTTGACCGAGTGATGACCATCTATGTGGTTGGTATTTGACGAATCAGAGGAGCTGGATTGGAACCATTGGGAGACAGTTAATTGTGACAGTTCTGTGAGGAAGCTTGACAACTAGGAACGACATGAATACATTCTATAATTTTGTAGAGGTTTGGTTGGTTCAAAGAACAATTGGGTGAACAGTTCGAATTGTATCAGAGTGATTTCTATTCTGTAAAGATTGTAACTTGAAGGTTCCTGTACAAGATTGATCATTGTGAAAGTTGTTGTAATCTGGCATCAGAAAGATAAGTCAGAACTCTGTATGTAATTATTTGTTACTATAATACAAAGTGACTTCTCTTGGTGTGGTGGGTTTTTCTCCCGTAATGGTTTTCCCACATAAATCTGGTGTTCATCTATGTTTGTCTAATTCTCTGTTTCTGTTATCTATTTCAACTGCATCTTAATTGGACTATAATTGTAAAATTTAAAAGTATATCTGCATTATTTCCTGAGGTTTTGACATTAGGAGAGTTGTTTCTGCATCTAGCTTTCCATACAAGTGGTATCAGAGCCTGGCTAGTTGTGTTATCCTTATGGGTACATTGGGTTTTTTGTGTCAATTATATTCAGTGGGAATCTTGTAGAAGTTGGTTAATTCTAATTACAGATTGAGATGGCTAGCACGTCAGAAAAGATTGAAATAGAGAAAATCAATGGCAGCAATTTTGAGTTGTGGAAACTCAAAATGGAGGATCTCTTAGTGGATCGTGATCTGTGGATTGATGTGTCTAGAACTAAACCTATAGGCATGAAGCAAGAAGATTGGGACTTTACAGATAGAAAGTCTAAGGGGATGATAAGGCTTTGTTTGGCATACTTGGTTCTTCTGAATGTGCATGAGGAGAAGACTGCATTTTCCTTGTGGAAGAGACTAGAGTCTATTTATCAGGGCAAGTCCTTGGTGAATAAACTGTTCCTAAGGAAGAAGCTGTATAGTTTGAGAATGCAGGAAGGAGGGTATGTAGCTGATCATTTGAACACATTTAATATGTTGATTGCTCAATTAACATCTGTTGGTGTAAAATTTGAAGAAGAGGATCGTTGTATGCTTCTATTGTGTTCTTTTCCAAACTCTTGGGATCATCTGGTGATGGCTATTGGGAGTACAACATCCAGTTTCAAGATGGAAGATGTTGGTTCTTTGTTGTCAGAAGAGATGAGAAGGAAATCTTCTGAGATGGCAAAGGAAGCTCTTGTTGTCAGAGGAAGGTCAAAAGAGAAAGGCAAGAAGGACAAGAAATCAAAATCAAAGTCAAAGGGGAAATCAAAGTCTCCTGGCAAGAAGTCCAAGGTGAAATGTTGGAACTGTGGGCAACCTGGTCATGTCCGAAAGGATTGCAAAGAGGAGAAGAAGAAGAAGTATTCTTCTGACAATGATTCTTTTTAGGGTGATTTAGACACCTTCATTGCTTCCTTGGCTACATAGGCATCAGATGATGTCTGGCTGATTGATTCTGGAGCATCTTTTCACATGACATCTCATAGAGATTGGTTCACGAAGTATGAAGAATACGATGGTGGAAAGGTGTACTTGGTAAGTGATTCAACTTTGAAAATTGTTGGTCGTGGAAGAGTCAGAATCCAATTCCTTGATGGCAGAGTAAAGGGGATCAAGGATGTTATGCATATACTAGGTCTGGCTTAAAATTTGTTTTCTGTTAGTAAGCTGAATGATATTGGAGTGCAAGTCACGTTCTCTGAAAATGGCTGCAAGATGACTAGAGGCTCTATGGTGTTGGCTAGAAGTGCTCGAATTGGTACCTTGTACAAGCTGGATGCATAGGTTGTTCAATGCAACAGTGTCTTTGTAAAGTCACATAAAGCTACTCATGGAGGTAAAGAGGGAAATGTTCCTAATTATGTAAACTTTATGGAAGTAAAAATTCTAGCAGAGAAGACTATGCTCTAGCATCATAGGCTAGGTCACATAGGAGAAAAAGTTTTAAAAACGTTAAAGAATAAAAACCTGGTTGAGGGGCTTGAAGATTACAATCTCAAATTTGAATTTTGTGAGCATTGTATATATGGAAAGCAACACTGTGTTTCTTTTTATTCCAGTCCTCATAAATCTTCTAGTTTGCTAGATTATATTCATTCGGATGTGTTTGGTCTAGTGGATGTTCCTTCTTTATCTAAGTCAAGATACTATGTGTCGTTCATTGATGATTATTCAAGAAGAGCATTTGTTTATGTTTTGAAAAGTAAATCAGAAGTGTTTAGTCGGTTTAAGGAATTTAAAAACCTTGTTGAAAATCATAATGGTAGAAAATAAAATGATTAAGGACTGATAATGACAGTGAATTTTATTCTAATGAGTTTGAAAGATACTGTAAAGACCATGGGATTAAAAGACATAAGACTACACCTTATACTCCACTGTAGAATGGAGTTGCAGAAAGGTTCAATAAGACAGTGATGGAGAGAGCACGAAGTATGCTTAGTAGTGTTGGATTAGAGGAGAATTTTTGGGCTGAGGTTGTATCTACTGCATGTTACTTGATTAATTGTTCTCCAAATTCTGCTCTTGTTGAGAAAAAACCTTTGGAAATGTGGTCTGGTAAGAAGCCCTCTTTAAGAAATATTCATGTTTTTGGCTGTGAGGCATATGCTTATGTGCCGTATGAGAAAAGATCTAAATTGGAGAACAAGGCTATCAAATGTATTTTTATTGACTATAGTGCTGGCATAAAAGGATACAAGCTTTGGAATCCTGATACAGAGAAGGTTGTATACAGTAGAAGTGTAATCTTTCGTGAGTTGGAACCTTCTACCTTGGATCTACAGTCAGAGACAAAGTCAGAAAACAATAAGGATGTAGCTGTAATTCCTCCTACACCAGAGAAAAAGGAATTAAAAATTCAAAATGTACCTGAAACTGAGGAGAGCTCAAGCAGTTCTGAAAATTCTGAAGAAGAAGAACCTCAGCCTTAGCAAGTGAGGAGATCAACCCGTGAAAGAAAACAACCTGATAGTTATGGGTTCTCTTTGATTGATTTTACTTGTGCCTATGCTTTGATTTCTAGCATTGATGAGCCTAGGACTATGAGAGGCATTTCAAATGTTTGGTTCAGACTCTTGGTTGGAATCCATGAATGAAGAAATGGGATCATTAGAAAAGAATGAAACTTGGAGTTTGGTTCCCTTGCCTAAAGGTAGAAAAAATGTTGGCTACAAATGGGTATTTAAGAAGAAGATTGGTCTGGATGGCAGTGTGGAAAAATATAAGGCAAGGTTGGTTGTGAAGGGTTATTCCCAGGTAGAGGGAATTGATTATGGAAAAAAAAATTCTCTTGTAGCTAAGCTAACATCTATTAGATTTCTTTTATCACTTGCAGCAGCGTATGACTTAGAGGTCAAACAGAGGGATGTGAAGACAACATTTCTTCATGGTGATCTTGAAGAAGAAATCTATATGTCCCAACTTGAGCACTTTGTTGAAAAAGGTAAACAGAAACTGGTTTGCAAGTTAAAAAAGTCTCTGTATGGGTTAAAGCAGTCACCTAGAATGTGGTACCAGAAATTTGATAAGTTTGTATTGTCTTTGGGATTTGTAAGATTGAAATATGATCATTGTGTCTATTATAAAGCTGAAAGTGATCAAGTTCTTATTATTGCTCTCTATGTTGATGATATGTTGTTCATAGGCAATAGTAAGCTAATGATTTCTGATCTTAAGTCTCAGTTGTCTGCTAAGTTTGAAATGAAAGATCTTGGTGCAGCAAGGTATATTCTGGGGATGGAGATAACTAGGGACAAGGATAATAGAAAGCTTTGGCTCAGTCAGAGTAAGTATATCAGGACTGTTCTAGAGAGATTTTGTATGAATGATTGCAAGCAGCTAGTTGTTCCAGTCTTGCAGGGAATGAAGCTATCTGTTGAGGACTGTCCAAAATCTCCTACTGAGATGGAGGACATGACCAGTGTACCCTATACTATTGCGGTTGGCAGTCTTATCTATGCAATGTTCTGTACAAGGCTAGACATTTCCCAAGCAATGGGAGTTCTTAGTCGGTTTATGGCTAATCCTGGAAGGACACATTGGGATACTATGAAAAGAGTTTTCAGATATTTGAAGGGCACTTCAAATTTTTTTGTGTTACCATGGGAACTTGGTTGAATCACAGAATCTCAACATTCGTGGTTATGTAGATTTTGATTGGGCAGGGGACATTGATTGCAAGAGATCCACAAGTGGATACATTTTCATGATGAATGGTGGTGTAGTGAGTTGGATGAGTAAGCGGCAGGCTGTAATCGCTTTGTCCACTATGGAGGTTGAATACATGGTAGCTACACATGCTTGTAAAGAAGCAATTTGGTTGAAACATTTGTGTTCTAATATTAGTTTTGATGCAGGGAAAATAACTATTTTCTGTGACAGTCATAGTGCAATTTTTCTGGCAAAGAATCCTACTTTCCATGCCAACACGAAACATATTGATGTGCAGTATCACTTTGTACAAGATATGGTGGAGGATGGAAATATCACTTTGGAGAAGGTTGATACTCTGGAGAATGTTGCAGATGCATTAATGAAGCTAGTGAGCACAAACAAGTTCAAGTGGTGTGCCAGTTCAATGGGCCTTAGTACCCATGATTTTTAGTAAGTTATGTTGTGCTCTAGAGGTGCCTGTGTGATCTTCGTCAAGTGAGAGATTGTTGGATATATATGCCTCAATCATCACAGGCTATAACCTCCATTGGAGTCAAGTTGGTGTGACATCTCTTATGCCTGGCCGACTAGCAGCTTGAATCTTGTTGAACAGAACAGGTCGTTGTGACCTTGCAGAAGT
The DNA here is from genome assembly GCA_007258455.2 of Sequoia sempervirens. NCBI lineage: Eukaryota > Viridiplantae > Streptophyta > Pinopsida > Cupressales > Cupressaceae > Sequoia > Sequoia sempervirens. Next base: position 127,286,381 of record VDFB02271358.1, read on the forward strand.
CTTGTCAAACGCGTATACATTGGAGTCTTTAGTGAGACATGTTGTGTTCATTGTAACCTCTTACCGCATGGAGATCTCTGGCTGACAAGCCATTCATATCGAGCGTCGGGGAGACTCATAGTGAACGATGGTCTTTGGGGTAACTCGGGGGTTTCATTATAAACTCCTGGTGACAGTTGCTTTCTCACCAATAGTATACATCGGTATAACATGAGGTGGTTCGGTAAGAATTCTTACCGATATGAAATGTTTTGCTGAACAGTTTTGCATTAAAGTCATCAGGATAACTAAAGGGGTCTCGGTGTGAAGTCTCAACGATGAACGTTAGTCTTGTCAACTGGTGATCACTTTGGAGAAAGTCTTAGAGATCGTTGTGATGTCTTAGCGAAAGACATTTATCTCGCTAATGTGAACACCCATGTTTGTGTGACTTCGAAGCTTCGGTATGATGTTTCACCAATAGCGATATGTCTTGGTGATAGGTGAACACTTCAGAGTAACCCTAAGACTTCGGTGGGATGTCCTGGCGAAAGCGATAAGTCTCACCGACTATTTGGATGCTTCAGTGTAATGTGTGGAGAACGTCGGTATGAGGTCCTAGTGACATAAGGAAGTCTTAGCGATAGTCTCCTGAACTCGGTGTAACACAAGAAGGCTCGTTGGGATGTCTTGGCGAGAGCGATAGTCTTGTTGAAAGGAAAACTGAAGTCGATACAAGTTGTAAGCTCGATGGAACCTCTTGCCGATGGAAATGACTCTTGGCGACATCGATAGTGAAGACTTTGTGGCATCAGGGAGACAATGTTAAGTGTCTCACCGAGATGCCAACAAAGTTCGAATTCTTTTGACTAAGTGATGACCATCTACGTGGCTGGTATTCAACCAATCAGAGGAGCCAAATTGGAACCGTTCAGAGACAGTTCATTGTGACAATTTTGTGAGGAAGCTCGATAGCCAGGAATGACATGAATACATTCTATAATTTTGCAGAGGTTTGGTTGGTTCGAAGAACAATTGGGTGAACAGTTCGAATTGTATCAAAGTGATTTCTATTCTGTAAAGATTGTAACTTGAAGGTTCCTATACAAGATTGATCATTGTGAAAGTTGTTGTCATTTGGCATCAAAAAGATAAGTCAGAACTTTGTATGTAATTATTTGTTACTATAATACAAAGTGACTTCTCTTGGTGTGGTGGGTTTTTCTCCCATAAGGGTTTTCCCACGTAAATCTAGTGTTCATCTATGTTTGTTTAATTCTATGTTTCTATTATATGTTTCAAATGCATCTTAATTCGACTGTAATTGTAAAATTTAAAAGTATATCTACATTCTTTCCTGAGGTTTTGACATTAGGAGAGTTGTTTATGCATCTATCTTTCCTTACATATAATAGTTCAAGAAAGATAATATAATAAAATAATAATTAGAGTTTTCACAGGATGTTGGAATTATTTGTAAAAGGGTGTGTCAGTTGGAACTACCCTTTGTGTTGTATAAAACCTGTGAAAACTAAATTATTGAGATAGACAGAGAAAAGAGGAAAATAAGAAGGCACTACACATTGCGGGAAAAGAATTCCAAGTTAGCAGGCTATGAGCAAGATGGAGAAGGGGGAACATCTATAGTGTGTGTCCAACCTAGGGTACAATAGGGTGCAATTAGGACTTTCCTGGCCATGACATGGTTTGCCACGAGTTTTGAGCATTGTTCTAGAGGAACCAACACATCGTGAAGAGCAGAAAAGTACGCTTTTTCTTTCTAGATTGCTCACAAATGGAAGAGGCTAAACCAGGGTCCATTCCAACAATCGTTGGGACTTTCAGCACATTTCAAAATATAAGTATTAATGTTTGATAAATTATTTGAGCAATAACTATTTAAATCCTTTAATTTTATCAAATTAATAAATTATTTACGACATGATTGAATGTATTTGAACACAATGGTTAATTAATTTGTTATATTCAAATTTATTGCAAACTATTAAATATTATAATTTTTTTGTGCATAAAAGCTTTTGGGAATTAAATTGTGAAATAATTTTAATTGTTGCATTTTAATTTGGGAATTAGTTGTGTTTCACCCAAACATGTCGGAATAGTCTGAGCTACATTGCACCAACGATATCTCTTAAGAGACCAAAGTGCAAAAAGGTAGCAAACTTTGACAAGCTATTACTTGGAAACTGTTTTACTTAGAAATATTTTGTCTAAATTTACATGATCACTTAGGGGTCCTCTACAATAACCTCTCTCGGTTTCTGATACCTCCAAGTTGTTTTCCTGTGGTGTTGAGTTTTCATTTGATGGAAAAGCATCAAACACATGCAATGTAAAGTTGCAAGGTTGTGTAATTTTCGTTTTATTCATCATGTGACCAAGCCGATAGTTCCAACACATCCAGATGGGTATGTTTACGCTAGGAAAGGCCTTGTTTTGCACCCAAACATGTCGTAACATTCTGAGATACTTTGCATTGGTGATATCTCTTAAGAGACCAAAGTGCAAAATAGTAGCAAACTTTGACAAGCTGTTACTCATAAATTGTGGCACTTAGAAACATTTTGTCTAAATTTATAGGATCATGTAGGGCCCCTCTACAATAACCTCTCTTGGTTTTTTATATATATGAGTCATTTTCCCATGGTGTTGAGTTCTTAGTTGATGGAAAAAGTGTCAAATGCATGCAGTGTAAAGTTGCAAGGTGGTGTAATTTTTGTTCTATTCATCGTGCAACTAAACTGACAGTTTCAATACATTTGGATGGGTACTTCTACACTAGGAAAGGTCTTATTTGACATCCAAACATGTCAAGACTGTCCAAGCTACATTGCACCGGCAATATCTCTTAAGAGACCAAAGTACAAAAAGGCAGCAAACTTTGACAAGTAGTTACTCGGAAATAATGACACTTAGAAACATTATGTCGGAAGGTACGAGATCATGTAGAGCCCCTCTATAATAGCCTCTCAATTTTTTCATATCTTTGAGTCATTTTCCCATGGTGTCAGTTTTTCTAATGCCCAAAAATCATCATATGCATGTAGTGTAAAGTTTCAAGGTAGGCTACTTTTTGTTTTTTTCTTTATGGGGCCAGATCATTAGCGCCAACATGTCTAGGTGGGCACATATATGCTAGGAATGGTCACCTCCCTTCATTATAAAAGGGTCATAGTCTTCCTATTCAAAGGGTCACAACTTTTCGCCTTTGAAAAGTCTCAACCTAAATCATATCATCACAAAACCTAAATTATTTTATTTGCAATATTTCCTAAGGCTATATTCTTAATCTAATTATTCAATGATGTTATGGATATCTTTCTCAAATGAAATTCTCTCCCTTTTATGTTAGTTCTTATCAATCTAGAGAGAATTTTGATAGACAACACTTTTAATATTTTTATAATTTCCAAGAATAAGGTAATCATAAATACACATGGAGTAATCTTGTTGAAGATACATTCGGTCATGAAGCAAACAAATAGATATACGTAATACACAAAGTATGAGGAATACATGTGAATACACATAATACGTGAAGTATACACAAGAATCATGAAGCATACACGTGAACACATGAAGTATACATAGGAAGCATGAGGCATATAGGTGGATACATGTACTACATGAAGTGTACATAGGAAGCATGAAGCATACATATGAATACAAGTAATACATAAAGTATACACAAGAAGCATGAAGCATACACATGAACACATGAAGTATACACAAGAAGCATGAAGCATACACGTGAATACATGAAGAATACACAAGAAGCATGAAGCATACATGTAAATACATGTAATACACAAAGTATACATAGGAAACATGAAGCATACACATGAATACACGTAATACATGAAGTATACATAGGAAGCATGCTATTTTGTCTTATCATTTAGACTTCTTGAGGTCAAAATATTATCTTTTGATTCATAGCATTCACTATTGGGGTTTGGAATGGTAGATTTATTCCAAGAATTATATCACAAACTTCTAGAGGTATGAGGTCACATGTAATAATTTCTTGCTCATTTTTAGTTGCATTCTTGAAAGTGCATTGTATAATTACATGAATTTCCTTACCATGCTACAATGATCCTAGAGAGTATGGGCTTAGATGTGTAGTGGTAGAGAGACATAGGTATTAGATTGCATCATGCATTATTATATTCATACGATTGATGATGCCAATGATGACATGGCTAGCTTTCCAATTCACCCAATAGTTCATGTGGAAGAGATATATTCCTTGAAATCATTAGTGGCCACAACACTATTGTTGGAATTTCACCTCTTGATTAGTATTCTCAATAGAGTTAGTGCCATTTTGAGAGTCGGTGTGATGATCATGTCACCGTATATCACCTTGTTATAGTTTCTCACCCTTGTCTCAACCTAGAGAAGATAATGGAGATGTATTAGGGTTTTGGGTGTTTGATTTGTAGTACGTTGACTACTCTTACATGAAAGAATGGTGATTCTATATGAGAGGCTTGTAGCTATTTTCCCAGACAAATTATTCTTATGTGGGGAAATTTTTTCCAATATTTTCGTTAGCCTCAATCTCGGGTGCATTGCATAATGTTTTTCTCAAGGTTTATAATGTTAATAACTCTATTTTAGAAAATATGGAAGGTTCACTAGTGTTTTTGAGAACTTGGAATTGAAAGGAAGAAAGGTATGCAAAAACACTTCCTAAAATAAATTTAGAGGAGAATAATGTTCAAACTTTATATATTTACAATTATATAAAAGAAGAGTGCATGGAATACACTTGGATTTTAAATATTTGAAGTAAACCATCTACAAACATCATTGAAGCTTGGATTTATAATGTAAATATGGAAACAATCAATAAAAAAGATATGTATTAACCAAATAGCCATATAGGCATACATCAATATATGTTGATATAAGTATAATATATATACAAAATAGCCATAGGATTACAAGAATGTCATATAGGAATACAACAAAGGACCCCAAACAATAGGAATTCCCCTCTAGGTGAAGAAAATAGATCATAGGCGGCCTTTGATCATCAAGGGGATGGAGATGCGTATGACGGTGGTCTACTTCAAACTCGAGGGATGGTTCTCCTATTTAATTATTCATGGAGTTGAACCTATTACAATAAAAAGTAAAGACATTAATATATAGAAATTACATTATAAAAAATGAAATATTTAACAAAATAATTACTTACTACCTCCAAATGATCTCTCTCCTCGTCTGCAACAACATGCTCATGCTATGGCATTGCAAAGTCCTATAGAAACCATCCAGATATAAATTCAACTACAAATCAATAATCATTTGATTTTTCAATAATAAAGAGCTATAACAATGAATGCAATTTAAAATTTACTAATTTGCCTCATACCCCTTCCAGAGGCATCAAGCTATCTATTACAGAAGAAACACCATGCTCCATTCCCCTATCAACATCGAGAGGAGTGTCTACTTGCAACATTTGAAAATAAAACAACATTATTCACATATTATTGAAATGGTATGCTAGTGATGGCAATTAGGAGGATAAGAGTGAAAGGGTATGCTACAAGCTAGTGATGCCACTAGCCTATATTTTTTGAGGTCAACAACATGAACAAATGAAATTCATAGATTATGAATTGTATACCAACCTGAAATAAAATTAATTAAAAATTACAAAGCATACTTACAACTATCTAGAACCTTCAATTCATTAAACATTATTCAATTACGAAATACAATGTATAGTCTATATTACCTAAGTGAAACCTCGATGTCCACCTCCATTGGGAGGTGTTGTCGTCAAAGCTCCAAGATTAACCTATTCAACATCCAAAATGAGATATAATAATACCATTCATATAACAATTCTGTTCACATGTAATATTTATAATTATTTACTAGTTACATACCTTCATAGTACATGTCGCATAATAGGGAGGTGAAGGACCACTGAAAACATAATGAATGCTATTACACTGAAATCATTATAATCATTAAACTAATTTATTTAATCTTGCATTTCTAAAATGAAATTTAATAAATTAAATTCAATGAACTTGCTAACATTTACCTAAATATCAAGGTTGAATGCCTCATGAAGGAGGGCATCTATCATCACCATCTGATCAGCTATAGATGTACCTTGTGCACCTATGTCCTGACTATGTGTGGGGTCATAACCACATGGTGTCCCACAAGCCTAAAAAAAATGAGGTGGAACTCTACTCCCTGAAGACTCACCTTGCTCACCATGTTCTATAAGAATGACATGATGTATGAGGCTCTAGGTCAGGGAACTAATTGAATGTAGTGTCTCAACCTCAACACTCTCCTTAACAATAGAAGGGATAGCCACATGCTCATATGTTGGTCTAGTGAGTGATCATCTCATTGGTCGTTGTCGGTCAAGATGCACCCTCGCTCTATCCTGTGCAAAGCCCCCACCTCTACCTCAGAAGTCTCACATATCAAAATAGTTTGGGATTTTATTGAGGACAAACTCACAATAGAGTTTCCTCAAAAAATATTGTGAAACCTCATTTGTTGCATGGAGGATGGCCAAAAACCATCCACCTCGTCTGCAAAAAATGGTTCTTTATCCCTTGGTGGTTGCACCAATGGATAGGGAACCTCTTGATTGAAGGGTGTAAAGGTTCATATGTTCTAGGGTTTGTGAATAGGGAACACAAGTCAAATTTTTTAATTTTTTCATCTCCACTTCTATATAGGATAATTTATCCGCATAAAATTGTTTATACTCTCATCTCTTATCCTACGAACTATTTATTTTCTTGCTAATTGAATCTAGATTTGATAACATCGATTCAAGTATTGATTGAGAAAGCATGGTTCTATGCGAGTTTGAGCTTGCAGGATCTTTCAACCTTGCAATTATATCCTCAATTTTTTTGTTATTTTCAATTTTTCCCATTAAATTTTCTTGAGCTCTTAGAGCGTATTGAGGAATTGTTGGAGGTTTTTTTTAGGATTTTTCTTCAGCAAGTATTTGGGGTTGAGGTAAATCATGATTTTGAAGAGGAGGAGGTAGATTATCATTTCCTAAAAATTAAATAAATTTACATCAAAAAATATATTAAACTACCTATTCAATAAAAAAATCACACAAAAAAATAAAAACTTACTCCTTTGACCTTCTCGACGTTGTGGCGGCATTTTAGTGAATATTCGGCAAAGATTCGATGAAGAAATGGCAAAGAATGAGCTCTTGTATAATGTGAGCGCGCTCTTAAGGGTTTGTAGGCTACAGATAAACATGAAAATGTAGAAATCAGAATGAATGAAAGTTGCTTTTTTTTTTATAATGACTATAACGTGAGCACGTTATAATGCAATTATGTTCTATCTTTTTTAAAATTTGAAAGATGGTTGGCCACTTTTTGTCCCCCCATCTTTTTTCACCCACCCAAGATATTTCAAATAGGAGAAGAGAAAACTATGCAAGATAAGAATAAAGGAAATAAAAATCTAATAGGAAGTTTGGAGAATTTTGAGTCAAGAATGAACAAAATAGAAGCGCATGCCACAAAAAAAGGTATTAGAAAAGAAATACCTCAAGAAAATAAGGTCATTTACAACCCTATGTCCACACCTTTAATGTGGTCATTGAGTTATATGTGGAGGAGCTCATGAGCATGAAAAAGGGGCTTGAAATTTTAGAAACAAAGGGGTTGTGTGAAGACAAAGGGTAAAAGAAGCTATAAAGTCCAGGTACAAACTAGAAAGAAAAAACAAAGTACTCAAAACAAAAACAAATTTTAAACCTATAGAATAACATAGAAAGAGGACAACAAGAATTGGTTACATTAAAACAAGAATTAAATCAACTGAAAATAATTGAGAATAAGAATAAAAAATGATGAAGAGAGATGACACAATAAAAATAAAGGAGATTCAATTAGCATTAATAGACATGGAAATGAAAGAAATCCAATCAAGAAAATACATAGAAGAGGAAAAATCATGGTCATAAGTTGAAAGTGAATCATAAACAAACAAAAATAAATCATAGAAAATAAAATCAAGATGCAAATAAGAGAAGAAAAAGACAAACAAAGTAAGGCTACAAATATCACTATCAAAGGTTTGAGGGACTTTTGTGAGAAGGAGATAACCGATATTTTAGAAAGATACTTCCTTAGAGACAAGATGAAGTGGATAGGGCATATTCAATAAGCAAAAAAATTGGAAATAAAATAGAGGGAGGAAGGGATAGACATGTACGAGTTATCATGAGAAATATAGAAGACAAGAATGAAATTCTAAAGAATAGAGGGTTACTCAAAGGTGCACACATCTACCTAGACAAAAAATTGATCTTTATCCAACAAGAAGAACAAAGGAAAGAATGGTAGAATGTGACAAAAAAAATAAATGAAGGAAAGTGGGCATGGTTGAAGAATGGGACAACTCAAATCAACGATTGTTTATGAAACAAGAAATAGGTATTAGGGGCCCCACGAGAATATTTGCATGTAGTAAGTTGGAATTGTAGAGGTTACCCATGGAGACTAGGACTTGGGTTGGGGCCCATAGAAGAAGGTAAAGACACTATTATTCTTACTGAGATACACAAACATGATGGTTACAAAGTCCCAGATTTTGAAGGATACAAGAAAATTTCAGTTTGGAACAAGGGGAGTGAAACATGTAAAGGACATGGGGGTGTAATAGTTTTAATCAAAGAGAGTTGGGATGGAATTTTAAAAGTCAAGAAAGAAGACCCATATAAGCAATACATATGGTTACAAATAATAGATGAGGTTACTTTAGATTAGCTACTTGCTACTTTGCACCGCAAAATTCAAAGATCTATAAAAGGAAAAATTTAGATAGTGAAGATTTGTATGCCTCATTAAAAACAAACATTTCTATATTTAGCACCTTGGGGGAAATAGTTTCAATTGGTGACTTCAATGCAAGGATAGCTAACAATCAATTTCTTTAATTAAATAGTGAAGAGAGAGGAGACAATAATCCGTTATGGTTGGAGGAAGGAGAAGATCAAACTTTGGAAAGAACATCACAAGACAGAAATGGGAATGCATCACACTTTGTGGTAGAATTATTAGGGCTTCGTAGCTTATATGGCATGATTATTTGCAATGGCATGAAACGTTGGCCAAATTCTGGCAATATCACTTGCAAAACTTATAATGGTCAAAGTGTGGTGGACTACATAATTTTCTCCCAATTTTTTTTGTAGATTATTGGAGTTTGATATCAGAGACGGTCCTCTTGAGATGAAATTTTATTATACACCTCTGCTTGGGTGGGTGCACAAAGATGGGGGGCCAAAAAGTGGCCACTCCACTTTTTGAACTTGAAATAGAGAAAATGTGAGCGTGTTATAACAAAAATCACTCGTGTTATGGGTTGGTAGTGATCGAGCCTAGGTTCGCTTATTACCAAGCTCGCATTTTGAAAGTTTTTCTCTTTCTATTTTCTTTCTCTCTTTTTTTATCTGTCTTGTCTTTTTCTTTCAATGAAACTATATACATGAAATAAAAATTTAAGTATAAGTTGACATTTACATATGAACATTTACTTTCGTATACTTAAAATTATATTTCGTGTATATAGTTTCACTAAAAAATAGGGAAAAGAAAGAGAGAAAAAAGACACCTGAAACATTCTCAATATAGAACATAACACACTCGTGTTTTGTGAAAGCATTGACATAATGCAAGCCCATTATAATGTGCTCGAATTTTGTGAAAGCATTGACATAACGTGAGTGTATTAAAATGTGCTCGCATTTTTTCAATGCATTTAAATAACATGAGTGTGTTATAACACACTCACATTTTGTCTTGGTTTGGGAATCCCCAAGCCTTTGGCTTAGATTTTCTTTGGATTTCCAACCCAAAGGCTTGGTCTACCTTTCCAATGCCCAAAAACATGTTTTTGCATATTCTAAAAATTTTCACATAATCTCATTTTTGTTAACCATCAAGTTTGCATGTGATTCAAGGTCGAGCAAAAAAACACCTGGGTAATGTTAAGCTCTCTCTTTTTTTATTTAAGGGGTAAATTCTTTTGACCCAGAGCTATGAACTGGTGAGGTCACAAATGGGGGATCTCATCCCCAATATAACCACTCAATACCACCCTAACATGGTTTGAACCTTGGTGGCAAGAATAACAACACCAAGGATATGTTAAGCTCTCTCTTAGCTATTTAACGATGTAATTTTTTCATATTTTGACTATGTTAAGGCTTTCATCTTTAATTTCTTTTTTTGGTGTATCTTTTTTTTGTCAAAAAACAATGTTTGGTATTTTTTACTTTATTTTTTAAACATTCATTGAAATTTCAAATAAATTACATTTTTAATTAAGTCCAATAAATTAAGGGACCCAAACATAGTGTGAAATTGTAAAGGTATACAATTTTCTACACTATAGGGATATCTCGCGAGCCTTGTACAAACAATGTGCTTGAAATCCCACACCCGAAGTAGTGTACAAATCATCAAATTATGTGCCTTGTAGTGTACATACCACCCAAGATCATAATATATATGCTAGCATGCTTCACGCCAGGTGAACACAGTTTGTTGCTCCTCCATTGCCCGTATTGTATGGACAACACCCCCATGTAGGTGTGTGCCTTTCCCATCTGGTGATATGGCCAACGCTACTATGGTGGTCAAAATCCACCAAAGAAGAGGTACATCGATGCCTGCATGTAGTAACCATCAAATCATAATTTGGCCCTTACCGTCACAGGGTATATTGTGGGCAGTGCAACACCATTGATCATCAAGGATATCCTTTACGATTTGCATATCACATGTCTGACAATCCTACCTCGAAAGGGTAGTCAAAGGGCGCAAGAAAAAATCCTCTAGCATGATGGTCATCTCTCTCATTGGAAGATGGAAGGTAGAGGTGTTTGCATCCCATCGCTCCATGAGTGCCACAAGCATAGTGTCATGGTACCTCATTGAGGGCATGGTGTATATGCAATATAAGCCAACCACACATAAATGCTATTGCTCTATGATGGAAAGTTGTGCATCTTGATTTTGGAGAAGCAAAATCATATGCCCTCTTAAATGCTCTCGCATATGCAATAGGTTTTGTCAAATGAGAGAAAAATTCATTGTGAGTATTTCATTCAGATGATAGATAGACATCAAATAATAAAATTTATCTCCTAGATCTTTATGCCCAATCAAGGGTGACCTTCTTGGTCTAGGGTGCTCATGCTGGTCTAGGGTGCCTATGCTGATTAGGGGTGCACTAAGAGGTCTAGGGCACCAAGCTGCTCCAACATGCCCCAATTTTAAAAAAACCTATAATAATGCATAAAATAAGCATCAAACCTAAAAGGAAAGTGAAAACATAACTCACCTCTTGTGTCAGCATGCCTCGTGCAATACGCTCTCTTAGGGCCTTGAGCCTCAAGATCTGGTATGATCATCGTTGTGGAATCTTCGCTCCTAGGGCTGATACTCTTAGTCCTCTAAGCTCTCAAGCTGAAAATGTGAAAATGAATGGAAAAAAGGTAAACATGTGATCACTTATAGTTAAAATTAGTAATATGTTTCTCATACCATACTCTCTTAAAATCAACATAACCTGAGCTTGCGAACTCTGATTTCAACGTCGTTTTTGTGTTTGAATCATAGTTTCATTCTCGTTCATGTTGTGTGTTTGTTAATACTTGGTGTTATGATCTCATGAAACTATCATAAGAATTGCCATCAAAACCCTAATCAATTTGATGTGGTGAGATTGCTACCCTAATTCCACTTCCATAAAGCAAGTAGAATCAAGGGGCATAGATCTACCCTCAAATTTCACTCTTTAGAAGTTTTGGTTTTGCAAGATGTGGTTCCTAATGTTATGGTTTTATAGATTACTAGATTGGGGGCTTCATTCTTTCCTTTGCCAAATGATCTATATCCTCTACAACATCATTTTTGGGTATCCTTTTGTGAAATTATTTACTTTCAATTCTTTATCTTGCATATGCATGTAGTGTCATATGGCCGCTAAAGTGGGGGCTAAATGTAGTGTCAAAAATTGTACTCCCTTTCAGGAGAAAGTACAATTCCATGCTCTATTTAGAACCAGCTTTAGTGACCTTTCACATCAATGCATTTAAAAATTCCTTAGCCCTAAATTTTCCTATCAACCCAGGAAAATGTGTCTATATTACCCTAGGAAATGCCTTATCAATTAAAGATCATCAAATTAACTCTGACAAGTGACCTCACCATGGAAAAGTCCTAATTTTAGTAAACTCAAAACACCCAATGCAAATCTTGTTGAGTGTGAGAAGGCCAGTCTATGGCACACTACGCCTTAGACTAATTTCAAAGATGCAATTTCAAATTTGGGCCTTGTTGGTAATTTAATTTGAAAAATTCAAATTCAAATGAGTCAGCCTAAATTTTAATTTATCCTAAGTTTCAGCTGGAAATTTTCATTTCCTATTTTTGTCAACCTCTAATTTTGAAGATGCAATTTCAAATTTGGGCCTTGGTGGTAATTTAATTTGAAAAATTCAAATTCAAATGCATCAACCTAAATTTTAATTTATCCAATTTCCACTATATAAACATGAATTATTATTTTAAAATTAAGGAAGAGAATTACAATACATCTACACTCTACCAAGATACATTTGAATTTATAGGTTTTAAAGAAGAAATTCATATTTAATCAAGTTTTCTAATATGATTGGAGTTTGATGCCAATGGAAGAACATGATGGAATCTAGGTTTTGGGGATTGCTTTGGCCCTCTTCAACCAACTACTGATTTATTTTCAGATTGTTCTCATCTTCAAGCTTCAATCTATTCACTGCCCTAAGAAAGGTATTGTTGCATTTTAGATTTTCCTAAAGGTTTTTGACTTTCTCTTGGGTTGATCTCATTTATGTCATTTAAAGGAATCCTTCTCTAACACATTTGAGTAGGGTAGTTTTAGCATTTTAGCTCATTACAACCTTAGATGCACTTAAGGTTAAGAGCACACACACTATTTTATTCAATCAATCAGTTATTTGTGGAGGTAGAAATACCAAAACGGTGGTTTAACTTAGGAAAACTCCTATATAGCCACCCCTTTGCCCCTCTTTGTTGTGATTTTTGCAAGTTCAGATCCTAAGACAGAGATTTCTGAGTAGAATTGCAAAAGACAAACGAGGAGTTACAAACCTGTGAAGTTAGATCCAAAAAAAGAGGAGCTCAGTCTAGGGCATACTATGCCCTAGACTGACTATTTCAGACCCAAATTATAGTCATCAGTGCATAGTACTCTACCCTTCTCAAATCTACTTTTATTTTTGACAATATAGTTTTATCAATACAAAAAAATTGTGTTTGCAAATTAGGTATTGTAGTCAAATAAATTCAATAAATCCAAAATAATTTCAATCAATTTCCAAGGAAATAAAGAACCAAATCCAAGGTAGCTTGACTCACCTCTTAGGTTGCAAGTCAATCTTATATCCTTGCTGATTTGAATTCTAATGTTAATTGAAAAAGGATTGATCTTAGTGAACTATACACTAGTCCTAGGATCCCTTTTTCAACAAAACAATAATACAAACTAAATTATATAATATAATTATGCTTATTATTATATGTTATATTCTATAATAAAAACTATTATATATTGTAAAGAAGGGGGATTCGATACTCACGATTTTTCTTCATTTAGAGAGCCTCACAGGGTGAACTGCCCTAGGTAAACTATCTCAAGAAACAACATGAAAGTTCTAGAATTAGAAAGAGCAGGTCATGAAGGTTCTCTAAAAAAACTGACAAGCTCTCGGCCAAAGGACGACAACGCGGCATGTTGGCATCTCTCTGGCGCCCTGGTGTCCTTACAAACTAGAAAGCGAGAACGTCGCAGAAAATAACAAAGTGACTACTTCTACTCTAATTGCTAAGAAATCTTGAAACGTGAGAAAGTGACAAAATATAACATAACTAAAATAAAGTGAAGTAGAAATGATAAAGATAAGGAGAAGAAAGGAAGTGCTCACAACCATGCAAGTGATGAAGCCTCTAGTAGATGAATTCCTTCAATACTTGCTAGCGTAATATCTGGAGAAAATGTTGGGGCTATATAGGGGTTTTCCTCAGTCAAACCACCATTTTGGTGTTCCCACCTCCACAAACAACCAAATAGATAGAGAGAAATGAACAAAGCGTGTGGTGAAAGCAAAACCCACTTTAGGAGTAGAACCTGCACCGCCAAGTATGAGTGACAAAAGCAATCCCCGCTCAAGGAGGAGAGCCTGTATCACAAAAGAGGTAATAAAAGCAATCCCCGCTCGAGGAGGAGAACCCGCATCACGAAGTATGAATGCAATAGATAGGGGATATGGAATCCCAGGATGCTCACAAGTATAAGGTAGATATCACATGAAAGGCTTAGAAATCCAAGGAGGGAAACAAAAAGAGTTGCAAGAACTAGAAATGTTGTAGAGGGTGTTGTAATTGCTTGAGAATGTTGTTGTGACAAGCTATATGAAGCTATGCAAACAAAAGTTGGAGAGTGGAAAGCTAGAGCCAAAGCTAGAGAGAAGTTACAAGCTGGAATGAAGCTAGAGTAGAGGAAGACCAAAAATGAATTGAAGAGATCACATTTAAGGAGAGGGGAGAAGAAAAAAGAAGCTTCTTGGGCAATTACAAGGCATCTCATGTCGTTACCACCCGTGACCAAGGGAGGTGACAAGTGGAAAACATGCACAAAAAATAGTTGTTTGAGCGTTGAAATGTCACAGAACACTAGCGTGATGTGCAGATGTTCATTCAGCGTCCTAGTGTCTAGATACATCATGCTACAAAACAACAAGAATGGGAAAAGTGCAAGGTTCAACGCAGAGCTGACACATAAGGGTAGTTGTTGAAAAGGGGTGTGGAGCATCTTGAGAGGGGAAAATGGCTGATGCAAGGGCTGAAATGAGCCTACAAAAGTGCTAAGGGAGTGGACATTGAAGTGGATACAAGAATGTATGTGAAATTGCAAGGGATGCAATTTTACGACTATACATTTTTCCCCCAATTTAGCAGGCAAATGAATCTATGCTAATATGCACGCTAAAAGAAATCTACTAAACATGAATAACATCATATGCTAAAAGGATACTATAGAGGAAGCAGATAACCCTTTGAACCATGAAAGTATACCCCTAGACTGAAGACCTGCAAAACAAATACATTAGACAAGAAAAACCTACACCAGAGAACAATGTTAGCACACAATAAACGAAAGGATTTGAGTCAAAAAAGTAAAAGAGACCTCGATGTAGAAGGTTGTCTTAGTACTATGTGTCATCCTGAAATTAAGAAATAACACACAGAAGAATTCTAAAATGAAGAGAGGAAAGGTATATACACAAGATGAAGAAGATTTAGATCTTCGATCTGGTATATACAAAGAAAAGAGAAGAGAGAATTTAAGAATATAAGCACCTCACAGGCCTGCAGAACTACAAGGAAGGTGTCCTCCAAGATCTTTCACATAAAGGAAACCTAGAAAAGCACCTTACAAACCCGCAAACCTGTAAGGGAGGTGTCCTCCAAGATCTCTCGCATGGAGAAAGCCTAGAGGTGTAAGTGCCTTATAGGCCCACAGACCTACAAGAAAGGTGTCCAAGATCTCTTGCATGAAGGAAACCCAAGAAAGTGCCTTACAAACCTACAGACCTATAGGGAGGTATCCCCCAAGATCTCTCACAAGAAGGAAACCCAGAAAAGGGTACTCCGTAGAGTCAGAAAGTGGCTTCATGGGCGCACCTGCAAAGAGACATGTTTACTCGCAGATAGAACATGTCCGAAAGCGGCCACACAGGCAAGTAAACAGATAGTCGGGGTCCCTTGGGAACCCGACGTAAAGAAGGGGTCAACTCAAGGGATGCATTGTTTGAGAAGTGATGTCTAGTCAGGCTTCCCCCAAGCTAGATGTGATAGGATTCATTTGAGATAAAAAATTTCAAAGGGGGTCCCTTGGGAACCCTTCAAAAGAAAGAGGGGTCCACTTAAGGGACTCTTCATTTGAAAGATATAGAGAAGAGAGGGGGTCCTTAGAAGGACGCACACCTTCAGAACAAGTTATCTCTGCCCCCAGCATATAGGGGAGGAGAACCATGAAAGATACTTAGATCATACAGGATAGAGGTAAATCTCGATACCACTTGTCATGCAAAGAAAAGGTGGGTGTATCAATCAAACAGGAGTTTGATGGCACCTAAATCAAGAAGTGTATTTTATCCTTCAAGGCCTTACATTCACTATGGAATGGCCAAGCACTCGATGGTATGCATAGAAAGGATTTTTTGCTTTATCATGCTTACGAAATTTATTGCGTGTAGAAGGAAGAGTAATCAAGCGGGCTTTTAGAAGCCTCAACAAGATACACTCTTTCTCAAATAAAGAATGAGGAGCAGAAAGCAACCCTTTCTCTTGTGGAGAAAAAATTGGCTACTCATAGGAAGAAGACATGAAGATAGAAGACAACGGAGGAGGATCTCCATAGAGAGCATTATTCCCATGATGGGGATCACACTCCTCTACGGGATCACTATCAACCTTCTTGATAGGATTGCTAACATTAACCTCCTTAACATAAGTGTGATCATCTTCCTCACAAGGAGGATCAACACTAAGAACATTACAATTTGCATTCACCTTATCCTGTGATACAGAAGAATGACAATCTTTGATAGCGGGTGTGGGTGATGTTATCAGAAGGTCTAAGTGGATAGGGTCAACTTTATACTCTCCAACGAAGGATTCTATAAATTTTAGAGAACCCCAATCATCACCAAGACATGCATTCTTTTGAAAAGTAGAAAGAGTAGACTTAAAATTTCTTGCTTCAGAAGGATCTTCTCTAGGGACATATATCTCAAGAGTATCCTTTGTAGTAGGTATTGCTAGAGTAAACATCAACATACTAGAAGATACTAAAGGAATAAGAGTAGGCACAACCGAAACCCGACCAACAGCTGCCATTTCACATAAGCATATAGCCTTAGGGTTTGCCTTGACTATGACTACTTGATTATTGCAAATGAACTTAATAGATTTATGCAAGGTAGACGAGACTGCACCCATAACATGAATCCATGGTCTACCAAGAAGAAGGTTATATGGTAGCTTTTCTGACGTAACATATACGAGGGTAGGTACAATAACGAGTCCTAACCTCAAAGGAAATACTATCATGCCTAAAGGTTGTCAAACAACATTATTGAACCCATAAATGTCAACAAAAGAAGCATTAATAGAAGATGAATCAATATTAATCTTAGGCAATAGATCAATGCTCTATACATTAAGCATTGAACCAACATCAATGAGAGTACATCTAATGCTAATATTATTAATATTAACTATAATCATTAGAGGATCCGCTTGCTTTTGTACTTCTGAAGGCGAGAGTTCTTGTGGATAGAATGTAATATTCGACGAATCTGCACGGATATAAGCTATCAACGCATCAATATCTGCCAGCCTAGCAGAAGAAGGCAAGAGGATCTTTTTCAAGGCTTCCTGAAGCATACCTTGATAAACTGGAGCAAACCAAAGCAAGTCCCAAAGTGAGATCTTAGTTGGAGTAACTTGGAGTTGCTTGACAAGATCGTAATCACAGAGTGCTTTAGTTGTAGGTTTAGGTGCTTGAGGAAGGCTTAGTTGTTTATTCATTATGTTCTCATAAACATGGGATACCGCTCTATAAGAGGGAGTTGTAGAAGGATCAGGGGAATCACCATCAAATGGAACACCGTTAATAGAACAAACCCTTTTAGGAGGACTAGTTGGAGTCACATAAATGATTGGTTTCTTAGGCCTTTGAGGGGCAGTAGAGACATAGATTACATTTATAGAATCATAACAACTAGTAGAATAATTATTTGAAGACATTCTCAACATCGATCCAAACAGGATCAAATGTGGAAGGAGATTCATCATTTACTAATGCATCGTCTCTGGAGGAGAGTGCATTGGAATGGAGGGTAAATCCATCATTCACAAATTCGACGTCTCTAGAAGAGAGTGCATTGGAAGGAAAGGGAGATTCATCATTCACGAATGCATCATCTCCAAAAGAGAGTGCATTGGAATGAATAGAAGGTAGAGTAACATTAAGAAAGGTATCAATGATTTCATCTTATTGCAACAAAATATCCTCTAAAGCAAAAGGACTTTTATGAAAAGGATCAAAGATATCAAGTGACATAGGAAAATCCAAGTCACCATCACATGCATGAAATGGAATATCATTAAAATTTTGAACAAACTTAGATATTGAACTAATAAAATAAGATATCAAATTCATTTTGGTGACAATTAAGAAAAACTGAGAATCTAGATTTTCTAATTTTTTCGGTATTTTCTAGGTTCTAGTAATTTGCATTTTCAGAGGTCTTCGGAGCGGAATTTGAGTTCGGAACTTGCATTGGTCCTTAAAATTCTATAGTTGAAGGAATAGTATTTTAGGGACTGAACTAGTTCTCTAGGAGACCTTTCCAACGGTGCAAACAGTTTTGAATTCCGAGCACCGATTCCAAAGTTATGACCTCGCCAAGTAGGGGTAAATAAATTCCTAGTTTTTTTAAAAATACCTTTCTTCACGTCGGGTTCACCAAAATGTAGAGAAGGGGGATTTGCTACTCACGATTTCTCTTCATTTAGAGAGCCTCGCGGAGCGAACTACCCTAAACTACCTCAAGGAACAACGTGAAAGTTCTAGAATTAGAAAGAGTAGGTCACGAAGATTCTTTGGAAAAACTAACAAGCTCTTGTCCAAAGGACGATAGTGAGGCGCGTCGGCATCTCTTTAGCGTTCTTTTATTTGTACGAACCAGAAATTGAGAATGTCGTAGAAAAAAACAAAGTGGCTACTTCTACTCTAATTGTTGAGAAATCTTGAAACGTGAGAAAGTGACAGAATCTAACAGAACTAAAATAAAGTGAAGTAGAAATGATAAAGATAAGGAGAAGAAAGGAAGTGCTCACAACCATGCAAGTGATGAAGCCTACAGTAGATGAATGCCTTCAATACCTACATGCGTAATATCTAGAGAAAATGTTGGGGCCGTATAGGGGTTTGCCTCAGTCAAACCCCTGTTTTGGTGTTTCCATCTCCATGGACAACCAAATAGATAGAGAAAAATGAACAAATCATGTGGTGAAAGCAAAACCCGCTTCAAGAGTAGAACCCGCACCACCAAGTATGAGTGATAAAAGCAATCCCCACTCAAGGAGGAGAACCCGTATCACAAAGGAGGGGATAAAAGCAATCCCTGCTCGAGGAGGAGAACCCATATCACGAAGTATGAATGCAATAGATAGGGGATATGGAACCCCAAAATGCTGACAAGTATAAGGTAGATATCACATGAAAGACTTAGAAATCCAAGGAGGGAAAAAAAGAGAGTTGCAAGAACTAGAAATGTTGTAGAGGGTGTTGTAATGGCTTAAGAATGTTGTTGTGACAACCTATATGAAGTTGTGCAAACAAAAGTGGGAGAGTGGAAAGCTAGAGCCAAAGATGGAGAGAAGTTAAAAGTTGGAATGAAGCTAGAGTTGAGGAAGACCAAAAATGAATTGAAGAGATCACATTTAAGGAGAGGGGAGAAGCAAAAAGAAGCTTCCTGGGTGGTTACAAGGCATCTCGAGTCGTTACCACTGACCAAAGGAGGTGACAAGTGGAAAGCATGCACAGAAACAACTGTTTGAGCATTGAAACGTCACATGATGCTAGTGCGACGCGTAGATGTCCACGTAGCGCGCTAGTGTCTAGATACATCATGCTACAAAACAACAAGAACAGGAAAAGTGCAAGGTTCAATGCGGAGTTGACACACAAGGGTAGCTACTAAAAAGGGGTACTGAGCATCTTGAGAGAGGAAAAAAGCTGATGCAAGGGTTGACATGAGCCTACACAAGTGCTAAGGGAGTGGACACTAAAGTGGATACAAGAATGTATGTGAAATTGCAAGGGGTGCAATTTTATGACTATACAAATACAAATATAAAATTATTATAATTAATAATTAATATATTTTTATATAGTACAAATTAAATTAACATATAAATATAATACAATATATCATTAATATATAATATATTTTTAATATAACACAAATTAAATTATATATAATATTATATAATAAAAATTATTAAATATAAATATAAAATAGTTATAATTAATAATTAATATATTATTATATAATACAAATTAAATTAACATATAAAAATATAAAAGTTTAATTGACCTTTGGAGAGAGAGCACGAGAGAGGAGGAAAAAGAAAGAGAGATGGAGGAGGAGAATTCTATAGAGAGAGATATAAAAAAAGAGAGAGAAACTCAAGATAGAGAATGAGAGAATGAGAGATTTAGATAGATAGAGGGAGAGGTGGAAAGAGATAAAGAGGGAGAGAGAGAGAGAGATGGAGATATGGATTGAAAGAGAGGAATAGACAAAGAGAGCATGAGAGAGAAATATAAGAGATACAAAGAAAAAGAGAGATGGAGATAAGAGAAACTAACCTTTGATTAGTTATTTCATGCCAACAATCCAAGGATGGCATGTGTCCTTAGGGAGTTATGCTCAAGGTAGCATGTCATTTGATTAAGGATATGATAATTCACCTTTAAGACCTCTTCAATGTACCCATTGCACACTTAATATAATTTACCTCACATTCTAATATATACCTCTCTCATTCACTCCATCTCTCCTACTCTATATATCTATCTCCATCTCTCTCTCTCTCTCTCTCTCTCTCTCTCTCTCTCTCTCTCTCTCTCCACCACCTATCTTTCTCTATTTATCCCCATCTCTCCCCCCCCGCTCCCACGCTATCCCCCTATCTATCTCTTTATCTCTACTTGTCTCTCCCTTTGTCTTCCCATAGACATCTCTCTCTATCTTTGTCTTCCCATATATCTCTATCTCTCTCTTTCTCTTCTCATATATATCTATCTCTATATCTATCCATCTCCCCATCTCCTTACCTCTCTCTCTCTCTCTCTCCCATTTCCTTACCTCTCTCTCTCTCTCCATTGCAATCATAACATGAGCATGTTGGTAATGGAGCCTAATTATTTCCCTAATTCAAAGGTTTTGTTTCAATCATGTTCAGATCCATGTAAGTGGATGTATAGGTGATTTGAAGCTATCACTTCTCCATTGCGACCTTTATTGCACAAACAACATCCTTTGATAGGCCTACCAATTGACCTCATGTATTGCACGAGTGTATACAAAAAATAAACCAAAAATTTTGCTAGTTAACCTTCCACACCTATTAGGCATACCCATTGCACACCAAGGTGCAATTGCTAATGTTATCTTGTAGCTTGTCTATTTATCATTTGCATTGTGGTTATTATGTAAGCTTGCATGTATTTTTTTCTCTCAGGGTTATGTAATAAATGGATTAAACATTCTAAGTATTATGCATTAATTTCCTAACACTTTTCACATACAACTAATTGTTGAGGGAGACATATCAGCACACTAATGTTCCTATGTTTTGATATGCAAATGATTAGAGGATCTTGTACAAACTCATCTTATGAAGAAGACATAAATAGAAGGAAAAAACACATAATCACATCCTCACAAGGTACATTACTTTATATGGACCTCATGAGGATATGTGTCAAAAATATTTACTTTACACAAATGTTTGTCAATGCCATACACTTTTAAATGCAATGACCATTTTCATATTCACATGCACCTCCAAGTGGAGGCAAAATTTAATGTTGTAATTTTTAAATCCATGTCATTTCTTGTTTAATTTTGTGAATATTTTGAAATAAGTGAATTTCATACATAGACATATTGATAAATGACATAATTTTGTGTAAAGTTGTATCCCTTACCTTATGTTATCTACCTACCTCATTAACATATTTATATGCACTAACAGCTTATCCCCTTTCACATGATCACACAACCTATACATTCACCCTATCCACTTGTTATCACACATATTCTCCACACACATGTTAGCCATTGAGATCTAATCCCTTTTCTATCTTAAGACTAATTCACATCATGTGCTCATCCTATGCCCCCCTTAAAGAAAAAATAAATAAATTCAAATATTTTTGGCTTCCCCCATTTATTCTTCCTAAGGCAAGTTAAACAGAAGTTTGTGCAACATGTTTATATATCCTTGCATTAAAAGGCATTCAATCATTCATTCTAATCATAAATGATGACTTGACATGTCCTTGTATTTAAATGCATCTCAATCAATCATTATCCTAAAAGAAATCTAGTTTTTACACAAGCATTCTAGGAACATCTACATGACCTAAGATTGTTGTACTTGACCATTGTTTAATTTCCAAGGGTTGATTTGGGAGAACTTGACTCCTTGTGATTGATCAATAGCCTTTAAGGTATTTATAAATACTACCATTCCTTCATATTTTAGGAACCATTAACAAAATCATAGGAAAACAAGTAAACTGAAGAACAAAGATCAACAAAATGTATAGAGCAACAAAAAAATTTATAAGACAATTGCCAATTTGTTATCTACTATTTCTGATCCTGAGACTTATTAATTCTAAATCTTCATCAATCTTTAGATGCATCAATTATAAAGCTAAATACATATATTATTTATGTACATTTCTATACATTTCAATTATTAAATTCAATATTTAAATGTTTAATGCATAACTAATTAATCTAGATTTATTGTGCCTAGATATATATTTTTAATTCCCCTTTACAAATAGTAAACATTAGATTACATAAACTTCTCTAAACATATTTTTTTGTAATTTATATGATAAACTACCTGCAAATCGAGGTGGTTGAAACCTGTGTCTGAATTTTACTTTTTTCATCCTCTTTGAGGGGATTGACGTCCATGGTAGAAGAGGCAGGAGGAGCATGTGCAGGGCCAGGGACTCAGTGTACAAGTTGCATGCTAATCATACTGTGCAATCTTCCAAATAGATCATTGCTAATCTACCTACCTCATTAACATATTTGTATGCACTAACAACTTATCCCCTTTCACATGATCACACAACCTTATGCATTCACCCTATCCACTTGTTATCACACATATTCTCCACACACATGTTAACCATTGAGATCTAATCCCTTTTCTATCTTAAGACTAATTCACATCATGTGCTCATCCTATGCCCCCCAGAAAAAATAAATAAATTCAAATATTTTTGGCTTCCCCCATTTATTCTTCCTAAGGCAAGTTAAACACAAGTTTGTGCAACATGTTTATATATCCTTGCATTAAAAGGAATTCAATCATTCATTCTAATCATAAATGATGACTTGACATGTCCTTGTATTTAAATGCATCTCAATCAATCATTATCCTAAAAGAAATCTAGTTTTTACACAAGCATTCTAGGAACATCTACATGACCTAAGATTGTTGTACTTGACCATTGTTTAATTTCCAAGGGTTGATTTGGGAGAACTTGACTCCTTGTGATTGATCAATAGCCTTTAAGGTATTTATAAATACTACCATTCCTTCATATTTTAGGAACCATTAACAAAATCATAGGCAAACAAGTAAACTGAAGAACAAAGATCAACAAAATGTATAGAGCAACAAAAAAACTTATAAGACAATTGCCAATTTGTTATCTACTATTTCTAATCCTGAGACTTATTAATTCTAAATCTTCATCAATCTGTATATGCATCAATTATAAAGCTAAATACATATATTATTTATGTACATTTCTATACATTTCGATTATTAAATTCAATATTTAAATCTTTAATGCATAACTAATTAATCTAGATTTATTGTGCCCAGATATATATTTTTAATTCCCCTTTACAAATAGTAAACATTAGATTACATAAACTTCTCTAAACATATTTTTTTGTAATTTATATGATAAACTACCTGCAAATCGAGGTGGTCGAAACCCATGTCTGAATTTTACTTTTTTCATCCTCTTTGAGGGGATTGACGTCCATGGTAGAAGAGGCAGGAGGAGCAGGTGCAGGGCCAGGGACTCAGTGTACAAGTTGCATGCTAATCATACTGTGCAATCTTCCAAATAGATCATTTTTCACAGTGTCAAAGGCTCACTCAAGTTTCTCTATTTGCTCCATACTATTAGCATTGCATACGAATAATCCATTATACAAATCCATGCTATGCCCAAACATAGCCTCGATCTACACACATGAAAAAGGTTTATATACACAGAAATATAAAATTATTATAATTAATAATTGATATATTATTATATAATACACATTAAATTAACATATAAAAATCTAATAGTTTAATTGACCTTTGAAGAGAGAGTAAGAGAGAGAGGAAACAGAAAGAGAGATGGAGGAAATAGAAAGAGAGATGGAGGGGAGAGGGGTATATATATCCCCATTGCAAACATAACATGAACATGTTGGTAATGGAGTGTGATTATCTCCTTAATTCAAAGGTTTTGTTTCAATCATGTTTAGATTCATGTAAGTGGATGTATAGATGATTTGAAGCTATCGCTTCTCCATTGAGATCTTTGTTGCACAAAAGCATCATTTGATAGGCCTACCAATTGATCTCATGTATTGCACAAATGCCTGCAAAATATAGAATTCTCCCTAATTAACCTTCCACACTTCTTAGGCATACCCATTGCACACCAAGGTGCAATTGCTAGTGTTATATTGTAGCTTGTCTATTTGATATTTGCATTGTGGTTATTTTGTAGGCTTACATGCATGTTTTGCTCTCATGGGGTTATGTAATAAATGGATTAAACATTCTAAGTATTATGCATTAATTTCATAGCACTTTTCACATACAACTAATTGTTGAGGGAGACATATCATGTCACTAATGTTCCTATATTTTGATATACAAATGATTAGAGGATCTTGTACAAACTCATCTTATGGAGAAGACATAGATAAAAGGAAAAAACACATGATCACATTCTCACAAGGTCCATTACTTTATAGGGACCTCATGATAATATGTGTCGAAAATATTTACTTTACACAAAGGTTTGTCAATGCTACACACTTTTAAATGCAATGATCATTTTTGTATTCACATACACCTCAAAGTGGAGGCAAAATTTGCAATGTTTTACTTTTTATATCCATGTCATTTCTTGTTTAATTTTGTGACTATTTTGAAATAAGTGGATTTCATACATAAACATATTGATAAATGGCATAATTTTGTGTAAAGTTGTATCCCTTGCCCTATATTATCCACCTACATCATTAACATATTTATATGCACTAACGACTTATCCTTTTCACATGTTCACACAACCTTAAACATTCACCCTATCCACTTGTTATCACACATATACTTGGACTAATTTCCACACATGTTAGCCATTGAGATCTATTCCCTTTTCTATCTTAAGACTAATTTGCAATTGTAAGGTCACACTTGTGGTCATGCGCTCATCTTACCGCCTCCCAACCCCCCCCTCCCCCCTCCCCCTCCCCCCCTCACCCCCCACCCCCACTCCCCAAAAAAAAAAAATAGAAAAAAGAAAAAATTAAATTCAAATATTCCTGACTCCTCCTATTTACTCTTCCTACCTTGGGCACATTAAACACAAGTTTGTGTGACATGTTTATATATCCTTGTATTTCAAGGCATTCAATCATTCATTCTAATCATATATGATGACTTGACATGTCCTTGTATTTAAATGCATTCAATCAATCACTATCCTACAAGAAATCTAGTTTTTACACAAGCATTCTAGGAACATTTACATGACCTAAGATTGTTGTACTTGACCATTGTTTAATTTCCAAAGATTAATTTGGAAGAAACTAACTCCTTGTAACTTATCAATAGCCTTTAAGATATTTATAAATACTACCATTCCTTAACATTTTAGGAAACATTAAAAAAAATCATAAACAAGCAAATAAACTGAAAAACAAAAATCAGCAAAATGTATACACCAACAAAAAAAAAAAATTATTATTATAAAACAATTGTCAAACTGTTATCTTCTATTTCTGATCCGAAGACTTATTAGTTCTAAATCTCCATCAACCTTTATATACATCAATTATAAAGCTAAATATATTTATTATTTATGTACATTTCTACACATTTCAATTATTAGATTCAACATTTACATCTTTAATTCATAACTAATTAATCTAGATTTATTGTGCTTAGATATATATTTTTAATTCTCCTTTACAAATAGTAAACATTAGATTACAGAAACTTCTCGAAACATAATTTTTAGTAATTTATATGATAAACTGCCTCCAAATCGAGGTGGTCGAAAACTATGTCTGAATTTTACTTTTTTCAGCCTCTTTAAGGGGATTGGCGTCCATGGTAGAAGAGGCAGGAGGATCAGGTGCAGGGCCAGGGACTCGGTGTACAAGCTGCTTGCTAATCATACTGTGCAACCTTCCAAATAGATCATTTTTCACAGTGTCAAAGGCTCGCTCAAGTTTCTCTATTTGCTCCATACTATTGGCATTGCATAGGAACAATCCATTATACAGATCCATGCTATGCCCGGACATAGTGTTGGTCTATACACACAAATAAGGTTTATATATACATAGAAGTAAAATCTATCGCTTGTTTGGGATTTTTTTAAGCAAACAAATGCACACTTACCAATTGTCTGAGTGTCTCATAACTTTTTGTGTCAATGGGTGTGGGCTTCAAGTTCATATGTGACAATATTCTGTAGAAAATTACACAACACTGTTAAACAACACTCTTAAAGCCAATGGTATGGATATGGAGTCCAAGGGAGTTGTATAATAATGGTAAAATATGTGTAACTAATAAAAGAGTGATTCTCTTTAAATTCTCACATTTAATTAAAACTGCATACTAACACAGTGTTGGGACCAGGACTTATTAATCATTATAATACTAACACAGTGTTGGGAGCAGGACTTATTCATCATTATAACCCATTCAGGACTTTTAATAAATATATATGATAGTAAAAACCTAATATCTTTAATGTACCCAAATTTCCTTCAAGATATATTAAATTCTGTATGCAATTGAAAGTTGAACGAACCTTCCAACAGTATGAGTCAAAAATTGAGTTTCTGCAGCATAACGGTCATGTTCTGTGCATGTCATCTCCACCATTTTACACCCCTGTTAACAAGTAGATTTCAAGACTTCCAGCTTCCACAATGGATAAGGTTAAGAATTCAGCTTACAAGAAAAATTGTGTCCACAATATTGTGATTTTCATCATTTTGAGTAGTTTTCTTCAAAATATTTCAATTTCAAAGCTTGCAATGTTCTCTGTCAAGCATACGCAGAAACTAAACGGCTGATTGCCCTTACCTCAGATTCAAATATTGAGAGAAAATCATTGCACTTTTGTGCACAGCTGCCCATTTCGGGCACACGGACTTTATCATAGACAAAGGGAAGACCTGCCCAGCTGGCTTTGCCGCTTTCTGGTCCAAACATTGGATGAGTGCACAGAATTCCACATTTCTCAGGCAAAACCTGCAATAATAATTAGGTTTCAGGAAATATAATGTATCTTTAAAGATTCATAAATAATTAAGCAGTCCATTTGTATAAAAAGGCCATGACTCCTATTGTAAAGGTAAGGTGCCAATAAATGATCAAGATTTCAATCACTGCATGTCAGAAGCTTTATCAGGAAATTGGAAGCAGCTGCTTTAATTGGCAGAAGATTTCACCCGGTTTTAGCAACTAGGGCAATAAAAGCCGAAGAATCTATGAGAAAACAAGGGTCTAAAAGATTGATCCCAAAAACAGCAACAAGAAAGGAAAAGTGGTCATCCAAAACTTGCATGTTAAAACCTAAAAGATGACCTGGAAATTTTATGGGATGACCCTGGGCTTTTATAGTGAAGACTCTGTTCAAACAGCTTATAAATCAAGTTGTATGTTCAATTATACAGAGATTAAAGGATAAATCAGTATCATTTTGAGTTTTGTTATGACATATCTGAAACAAACTAAATTAGTTTCAGGAGTTTAAACATCTGCAATGTTGTGTTCAAAGATGTGCAAAATTTCTGTATTCAAGACTTTAAAAATGGGGAAGAAAATCCCAATAATTAAAAAATTGGATAGGAAATGCAAACAAACAAATTGACCGTATAAAAAATCCCATGTAACTTATTTACCTCCAAAAACAAATTTCTTGGAAATTCTTTGACGGAGAGCACATCTACAAACAGAGTGTTAGTAGTGTTGAGCTCCTCCAATGGAAGAGAACGCAGAGTGGATTCCATGGCCAGAATGGTTGTGCACAGCAATATCACATCCGGACGCTCTTTGCAGAACTCTAAAGGATCTCTGCACACCATATCCTTCTCAAATGAGCACACAAAAATCTAAGCAAAAGAAAAGGCAAGTAGAATTATTTACCTGAAGAAAGTGACTCCCAGAGCCTGGCAAATATGAGAGTAATCCGAGCGTGAAGTAGCAATAAGCGAATGACCCTGCCTGATCATTGTCTTGGCCAGAAATTGCCCAAATTTCCCAAATCCCACAATGCCGATCTTCAAACGGGAAGAAGAAGAAGAAGAAATAGTTTTCGTGACATTGTTGGACTCGGCCGCCATTAAACAACACCTTTCAAAATCACAATGATAAACAGGATCCGAAGATAGATGGGTTTTTCATGTGTTTAAGACGGGTAATATCCCGTGCTTTTTAAGCGAACGTGGAGCAAAGTCTACCAAGAAAGTTCCAAATCCCACAAACCTGGGCATTAGATAAGCTCAAACTTCACACGAAACCTAGGGCTAAAGAGGCGCTGTGTCACCATGTCCACACCAAAAAGAATTGCACTAGGACTCCCCAAAGAATGGATTAGATTGAGGCAGCGTCAGCGCGTGATTTGACATTTAAATTATCTGATTCGAAATGCATCAGTCAATATTTCTGTTCATCTCCTGCCTGGCATCCAGTTTTTAATTGCTTCTGAAAATGAGTGTCTTTTCAGTTTTGGACAGCTATCTCACAGCCCTTTCCGCTGTTTATTTCTTGATGAAGGGTGGGGTTTATTTTTATTTCACATTTTATATAAATTTAATATTTTTATGCTGATAAATGTTTTCAAATGAGTATTATAATAAAAATTAAAAAAATTATCATCAAACAAATTTTGATTATATAATTTATAATAAATATACGATTATGACATAAAATTTTGTTATATTACAATCAATCTAATTGAGTCTTTATGTTTATTACATTTTTTAAAATAATCTTATTAAAATGGTCATAAATAATGGGAACCAATAAGATCTTGAGCTTACATTTATATCTCTATCCAATTTAAATATTCTTAGATGGAGATAATATCTATGTTTAGTCTTCATATAAATAATCACATTTCATTTATCTAGTTTGTTGTATTTTATTGTCATTGAGCAAATGTGTTAATTAAGTGTAGTTGTCACTTTTGAGTTAGTAGATAACGTGGAAACATATTAGTGTTTATACTCTATGGAATGGTATGATAATTTCTAAGTGTATTTATGATTACCATATTTATAAAAATGCATAATAAATGAGATAAAATCATTTAAAGAAATATGATTGTTTTAAATATTTTTTAAATATGTTTGGATCAAAAAATATCAAACAAACAATGTTTTAGGCATATCTTGCCTCTATAAAATGTGTTACAATTATCAACATGTAATATGATATTTTCTTCTATTATTTTTCATATTACGCATGTGTAGGAGTATGTAATAGAAGCACCCTACAACTATTATTTTTTAACTATTTTAACTAGATAGCCATTTCAATCATTAAACAATGAGAAAATTACAAGTAGAGAACATATAATTTTTCTTACCAAATTATATGTTATTTATCTTGTTATTCCTTTGGACAGTTGTGGTTAGGTTGCTTATGTTGGGTTGTTGTTGTGGGGAAACTTAATTGTAGTCATGTTGTTATTTGAATCTTTTATTGTTTGATGTTTGTCATAAAGGGTTTTAAGGCCCCTTCAAAACCCGTTTTACCCATATAATAAATATATATATAATTTTTCTCACTAAATCAAAGTGAGAGATCATATAGCTATATAGTTTATTCACTCAATCATTATACGATAAAGAAATTACAAGGAGGTGACATGTGACTTTTCTTGTGCTAATTATTCTATTTTTAATGATTGTGTGTGTGTGTTCAAAGTGGTTATTAAACATTTTTTTTTAATTTTCTTGAGAAAATCTTGGTAGAATCCATTAATAGATTCTTATGGTTTTTATAAGAAACCTTGTATGATTTTATTTTTGTAGAAAATAAATTATATGATATTGTATTTAATTTTATAGTAGTTGACATCTTTGATTTGATTTACCTATGAAAGATATCTCCATATCAAATTCTATAAATTTTGGTGAGGGCTTCACTATCTTTGAGTCAAATGGAGATTTCCACTTTAGAATGGACATATATGCCCTCATTTCCAACCACCTTATTCTCATGGATGCCTAGGGAAAACCACTTCTCACACTATGTTGAAAGGTATACACATCATTTCTACATTTTATTTTGCATAAATTTCTATTTATTTGATCTTATGGTTGTATACCTTCATTTGTAGCTTCCCAATGTACACCAAAAATGGGAAGGTTGCCTTGGAGATAAGTTGGATGGTCCAAAATCCCCCTTCTCTTGTCACATCCTACACAAACTCTATATTTTATTTTTGTGCTAAATGCATGATGTATCAATGTAATTTGGACTAAGGTGAGAACCTTAACATTTGACTATAATTGAACTTGACATTTTTGAATGTTATATGGACTCAATCCTTAATGATATAGACTTATTAATTTTAATCATTAATTGTCACATTCGATGAGTAATTAAAAGGCTATGAACTAATTGGATTTTATTTTCGTTTATGACATGGTTGTATTTATACATTTGATTTTTTGAAGTAACTAGGTACCAATGCTCTTTAAGTGATATGTGTGTGAGGAATTGGAATGGTTTTATATGTAGTAAGGTGCAACAATGTGGACTAAACATTTTTTCTTAAGAATGACCTTGATGTCATTTAATCCTACTTCTATCTCCTTAAGGTCGAATCACGCAATGATATGGATCGTTCGATTGTGAGTACCCTATGAGATGTGAGTTATAACCTTACACTTAGGAGTGATCATTATTTATACTTTTTTCCTCCCCTTAGATGTTCTATGAGAAGTTATCAGTAACGGGCTAACTAATTCACTAGTTCCATTGATCAAGTATTAATACCTATACTTTAGGGATCATCACCTTTGACTTGACCAACTACTAAGGGGGTAGAGAAAAAATTGCATGAAATAATGATAAAATTTATAAATGTGAATATTATATATATGTGTGTGTGTGTGTATGTATGTATGCATGTGTGTATATATGTATGTATGTATGTATACATACATACATACATATATATGTATATGTATGTGTATATATGTATGTATGTATATATACATACATACATACATATTTATGTATATGTATGTATATATATGTATGTATGTATATATATGTCTATATGTAGGTATGTGTGTATACACACACACACACATATATGTATATATATGTGTATATATATGTATGTATGTATGTATGTGTATGTATGTATGTATGTATGTATGTATGTATGTATGTATGTATGTATGTATGTATGTATATAAAACATTGATAATAATAACATTAGAAATAAAACATAAAAGTAAGTTTGGAAAGAAAAAAAAGGAAATAGGAATGAGTGTGTCATTTTTTATCCAAACTCAAGTAGGAAGGGAGATTCAATAAATGTCTTCCCCCTCACATAGTTGGGAGATAGCCATCAAAATGGAGGAATGACAAAGAGGAAGTGTGGAATAGTCGTATCATTAGTAAGGTATGGCATCCCTCCATTTTTTTCATCTAAATTTATAGGTGCGAGGACACAATCTAGTGTCCATGGGAAAACCAAGCCCCATCACCTCTTTAAAAAGAGATATTCTTACATAATATTGGAGGATAAAGGTAGAAAATGTGTTTTTTGGGGGGTCAACTTGAGTTGGGATGAGTTAGCAAGGGTGAATTTAGGAGTTGGGTACGACTCTTGGGAGTAGTTTATGAGTAGATTTTGACTTGAGTGGATAGGCATTGGATCTAGGTTTATAATATTATTAATTTCTATAAAAAAAACATATAGATGTTAATTCATTTCTTGAGTATTCTAAAATTTTAGTTATTGTAATAATTAAGAGGGGTTAAGGGGTTATGATGAAATCCCATACCTTCAAACTAATTTTTCCAATCCTTGAGTATGGAAACCCCTACTATCAAATTCTCCTCCTCATTAGTAATTTTCATGTATATTATTCCTTCCATATTATTGCCATCCCATGAAACAACTCATTAATAGTGCATGTAGTCAATATGGACATGATATGACAATGTTGAACCACATTTATTAGAGTATTCCTACTTTAAATATAATTTACTTAGCATATTGTTTTCCTAGAAATAAAGTGAATAAAATATTAAGAGCCTTAGTGCTAGTTATACATGGAAAGGATAAATGCAACATGCTCTAGCTACATCTCCTCTTAATTATCCATGTAGATAAGGTGGAAATAAAATACCATAAGATATTCACTAGCTCTTATAGGTAGAAGGAAAATCATAGCTTATTGAGAAACCAACGATCCATTTATTTATATGCAAGGCTTTGGGAATTATGTCACTAGCTCTCTTTTATTGTAGATGCTAACATAGATTGAAGAAAAAACCACATAAATTGGGTTTGGACAATCTAAAAGTAACTAGGTTCTCCTATCATGATGCATGGTTGGACATCCTCAATTCCTTGATTAAAATGTACTTATGGTAGTTCATTACTAAATATTGATAAGAAAGAAACTAGTGAGGTTTTTGTACTAGTCATAGGATGAATGTCACTCAAAATGAAAATAAATAATAAATTTATACAAATATGGACAATTAAGAGGAAAAAACTTTAATCATGATAAAAAATTGTTGTGTGAACATTATATGGATAGGATGGTAATTAACGACCTTTAAGGTTGTCATTGTTCAAAGGTCTTATGATATAATCTAAAGTAATTTCTTTTATCATTATTAAGTGTATGGTCATTGCAAATGTGTAATTTTCCACACAAATAAAATGAATGGATGGTGTTAAGTGGTCTCTCCTTATGCAACTTGAACTTAATAATCTAATGGAAAAAGACTAATCTTAGTAATATAATTTGTATGTCAATATTTTATCATGATCAATATAAACTTGGGCAATTGGTATAATACTAGAAGATTGAGTTACATTAAATCAGTATTTTTCCCATAGGATATCACTCACCTTGTGTAATCCTACTTGTATTCTTATGCATGAGGAGAGGTATCCTTACCCTTATTTTATATTAATGTGTATCAACCTTCACCCTTACAAGCCATATATTTAATAAATAGACAAGGAATTAACACCAAAGTTATCTTGAAAACTATAATGATGGGTTATTTCCTAATCATCCATGCAAGTATTTGATTATGCATGAAACCTCTATCTATATTTGTCACAAACTAGCTTATATTCTTCTCAAACTACCTATTGGAATTGATTCCTCAAGCGTACAACTTCCAAGGGTCACTTACAATCAGACACCTATCACATAAAGAGAGAAAAACCAATAGGAATTGCTATGGAGGCCAAAGAGACTATTGATCCCAAAAAAATGAACCTTTATGAATGTGTAATAATACAACTATACAATAATGAATTCTTATAAAATTAAAATTCAAAAAACAACCCTAAATGAAATCATAGTGAGGATAAAATTAGATCATGACACGTGTCCTCATTCTATGACTTGAGACGAAAAATCACATGACATAAGTAAGCTTAAACAACTAGTGTGATATGATATGATGTATTTGGCATTTTCTATTTAAAGGGTGCAAAATGAGTATGAACTTATGCTATGTTTTTAGGAATTTTTATTTTCAAAAGGATTATGCAAATGATTATGAGCTTATGCTAATGTTTTTGTATTTTTTTGATATTAGAGGTTGATAATGATAAATGATGTATGATTTTGGATTTTTATTTTATTTTGACCTTGTGAGATAGCGATAGACCAAAGTAATCAAAAGGAATATCTAGATCTCCAAAGGATAAAATTTATGATGATGGTTGATAGGAGTTAAACCTAAACTAGACTTATGAGTTTAGTGTCAACTATTGACAGATGATGAAAGGATAAGAGATCAAAACATCCTCCAAAAATCAAATACCAATAGCCAATAAATGAAATTGTATTTTCAAATAGTAAAATGCCAACACTGACATATTCAAATTTGAGCCAAAAAGGAGTACATAAGGGCATGGGGTGCCCTAGTCCAAACCCATCCTTTTTGGGGCCTCAAACATCAGGGGAAAAATTAAATGCTTATTTTCATTCCCATCAATTATTTTTTCGAAGATATTCATAAAATGGGTAATTAAATGCATAATTAGGTCCAATCACATAGGGGGAGCTAAACCTAGTGTGAAATTGTCAAGGGTGACAATTTTGACACTACAATATGTTGTTACTTAAACAAAAAATTGCACTTACAATAATTATAGATCCAAAGATCATTCCTTAAAGTAACCATTGAATATGATTGTTCAAGGAACAACAAGAATTGGAAAATCTTACATTTACCAACCACGTAAGAAATGTGCTTCAAAGTACACTACCATATAAACAAAACCCGATCCTTTCTCTTGCTCCTACAAGAATTTCTATATTTATCATACATGACTCAACAATACATTTGAACCTCAAGATTTGAATAAAATAAATGCAACCATTACAAGGATAATCACTAACAACGTTTCAAGAAGACACGAAACACATAAAATGCATCTTTATTAATGAGGTAAGATTCATTGGATCAAAGCTACTACTAAAGATAGATAGTAGACTACACAAGGCATTTCCCCACCAACAAGAAATTTGATTAGAGTATCTATAATTTTAATAGGTGACCTAGCTGAAATACCACCTATAATGGATAAACCTATCTATGCATCACACTCAAATTCCAAAATGTTATGGAAAAAATTTACTATAGTCACCACCTTGATAACAATGTTTCATAAAAAATGTGACACTCCAACTAAAACTCACTTTTATGAAACTTTACAAAACATTTGTAACCTAGAATCAACAAAATAAGATTGAGAACTATAAATGACCTACATAACCAAACTAGGATCAATGATTAAAAAAGAAGAATTTTACAACTCAATGCACCTTTTTCCTACAAATGATTTAGAGATAATACACAATAGAAAAAATTTCAAACTAATTGTACATTAAAGGAGATTGGTTTAGCTTAAAGATGTGTATTTTCCAGCCAAACAATTCCTACATTCTTCTTTTATAATTATATCAATTGTAAACGAATTATTATGTTTTTTAATGTAGAAGAAAAAAATAATTATAATAATTACATAAATTCTTTCAAATAAGAAATGAAAAATTGATTCAATTTAAGCATGGAAGGAATCAATAAAATATTGTTTACTCAAAATTGGAAAAGAATTTATAGAATTAGATTACAATGCAAAAACTAGGTTAGGAGAGAGGAACCTGTGTGAGTAAAATGTGTAATGAAATAACAAACACAATCAATAAGACATTATATTAAGAGATTTAAACAACAACTAATCTAATTAAAGCAAGAAATCTCTCAAAAGCATCTCATTGCTCTCTATCTCCAAAGATTTATTAAATCACAAGGGCTCTCAGATTTTGAAAGCACTGTAACCATTAAAATATCAATCTAGAGAATGAGATGAGGTAAGATGCAGGAATATAATCCTATATGATAATTGCTAAATGATATGTTGTAATCTTGTAGATGAAATTGACATGAAACTGATAAAAGAAACTACTGTAAACTAAGATGCAACTAAATGAAAAGTCATGATTGCTATTGCTATATGATTGCTAAAAACTATTTACTATTTGCTCAATGCTCAATTGCTCTAATGCTTCTAATACTATTTCTACAGAGTAAGATTCCACAAAGTTGGGATCCTTTTCCTATGGAAATAAGTTGTATTTATAGATTCCTGATAGCATATTTGTGATGTGGCAGCAACTAAGGGTCTGAATTTGATTTGAAAGATTCAACGGTGAAGGATGAAGAAGCCTGAGAAGATTATGGAGATTGTTCCTCCCCATAAAAACATTTTGCTAGAGGATAGGAAGAATCAATGGAAGAAGATGAAGAAGTTTGTCTGTAATTTGTCTCCAATTTGTCTCCAAATTTTTCTGTGAAGGGTGAGTTGAATTAATTAGATATAAAATATATAATTTTGTTGGTGCATAATGATGAGTGCAAAGAGGAAATAGCAATTATTAAATAAAACCAATATTTGAAATTGTTTATTTAATAAAAGAGGGATAATGATAATTAAATAAGACTATATGATTTAGTTTATTTAATTAAGAGGGAATAAGTAATTAAATAATACAAACTATTGAAGTTGATTATTTAATTAAGAGAGAATAATTAGAAGAATGTAGATAGAATAGATGAATTAAACCTGTTAATTAATCAAATTTATCGAGACCATTTTTAGGTGTATACATTTTGCCCCTCTTTGAAGTGATGTGTTTATGTATTGCTTCAAAGAAAATTTTGTTGATGCTGCTAGTATTGACGAAATTTTTTCAGTATGCCCCAGACATTGATTTTCAGGTTTCATGTGATGTTGCCCCCTCAGAAGATAAATCAATGAACTTTTTTTTTTTTTTTTTGGATTTTTTGGATTTTATTAATTTTTTATGATTTTTTGATGATTTGATAAAGATTTTCTATTTGAACGATGCAAAATCGATTTATGTCTCGAAAAATGATGTATAGTCCGCTAGATGTGAAATGGATGAATTAAGCCTCTTGGAAATTAAAATAATTAATCCCACCAAAAATCCCACCTTATCACTCTATAAAAATTTAAAAAGGTGTATTTTCAAATTCATTTGTGTATTGTGAGTTTGTAAAAGTTGTGAGTGAGAAATATTTAGCATTTGGAGCAAAATGGTTATTCCATATCACACTCACCGTTTCAAACGTTTGCATTGTCACCATTGGCCAACCGCATACGGACCTCCGGTAGGTACCTTAGAATCTCTTCATAATTCATGCTTTTCAATTTTCGTGTGTTTTTTCGTTTGAATTTTGTTTTTCTCCATTTTAGCGCATGCACACACTGCTTTAGTGCATAGGAATTTTGTAGTAGCGCATCCATAGAATAGCGCATAGGTCAAATGATTTAGCGCATTGATAGGTTAAAATATCACATAGATAGAAACAACGCATTGGATAGATAATTTAGCACATTAGTAGGCTAGATTAGCGCATTCACTGATTCTATGCATTGACCACCTAGATTAGCACATTGACCCCCTGAAATGGCGCATTGACTATTTCAGCACATTGGTTGCCTGAAATAGCAAATCAAGGTCCTAAAATGGCGCTTACATTGATTTAGCGCATTGACTGCCTGTTTTGACGCATTGATGAGTTTTAATAGCACTTTGACTTCTCTAGCGCATTGAGTCACTCTTTTGGCGCTTTGAAATCAAAAAGATGTATTTGTCAGTGAACCCCTTGATTTTGATAATTTTTTGATCATGTCAGCTTGAATTTTGTTTTCATTGTTGATGTTGGTTGATGATCTTGTTAGATTTGATATGTATTGATCTCATGATAGGTGAGATACAATAATTGATTGATGTTTATTGATCTCATGATAGGTGAGATTCAATAATTGATTGATGATAATTATCCTCATGATAGGCGAGGATGATTGATTGACCTCATGATAGGTGAGGTTGACTAATTGACCTCATGATAGGCGAGGTACAATGATAAATTGATGATTTTCCTCATGATTGGTGAGGATGATTGATTGACCTCACAATAGGTGAGGTACACTGAAAATTGATTATTGTCCTCATGATAGGTGAGGTACCATGATTGACTGATTGATAAACCTCATGATAGATGAGGTTGACTAATAGATTGATGATTGACCTCATGATAGGTGAGTTTCAATGATAGTTGCTTACGAGATTTGATCAAAGTCTCACCAGAGCTAATTAGATTTGATAGGTTGATTGATGTGTGATTAATTGACAAAGATTACTGACTTTTGATGTTCCGTAATGATAGGAAGTTTTGATGAACTTACAGATCCAAGAGCGGTTTCCTAGGACATTTTATATGATACAGCCTAAGATTTCCCCTATTACACGATGTGGATTTTCTTCTCTTCTAGATTTTCCCCTGATTAGGATTAATTGGGGACTATTGACAACCTTAGCAAAGAGATTGCATAGTGAGTACAATACCTTCCACCTTCCTACCGGTGAGATGACAGTGACCCTAGAGGATGTATGGTGGATCTTGCATATACTTGTTGTTGGGGAGTTGGTAGTTTATGATTCTACTAAGTAGGGTGGGACTAATGCACTGCACCGAGTTTTTTAGGATGATAGGATTTGTGGATACAAGATCCCATGGTGAGAGATGGTTGATGTCTATGCTTCCTTGCCATCAGTACTTGTTGGTTTCATTGGAGGGTTCCTTTGTCCTGATCATAGGTCAAAGGGATTGTCGGTTGGATGGGATCATGTTTTGGAGAGTATCATCGTCCATGGTACCAGATATACATGGGGTATGTGCATGCTTGCCCATCTATACCATGATTTGCATTAGGTGGTCTAGCTCGAAGGGGCTAGTTTGTCTTCCAGAGTTACATTACTTCAAGTGTGGGTGTGGGAGCATATCACGATCACTCATCCAGTTCTCATGAGACAACAACCTGTCCTAAGGCCATTCATTCATTCATATGTAGGTCCAGTTACTCAGCCTAGACTAGGTAAACTAGAGCATTAGAGGAGAGTTCTTGATGACGTAGAGTCAATTACATGGTGTCCCTACCTCAGTTGCGAGCATTGGTCAGATGATGATATAGAGATGCCATTCCTTTGCCAATCCATGTACTTGATTGGTAGGACATGTTATGTCATTGAGATATTTTTGTCAAGGAAGGTGTTTAGATAGTATGGTAGAGTACAAGGCATGCCCCAAGGTGTTGCACATTATGGACGTCGTCGGATACATGCCACCGAGTGGGGACCTTGCTTATCCTATTATGTTGCAGTGCAGGAGTATCAGAGTCTTCCAACCATTGTTTGGGAGATGTATCCTAATATCGTTGAGGATTCGATTACTAAGGAGTACACCCAGTATCTGGCGTTACATCAATTCCCATGGATATCCATTCCAGATGAGCCAGTTTCGATAGTAGGTAAGAAGGAGATGGTAGTTGCACACGGGTGTCGATGGAGGAGAGATGAGGGAGATGAGGAGGAAGAGGTGGATTTGGAGGATGTGGAAATCAGTGATGATGAGGAGGGAGATGGATATGGAGATGGTGGAGGAGGCCTGACATTTGTGTTAGAGACTTCAAGGTGCCTCGTAAGAGCCGATCACTAGTAGCTGCAACAGAGCAACATGTGCAGATTGGAGTACCTTCCTAGCAGTAATAGACCCAAATTTCCAGCCTATAGGTGTAGGTACAAACACTATAGGGGTAGCCGATATAGGCTCAAGGGTTACTAGCCCAGACACAGACCCAGATATAGACACAGGATCTCTCACAGGTATAGACACAGTTGACTATTGCACATGCACAAATAGCTTCCTTGACAGCAAAGAGAGATGTAGCTAGATAGACTACAGATCAGACACATGGATTAGTAGATAGACTGTAGAGAGTGTCCAAGGGTACCACCATAGCTGATTATATGAGAGAGGTTACCCGTGTGGTTTGAGAGGCTAAGTACTATAGATGTTGATACCATGAGGTGGTTCCTGCTAAGCAGAGAGTTAGTTATGCTCAATCTTAGTTTGGGAGGACTCATTCTAGGACTACTAGCAGGGGTGTGACATAGCCTTGTCCAAGAGATCCAAGAGATCTAGGTACGTCTGGTGGGGAGGCACTGGTCCAGCGATGCCAGCATCGTCTGGGGCTAGTAGCACATAGCTTCATGGTTGGGTTCCTTGATGTATTTTGAGACATGATGTATACTCCAATTTTTGATTCACGGCCATTTTGATGTTGTATCTCTTTACATTTCATATGTCATTGTATACTTGACATTATGATTTTTGAGATATATATGATATGTGGCAGATTTATCGATCTATGTGTTCTATATGGTTTTATGATTGATGCCTATTATGAATGCCTATGATGGATGCATTTAATTTTTTGTTCTATATGACATGTGATGTTTTATATGATGATGTTATGGATGCAATATATGATCATGATAATGTGTTATGATTTAATGATATTTTATTTATGATGTTAAATGTGATTATGCTTATGATGATGATGTATGGATGCATGGTGCCCATAGTATTTACATGGACCAATAGATGTATGATAATGTATATACACGAATGATATAATCATGCAACTATATGAATGATTATGGATATGATTTTTCAATGATATATGACCTGATGATGCAAATGGGATATGATGCACCTTATTTTTGGTATTTCAAATGCAAATATATGATCAATATTCAATGATACTTCTAATGTATGATGTTAATGATAATGCAACTACATGAGAAAGATAATGTAACTATGTAGATGATTTGTTTTTTTTATATATTTTTCTTATGCAATTATATGGTGTGATGCACAAGTGAAAATATGATATGATAAATGCAAATATATGATCAAATGTATGAATGATTAAAAGATATAATAATGTCCTCCAATTTATGCAATGCTAATGATTATGCAATGACATGAGAATGATGATATTTCTTTTTGTTAATGTCAAGTATACTCAATCCATTAATGATAAAAGATAACATCATTTTTGAGATTTCTACCAATCCTTGGAATACATTACTCTGCAGATGCAAAACTAAC
This sequence comes from Sequoia sempervirens, assembly GCA_007258455.2. Classification (NCBI taxonomy): domain Eukaryota; kingdom Viridiplantae; phylum Streptophyta; class Pinopsida; order Cupressales; family Cupressaceae; genus Sequoia; species Sequoia sempervirens. The sequence goes on from VDFB02271358.1 coordinate 127,327,402, forward strand.
ATAAATGCAATCTAATTTAACCATGAAAATATACATATGCAAATGTTGTCATCTTAATAGTCCATTTATTGTGGTTTTTATCATCATTGAGCCTTTAAAATGTTGAAAGTGAGTACAAGCATCAATGGTATAATTTAGACCAATGATGACTTGAGTACTACTTTCATTATTTTTGATATTGCAAGTTAACACAAGCATCGAGGTATAATTAAACCAAGATGACTTGAGCATTTCTTTTGTAAACAGACAAGAATCAATCATTCTCCTATGTGAATTCAGAATGCCATTAGTGATACTTTGTAGAGCACGTCTTGCGATAATTCACATAATAATAATGATCAACTCATAGACAACAGACAAAGTAAATACCATTCTCCTTCCTAGATTCTCTAGTTCAATACATCATTGAGTTGCTCCAAAGAAATGATAACAAAAATCAAAGTACAACATTTGATCATTCAAGCTAAAGCGATAAAATCATGATTCAAAAGAATATCATCCATCCTAATTTGTTTTGATTGATTTGATTTCAGTTGTTTGATATGGATGGTTGATTTTTTGAAATGTTTTGATGTTTGATGTATGTTCAATGTTGAGTGTTCCTATGATCATTGTGTTTGCTTTGTTGTCATATTGTTGTTTGTCCATTTTATTAATATCAAAGTTTATTTCCCCCAGTGGGTTCAGGATTTTGCCACCAAGTTAGGGTGAGACATGACCACATTGCCAGGATATATACATGAGTTTTCCTACCAATGATAGGCAGAAAGATGTCGAAAGTGAACAACCAAGACATGCATCCTATAGATGGAAAAGCTAGTTTAAATCACAAGTAGCACCTATTTCTAGGTTTTTGCTACTTGTTTTTATTGTACTTTTTAGACTTTATGGTTTTTTTGTATTTTTCTCTTTTTTCTAATTTTTTTTGGTATTTTTCTCTTTTTCTTTTTTTTTTGTATTTTTCCTATCACCAAGATGCATGTTTGCTAGGTTTTCATCAAGGCGACCATTTTGACTGAAACCATGCACTAGATGAATCAAGTGTAGAATTTCCTAAGATGGAGACTGTTGATAGGTTCATCAAACAAATATCCTTCTGGTGTAGTCAAGTGATAAGCTCTAGATCCATAGATTGGTTTAACCACAAAGGGACCTAGCTAGTTAGGTTCAAACTTCCCTTTATTTTCTTTATCTTGTTGATTTCGAGGGTTTTCCTTTAAGACCAAGTACCCAACCTGAAATGCTCGAAGTTTTACTTTGTGGTTGTAGTTTCTAGACATCCTTTGTTGATATTCCTTCAAATGGTTCATAGCTTGTTGACGATGTTTATCCAACAATTCCAGCTCTTGAAGTTTAGACACTCTATAATCCTCATCTGAAATTATTCCCTTCAGTGACACATAGAGTGATGGTATCTCAACCTCAATAGGTAGGATGGCGTATGATCCATATACCAATGCATATGGTGTAACTCCTGTAGGTGTTTTGATGTTGGTTTGGTATACCCATAGAGCAAGATTTAGTTGAATGTGCCAATCACCTCCAACATCGTTAACTATTTTCTTTAGGATTTTCAAAATATTTTTGTTTGAGGTCTCTACTTAGTCATTTGCTTGAGGATAATATGGGGTTGAAAAACGATGTTGGATATGAAACTTCTCACATAGTTCTTGAACATCTTGATTCTTAAAAGGTCTACCATTGTTTGTGATAATGGATTGAGGAATACCATACCGACAGATGAGATAATTCAGTATGAAAGAAGAAATCTATTTTCCAGTGATTGTTGTCAAGGGAACAACTTCTATCGACTTTGTAAAGTACTTTGTGGCTGTGATTATAAATTTGTGTCCATTGGATGATGACAGATTAATCTTTCCCACCAAGTCTAGTCCCCACTAACAAAAAAGCCATGTTGAAGTGAACGGTTGCAATTCTTGCATTGCTACATGGATTTGGCACTTTTTGGCACTTTTTAACAAACTAAAAAAACCACTCCATATTCAGCCAATAATACCCCAAACGAAGGAGTTTCTTCGCTAAGGTTAGTCTGCTTGAATGAGTTCCACAAATACCTTCATGAACCTCATGTAAAGTTGTCTCAAACTTGTTATGTTCTAGACACCGAAGAAGAGTACCATCTAGACCTCAACAGTAAAGTATGTTGGAAATTAAGGTATGTCATGCAGATTGGCGCATGAAGTTGCATTTTTGGTTTCTAGAAAGATCGGGAGGAAGGATATTGTCTTTGAGGTAAGCATAGGTATTTCCATAAATTAAGGATTCAACGTCAACTAAATGACATATGGTTTGAGATTCAGGATTGTCATAAGTAGGGTTAGACACTTGTTCTACCATAAACTCATAATGACCTCACTTTTCTAGTATCTGTAAGAGAGAAGCAATTGTCGCCATAGCATCATCAACCTTTTTTTTTCCCTTGGAATTTGTTCAAACTTGATATTCACAAAGTAATTTTTGAAATCATCCACCATTTTCTTATACGGCATCAACTTCTCCTCCTTGGTTTGATATTGATCACTTACTTGATCAATGACTAGTTGTGAATCTCCATATACTTGTAGCTCTTTGATCTTCCATTCAACTGCCACCTTGATGCTAATGATTAATGCCTCATATTCGAATATGTTATTTGTACATGGAAACATGAGTTTGTAGGACTTTGGAATGGTATGTCCTTGAGGCGTAACAAATAGAATTCTTGCACCGGACCCACGTTATGTGTAGGTCCCATCAAAATAAAGCATCCATTGTTGTGTTGTCATAGTAAGAATGTCTACATCAGGAAACTCGATGCTCATTGGATGATTTTCTGGTAGTGGAGCTTTTGCTAACTGATCAGCTATCACCTGACCCTTGATGGCTCTTCGATCTACATATTAGATATCAAATTCACTCAAGATCATGACCTATTTGGTTAACATGTAATGCCACAATTGTTGAGTAGCAAATATCACTTCCAAACAAGCTTTTTCGATGAAGGTGTAATTTATCTCATAACCAATTAAAGTCCTATTGATATAATAGATAGCCTATTCCTTTCCCACAGGATCTTCCTGTGCTAATAGAGCACCCAAAGAAATGTTAGTTGTTGAAATGTATAGTAATAATGGCCTCTCTTTTGTAGGTGGCAATAGTATGGGTGGTGACATCAGATATTGCTTTATTTGATTGAAAGTTGTTTCACATTCTTGATCCCATTTGAAAAAGGAATTCTTATGTAGCAAATGATTGAAGGGATGACTTTTCTCTTCTAATTGGGAGATAAACCTCCTGATTGATTGTAGCCTACCCCATAGAGACCATAGTTGACTGATAGTCTTTGGTGGCGGCATTTCTATTATGGCCTTGACCTTGGTCAGATCCACTTTGATACCTTTCTCTAAAACTATGTATCCTAGAAGCTTTGTTGATGTAACACCAAACACACATTTCTTAGGATTTAATCTGACATTGAACTTTCCTAATGTGGTGAAGATTTTTTCTAAGATCTCTAGATGTCCTTCTCTAGTATATGAGTTTGCTAATATATCATCCACATAATCTTTCATAAAGGTATGCATCATGTCATGGAAAATGGTGGTCATTGCTCGTTGATATGTAGCTCTTGCATTTTACAAACCAAATGACATGATGTTCCAGCAGAATGTTCCCCATGGACATGTGAATGTTGTTTTATCCCGATCTTCTAGTGTTATCTTGATTTGGTTGTAACCTGAGAAGCCATCCATTAGTGACAACACTGTGTGTCATGTTGTTAAGTCTACAATAATATCAATGTTTGGAAATGAAAAATCATCCTTTGGGCATGCCTTGTTAAGATCTTTGAAGTCAGTACATATTATGATACTATTATATGGTTTAGAAACAGGTACAATATTAGAAATCCACTTAGCATAATCAATAGATCTAATAAATCTGACATCTAACAATTTCTTCAATTATGCTTTTACCAACAAAGCAATATGTAGATGAATTTTCCTTAGTTTTTGCTTCACAGGTTTTATTCTAGATGGTAGAGATAAATGACCCATTCAAAGATCTAGGTCTAAACCTGGCATATCAAAGCAAGACCAAGTAAAGTTAATGTGTCTTTCCTCAAAGAACTTGGTGAATTTTGGCTTTTCTTCTTCAGTCATAGATGTTGTCAGATGTAGAGTCTTTACTTTTTCTATTGTGACAATATTGATAGACTATGTAGGCTCCACCAATAATGATGATCTTTCATGATAGTGTTGTTATCTACTAAAAATGCACCCTATTGAACTTGATGTTCAACAATTTAGAGAAAACATGGGAAGACCTCTAAAGCTATGGGTTACTTGTAGGAAGAGGTCAACCTCCGAAGAAGGTTGGATTCCTAGTTGGGTTATCACCTAAAACTACTGATTGTGAAGGAAAAGGGTAAAGAGATAAAATAAAAATGAAAACTACCTCCTAAGGTGATACACCAAAAATGATTTTAGAACCTATAAAGCTGCTATTACACAGATTTTTCAAACAACAACAAGCTTAGCATGCACAACTCAAATACTCATATTCCTTGCATAAATATTTCATGAGAAGATTTCTAATACACTCAATTCAAGAAGGAAAAGGAAATTTTCATAGCTTGAATTACTTGCAACACAATACAACTCACAACCTGCAAACATATACTTCTGCACAAAGGTGATGCAAATGAGACACAAAAACAAGGAATATGATAACTTCACATGTAATGGCATCAATCATCAAAATTCACACAATATAACAGAAAATGAGAAGGAAAAATGCTTATCTTTATTATTCTCCAAAGTGTAAGTTGTTATACATGACTAAAAATGAGCTATAGAACTCTGTATTTTTCTCCAAGGACCCCAAAATGAGTCACAAATAGAAAAAGTATAAGTCATAACTAACTCACAAAGTGAGTTCAAATGAGAATATAACCATCATCTCCAAGTATCTCCACCAAAAAAGTGTCTAGAAACTCCATTTTTGTAAGCCTTTAAAAATCCTATTTTATAGCCACCAAATTTCAATCAAAAGAGCTCCAAATAGGTGAAAAAGACAAATTTGAATTTTTCAAACATGATGACTCATGAAACAACCCTCTGAAAGTTCTTGTTTTCTCCAAAAAGCAATTAAACACTCCTATATTCCCTCCTTTGGTTGACTTAGCTCATTCAACTAGCTTTATTATTCTTGTAACAATGAAGAGCCCTCCAATTAACAAGGCATAATGTAAGGTATGCATTCATTTTGCATTCAAAAATACTAATATGACTTAATGATTTATAAAAAATATCATTAAATTCATTTGTTTTACAATCAAATCGATGCAAAAGGACCTTACTAACTCTCTATGACTCAAGGCACAGGCATTTAAAGTTCAACTTATCCCTTCTTTGACTATATCTTAATGTAGCATGTTTATCTTTGCATCAATAAATAAATTTTATTAAAGTGATTTATATCCATCACTTTCAATAAAGTTTTACAATTTTGAAATTGGATGCATGATATAAGGAGTATTTGAAAAGGAATATACAAAATACTAATTTAGACTTAGTCTTTCATGCAAAAAGAATTACAAGGCATAATCAAATGCCACAACATAACCCATATGAATAAAGTTTTTCAAAAAATTAAAGGCAAAATCCTTTTGACTCCATCGAACTCCTTTTTAGGGTTTCTAAACCCTAAATGAATGCTAAACATTCATTTTCATTTTCATTTATTTCTGCTACTTTTGTGAAGGTTGTCGCCATAGTATACCCTAGAGTTGAGCTCGAGCTCACAGTTCTGCATTTAATGGCGCTTCTAAAGGTTCTCTTTCATGAATTTTCCAATAAAACACATGGTAAGAATGATTTTTGATATTGACTCTAGCTTTATTTTCAGTTTGAAGCCATTCAAGGGTTTTTTGGCCACGGCCTTTTGTATTTCTTACAATGCATCTTCTTTTTGTAAGCATTTTATGTCAAGAAAATATAAATTTTTGTAGCACCTCATTTGCAGGTTGTGGCCATAATATGCTTACCTTTTCATTTTTTTGGAGTTTCATTTCTTTTGTTGTTGTGTCATTGTCTCAAGCCACCATTGTATTCATACACTTACTATAAAAACATAGAAGAAATGGCCGCACTCATTTATTTCAAACCCTGGTTAAAGGACAAGGGTTTCACTTCCATATTTCTTTCCTCATGAGAGAATAAAAAATTTCACAACTTATGTCCAAGCTATTTTTGACCATTATGAATCATCAAACCCATGCCATGCTTTCACTGTCATAAACCCACAATATGCATTGTACAGGGAGCTCGGCCTATATTCTTTTCTGAAAATTTTAATAGTAGCAAATTTATGGGTTTTGATATCAAATATTATTTGTAGAAAAAAACAAGTTAATTTTTCAACTTAGTGATTCAACCCCGTAGAAGACTATTCTGAAAAAAAAATCCCCAAATGGGTTTGATATCAAAAATGAAAATAAACTTCCTTCATGTAGATCATTCATGTATTTGTATGAAGAAAATTCTCATCTTCTTTGAAAACCCAAATGAGAACTTTAATTTTTGCAGCAAATATTTCCTTGCTCTCATGATTGATGTATTCTATTTCTTATGCTTGTAGGTTGTATTTTCCTGTTAGGTGTAACAACAACAATGCACATGGATATTGAAAATGGAAGCATTTTGAAAAGCCCCTAATAATTTCATTACTACTCTTCTACAAACAAGGTTACAGGGATCTATTTTTTATTAGCTGCTCTTTACTTTTAGTCATTGAGCCCTTTATGTTGCTTCAAAATTGTTTAAATTATTCCCTTCATCATTTTACTAGTTGTTCACTTTGAGACTAAGCAAGGATTTTGACTTTGAAAGTTGTCATCATTTTAGAAATTCCTTGCCAATCTTTGCTCCTAACTTCAAATATCTTCTTGATTCCATATCTATTAGAGAATGCTTGAGGCCAAGTGCAATACTATGATAATGATTGTTGTTTAGGCTAAACCTCTAATGATTGATCTTTCTGTTTTGACTGTTCTCATCATGGCTTACAACATTTTATTGACAGAATCATGTAATTGTCATTGTTGACTTCATTTAACTCTGCCTTAGTAGCTTTTCTTAGCAACAACCCCTAACTTTGTATTCTCATACCATAAAATGATGATTTCATCTTCAACTCTGTCCTTAAAGATAGTTGTTACCATTACCAGAAGAGAAAGCATTGGCTACTATGTTATGATTTTTATATAATTACTTTTCAAAACTACCATTGTCTTGATTGGATCTCTGTTTCATTAGCAAGATGGCTTATCATTTCAAAGCAATGTCAACTTCATTGTATCCACTCTGTTTAGACTTGAAAGAGATAGAGGGGAAGTACTACTTTAATTTCTTGAAAAATTACTCATTGAAGTTGTATTGAACAGATTTTGATTGTTTGTGTCAATGAATTCATCAATTCACTATAATGAATGATAAATATCTGGTCAAGGCAACTACAGTCATGTTGGGCTCAACCCTTGTGGGAGCCACATTTAAACCCACATGCTGAAATTTGATAACTCAAAACAGTAACAAACTTTTCGTATATCTGCACATGAAGCACATATAGTAGAAAATAAAATACATGTTTTAGGTGTGTATGTTGATTTGATGGTTTTCCTAGACACCTAAAGTATGCATTTCTTATTTAATGCACATTGAGAACAATCTATACATGCATAGGTGTTTTTTCATGTAAGGTTAGAGACTTTTCATTGCTTAGAGCATTGCTCTAACATCATTACTATTACTAGATGCAGGAACTAGGGATATGGAGCTAGGAAGGACACAAGCAACACAGAGCAACAACAGGACAATATGACATATCCAGAGCTAGCCATTCTCAAGCAATGACTGGTTTCCCTTCTTACATGCACATTTTCTTTTGTTTATTTATTCATGTATAGATTTTTCTTAATTTGTATTGAATAAACAAAAGGTTAGTCTCACAACTTGTGTGAGACATTGTACAATTTCAAAATCAATAAAGATATTTCTTGTTCAAAAAAGAATTGTATGAATCTTTCCTATGTTACATGCATTTGTGTAAATGCAGTAATTTGTAAAATGTTATCCTTTATTGAATTATTTCATTTATTCAATTGAATCTTATATAGGAGAAGATAAAATGTACCTTTTCTTTTCAACTTAAAATAAAAAGCTTAGCATGATTGACCTAGTAGTGAAAATCTACTAACAAGTGTTCTGAAAGCGTATCAAATCTCCCATCTTTTGGTGCCTCAGAGAGGTTTTCACCATTAGATGCGTTCTATATTTTTACTTTTTCAAGATCCAATGTTGTCGTTAAATGATTTTCACCATTAGATCTATTATTCTTGTTTTCAATTTTACAACTAGAAGATTTGACACCCTCCCGACCCAAAGCATCGTTATGAGATTTATGATTAGAACTTGTGTCAAGTTCATCACAACAAAGGAAATTAATGGTAGCATCATCATTTGCAAAGATAGGAATATTGATAGGTTCAGTTGGTTCCTAGTCAATAAGTTCAGGATGCATTAAGGGTAAAAGGTCATTAGATTGGCTAATGTCAACAACAGTAAGGGTTATGATAGAAATGTTGCCAAAGTTGTCAGTGGTGATGTCAAGGTCCATAATATTACTCTCCTCCAAGTCATATATCTCACTCGATATTTTTCCATCCTTACTTGATTCATCGATATTCTGTGATCCAAATTCAAGGGGTCTAGTCCCTGAGCTTTGTCTCTCCTCACGTGTGGGTGCATACTCTCTTATGACATCAATTTGTATGTCCTTCCATGATGTTTCAGATAAATAATCCCATTCATACTCATAGGAATCTATTTCAAAACTATCCCGCATTTGAAGGATTCTTTCAAAAACTTTATGAGTGACTTCTTTTGTTTCCTCTTTATAACCCGGTCTTTTTTTGTCCTTTGAATGAAGTGTGAGAGGTTGAATGGGTTCTACAATGCCCTCTTTTCTTTTGCCAATAGGTCCTTGTCCTTCATACCTCATTTTCCTAATATTGTTTTTCCCTTTCCATGTTGATCTCTCTTTATGTTGATATTTGCCGATGTAGATGCTTCCTCATCTTTGTAGAGCCAATTGAGGATGGCCTTATCTTCAGATTCATCTTCTAAGGTACCTGACTTTACAAATTTATCATGCAAAACCATTGTAGGTTGTGATGATTGTTGTGTTATTGTTGACAGTTGCCCATATGATCTTGGAGATGGTAAGAACTATGAAAGACATAAATATTGCTCAATGGAATACTCTCCCATGCCTTTGTCTTTTAACTAAATCTTCTCTTTGAATTGCTAGGATAGAGAATCTAGTTGAACTTCATTGTTTGATGGAGTGGAGTCAACAACACTTGTATCTTTTGACTGGTCCTTTCTATCAACCCATTTAGATACTACGTTTAGTTGCCTTTCACTGTTGGATAAACTAGAAGTGTTTGCTTCCCTATTATGGGGTACAAAAGTGTCTTGAGTTGTTTTAAGCATGCTACAATATTAGGGATTGTTGTAGTCAGCTGAAATAGTGATTTCTTGTCCATTGATAGGAAACTTTAAGCACTTATGATAAGTTGAAGGAACTGCTTGCATTTCATGAATCTAGGGATGTCCCAAGAGTATATTATAAGTCAACTCTTTGTATAACACTTGGAAAACTATATTCTTCATAATTGGTCCCACTTGGATAGGAAACATGATCAATCCCTTGGAGGATCTCTCTTCTTTGTCATAGGCTTTTATTGTGATTTTCCTTTTGGCATCAATGGCATTATCAGAATATCCTAGTGCACAAATCAGTTTTAAAGTGCAAATGTTTAAACTGGCTCCACCATCTATTAAGACACATTTAACCCACTGTTTGTGGATTAATACTTCAATGTGAAGTGAAACATTGTGTGGATTAGTAGGTGATACGTCATCTTGTTTAGAAAATGATAGGTAGTGAGGCGTGGTTAAGTGTCCCACCATAGCCTGGAATTGGAAAACTTCCAAATTATTGGGTATTGTGGTGGCCACAAGAGCTTGTTCCAAGACTTCCTTATGAGACAATGAGATTTTAAGGAGTTCTAATATTGATATTTGGGTTGGTATTTTTTGTAGTTGATTGAAAATGTTATATTGATTGGATGGGGCAGCAGTGTTTTTAGATGGAAATCATTTCAATATTACTTTGGATTGCCCCCTTGTTATCACGTTGATCGGTTGGGAATCTTGCCTTTCCCTGATTTTTATGACATTAATCTGATTGTTTGATGGAACCATGTTTGGAATCAGATTTAATGGTATGATGTCATTATTTCCAACATTATCAGTTTGATTATCAGTGGCACCATTATTCTCAACCATGGAAATACAATGAATAATGCCATCATAAATGCAATTTACATTTTTACCTTTACTGTTTGCAGAAGAAGATTCTCTCTTTTCATAATTTTGTAAAGGATTTTTAAATGCACCATGAACATTGTTGGTTTGATGTCCTTCTATTGATATTATCTTGTTATCAATCAGATCTTGTACTAGATGTTTCAATTGCATACAATCATTTGTTTTGTGTCCTTTATTTTTATGAAAGTCACAGTAATCTGCATCATTCCACCAAGATGGCTTGACTCTTGGTTCCCAATTTCTTGCTTCAGGTAATGTGATAATTTTATGTGTAATAAGCTCTCTCATTGTTGATTCTAGTGTATGTCCCAATGGTGTGAATCTTCTTTTATTTGATGGTTTTTGATATGATTGTGGTTTAGATTCACCATTGTTCATATTTTTGTTTTGATTAACACTTTGATTGATGTTTTGGTCATTGTTTTGATTGCTCTTTGTAGTAGTTTTCATCAAATTAAATACCGGTTTCGCATTTTGTGTTTCATTCACAGCATCATTGTTACCAGTATTTATATTCTTTTGCCAAAACTCTAGTTTATCATTGTTGTTATAGTGATTTGAGGAGTTTGTATTATTTGATCCTTCATTGTAGTGTTTTATTAATCCTCTCTTAACCAAGGCTTCTTCGATCTTGAGCCTATTTTTAATCACTTTCTCAAATGTAGGGGGGCATTGTAGTTCAAGCTTGTAGCTCATCTCATCAATTAGGTTATCAATGAATAGTTCTATCTTTTCTTCTTCAGTTATGGAACGTGGATAACTAGCAAACAACCTTCAGCATCATTGTAAAAATGAGAGAAATATTTCACCTTTCTTTTGTTTTGTATTGTAAATATCCTTTATTGTTATCTCATGTTGAATATTATAGGAGTATTGTGAGATAAACTTGTTGACTAGTTCCTCAAAGGATCAAATTCCTAGTTGTATTTTAGAGAACCATTCCATACATTGACCTCCTAAGCTTCTTGGAAACAACCTCATCAAGTAAGTTTCCTCTTGTGCAAATTCTAAGCTCATTTTTTGGAATTCTCTCACATGATCTATTGGATCAGTTTTCCCATTGTATTTGTCATATTTTGGGAATTCGCAATGTCTAGGAAATGGTATCATGTCCACACTTGGATGAAAAGGATAGGGACAAATGTCTTATAACTTGTATCTTTTCATGGTCCCTTTTTGCATATCATGAAGTTGTTGTAAATTTTGCATTTGGTGTCTTAGGACAACCATTTGATCTGTGTTTTGTGGTTTAGTTTCAAATCTTTTAGGTGTTTCTTTTAATCGATTGACATCAAAGTCCTTGGGAAGTTTTACACCTAAATCAACTAGCACCAAAAGGTATTTTTCTCCATCCTTTTCCAAAACTTTTTCCATGAATTGGTGAAAATTAGGATCTTGTTGTGCGGTTTGAATGTCCTCTTCAGTTATTTCATTGTTGTCTTTTTGATGAAATCTATGAAAGGGATTTTCTTCAGCCATGGTATTTAGTGTTTCAAATTTAATGTTTCAATTTCTTTTTCTCTAAGTTTCTGCATTTGTAACCTTGTCAAAATTGGCATACAAGTGTTGTTATTTTCACTAAACTTTGATCTTTTGTCTGGATGAGTGCCAAGGATATTAACTAATTCAAATAGAATGATAAATTCTATTGATGAGACTAAGTAAAAAATATGATTATTTTACTTTGTTTCATGATTGTAGGATGAGAAATCCTGATAAAGAAACTGTTGATGGCGATTTTGGCACCACAACAATGCTAAACAGAGTATTGCTACTCTGCTTCTCCTGAAAGAGAAAGGCAGCACATGAATGCCTTAGCTCCCAAGGTCTTGGTAGTTGGGTCTCAACTGTGTTCATGTTACTCAGTGGTCAATGAGACAGTAATATTCAAGGGGCCTACTAGTGTTGGGCTTCTAGATTGCTCCAAGATCAAACATGAACTAAATCCTATACTAACCAGGGGTTTTAAAGAAATATAAAAAGATGGATCAGGGTGTTGAAACAAAAAAGAACAATAGCTCATTCAACCTTAACTAGACTTTGCTAATCTTCAAGGAATTTGCTAACTAAAACTGAAGAACGAAATTAACTAGTGATCAACACATAGTTGCATTCATTGACAATGCTAATTTTAATAACTGATTACAAACTAGCATTTTAAGAAAAACACAAAATGAGATTTCACTCCTTGAAAGATCAAAATCAAATGATTAATTTCAGATAAATACCATTCTGGAACATAATATGAAGTAGATTCGAATCTGGTTGCTTCTACTGTGGGTTAGACAAATAAGCAACATTTACAAATCTAGCACAATCACTAGTGTACAGAAAACCTGTGCCTTCAGACTGCTTCCATCTATACTAGGATAACTTTTAAATACATTACCATCTGGTGAAATCTAGCTGATAACCAAGAAGTTAAGAGAAGCTCTCATTACTAAGAATCAAGATGCAACTCGATCTCCTTTTGCTAGCTGACTCACTCCTAACAGTTCTAACTCTAAACAATTCCCTAAACCTAGAAGTTCTAACCTAGAAGTGCTAACACTAAAAGAATCTCCAACCCTTTTAATTCTTGAACACTCAAAATTTTTGGAACCCTTTACAAAGAGGCAAGAATGCCATATATACATCTTTTTCTGAAGAGAATGTTGGCACCTGTTTTTAGGGTTTACCAAATATCCCGTGGTGTCAGGAAGTCTGCACCCAGATCTTTTGAAGGGAGTCATTTTTGCACTAAATGCACCCTCCTCGCCATCTCTGCTGGTAAAGATCGTCTCTAGAAAGATCTATAGATCTTTTGCATCTACTTCCATAACTTCTATGCCTCCATGTCCACTTTTGACCTCCAGCGGAGCTGCCTCGAGTGCCCCAAAATATCCCCATTAATGTCGAGCTACCTTTGTCAGCAAACCTCACAGCTGTCCCTTTGACTCACGGTTTTATCTTCTTCCTCGCTCATCTTTCTTTCTGCTCCAGATCTGCTTTTCTGCAAATCCATCGGGGTAGCACGGGCCAGTCATCGAGAGGTTTTGGCGAGCCATAGAGATCATACCGATCTCATAAAGACCCTCAGCATGACTGTTTCCCCTAGGCCAAACGATATGGAAAAATCATGCTCTCTCGGCGAACTCCATTTTTGTCAATGGGCCCCTCCTCGCGCCAGTTCTGTTTTGTTTCGGCGTGACCTTCTTGAATCGGCAGGACATCCTACTGAACCCACTGCATTCATTCTGAATCTTCCTGAACTTTCTTTGTTCTCTTTGGGCTCCTTTTCTTTGATGTAACCTCTGTCTTTCAGCTAGACACTGTGTCGAACTCATCCTTCTTTGGCGACTCTTTATATCGGGGAGATGCTATAGCGACCCCTTGTTTTCTCGGCGACAAGCTCATTTTGTTTCAATGTAGCCCTCCATGGTCGCCCAGCTCTTTTGGCGAAGCCACTATGCTTTGGTGTTGGCCTAACTCCTTCGGGGAGACCCTTCTAAGTCAACAAGACCCTGCACCGAGCTCAAAACTCTCGTCGAGATCCTTGAGACACATCCTCATGCACACGATTTGATCCTGCCAAACAAGGTTTTCGTTAAAACAAAACATTAATATCATGCCTTTTACCAAAAAGAAACTTAACTCCGGTAGAGGCGGAGCCAACATGGGCATGGGAAGCAAAATTTAAACAAGTCCCGACAGAACCGGGACTGGGACAAAACACGACCCATAAACGACATCCCTCTCCTTCAAAATAGGCAGGGGCGGGGTCAAGAGAAAACCAGAACCGAGACCGGAGTCGGGGAGGGAACAAGCCAGGGAAAATAATCCACATTCCCGAGTTCATACCCCGACCCGGCTCTGCATCCGCGAGGAAACCCCAAAATTCAAAGGACAGGAACAAAACACCGGCAGAGCCGGAGCAGAGCGACAAACAAGGCGGAACTAGGGTTGGAACCAAAATATGAACCAGAAACTTCTCCAAGTTTCGGGTTCAGATTCTATTCTGAACCCACCTCTAACGCCATCCAAAAGAGGAGGAAGAAAGGAAAAGTAAGAGAACGAGGAAAGGGGGAGGACAACCCCACGACAAAGCAAAAAGAAACAAAACACAAAGAATAGGACAAGCGGAACAACGTGAAAAGACGCGCAAGGGAGAAAAGACCAAAGAGGCAGGACAGAGGCCAGGGAAGGAACAAAAACGGAGCTTGGAAGAAGTTCCAAGTTCAGAATCTGTTCCGGTTCTGGGTCCTCCAAAACAAACAAACAAAACAAAAGGAAACAAAATTCCCAAGGCCGAAAAGAAAACACCTAAGGCAAAGGACACAAAACGACCAAGACCAACAAAGAGCAAAGAAAATGCGGGGTTGGAGTCGGGATGGGACCAAAATGAGGAACTTAAGAGAGTTTAACATTTTGAACTTGGTCCCAGACCCAACTCCGACAAAGAACAAAAAGAGACAAAAACAAAGGTCTGTCAGAACCGGCACCGGGGAAAGAACAAGACCCAAACCTTAGAAGGAATTTCCAAGTCCGATATTGGTCCTAGTTCTGCCTCCGACAGAGCTTTTGAAAGGAAAACACCTAAGGCAGAAAACCAAAGGCCAAAGGGAAAAGACAAAAGGGGACCCATTTTATTCCAGAATAGAATGGGGTGGTTATGCAAGGCATAACAAATGGCGACTTGGCTGAGAAAATGGTTTAACCATTTTCAGGAATCTGAAGGATTCAGCTACCCAGAACTCTTGGTTCATGAACATTACAACTCCAGTTAGGTCAGCTATAACAAGCAAGGTAGAGCTAGAATCTCAAGTATAAGTCAATCAACGGCCACCCCTGAATCTATGTGTGTGCTTGATTTTGCGTCACTTTCTCATAAAGTTTTCCTCATCCATTGAATAACAATGTGCAAGCTTTGAGCTACATGAGTTGATCCCTTTTTGTGCAATGATATCCCGGGCATTGCTCCATTTCCAGTCAGGCGTTCATAGCCCTGACGAAGATACCTCTAGTTCTCTCACAACATTTCTCTACTGCCAGATAGGCGTCCATAGCCCCGGTAGAGATACTGGAATCACCCATTCATATTGACTCTTCTTCTTTTGATAATTCTTTTCTTTTCTTTTGGAGTTTCAGATATTTCATTTAATTCTCTTTTTCTTCTCAATATGTTAGATGTTTAACATCTGATCTGGGTTGAAAACTACCATGGACGTCATAACAGCACTTGGGAGATTAGATTTTTAACTCAAATCTTACAACACCATAGTCTTAGGACAAATATACCCTTATAAGAGGAGATGATCTTGATAATTTGTGACAGATTCAGGGGGGCTGATGAAGGTTACTTACTTGGCACCTTGTTTCAAAACTTTCCACAACCTTTATTGACAACAAGCATGAAGCAATGAATTGAGGACAAAATCTTCCAATCAGAGAACCTAAAAATATCTAAACCACTTCTCTCCTAATGACCAAAGCATGCTTCAGATAAAAACCCCTCACTTTAAAATGGAAAGAAACAGATCAACCCCAAAAAAATAAAGCAAACAGAAAACAAACAACAAAGTAAACACAAAGGACAGAAAGAGAGAACGAACAACAAGAAAATTATTTACATAAAAAGCAGCAAACTATACACAGAGATTATTTACAAGTAGAAATTATTTGTACAAATGCGACCACTTAGTAAGATGCTAGCTTCATGATTCAAAATAGTGCTTAAGAAACTGTCCATTGACAGGCAAGGTGACAGGTTCTCCAATTAAACTGCTCAATCAGAAAGTATTTTCTCCTAAAATTTCAGCAATCTGATAAGAACCTAGCCAAAGTTTGTCAAATTTCTGGTGACTACCCTTCTTTTCACTGGCTTTGTCCCATAGCAGCACTAGGTCTGATATTCTAAAAGCTTTTATCTTGGCTCTTTTGTCAAACCAGCATTTGACAACAACTTGATGTTTGAAGAATTGTTGCAATGCGACATCTCTCTGCTTTTCTAACTTCAACAAAGCAGTAAGTCTGACTTCTATCCTATTATCCTCAGAGTAGAATTTCTGGATGAACTCAAGGATAGGTATTTGAAGATGGATGGGAAAGACAGGCTCTTGGCCATATACCAACTTGAATGGTGAGGTGTTTAAGGAAGCCTTGATCCTAGTCCTATCTGCCCATAGTGTGAATCTCAGCTGGGTATGCCAGTCTCTAGGGTTATGTTCTAACAATTTCTTAATCACCCCTAAAAGATTCTTATTGGTAGACTCGACAACTCCATTACCTTGCGGGTAATAATTTGACGAGTACTTTGAGACAATCTTGTGATCATAGGCCCAAGAAATAAACTCAGTAGAGGAGAAAGCAGAACCATTGTCACATACCAGAGCGAAGGGTACCCCAAACCTTGTAGTGATGCACTCGGTGAGAAACTTGATCACTACCTCCATTGTGCTATTTTTGCAAGGTATAGCCTATGTCCACCTTGTGTAGTAGTCAGTAGTAGTCAAGATGAATTTTATGCCTTGTAGTAGAGTTTGGGTCAATAACCCCAATGAAATCCAATGCCCACTGGGCAAAGGGCCTCACCTCGTAGACGGGCTGTAATGGCATGGCTGCATGGCGTTCCCTTGGTGCAGCAACTTGGCATGTGTGACATGTTCTCACATGCTGATGTGCATCCTTGAATACACAAGGCCAGTAATAACCAGATCAGAGGATCTGGTGTGCTAATGAATCTGCAGACCCATGACCTATGCCATGTTTCCCATGAAACTTAGAGATTACATGTTTGGCCTCTTGCCGATCAAGGCATCTTAAGTACACTCCTTCGAAATTCCTTCTGTATGGGAGCCCTCCTTTAAACATATAGTGTGATATTTTTAGTCTCAGTGCTCTCCTCTGAGTGGCACTCATTCCCTTCAGACACCAGTTATTGAGCATGAAACAAATGAGATCAACATACCACGGGTCGTTTGAGAAGGACTGGGTAGTATATTGTTGACAAATAACGTTGTTACCAGCATCAACTATGGACTGAGATAAACCCGTCCCCCTGACTAATTTCATGGGATGTATCTCCAAATTGAACTCTTGCAAGATGGCCATCCATTTCCCTCTTTTTTCTCCCAGTTCGCTTTGCATAAGTAGAGACTTGACAGCAGCGTCAGGGACAACAGCCATGATCTGACTTCGGAGGATGTAGTGCCTAAACTTCTTGACAGCTCAGACCGGCGCAAAAGCTTTCTTCTCAAGAGGTGGGTATCTGATTTCTACTTTTTTGAAGGGAGAACTCATGAAAGCAATCGACCTCTCCTCTGACTCTTCTCCTCATTGAGTTAATACAGCCGCAAACAAGTGTTCGGAGGCAAAAGAGTAGATATAAAATGGCCTTAAGTAATCAGGGCTAGTGAGGATTGGAGCTTCTGATATGGATTGATTGACTTGAGAAAATGCCACCACCTCATCACTCCACTCCATCTTGACATCCTTCTTCATCATCTCGTTCAAGGGCTTCATGATTTCTACAAAGCCTATGATAAACTTCCTCATGAAGTTGATCTTTCCAAAGAAGGATCTCATCTCCTTCTTGCTTCCTGGCATGGCTATCTTGAGAATGGACTCAACCCGCTTTGGGTCAATGGATATTCCATTTTCTGAAATTACGTGTCCCAAGAGCTTCCCTTCAGAAACTTTGAACACACACTTTTTGGGATTTAAGGAGACTCCATACTGGATGCACCTTTCGAGAACTTTGGCTAAGTCTGCTGCATGGTTCAGTCGATCCTTGGAGAACACTGTCAAGTCATCAATGGAAACAATAATGCATTTTCCAATCAGATCCTTGAAAGCTATGTCCATTGCGTGCTGAAAGGTTGCCCCAACATTTATTAGACCAAAAGGCATCCTTCTATATGCAAACGTCCCTCACTTGATAGTGAAAGTCGTCTTCATCCTGTCTTCAAAGTTGACCATAACCTGATTGTATCCTGAGTAACCATCCAAGAATGACATCATTTGTGCTCCATTAACAATCTGCAATACCTCATCTAGAGAAGGAAGTGGGTAATTATCCTTTTCTGAGGCTTTATTCAAATTTTTGAAGTCAACACATAGTTTGATCTCCTCGCTTTTCTTATGAACCGGGACTAAATTAGCCACCCAAGTTGAATGGCACACAGGGAAGATTATCCTTGCTGATAGCAATTTCTAAACCTCTTTATAGATCAATGGTTCAATCAAAGCATTGACAAGGCATTGCTTTTGTCTGAAGGGTTTAGCTTCGAGCTTCAAGGGAATAGTGTGAGTTATAACTATAGCATCAAATGTCTGGAGGTCTTCATATCCCCAAGCTATAGCAGCAATATCTTTCTTGAATGCCCTCAATATGTCTTCTCTAATTACTTTAGGGCAGACCTTCCCTATATAGAAATTCCTTGCGGGGCCAGAATTAGCCAGGTTAACTGTCTCATATTCGCCTCCCTTTTCTTTAGTTGATGCCTTCTCTCGAGCCCTCAAATCTGAGTAAAATATTCTCTCTAGAGCAACCATTCCCTTGGGAATGTTATTACTTTTCAGATTAAGCACCCCTTCTGTATCACATTCTTCAGGGTTCCAATCCCCTTGATCTCTATTAGAATCATCAATAGTTTGCCCTTCAAAGACATCTGAGCTTGCCAAGAATGCCAGAATGTGTCGATCATCCTCAAAGACCTGGAAATTCTTAATATTGTCAGGAACAACTGGGGTGGACATCAATTCAACTGAGAATGTTTTAAATTTGGAGCCTTGCATAGGCTCCAAGGTTCTCGCAGCAACTGCCAGTGAATCAGCCACCTGATTTTCTTCTCTAGAGATTAAACTCATCCCAAAGGCATCAAAGTCTTTGATCAGATTCCATACCCTATTCCTATATGCTGTTAGCCTTTTATTGTGGTAGGTGTACTGGTTGTGCACTTGCTTGACAACCACTTCTGAATCTCCCTTAATCATCAGGGCTGTGACTTTCTTCTTGTGTGCAAACATTAATCCTTGAGCCAGAGCTTCGTATTCAGCTACATTATTAGTGCACCCAAACTGCAACCTGTAAGAAGCAAAGAAAACTTTCTCTTTCGGGCTGGTTAGCACAATTCGAACACCACAACCAGTCTTGGACTTGGATCCATCAAAGGTGAGGGTCCATAATTGATCACAGGTCGGAGTTGATTCTTTTGAATTAAATACAAGGGATGGTTGTTTAGTAGGTTTCTCAGGAATACTTCCCAATCCCCTTTCAAATGCATCATGTGGCCCAAGGTTGTCCTTTTGACCTTTACTTATCTCTTGGGCTAACCCCTTGGATTTTGGTATATCTATAAGTGCAGGGGTGTCCAACAAACCTTGTGTTAGAATTAGGTGTTGTACACCTTGCATAATGTTTATATTGTTTTATTTATTTATTATGTGTGTGGTGCACCTAGGGGTTTTCTAGGTGGACGTGCATCACAAGGAGTTATAATGTTGGGGCCACTTTGTTGTATGAACAATGGGACATAATTGTAAAATGTAATTATTTAATATTGGGGAATAATAATAAAATAATAAAAGTACCCAATATTAAATGTGGGGTCACACGTAGTATTTTTGGGCACATGGTTTATGTAATACCACTTGGTGGTTTTGTGGGAGCTTGTTTCTATAAAAGCAACCACAAGGGTAGTTGTTTAGGGTTGGATAAAGTGTTGGATCAAAAGTTGGTCAAGGTTGAGCTTGTGCATGTGTGAGGGTTTGAAGCATGGCATGGGATGTGTGGATTCATGCTTGGTCACATGGAATGCATGGATAGCTTGTGCTTCAGAAGTGTTCATGGAGTCTTTACAGATGTATTGTGATGGGTTTTCATTGCTGAATAATACATGGAGTGTGGATGCTTTTGGAGGCTGGGTTTTTCCCTCTTGAGGGTTTTTCCCAGGGTATATCTTGTGTCATCTTTGATGGGTATGTTGTCTATTCTCTTGCAAGTTGATGTTGAGTATTTTACTTGCATGTTTCAGATTTGGGTTATGTGGAAATTATCATTCTATGGCTGCATAGTTTTCCTTACAAGTGGTATCAGAGCTTTAGTTATTGGATTTGGATAACCCTAGGTTGCATGAGAGAATGAAAGACAATGGCAAGATATAGGGTTTTGTAGGTGGTTTATTCCAGATCTGAGGGTTTTGGGTTTGCTGTTATGATGGGTTGTTTGCATATTTGGGGTGAGAAAATTTTGGCAAAATTAGGGTTTCTTGGTCATGCATTTATATGAGAGTTTTGAGGGTGAGTTTTCACAGATGACCTCCTAGGACAAAATGGACCTTATGGTTGGATTCAGGTTGGCTGAGAGAGAAATTTTGACATATAACATGCCCTATTTTGGTTACAGAAAAAATTTCGCCTATACCCCTATTCAGCCGTACGGGTCGACGGTACAGTCGTCGTCAGAAAAAAATATTAAAAAAATTCGAAAAAAAAAAAAAAAAGTTGAAATATCTTTTGTACCCGCAAAAATCGAAAACAAAAAAAATTAGAAAATTTGAAAAATTGAAAAAAACAAAAAATAAAAGTGCGCCCGTGACCGTCAGATGGCAGAGTACCGACGACGGTACCGCCTCTACCAACTGTCGGTACCGCCGGCAGAGGGTGGGGCCAGCAGGGTACCGCCGGCAGGCCGGCCAGCCGGCGGGCTATAACAGCCCAAACGAGCTTTAAACAATTTTTTTTTTTTTTTTTAAATCCGCCAAAATGGAAAATTTTAAAAATTCTACCATACAAACAAAAATCCGCGGACTTCAAATTTTATATGCCGGATTTGATAACTGCGTCGGGTCCGTACGCAGGGGGAGAAAATTTTTATTTTTGAAAAATTAAACCAGATTTAATAATTTTTGGATTCCGCCGCCCACCCACCACCGGAGCGCCGCCCAGGCGCCACCACAGAGCCACCAAGAGGGCCTTTTACAACAGTTTTTTTCAAATGTGTATAACTTTTGTCCAGAGTATCGGATTTTTGACTTCTTATAGTCGTTGGAAAGCTGGTTCCGAGCACTACGCAGTGGTATAGGTCTTGTTCCATGATTTTGTAGTTTTTATAGTGTTTTGCTTGGTTGAAGTCAGATGTTTATTTTAAGCTTTGAGAGGGCATATCGGGTGCATACGGAGTCGGATTTTGGACTTCGAATAGTCAACGGAAAGCTTGTTTAGAGTACTTCATAGTGGATCAGGTTTTGAGATATTTTGGCATGGTTTATTTGCTGTTTTATTTATTTGAGCTGTTTATGGGTCTCTTTGACTATGGTCTTATTATGAGCTTATGGATTGCCGAATTTTGGTGATTTGATGATGGATTCATTGTATGATTAGTTGTACATCTCAGATTATTATATTTTTGACATGGTTATCAACATGTATGTTGCATTGTTGTATCTACAAGTTGTGCAATTTTGTAGGCGGTTTATACTTACTTGTTGCACCTATGACTTGGATATGGGTTGTCTTTGCCCATAGATATGTTAGTGTTGATGCATGATCAGATTTGGTGGCTTGGTTTAGTCACTTGGTTTGTTGATTTGGTTGTCATGTTGAGGAGGTGAGATGGTATTACCAGGTACAGTCATAATATGAGATCTATGTAGTTGACTATGATTATGCAAATATGTGGACACGGTTGGGTTGATTTGTTGGTATATTTGGTGGTGATCATGATGTCATGGATGTTTCTTGTGCATTAGAGACTTTGGCATGTTATGATGGTTTATGATGGTGCATTGATTGGTGGTATTGGATTGGTTCCTGATTATGGTTGTGGCGGTGTATCTTTCTGGTTTGAGGAGATTGGTATCACGATGTCATGGATAGCTTGGTTACACGGTTCAGTGGGAGCTTGTGATAGTGATGATTTGGCGGTGATGGATATGATGGTTTGGCGGTGTATCTTCTTGCTTTAGAGGATGGTTATCATGTTGTCATTGAGAGCTTGGATTCACAGGTTTTGTGTGAGCTTATGACAGTGTTGGTTTTGTGCATCATGGTGCCATGGGATTGCTCGGTATCACGGTTCAGTGGGAGCATTTGGAAATGATGTGGATCCATTGGTTATTATGGATGGTTGTCTTCAGTAGGTGATCTTTGGTGTCATGGAGGAGCTCTTGGATTCTATGTGCTACAGTGAGATTTCTTTGACATCAGGTGTTGGAGATGTTGACATATTGTTTATGACTTGTTGGTTTTTGACAGGTGATCCTTGGTTGTAGGATGGTTTTGTTATTATGTCATGGTATACTCTTGATTACTAGTTTAGAGTTGTGGCATGGTACATGTTATGATGATTTATTCATGTGATCTTCTTTTGAGAGGATGTGAGATCATGGTGTCATGTTTATGTTCCTGATTCTGCAGTTGGAGCTATGATTTTGATCTTGGTTGGTTCTCTTTGTATTGAGTACATTGATCATTTGCTTGGTGTTTAGCATGGATTGATCGGTTACAGGTGCTCATGGATACTTGGAGACTTAGGTGAGGCTTGGTGTTCTCTTGTGGTTAGAGACATGTTATTGATATGGTTACTCTTGATGAGGTTTTAGCAGGAAGTCCGAGGGAGCCTACACCTTGGTTGGACGTGAGTTCAACATGGACCGAAGAGGAGAGTGTTCTTGGTTGAGTCATGATGACTTGGATATCCTGGAGGAGCATTCTCATTCCCCACTCTTGGTCTACTCGGCAGTTCACTTGAGAGGTATTGCCCATTATTCTTTCAGGTGCATTATGTTTATGCTTTGTCTTCTCATGGATATGGATCTTGAGCCATGGATATTTGGTTTCTGGAGGGTTCATTTGAGGAGTGTTGGCATGTTTATCTCCTTGTACATGTTGGGTTTAGGAGATGGTTTATTGGGCTGATTTCCTTGGTTTAGGAATGGTTACTTTGAGTTTGATCTTCTTGTTTTGAGATGCTTACATCCATGTTAGTTACATATGTTATCTTTGATCTTGGTGATTGGATGGATGGATGTTGTTATGGATTTTGTTATGGGGTATTATGGAGGAGATCATACTTGACACAGTTGGCATTTAGAGGTGTGTGTAGGAGGACATGCTACAGGTGTTTGGTTTGCAGGTTTTGCTTATCATTGTGGATGTTCCTTGGTACTACATGTTTACTTCTATGAGATGCTAGTAGTAGACTTGGTATGCCTTTGTGATGGTGCCATTTTTTGGGATGTTAACGAAGCGACGCGTTGAATGCGCTCATTCCAGGTTTGCATTCATCTTGACATTGCCCATGCAGTGGGAGCTCTTGGATGTGTATGTCATGCTTTGACAGGTTTGCACATGGAGTTTGTCATTGTGGTTTATGGGTGGATATGTTGTTGGCATGAGTTTACTATGTTATATATGTATACCTTGGAGGTATGGATAGTTGGATTGGTTGGCATTTGCTGTGGATGTCATTTCAGCTATGGTGATTTATTCTTGACAGCTACTGGTGCATATTGGATTCAGTGTTTGTGTTTTTGAGATATTAGGTTGAGGCAGGTTTATGCTTCTTTGTGACAGTTAGTGTGACATCTCTTTGGATGTGTTTATATATTAGTGCAGTTGGCATGGTGGAGGATGGGAGCATTCATGGATGAGATGGTAGTCACCTTGGTTCTTGTTACAGGTATCTTGATGGAGCACATGGAGCACTTGGGTTATAGGATGGTACATGTTGCCTATGGAGTTTATTTGTTACCCCCTTATGCAATGTATACAACAAGTGGGAGATTGTTAGAATTAGGTGTTGTACACCTTGCATAATGTTTATATTGTTTTATTTATTTATTATGTGTGTGGTGCACCTAGGGATTTTCTAGGTGGATGTGCATCACAAGGAGTTATAATGTTGGGGCCACTTTATTGTATGTAACATTGGGACATAATTGTAAAATGTAATTATTTAATATTGGGGAATAATAATAAAATAATAAAAGTACCCAATATTAAATGTGGGGTCACATGTATTTTTGGGCACATGGTTTATGTAATACCACTTGGTGGTTTTGTGGGAGCTTGTTTCTATAAAAGCAACCACAAGGGTAGTTGTTTAGGGTTGGATAAAGTGTTGGATCAAAAGTTGGTCAAGGTTGAGCTTGTGCATGTGTGAGGGTTTGAAGCATGGCATGGGATGTGTGGATTCATGCTTGGTCACACGGAATGCATGGATAGCTTGTGCTTCAGAAGTGTTCATGGAGTCTCTACAGATGTATTGTGATGGGTTTTCATTGCTGAATAATACATGGAGTGTGGATGCTTTTGGAGGCTGGGTTTTTCCCTCTTGAGGGTTTTTCCCAAGGTATATCTTGTGTCATCTTTGATGTGTATGTTGTCTATTCTCTTGCATGTTGATGTTGAGTATTTTACTTGCATGTTTCAGATTTGGGTTATGTGGAAATTGTCATTCTATGGCTGCATAGTTTCCCTTACACCTTGGAGCTGCTTCTCATCAATATGCTGATTCGGGAGTGTGTCTAGGGTAGGTTTGATTGAAGCAGGGATTTCTTTTTAAGTGTTGTATCCCTGGTTAACATGGTCGCTTTCTTAGCCTCCAATGGGAAGCGGTCTGTAATGGTCTTAGGGAAACTTGTGCCAGCTTCCTCAGCTTGGGAAACATGTTTTAAAATGTTAATGCAGGGCTGACAAGTCAATTCAGAGTGGCTTTGATAATGTACCCTGCACCAATTAGGAAGTAGGACACTTTGTAAATCTATATCTACCCCCAAGACCAGCTGATCTTGCTACAGTTTTCTAACCAGTTCTTGCTGATTTTTGTTAATCACAAGGTCATGGAGATTTTGTATGGGCAGCTCTTTAGGATCAAAAATAGAAAAGGTTAAAGCCTCATCACTTTTATTCACACCTATTTCAGTTTCAAAATAGGCTACCTCATTGTGGCAATCATATTCAGTAATGATATGCTTGAGGCGAGGCTCACTCTCAATCTTGATCTGAGTTGGGATCCCTCTCCATGGTAGCCACATATGTGAAAAGTCAAGGGAGAGGTATCCTCCTATACTTTTCATCAGATCTCTGCTTAGCAGCATACCATAGGTCTTGGGAATGTCTGCCACTTGAATATCTATGTTTGTTAGGATCCTAGGGTCAGATCCTACTTGAACGTGTATGTTCCTTAATTCCCCCACCACATTAACCTCCATTTTTTCAAGTTGAATGACCTTCTTATTTGTTTGAATGGGGTCCAATCCCAACTTCTTACACACAAAAAATGGCATGAAATTTCTTGAAGCCCCCGAGTCCAATAAATAGTTATGCAAGTTCTTGCCCTAAATTCTTAAACATAAGAGGAAAGGCGGAGTACCTACCTTATTTTTGTATAAGGTTGCATTCACGTCCCCAACAGGTGTCACCTTACTCTTTCCTTTCAACTTGTCGGCTTGCTCTAAGGCTTTTAGCACTATTTCCCTTTGAGCAGGGCACCACTTTAAAATATCAAAATATGACAAAGAAATTTTTTGCTTCTACATCTTAGAAACAATGTTAAATTCTATATTATAACTTGAATTACTTTTGAAAATAGCAAAGGGATTACCCTTGTTATGGTGATCAGGCAGGCCTTGTGGTGGAGAAGGATTATTATCAGCACCTTGATTTGGGGCACCATGTGATTAGGAGGTGCTGATGTAGTGAAAGGCCCCTTGCTTTGATTTCTTAGGAAATGTCCTCCCTTTGTCTGAAAAGCTTGGGCATCATATGAATCCTCCTCTGGTTCATTCTCTTCTTGCCTTGGGAATGAGGGATCCTCCTCGAAGAGCTCATAAGTCATTGTAGTATCCGTTGAGTCACCTCCTTTGTGTGAATTCCCTTGGAATGTGTGGGCATCTTCGTGTGCCATCTTAACAACTTTCTCCATCTAAGGGCAGTTTACCTCGAAATGGGTTGCAGTATTATGCAACCTGCACCAATTGGTCATGAAGTTGAGGTCAGCCACGTTTGCAGTATGTGCTCTCTCCTCATTTGCTTGATAGTTGTGAGGGACTCCACTATTATTAGACCCTGTATTCCATTGTCTATTGTTGTTTGGTCTTTGATTATATCCTCTATTTTGGTTTTGGTAACCTCTTTGGTTATAGTTATTGTTATTCTGATAAGTACCCTGGTTATTATTATTTTGATTAGGGAAGTTGTCCTGGTTTTGAGAGGGGTTCAGACAGAGTTGAGCCATGTCATTGGTAACTTGAGACAACATTTTCTTCAAGGTCTCTACCTTGTCCGTAAGCTGAACTGTCTTCTCACTTTCCATGCTCTTAACAATAGGTGGATGATCAACATGACTTGTTGTTCCAATTTGGTTAGGATGACCATGGGAACTTGGAGGAACCTGCGGTTGTTGAAAGAGAACAGAAGTTCCAGTAGCAAAGAATGGGACCATTGGCTGGGTTTGCAGTTCAAACATAGGCCCATAGTGAGAAGGAGACATCCTTGGGATAGTGTTGTATAGAGGAGTTGAGCCATGCATCTGATATCCCATTGAAGGGAAACCTCCTCCCAGACTTCCTTGTTGAGAACTGACTTGCTGTTGCAGCTTAATAGCTAAATTATAGACTTTGGACAAAGAATCAATATCAGCTGGTGGATAAGTCATTTGCAAGAACAAACCTAGCAAAGGGTCTATAACTCTAAAGTATGCCAAGATAGCACTATTCTTAGTAACTAGATAGGGATCTTGCAATCTCCTATACATTTGTTGGAACTGGGTGTTAAACAAAGGCAAAGATTCACTTGGTTCCTTTCTTATGGTTGCAAACTGATGATATAAAAGAGCTAGATCCACATACACCCCAAACTGGTTGATGAACGCATTTTCCAAATGTGTCTAGGTCAAGATGGAACCTTGACGAAGGTTAAGGTGCCAATTGTATTCCATGTCCCCCAAAGAGTAAGGAAATTACCTACAGACCACATCATGGTGGGCTATCTGAGCTCTAGTACAAGCATCCTTAAAAGCTTGTATATGTTCTTCAGCACTCCTTGACTCACCATGGATGTACTTAGGACAAAATTTCTCAGGGTTTTTGCGCATATCCTGAAAACCTCCAGGGATAGTCCCCAATGGAGAGGGATTATTCTGAAAGAAATCCATTGGTGGTGGTAGTGGTTGAGCCAGTTGTTGTATGGATTGAACTAGCTGTGATGACAGTTGAGATGAATTGGAGGGTGTATTGATGGGTATCCACTGAGGTATGGGTGAAAATCCTGGTGGGGTGAGTGGAGTTGATATGGCTGGAATAATGGTTGCCCCAGTTCTATGATGTTTATGTCTTGTTAGGGTCTTGAGTTCTATGAATGATGATGGATTCCTAGTTGATCAAAGAACTCTATGGGGCCTTTCTGAAGAGGATGATCCAGTTTTATCTAGCTTGCCCTTCTGGGCCCTCCTTCTAGCGCCAATTCTTGTTGATGGCGATTTTGGCACCACAACAATGGTAAACAAAGTATTACTACTTTGCTTCTCCTGAAAGAAAAAGGCAGCACATGAATGCCTTAACTCCCAAGGTCTTGGTAGTTGGGTCTCAACTGTGCTGATGTTACTTAGTGGTCAATGAGACAGTAATATTCAAGGGGCCTGCTGGTGTTGGGCTTCTGGATTGCTCCAAGATCAAACATGAAATAAATCCTATACTAACCAGGGGTTTTAAAGAAATATAAAAAGATGGATCAGGGTGTTGAAACATAAAAGAACAATAGTTCATTCAACCTTAACCAAACTTTGCTAATCTTCAAGGAATTTGCTAACTAAAACTGAAGAATGAAATTAACTAGTGATCAACACATAGTTGCATTCATTAACAGTGCTGGTTTTAATAACTAATTACAAACTAGCATTTTAAGCAAAACACAAAATGAGATTTCATTCCTTGAAATATTTCAAAATCAAATGATTAATTTTAGATAAATACTGTTCTGGAACACAATATGAAGTAGATTTGAATCTGGTTGCTTCTACTATGGGTTAGACAGATAAGCAACATTTACAAATCTGGCACAATCACCAGTGTATAGAAAACCTGTGCCTTCAGACTACTTCCATCTATACTAGGATAAATTTTAAATACATTACCATCTGGTGAAATCTAGCTGATAACCAAGAAGGTAAGAGAAGATCTCATTACTAAGAATCAAGATGCAACTCAATCTCCTTTTGCTAGCTGACTCACTCCTAACAATTCTAACTCTAAACAGTTCCCTAAACCTAGAAGTTCTAACCTAGAAGTGCTAACACTAAAAGAATCTCCAACCCTTTTAACTCTTGAACACTCAAAATTTTCAGAACCCTTTACAAAGAGGCAAGAATGCCATATATACATCTTTTTCTGAAGAGAATGTCGACACCCGTTTTTAGGGTTTACAAAATATCCCATGGTGTCAGGAAGTCAGTGCCCAGATCTTTTGAAGGGATTTAGTTTTGCACTAAATGCGCCCTCCTCACTGTCTCTGCTGGTAAAGATCATCTCTGGAAAGATCTATAGATCTTTTGCATCTACTGCCATAACTTCTACGCCTCCGTGTCCACTTTCGACCTCCAGCGAAGCTGCCTCGAGCGCCCCAAAATATCCCCATTAATGCTGAGCTACCTCTATCAGCAAACCTCACAGCTTTATCTTCTTCCTCGCTTGGCTTTCTTTCCACTCCAGATCTGCTTTTCTGCAAATTTGTCAGTGTAGCATGGGCCAGTCGTCGAGAGGTTTTGGTGAGCCACAGAGAGCATACCGATCTCGCAAAGACCCTCGGCAAGACTGTTTCCTCCTCGGCCAGACAATATGGTGAAATCACGCTCTCTCGATGAACTCCATTTCTGTCAGTGGGCCCCTCATCGTGCCAGTTCTGTTTTGTTTCGGCGTGACCTTCTCGGATCGACAGGACATCCTACCGAACCCACTACATTCATTCTAAATCTTCCCAAACTTTCTTTCTTCTCTTCGGGCTCCTTTTCTTTGGTGTAACCTCTGCCTTTTGGCCAGACACTTTGCCGAACTCATCCTTCTTTGGCGACTCTTTATGTCGGGGAGATGCCATAGCGACCCCTTGTTTTCTTGACGACAAGCTCATTCTATTTCGGTGTAGCCCTCCATGGTCACCCAGATCTTCTGGCAAAGCCACTCTACTTTGGCGCAGGCCTAACTCCTTCGGGGAGACCCTGCTGAGTTGGTGAGACCCTACACCAAGCTCAAAACTCTTGCCAAGATCCTCGAGACACGTCCTCATGCACACAATTTGATCCTGCCAAACAAGGTTTTCATTAAAACAAAACATTAATATCGTGCCTTTTTACCATAAAGAAACTAACTTCGGCAGAGGCGGAGCCAACACGGGCATGGGAAGCAAAATTTAAACAAGTCCTGGCGGAACCGGGACTGGGGAAAAACACGACCCATAAACGACATCCCTCTCCTTCAAAACAGGCGGGGGCGGGGTCAAGAGAAAACTGGAACCAGGACCGGAGTCAAGGAGGGAACAAGCTAGGGAAAATAATCCACATTCCTGAGTTCATGCCCCGACCCGGCTCCCCGTCTACAAGGAAACCCCAAAACGTAAAGGACAAGAATAAAACACTGGCAGAGCCGGAGCAGAGTGACAAACAAGGCAGAACCGGGGTTGGAACCAAAATCTGAACCAGAAACTTCTCCAAGTTTCGGGTTCAGATTTCATTCCGAACCCACCTCCGACGCCATCCAAAAGAGGAGGAAGAAAGGAAAAGTAAGAGAACAAGGACAGGGGGAGGACAACCCCACGACAAAGCAAAAAGAAACAAAACGCAAAGAATAGGACAAGCGGAACAACGCGAATAGACGTGCAAGGGAGAAAAGACCAAAGAGGCGGGACCGAGGCCGGGGAAGGAACAAAAATAGAGCTTGGAAGAAGTTCCAAGTTCGGAATCCGTTCCGGTTCCGGTTCTGCCAAAACAAACAAACAAAATAAAAGGAAATAAAATGCCCAAGGCCAAAAAGAAAACACCTAAGGCAAAGGACACAAAATGACCAAGACCAACAAAGAGCAAAGAAAAGGCGGGGTCAGACCCAGGACAGGTCCAAAATGAGGAACTTAAGAGAGTTCATCATTCCAACTTGGTCTCTGAGCCAACTCTGACAAAGAACAAAAAGAGACGAAAGCCAAGGTCTGTCGGAACCGGCACCGGGGAAAGAACAATACCCAAACCTTAGAAGGAATTTCCAAGTTCGGTATTGGTCCCGGTTCCGCCTCCAACAGAGCTTTTGAAAGGAAAACGCCTAAGGCAGAAAACCAAAGGGAAAAGGGAAAAGACAAAGGGGGACCCATTTTATTCCAGAATAGAATGGGGTGGTTATGCAAGGCATAATAGTAACTTAACTTAATAATCAAGAATTGTGTTTGATAATATGGCACTTTAAAAGTGTAAGATCTTAGTTTAATTTGGGATTGTTTCACTTGAAAAGTTTAGTTTTTGGCAAGTTTGAGACACTGTTTTGACTGATAAAATGTTTATGTTTTGATAGAAATCTGGATTCTGATGTTAACTGTTTGACTGATGAGAAAAATAACTCTCTGGTTTTTGGTTTTTTGGATGTGCGATAACAAACCTCAAATGGACTAAAACATAATGTGAATGCACTAGTAAATTGACTGAATGTGCTAACAAATTGGGTATATGCATTGTAAAATAGGGTGTATGTGCTAATAAAATGGGTAGATGTGTTGACAGATAGAGTGTATGTGCTGAAAAATTGGGTAGATGCACTGACAGACAGAGTGTATGCACTGAAAAATAGGGTAGATGCACTGAAACAGAGTTTTAATGAGTTGTTTAAATCAAGTAGATGCGTTAAAATACTGGGTACATGCGCTAAAACAAAGGTTGGTTGTGCTAATCTAGAAATTGTTAGTATTTTCACAGTTTTGTCTGTTTGTTCTACTTTTCTCAGTAAAAATATTGACTCCAGGGTGTAATTTTCTGACCAAATGAATATTTTGGAGGGGTGTTTTGCTTGTAAATCTTGGATTTTGATGATCTATTGGATGATATCTTTGGAAATTATTTTATAAACACAACAGCTAAATTGTACATAGTTGTTCAGATTCTATGTATTAAACATGTAGTGAGTGTTCTAGAATTAGGTCTAATTCTTTCAATTTCCACAAGTTTGGCACAAATAAAGACAGTTCAAGCACTTTTCTAATTGTCAAGTAAGTCACTTAGAATATCACATCCCACAACTTACAACTATGTCAGCTCACACAACTCTTTCACCCCCTAGAGGGCACTCGTGTTTTTTCCTTTCCTGAGTCTTAACCAAAGTCGAATCCTCCACTTTTGGCCAGGTTCTCTGATAGTTATATGGTGAGCTTCTTGGGGTAGATTCTTCCCTCCCCTTACACTGTGATATAAAAAGTGTTCAGAAACTGACACAGTTGGATTCTACACTAAAGTTCTTAGAAAGGGTTTTCATTCAGAGCGGCAATTGATAAACTCCCTTAGGAGACCTCCCAATCTTTAGAACAAATATTTTGGGGATGGTTATCTTGCACACTTCCAGTAAATGTGGGTTTCCCCAGATTCACTTTTGTTTTAGAGTGGGTTGGAAAACCTAGCCTTGGTTGTTCCCACTTAGGTTGTTCCCGTAGGGGTACTTTTTCCCACTATGGTAGGCCTTCTAAAGGTGTTAATAAAGCAAGATAGCAAGTCTAGCATTTTGATCACCGAGTTAAGGGGAGAGCATAAGCCTGTTGTTTTTGAAACACAGTGAACATGGGGTTCAAACTATTTATTTAATTAAGCTAGATGCACTATCTTAACCAAAGGAAAAAGCAGAAATAAAATTAAATCCTTGCAAACACCATTAGTAATTTGTGGATTTTTTTTCTTTGACCGGCGTAAGTGTTTCCAACAATCATCTTTGACAAGCATATTTTGTACCTGCAAGACAAAAAATAGTGATTAATTCTCAAATTTTTAAAATTCTAAAAAAATAGTCAAATGCGTCATAACAGTCCTTAGATGCACTAAAACAATATTTAAATGTACTAAAGTAACAATTCTATGCACTACAAAAATTGATGAATGCACTAAAAGAAAAGGTCAATGCACTAAAAGAAAACCCCCTGACTGGTGAAATAGAATGCTAGATGCATCGTAACAATAGTCGTATGCGCTGGAATATTCTGTGGATGCACCAAAATATTGTGTTGATGCGCTGGAACAGTGCTTGGATGCGCCGATCTAGAAGTCGTATGCGCTGTAAAAACTCTTGATCGCACCAAAACAAAACACGTCAAAATCCTACGGATAAATCTTTCAAAAAAAGATGTTAAAAATGGGATTTTCGGCCCCATGGTGGGTTCCAATTTAATGTGTGAGTAAAATATGCGTAATGAAATAACAAACACAATCAATAAGACATTATATTAAGAGATTTAAACAACAATTAATCTAATTAAGTAGGAAATCTCTCAAAAGTGTCTCATTGCTTTCTATCTCCAAAGATTTATTAAATCACAGGGCCTCTCAGATTTTGTAAGCACTATGACTATTAAAATACCAATCTAGAGAATGAGATGATATAAGATGCAAGAATCTAATCCTATATGATAATTGCTAAATGATATGTTGTAATCCTGTAGATGAAATTGACATGAAACTGATAAAAGAAACTACTGTAAACTAAGATGCAGCTAAATGAAAAGCCATGATTGCTAAAAACTATTTACTATTTGCTCAATGCTCAATTGCTCTAATGCTTCTGATGTTATTTTTGCAGAGTAAGATTGCACAAAGTCGGGATGTTTTTCATGTGGAAAGAAGTTGTATTTATATATTCTCAACAACATATTTGTGATGTGGCAGCAAATAAGGGTCTGGATTTGATTTGAAAGATTCAATGGTGAAGGATGAAGAAGCCTAACAAGATTATGGAGATTGTTCCTCCCCATAAAAACATTATGCCAGAGGATAGGAAGAATCAATGGAAGAAGATGAAGAAATTTGCCTATAATTTGTCTCCAATTTGTCTCCAAATTTGTCTGTGAAGGCTGAGTTGAATTAATTAGATATAAAATATCTAATTTTGTTGGTGCATAATGATAAGTGAAAATTGGAAATAACAATTATTAAATAAAACCAATATTTGAAATTGTTTATTTAATAAAAGAGGGATAATGATAATTAAATAAGACTATATGATTTAGTTTATTTAATTAAGAGGGAATAAGTAATTAAATAATACAAACTATTGAAGTTGATTATTTAATTAAGAGAGAATAATTAGAAGAATGTAGATAGAATAGAAGAATTAAAGAAATGAACTATATAAATAAATATTTCTATTTATTTAATAGTAGATGAATTAAAGGTTAATTAATCAAATAAATGTATTTAATTAATTAGATTTATCCAGACCATTTTTAGGTGTATACAGAAACTAATAGATTTAAAGTTGAAGATCACTGCCTAGGATGCTAGTTTGTTGCATGGACATTTGTGCTTCCTACTATCATTTGCACAACCTCGAATACCAGAGCGCATCCAAAAAATATGTTAATATAGTTTGGTACTTCACCTAATCTATTCAATTAGGCACAAGAAAACACCAAACAATATCAAATATTAAAATTGATAAAAAAAAATATGTAATAAATGGAAATAGTTTACATTGAATTAAATGAAATACAAATAAATAATGTACATGAAAGCACTTACAAACCTCTATGTGGTTGAGTGCTCTCAAAATATTTACAAAGAAAAGGAAAGGAAAAGTGTTTAGGTTGTTTTGGAGCTTTCCTTCAAGTCAAGCCCATATGTTGGTCTTTTGACTTCCACAAAACCAAATAGAAAAAAATGATAAAAACATATGTGCACGATCTTATCCTAAGTGCATTTAGAAATTAAGAGAAATAATAGAATAAAATGAAACTATGAGTATCAACCTAGTCTATGGAGAAGGTTATCATATTATATGTATTCAATCAAGTAGGTGGTTGTCTACACCAAAGAATTTTTCCCAATAGATAACATGAGAGATACAATATCAAAGAAAAACAGTATTATTCGAGAAATAAGAACAATATTACTTGAATTAGAGAGCTCCTTGAGGATTCTAGAGATGTGCTACCCAAACAATCCTATGAGAAATTCCTGAGCAACCATGTAAAGTAAGAGAATATAGAAAGAATGGATTCCTTCAACCTTCAATAAAAAATTTAGCAAAGTTTCTCCAAGAGATCCAAGAGATGCCTAAACTATCCTTTTTCAAAGAGAATGAAATTTTTGTTGGGTTAGATACACAAGTTTGGAGCAATACATTGCTAAGTGGATGTTACAAGTGGCAATGAATAGCTAAGTGGGAAACCAATATTTGGAGCTCAAATTATTTTAGGATTCTAGTGAATTGAGTGGATGTCTATGTGTAATGCTCGTGTCTTGAGAAAATTCTTTAAAATTTGACATGTTCCCAAAATAGAGTGGTAAGTGTAGGAGGATTGGGGACCAAAAATTCATAAAGGACATAACGTGTTTGTACACTATGTAAAGCATAAAAATAAAATAGCAAAGAGGTTGATCTCATTTGAACTCGACCTCTCACTTGCAAGAGAGAGAGGTAGAGAGATAGGTCTAGAGAGAGAGGTCTAAAGAGGGACAATGAGAGAGAGGAGGGAGGGAGAGGTAGATGGATAGGTTTAGAGTGAGAGAGAGTGAGAGGTCTAGAGAGAGGTGTAAAGATGGAAAAATAGAAGGAATGAAGGAGGGAGAGGTAGAGAGATAGGTCTAAAGCTCAAGGGAGAGAGAGTGAGAAGTAGAGAAAGTGAGAGAGGGAGGAGATATAGAAAGGAGGAGAGGGAGGGAGAGTTAGAAATGGATAGGTACATAGAAAGAGAGGGAAAGGGGAGAGGGATAGATATGGATAGAGAGAGAGAGGTCAGATAGAGAGAAGTAAAGAGGGAAGGAGGGAGGGAGAGGTAGAGAGATAGGTCTAGAGAGCGAGAGAGGAAAAGGGAGAGTTTTTTTTTCTTCACACAAACATGAGTTTGTTAAATATGAGATTAAATTGATCTTTAATTTTGCTAGTGTCTCCATTTTTTTTCAAGAACTCACGTGTGGTATTTTTGGTTTCATCTTTTACTTGCTCATCAAAGTTTGAAACAAATTATATTTTACAACTAGACTATGTTATATACACATTAAAAAAATGATTAGTTTCCAAAAAAAATTAGGGGGGTGCACGCTCAATTTTTATTTTTTAAGATGTGTCCACTTTGATAACCAGTAAAAAATCACAATCATTAAAAAAATAGCAAAAAAATTAAGCATAAACTATAAGGTGTTAGCTAATTTTTCATTAAAGGGATTTTTGAAATACTCAAAAAAAGTTAAGATTTTAGGGAAAGCACACCAAATGCTATGTTATATTTTTTTGACAAAAATATGAGCACTTTGTGTGTTCCCCCTATTTGAACCCCTTAATCTACACCATTTTCAAAAGAAAATAGTAGTTTAAAAAGTACATCAAAGCACAACAACTCTTGTTCTTGTTGCATTTTCAAGTTTTGAGTGTAACTATCTTCAATTTCTTATCCAAGATCAATTTTTCTTTTTCTTTTTTTAAATGGCCACTTAAGACCCCCTTTTGGTCCCCCACTTTCCTACACTTACCTAGAGGTGAGAAAGATAACGTGGTCTAAAATCTAGACAAACCTTTGTGTAGGAAAAATTAGGTCAAAGTTTAGCCTTAAATGGAGCTAGAACATGCTACAGGAGTGGACACTGAACTAGGTGCAAAATACAATGTGAAATTATAAGCGTACATAATTTTCTATGTTACACTACTACATCTTCCAATTGCACCAAGTATAATGTAATAAGCACACAAAGAAAATAAAATATTGGTGTTATTGATGATCAACTTCTATAAGAACTCTTACTATGTAAAGGCTAATAAATCATGCTAACAACAAACTTATGGACTCAAGCAAGACTTACAAATGGATTTATTGGAGAGGTCATGGATATTTTTTACAACTTTGGCTCTAAACCACTTGATTTATTGTTGCACAACATAATAAGGGGTGATAACTATAATGGACCACCATGGAACCAAAATGATGTTGGCCCACGCTTGTTGTTAAACCAAAAGGTCGACCCATCAATTTATGATACAAACGCCAGAGATAATGGATCCATATGAGGCAATTAGTCCATGTCGTGAACCTTGAAGGGGGACATTGATTATTTTTCAACAATTCCCCCTCGACATTACCCAAGGGGATTCAAATCCAACACCTTTGACTCTAATACCACTTGTTGGCCCACTCTTGTCATTTTCTATACAAACGCTAGAGTTAATGGATCCAGGGGAGGTGATTAGTCCATGTTGTGAACCCCAAAGGGGAACACTGATTATTGTTCAACAAATGATCTAAAAATGATACCTATACTACCTATATCACTAGGTAATCATAGACAAATACCACTATCCATGGCATGGGCAATACCTATACACAAATCCCAAGGCCTAACACTACATAAGGTGACAATCAATATTGATAAAATGGAAAGATAAGGTGTAACCTTATAATTATATCTAGAGTCAAATAAATAAATGGGCATTGTATTGAACCAACATACTTCTTCAATCACTACTCTATAATGCAAAACAATCTATTCACAATTATTAAAAAATAAAAAATAAAAAAAGAAGAAAAGAAATGTCAATTCAATGTCTTCTAAATACCCTGTCAATTTTAGGAATGCACTCTCTTCCAAATAACCTCTCAATTTTAGTTTTACATTCTCTTCTTCATAATATATGACTTACGAAAAAATTCAATCTAAACTAACTCATTGAAAACTTTTTGATGTATGAATACTTGACAATGACAAACACACAACAAAAGATTTGTCCTTCTGATCTAAACTATATTTTCTTTACTTTCTATTCTTACTCTAGACAGATAACTTGTCATTTTTCAAACTGTATAGCTTTATAATAAAAATAATTACAAATTTATGATTTTAGTTGAATATCATCATTCTCCAATGTATAGAAAGGAAGAGAATTACAACGATGAAGTGCATGCCAAAATCATTCATGAAGATCTCAAGATCAAATAAAAGTAATAAGAATTAATGGTGACCGAGTTCAAATAGATCTAAAGATATTATAAAATAATCCTTCAAAAGATTACACACTTATATATAATACAAACATATTATACATTGAATTCATAACTATATTCATAAATCATATAATACATTTGTTTGTTATCAACAAAATACCTAAATATTTTGATTTCAATACTATTAATCAAAATTAATATATTTTCTACTGCATTTCTCCAATTTTAATTTCTAACATATTTCTTCAAGCTCAAAACTATGTTTGAAAATTACACTTTTTCAAGCTTCTTTTGGGGATTGGCATCATCCATGGTAGAAGAGACAGGGGGATCACGAGCAGGAGCAGGGACACGGTGTAGAAGCTGCTTGCTAATCATACTGTTCAATCTTCCAAATAGATCATTTTTCACAGTGTCAAAGGCTCGCTCAAGTTTCTCTATTTGTTCCATACTATTTGCATTGCACAGGAACAATCCATTATACAGATCCATGCTGTCGCCGGACACAGTATCCGTCTACGCATATAAAAAGTTTTATTATACTAATATCTCATTTGTTTTTAGTTTTAACCTAAGCAAAATTGTACCTATTGATTAAGAATTATAAGAGACCAACTTTAAACGAAAATACACACTTACCAAATGTCTGAGCGTCTCATAACTTTTTGTGTCAATAGGTGTGGATTTCAGGTTCATATGTGACAACATCCTGCAGAAAAATACACAAAAAACTGTTAAAAGCCAATGGTATGGATATGGAGTTTATTTTAATGGTAAAATAGGTTTCTTTAAATATTTTGCAGTTCCTTATTTATGTTCTGTTCTGGATTGTTGTTCTGTTTGAACTTTTAAAGTGATTATTTTCACTATTTTTTAAATTCATGTAACATTATTTTGTAAATGATTACCTATACACATTTAGGCCAGATTCTCATGCGGCTGCTTAGCTTATTTTAGTTAGCAGCCATTGTTCAACTTATTTAAGAATTATTTGTGGAGCAAGGTCTATGAATATTTGATTTTTCTTCGTATTTTTAAGCAGTTATGTTAAATTTGTAAGCAATTATTAAACAAGAGGGAAAAAAATTTGTGGAGCCACTTGAATTTTTGGCAATATGCAGTTGCTTATTTGCAGCCCTGCCTTTTTTTTCACAGCTTATTTTCAATTCTCAAACAATGGCTGCTCCATTGAAATAGGAAAAGATTCCAAATTATCTTTTTCTCATAACAAAATTTATGCATAGGAACACTCCAGCTGCTTAAATTCAAGCAGAAAATACATTTAAACAATCACATGAAAACATGAGATAATAATAAGAAAAATTTCCAATATTTACCAATACTTATTCATCCTTAAAATTCATTGTTTCAAAAAAAAATTCAATGTAACTCCAATTCAATTAAAAACATTACACTGTGATATCAAAATATAATAGTTATATTTGATTATAAAAGATTTAAATCTTTACTGTTTTTAGCTGTTCTAAGAGACGTACATAATTTTTGTATTCAATTAGAAATTGAACGAACCTTCCTACAGTATGAGTCAAAAACTGAGTTTCTGCAGCATAACGGTCATGTTCTGCACATGTCATCTCCACCATCTTACACCCCTGTTAACAAGTAGATTTCAAAGACTTCAAGCTTCTAAAGCTTCTAAAATGGATGTTGTTAAGAATCCAGCTTCCGAGGAAAAATATGTCCATAGTATTAAAAGAATCACACATTGTAATTATCATCATTCTAAGAAGCAGTTTTCTTGAATTTATTTCAGTTCTAACGCTTGCCATATTATATTGCAGTTTTCTTTTTTAATTTTACCTCAGATTCAAATATTGAGAGAAAATCATTGCATTTTTGTGCACAGTTGCCCTCTTTACTAATGCGGACTTTATCATAGACCAAGGGAAGACCTGCCCAACTGACTTTGCCACTCTCTGGTCCAAACATTGGATGAGTGCACAGAATTCCACATTCCTCAGGCAAAACCTGCAAATAATAATTAGGTTTCAGGAAATGTAGTGTATGTTTGAAGATTCACCAGCAATTAAGCATTTAGTTTGTACAAAAAGGCGAGGACTACTATTGTAATGAAGGGAAATTGCCAAAAAAAACTAAAATTTCAAAAAAACAAACAGGAAATTGGAAGCAGCTGCTTTTATTGGCAGAAAAATTCACAGTTTTAGCAATGAGAGTTATAGAATAAATTATTTTAAACAAATGATATACTGTATTCATGGATACTTGAAATACTGTGTTTAATTCTCTTATAAAATTTAAAAATATAATCTTTTAATGATCAGTTTTTTAAAAAATTTAAATCTCTCAACCCTCCAAAAAATCCCCAATCAAAGATGTATCTTATTTACCTCTAAAAATAGATTTCTTGGAAACTCCTTGACGGAAAGCACATCAACAAAGAGAGTGTTAGTAGTGTTGAGTTCCTCTAATGGAAGAGAACGCAGAGTGGATTCCATGGCCAGAATGGCTGTGCAAACCAATATCACATCCGGACACTCTTTGCAGAACTCATGGGGATCTCTGTACTCACCACATCCTTCTCAAATGAGTACACACAGATCTAAGCGAAAGAAAAGGTAAGTAGAGTTGATTACCTGTAGAAAGTGACTCCCAGAGCCTGGCAAACATCAGTGTAGTCCGAGCGTGAAGTAGCAATAAGCGAGTGACCCTGCCTGCTCATTGTCTTGGCCAGAAATTGCCCAAATTTCCCAAATCCCACAATGCCGATCCTCAAAACATGGGAAGAAGAAGAAGAAGTTGGTTTTGTGACATTATTTCCCTCAGCCGCCATTGAAGAGCACCTTCCAAAATGAACAGGATCCCCAAATGTATGGTTTTTCCATGTGTTACAAATCACACAAATGTGTGGAGGATAAACTTCCAATTGATACGGAAAGCTCGGTTGTAGGAGGTGCCGTGTCGGTCTGTCCATGGCCAAAAAGGATTCGTGAAAGAATGGATTAAGTGGATTATATTTAAATTGACAGTTTGTAGAATGGAATAGGAAGCTTTCATTTTTTAGATTTTAAATATTTAAGTCATAGTTTGTGGTGTTCGATTGAATTTTTTTAAAAAAAATTAGAAGATTTTGTTTTGCAGCAAGTTTTTGGATTAAACTGTGTATGAGTAGGGAAAGGGTTCTGATTTTGAGAGTACAGAACAGTAATAACATACCAAAACACGAAACAGGTATTAAGGTCACCAAAACACCACACAGACCAACTAAAAACCTAAACTATCATAAGAAAAACTCTCAGACATAACATAACCAAGCATACAGGTCAAAGATAACCAAAACATAACAAAAAAAGGAAACAAAAAACAGCAAAAGGCAGAACTATGATATTGCTATCATGATTCAACTGTATAGTTTTTCGAGTCACCCATTGACCCATGTTTGTGGTTCACAAGAACCCATAAGCACCTCCTACTTATCAAAAGCCAGAATTGTCATCAATCCTTTGGACCATTAATGAGGTCTCAGTTTTTTTTCAGCATTTCAAGGAATAATTTTGTTGTCATATGTCATTTATAATTTTTTAGATTCTTATTAGGAATAATTTTTTTATTTTAACTAATTTTTAACATTATCTTGCTTCATGAGACGACCTAATATTTAAAATTTGACCTTAAAATTTTAAACTTGCCTACTTCATAAAATTTGTAGGACCACCTACTTCGAATTTTTTTTTTTAATTTCTCAAAACACCCTCTAAAATATTTTAGGAATCCCCCTCCATGGAACCACTACCTAAACACATGTTTTGTTGAACGGGGATCCAATACCATATTATGCAATCAAATTTAAAGTGTATTGAGCATTACTTTGAAAAAACTTAGTTTTTTTACATTTTTTCCTTATGATTCACATTACAATTATCATGCCCACTCCATTCCCATTTCTAAGTTATGTGTTCATTTTGAATGCAATAATAACTTTTTTAATTATTGGGTAAAGGTGAGAGTTTTTGGAGGGGCCCAAACCCTTATACATGGGTTAAATCATATATGTAAGCCTCACAAATAGTTGAGAAACAACAACAAAATATAGCAACACCAAGATTGGAAACCGATAAGAAAAACAAATTCCCCATAAAATAGAACAAGACTAGTAGCATGAGGGGGCAACCAACCAACTATAAGGACCACAAGAATAGGATGACAAGTATCAAATCATGGTGGCTTAAATCCAAAGGATTAGCATTACATTATATCCATTGTTGAATCAATCACATTAACTAATAGCGTCATTCTAGTAGCATTCTCACTAGCGTGAGAGTAAGGGGACCACAATTGTTAGGGGTAGTCAACCCAAAATTACTCAAAGCATTAACATATGAAGGTCCAATGGGAGGGGGTAGAACCTCAACCACATAAATTCAATTCACAATAACATCCATTTCATCTAAAATGTCATCAATACAATCATTCTTAATTGACATTGCTTAAGTCTTTGGATGTTGAAGTAGAATCGTCTTTGTCCAAGCCTTCTGCAAAATAGATTCTAGTGTGCAAGTTACTAAAGAATGAACCACTTTGTAGCAAATGATTTAAACAACTTTAGAATCTTTCACCTTATTTTTTTTCTTCCAAACATTGAGTTTTGAAGATAACACAATAGAAGATGGGAGAAGTTTCTCCATATCAAAAAATAGACAAAATCTAACAAAAAGGAAACCAAGCCTACACTTCGCAACCAAAACAATAACCACAAGTTGATTGATAGAATTCAAAATACTAATCAACACTTCTTTGTCCTTGTACTCCAAATATAACCTAAAAATTCTAACCCAGATAGGTGGCCTAGAAAAGGAAA
Organism: Sequoia sempervirens; assembly: GCA_007258455.2. Lineage (NCBI taxonomy): Eukaryota > Viridiplantae > Streptophyta > Pinopsida > Cupressales > Cupressaceae > Sequoia > Sequoia sempervirens. The sequence goes on from VDFB02271358.1 coordinate 127,369,831, forward strand.
TCAATGTTGGACTGAAACCCAACCTCCATTTGCAAAGGTAGAGGTTATTTTTTCCCACAAATCATGGTCCACTAGAGAGGCTCCATGAGAAGTCCTCATGAAACAAACAAGAAAACAAGAAGAAACACTTCGCCATAGTTGAAATCTCAATGTGACCACAAAGATTCCAATTTCTTAAGACTCACTTTCTGACCACATCAAATTTATATCTGAATCTCAAAAATAATTGAAGTGGTATATTTTTCTTGTTTGAATTGGTATATGATTCATTTTTTTTTATCTTTATTCGTATTTTAGACTAATTTTTATATGTTTGTTTATGTTAGGATTACTTAGGTGTCTCAACCTTAGAGTCTTAATATTGATTTAATTGATGTATTATTGTATTAATTTATATTATTTATTTGCTTATGGTGTTATGTCACAAATTGGGACCCACTGGCTGGGTGGCATCTCCATTGGAAGTGACTGGATGACACATCATCATCCCAAGTGGACATAGGCATCCCACTTTGGAATCTTTGACCTATGACAAATTCTATGATGCATCATAAGGTATCCTCATGCATGGGTGATAGTTGGCGCCCATGGGTTATGAAAGGATGTAAGAGAATCAGCTATTTTTAGTCGGTTATGATAGATTCTCATACAGATTCTATGATAGCTTTTATGGCAGATTTATGGCATATTCTATGATAGTTGTAAGGCATCTATCATAAGCTATTTTTAGTTTATTATAGGCGCCCAAGCTTGAGGAAGGAATATTTGCATGTTTGACCATTGTAAGGGGTGTAAGGGAATATGTTACATGTGTCCAAATGCATGTCTACATATGACATGGGATTGTGCCATGTGGATTTGGATGCCCCTATCCTTCTAAATGCTTCTTGAAGCTTGTATCACTCTATATATTGAGTGCCTTGCATTGTAGAATGCATAGTTTGTTTGTAGGTAACGAAGTGTTGCCAATATCACTCCAGAACAGGTGTTCGTTTTGAAACACTTGTGTAGAAGTTTTGTACTTGGAGATATGTTCTAACTCTTATTTGATATAATAGAGAAGTGTTGTGCTTTTGGAGGGTGGGGTTTTTTACCCGAAAGGGTTTTCCCCACGTATATTTGGTGTCACACATTTTATGAATTCTTGTTGTTCTATCTGTTATTTTATGTATGTGTTTCTCTTACTGTAATAGAATAAGATGTTAAAGGAAATTTTTATAACTCTCCCCTACTTAGATTAGTGTAGGAAGTTGTTTTCACTCACTCGGCTTCCTTTTAGTTGGTATTAGATCCTGGCCAGCCTTGGTTCCTTTGTTGGGTTAGAAGGGCTTTTTGATCTAATCTTTGTTTTAGTGGGAGTTTTGTAGAAGTGTGTGTTTCGTTACCTTGTTGCAGGAAAGAGATGACAGGAACATCTAGGAGGATTGAGATGGAGAAATTTAACGATGGTAATTTTGAGTTGTTGAAGCTCAAAATGGAAGACATGCTTGTAGACTATGATCTATGGCTTGTAGTTTCTAGAACTATGCCACAAGGCATGAAACAAGAGGATTGGGATCTCATGGATAGGAAAGCCAAGGGTCTTATTAGACTCTGTTTGGCTGATTTCGTCCTCCTTAATGTCCATGAAGAGAAAACTTATGCTTCTTTGTGGAAGAAGCTTGGTGTTGTTTATCAGGCTAAATCCCTCGTAAATAAGCTTTTCCTAAGAAAGAAGATGTATTCTCTAAAAATGGAAGATGGAGGATCTATGGCAGATCATTTAAACTCTTTTAACATGTTGGTTGCACAACTGGGTTTTGTTGGAAACAAGATTGATGAACAAGACCGTTGCATGCTCCTTTTCTGTTCATTGTCGAACTCTTAGGATCACCTGGTAATGGCTATTGGAACCACTACTTCCTCCTTTAAGATGGATGAGGTTGTTTCCTTATTATTATCTAAAGAGATGCGAAGGAAGTCTTCTAAGATGGCCAAGGAGGCCCTTGTAGTTTTTGGTAGACCAAAGGATAGAGGCAAAAAGAAAGACAAGAAATCTAAGTCAAAGTCTCCGGGGAGATCTAAGTCTCCTAGTAATAAGTCCAAGGAAAAATATTGGAACTGTGGTGAAACTGGTCACATTCATAAAGATTGCAAGAAGGAGAAGAAGAAGAAAAATAAGTCTTTCTTTGATTCTGAATTCAAGAAATCATCTCAAGATGATAGAGAAGCTTTTATTATAGCCTTGGCAGCCCATGCATCAGATGATACAAACATCAACTTTGATCACAAGGCCACTCTTAGTGTATCTAAGATCCAAGTGTATGATCTTGATAAGCACTTGGAGAATTATCAAAAATTTGTACAAAATAAAAGAATTTCTAGAGAGAGGTACCTATGGTCAAAGCCCCTTCTAACATGATATCTTATCATTCACATGGCCTAGAGTTTCATGCATGACATGAATAGTGGTGTTCCTTCTTTGATAGTGGCTTAAGATTCATAATATAATGTGATTGAACACAACTTTGTCTATTGATGTTAGACCCTAATATTTACATATATTTTAACACACAAATGGCTATGAGAACTACATAGACAAGAGCATTACATGCCTCATCTTCAAGTTTTTCTTTCTATCTCAAGCGATAAACTATAGATCTCATGGTGAACACATTAGCACCTTTGTCTTGCATATATTCCCTATGCATTTTATGACTTCTACTATTACTACATCGATTAATACCCTACCTCCTCTACACACATTTGATCTAGTTATTAATCGGCTAATATAAAATGTTGGAAAATTATAGCATCATCTTACTATGCTCTTTACTTTTTTTCTAATAACTTCTACCTCTATACTATAGATGTAGTCTACTTTCTATACCTATTACTTCTACTCCTTTTCTAATATAATTTTAGGTGCCCCACTTCAAAAAATAATGGTAAGGTTGACCCATAGATGAACACATCTACCTTCATTGTTTTGTACAATTATTTTATTTTCTTTGATTCTTTACTAGAAAATATCTTCCTATAGTCACTCAAGGATACCACATTAGATTGTTTTTTCTTACTCCCAGATCATTTTATTAATAATTTTTATCAATTAGTGAACCAATGCCTTCATAATTTTCAAGTATATATTGGACCTCAAGGCACTTTCACTCACTTAGTTCATTATAGAAAAAGATAAAATGAAAAGGTAAATTAATTCATTTTTTAACTATTCTTTATTCAAGTTGAAATACCATATGTGCTCTCTGTAAGGAAAGCTAGATGCGGAAGCAACTCTCCTAACGTCAAAACCTCAGGGAAGAATGCAAAGATATCTTTTAATTTTACAATTATAGTCCAATTAAGATGCACTAGAAAGAGATTACTGAAACAGAGAAATAGACAAACACATATGAACACCAGATATACGTGGGAAAACCCTTACGGGAGAAAAACCCACCACACCAAGAGAAGTCACTTTGTATTACAATAATAAAGATTACAAACAGAGTTCTGACTTATCTTTCTGATGTCAGTTTATAGCAGCATTCACCATGAACAACCTTGTTACAGAACATCCACGTTACAATCTTCAATAGAATTCATCCACTGATCATACAATCACACAACAATCTGTCAATTCATCGAACCAGACATCATCTGCTATTCTAGACTATAACCATGTCGCCCCTATCTGTCGAGCTTCCTCTCAAAACTGCCACAACGAACTGTCTTCCAATGGTTCCCATTTGGCTCCTCTAATTGGCCAATGACTCACCACATAGGATGGTCTTCTCTCAGTCAAAGCGATCAACTTGTGTTGGCATGTCGGTGAGACACTAACCATGTCTCCCCAATGCCACAAGACTTAACAATCGATGTCGCCAAGAGTCATCCTTATCGCCAAGATGTTACATCGAGTCCAGAGAGCTATCGTTCAAACTTCGCCATGTCGCCAAGACCTCATACTGATGATCATCACATGTATCGCTATCGCCAAGACTTACCGCTATCGGTGAAACATCATACCGAAGCTTCAAAGTCACATAGACGGTAGAATTTACATCAGTGAGACTATTGTCTTTAGCCAAGACATCACACCGAGCTCTAAGACTTTCTCCGAAGTGATAAGTAGTCGGCAAGACTATCATTCGTCGCTGAGACTTCACACTGAGACCCCTTTAGTTATCTCGATGACTTCAATGCAAAACCATTCTGCAAGACATCACACATCGGTAAGACTTCTTACCGAGCCATCACATGTTACTCCGAGTATATATACTGTTAGTGAGACAAACCAACTGTCGCCAAGAGATCATAGCGAAACCTCCATGTTACCCCAAAGAGACCAAGCAAAATGCTATCAGCGAGACATTCCTATCGGTAATACTTCTTATTGAACACCCAAGACTCTCCCTGAAGACTTCAACAGAAAACGAGGTCGGCGAGACTTCGTTCCATTGATGGGACTTCACACCGAAGTAAGCCTTTTGGCCAAGGGTCTCCCCGATATACGATATGAATGGCCTGTCGGCCAGAGATCTCCACTCGGTAGGAGGTCATACCGAACACAACATGTCATAGCGATAGGATCATTTGGTGAGATTGAAGCAAGGTCACAGCAACCTGAACTGTTCAACAAGATTCAAGTTGCTAGTCGGCCAGACACAAAAGATGTCACACTGACTTCGCCCTTTTAGACGTTTCAGCCTATGGGACTGAGGCACATATTTCCAACAATCTCCCACTTGACAAAGATCACACAGGCACCTCCAGAGCACAACGAACCTACTGAAAATCATGGGCACTAAGGCCCATTGAACCGGCACACCACCTGAACTTGTTTGTGCTCACTGGCTTCATCAATGCATCTGCAACATTCTCCAAAGTATCAACTTTTTCCAAACTAACCTTTCCATCCTCCACCATATCTCGTACAAAGTGGTATTGTACATCTATATGTTTCATCCTAGCATGGAAAGTAGGATTCTTTGCCAGACAAATTGCAATCTGACTGTCACAAAAAATAGTTATTTGCCCTGCATCAAAACCAATGTTAGAAAACAAAACATTTTAACCAAATTGCTTCTTTACAAGCATGTGTAGCTGCCATGTATTCAACCTCTGTAGTGGACAAAGCGACTACAGCCTGTTGCTTACTCATCCAACTCACTGCACCACCATTCAACATGAAAATATATCCACTGGTGGACCTCTTGCTATCAATGTCCCCTGCCCAATCAAAATCCACATAGCCTCGAATACTGAGAGTCCTCTGTGATTCAACCAAGTTCCCATGGTAACACAAAGCAAAATTTGAAGTGCCCTTCAAATATCTGAAAACTCTCTTTACAGCATCCTAATGTGTCCTTCCAGGATTAGCCATAAACCGACTAAGAACTCCCACTGCTTGGGCAATGTCTGGCCTTGTACAGACCATTGCATACATAAGACTGCCAACCGCACTAGCATAAGGTACACTGGTCATGTCCTCCATCTCAGTAGGAGATTTTGGACAGTCTTCAACAGATAGCTTTGTTCCCTGCAAGACTGGAACAACTAGTTGCTTGCAATCATTCATGCAAAATCTCTCTAGAACAGTTTTGATATACTTACTTTGACTGAGCCAAAGTTTTCTACTATTCCTATCCCTGGTTATCTCCATCCCCAGAATATATCTTACTGCACCAAGATCTTTCATTTCGAACTTAATAGACAACTAAGACTTAAGATCAGAAATCATTAGCTTACTATTGCTTATGAACAGCATATCATCAACATAGAGAGCAATAATAAGAAATTGATCACTTTCAGCTTTATAATAGACACAATAATCAGATTTTGATCTCACAAATCTCAAAGACAATACAAAAGTATCAAATTTTTGGTACCACATTCTAGGTGACTGCTTTAACCCATTAGAGACTTCTTTACCTTGAAAACCAGATTCTCTTTACCTTTTTCAACAAAGTGCTTAGGTTGGGACATATAGATTTCTTCTTCAAGATCACCATGAAGAAATGTTGTCTTCACATCCATCTGTTCGACCTCTAAGTCATACGATGCTGCAAGTGACAAAATAAATCTGATAGACGTCAGCTTAGCTACAAGAGAAAAAATCTCCCCATAATCAATTCCCTCTACCTAGGAATAACCCTTCGCAATCAATCTTGCCTTGTACTTTTCCACACTGCCATCCAGACCAATCTTCTTTTTAAATACCCATTTGCAGCGAACAACTTTTCTGCCTTTAGGCAAGGGCACCAAACTCCAAGTGTCATTCTTTTCTAATGATGCCATCTCTTCATTCATGGCATCCAACCAAGAGTCTGAATCGGACATTCTAAATGCCTCTTTTCATAGTCCTAGGCTCATCAGTGCTAGAAATTAAAGCATAGGCACAAGTAGAATCTATCAAAGAAAACCCATACCTATTAGGTTGCTTTCTTTCACGAGTTGACCTCACACTTGCTAAGGCCGAGGGTTCTTCTTCTTCTTCAGAACTTTCGAACTGCTTGAGCTCTCCTCGGTTTGGTACATTTTGAATTTTCAATTCCTCTTTATCCGTGTCGGAGGAATTTCAACTACATCCTTATTGTTTTCTGACTTTGTCTCTGACCGCAGATCCAAGGTAGAAGGCTTCCCACTTAAAGATTACATATACAACCTTTCTCAGGATTCCAAAGCTTGTATCCTTTTATGCCAGCACTATAGCCAATAAAAATACATTTGACAGCCTTGTTCTCCAATTTAGATATTTTCTCATACGGCACATGAGCATATGCCTCATGACCAAAAACACGAATATGTCTTAAAGAGGGCTTCTTACCAAACCACACTTCCAAAGGTGTTTCTCAACAAGAGCAGAATTTGGAGAACGATTTATCAAGTAACATGTTATAGCAAGTGCCTCAGCCCAAAACTTCTCCTCCAAGCCAACACTACTCAACATACTTCGTGCTCTCTCCATCACTATCCTATTGAACCTTTCAACAACTCCACTTTTTGTGGAGTATAAGGTGTAGTCTTATGTCTTTTAATTCCATGGTCTTTACAATACCTATCGAAATTATCAGAACAAAATTCACCACCATTATCAGTCCTTAAACATTTTATTTTTCTTCTAGTATGATTTTCTACAAGGTTCTTAAATTCCTTAAACTGACTGAACACTTCTAATTTACTTTTCAAAAAATAAACAAATGTTCTTCTTGAATAATCATCAATGAACGATACATAGTACCTTGACTTAGACAAAGAAGGAACATTCACTAGACCAAATACATCAAAATGAATATAATCTAGCAAACTAGAAGATTTATGAGGACTGGAATAAAACAAAACACGGTGTTGTTTTCCATATATATAGTGTTCACATAATTCAAAATCAAGGTTACAATCTTCAAGCCCCTCAACCAGGTTTTTGTTTTTCAAGGTTTTTAAACCTTTCTCTCCAATGTGGCCTAGCCTATGATGCCAGAGCATAGTCTTTTCTGCTGGAAGTTTAACTTCCATAGAGTTTATACAATTAGGAACATTTCCCTCTTTTCCTCCATGAGTAGTTTTCTGTGACTTTACAGAGACATTCTTACATTGAACAACATGTGCATCCAGCTTGTACAAGGTACCAATACGATCACCCCTTGCTAGCACCATTGAGCCTCTAGTCATCTTGCAATCATTTCCAGAGAATGTGACTTGCACTCCAATATCATTTATCATACTTACAGAAAGTAAGTTTCGAGCCAAACCTGGTATATGCATTACATTATTGATTCCCTTCACTCTACCATCAAGGAATTGGATTCTGACTCTTCCACGGCCAACAATTTCCAAAGTTGAATCACTTTCCAAGTACACCTTTCCACCATCGTATTCTTCATACTTCGTAAACCAGTCTCTATGAGATGTCATGTGGAAAGATGCTTCAGAATCAATCAGCCAGACATCATCTGATGCTTGTGTAGCCAAGGCTGCAATGAAGGCATCTGCATCACTATGAGAAGAATCATTGTCGGAAGAATACGTCTTCTTCTTCTTCTCCTCTTTACAATCCTTTCGAACATGACCAGGTTTTTCACAGTTCCAGCACTTCACCTTGGACTTCTTGCCAGGAGACTTTGATCTCCCCTCTGATTTCGATTTGGACTTCTTGTCATTCTTCTTGCCTTTCATTTTTTGACCTTCATCTAACAACAAGGGCCTCCTTCGCCATCTCAGAAGATTTCCTTCTCATTTCTTCTGATAACAAAGAAGCAACAACATCTTCCATCTTGAAACTGGATGTTGTACTCCCAATAGCCATCACAAGGTGATCCCATGAATCTAGCAAAGAACACAATATCAGCATACAACGATCATCTTCATCAATCTTCACACCAATAGATGTTAACTGTGCAATCATCATATTGAATGCATTCAAATGATCTGCTACAAAACCTCCTTCCTGCATTCTCAAAGTGTACAACTTCTTCCTCAGGAACAGTTTATTCACCAAGGACTTCCCCTAATAAATAGATGCCAGTCTCTTCCACAAGGAAGATGCAATCTTATCTTCATGAACACTAAGAAGAACGAAGTTTTCCAAACAGAGCCTTATCAGCCCCTTAGACTTTCTATATGCAAGGTCCCAATCTTCTTGCTTCATGCATGTAGGCTTCACTCCAGACACAGCAATCCAAAGATCACGATCAACCAATAGATCTTCCATCTTAAGTTTCCACAACTCAAAGTTGCTGCCATTGAACTTCTCTATTTCAATCTTTCCTGACGTGCTTTCCATCTCAATCTGTAATTAGAAATTGACAAACTTCTACAAGACTCCCACTGAATAGAAATTGACACAAAAAACCCAACGTACCCACAAGGATAACACAACTGGCCAAGCTCTGATACCAATTGTAAGGAAAGCTAGATGCAGAATCAACTCTCCTAACGTCAAAAACTGAGGGAAGAATGGAGAGATACCTTTTAATTTTACAATTACAGTCCAATTAAGATGCACTAGAAAGAGGTTACTGAAACAAAGAAATAGACAAACACGTATGAACACCAAATATATGTGGGAAAACCCTTACGGGTGAAAAACCCACCACACCAAGAGAAGTCACTTTGTATTACAATAATAAAGATTACAAACAAAGTTCTGACTTATCTTTCTGATGTCAGTTTATAGCAGCATTCACCATGAACAACCTTGTTACAGAACATTCATGTTACAGTCTTCAATAGAATTCATCCACTGATCATACAATCATACAACAATCTGTCAATTCATCGAACCAGACATCATATGCTATTCTAGACTATAACCATGTCGCCCCTGTCTGTCGAGCTTCCTCTCAGAACTGCCACAATGAACTATCTTCCAATGGTTCCCATTTGGCTCCTCTGATTGGCCAATGACTCACCACGTAGGATGGTCTTCTCTCGGTCAAAGCGATCAACTTGTGTTGGAATGTCGGTGAGACACTAACCATGTCTCCCCGATGCCACAAGACTTAACAATAGATGTTTCCAAGAGTCATCCTTATCACCAAGATGTTACATCGAATCCAGAGAGCTATCACTCAGACTTCGCCATGTCACCAAGACCTCATACCGACGATCATCACATGTATCGCTATCGCCAATACTTACCGCTATCGGTGAAACATCATACCGAAGCTTCAAAGTCACACAGACGGTAGAATTTACATCGGCGAGACTATCGTCTTTTGCCAAGACATCACACCGAGCTCTAAGACTTTCTTCGAAGTGATCAGCAGTCGGCAAGACTATCATTCATCGTTGAGACTTCACACCGATACCCCTTTAGCTATCCCGATGACTTCAATGCAAAACCGTTCGGCAAGACATCACACATCGATAAGAATTTTTACCGAGCCATCGCATGTTACTCTGAGTATATATACTGTCGATGAGACAAACCAACTATCACCAAGAGATCATAGTGAAACCTCCATGTTACCCCGAAGACACCAAGAAAAATTCTATCGGTGAGACATTCCTATCGGAAAGACTTCTTACCAAACACCCAAGACTCTCCCCGAAGACTTCAACATAAAACGTTGTCGGCAAGACTTCATTCGTCGCTGGGACTTCACACCGAAGTAAGCCTTTTAGCCAAGGGTCTCCCCGATATACGATATGAATGGCCTGTCGGCCAGAGAACTCCACTCGGTAGGAGGTCATACCAAACACAACATGTCATAGCGATAGGATCATTCGATGAGACTGAAGCAAGGTCACAGCGACTTGAACTGTTTAACAAGATTCAAGCTGCTAGTCAGCCAGACACAAAAGATGTCACACCGACTTGGCCCTTTCAGAGGTTTCAGCCTGTGGGATTGAGGCACATATTTCTAACACTCTCAAGCTCTAATGTGTAGCAGGTTTTCATAGGAATCTTGTAGCCTCTAATCTAGGATAAGATTCTCCTCATATGTTATCCATATTTCTAGTATTTATGTATAACTTCTTTAGTATTACTATTAGTTGGCTAGCTAGTTTAAGGTTCCTACCTCATTATCTCCTACTAATGCTTTAGAAAGTTCTTCTTCAACATTAAATAATAAGAAGTAATATTTTTTTAAATCATGTAAATGTCATAAATAGTTTATCTACATTGATTATCTTTATTGTTACACCTTAGAGACTCAAAATGTTTTACTAAACTATCTAATTCTCTCCATTTTATTCTTTAATAGATCCTTCAAAATAGTATAGTGCAAGTGATTCCCATTCATTCAATGGACACCAACTAGCCTCTACCACCTTCTTACAACCTAAAGGCGTTGTTAGTTTTACAGGGTACCCAATCATGATATTGAGTGATGATTGCTTATGAGGCACATTAAATAGGACCACATTAACTCTAGTGTCATCTAGGTATTAGATGAAACTAACAAAAATTAAAAAATTCATTACAAAACCCAAGCAAAACTTGTAAATATACAAAAAAAAATTCCTAAACATTCTTCTAACTTTATTGGTTTTTCACATGCATCTCCCATTTTGGAATCTAACCTTAGCATAGCTTTATCCTCTTTCTTTGATATGGTATATACGGTGGATTCTCACCCTTGATCATATCAAGAGTATGTTATTCAGGTAAACCTACCATCTCCTTCTCCCCTATTGATATGCCTAATAACATCTATGATGGTACTTTGTACATTCTAAATTATTTCAATAGGAACCCACCATTAGACTACCTTTTGATCCTAACAACATGGTTAATATTGTAATAGAGGGGATCATACGTGTGGATTAATTGTATAGATATGATTATGAGAAATCAAAATTCCTTGTACATACACTTGAAAACCTCACTCTTCTTATCTTAATTTTGATTACCCTCATAGTTTTGGTAGGACCTAAGTTCTTGGAAATTCTTTTTTCTATCATCCTAGTATCTGAGCACTTCCTTGTGAAGATAGACCGTCTATAGATCACTTCCATGAAGGTAGCCACATTCATTGTTATAAGTGTATAGAATTCCCTCACAATGGGTTCATGAAAATACTCCATCACAATGATTTCTAGCCACTTCCATTGCATGGGAACTTCTCTTTAGATTATTTCTAGATAGCCTTGATAGGACCTCTTTGGTCTCACATTGATTTCTTATTCAAATAATAATATTCAAGGTGGTTTAAAAAGAATATTTCTTTAGTGTTCCTTCATCCTTGTCCTCCTTCACTACATCCCCTTCAACTTCTCAACCTTCAGAGATTTTTCCTTTCCTTATCCACCCTTCAATGGTAAATAGAAATTAATCTTTGCTAGGATTCCCTTTTGTTCCTCCCTTGGTATCATGACCTCTAGTGGTGGTCTGTTTTCCTCCCCTTGCCTCTTAGGATATGGAAGGAAAGAAATCCATTTCATGCAAACCTACCCTTTTATTTATTTCCCTTATATTGTTTATATAGTTTCCACACCTACCTCTTTAATAGTGAAGGGAAAGAAACTATGGTACAAGAACCCACTCGGACACCTATTTCCCCTCACCTTCCAATGCTTGAATTAGTTCATCTACCTACCTCTTTAGCAATATGAGGAAAGAAACCCACAAGGAGTGATCCAACTGATACTCCTATGGTCTCTTGTCATCCATTAGTTGCTTCCATCCCTCCCATCCATGAAACAAAGAAAGGAAATACATTCATTTTGGTAGACCCCCCATTCCCATAGATAAGTTGCATTCCTATACCAAGTGAAACCAACTTGTGAGAGATCAAAAGTACCACCATCATTCCATATATAGAGAGAATGTTACCTTCCTAGAGCTTGATCCTAAGCATCCTTGTCCTATTCAATCAACTCCAATTTTGTTACCTCCTTCCTCTTCTCCTCCTTCTCCACTTATGATTTTCCATATTGTGACCCCTTTATCCCTCCTCAAGACCTAAATGAAAGGGACCCAAAAAGATTTCATATAGTCTTAGCCCCATTGATGGACCCCTCACTTCTTCTTATCACCTTCGATATCCTTTATTTTTTTCTAATCCTCTAGACATGTTAAGTGTCAATGTTCTCTAGAACCACTCTTAATTCCTTAGTTCCTTTCTAGTGCATCCATCATCAAGTCTTTCTTGATATTCTCCATCATACCATTATTGACATAGATATCCCTCACATGCCACTCAAGCAAAAACCACAGTTCTTTCAATCTCTCTATTGCCACAAACCTAAGCTTAATCTTCTTTCCCTACAATCTATAGACCATTCTACATCTATTCTTCAAGTAGTAGAGATCCATTCATCTCCACCTATAGTTGTTCCTAGTTCCTCACACGTATCTTTATAGTTATAGTTGGTTGAGTATCTTTATAGTGGCTCACACGTATCCCCTTGAGAAGTGCATGTTCATGTCTTGCGTGGATATTCCTTTATTGTAGTTGATCTTCATGAGATTATTAACATTCACCTTTCTTGGTATTAAATATGATGCTTTCTCCTCCTTATGATATATATTGGGATGAGGATTGTCTAATGGATTATTGGTTTTAGAGTTGTCACATCATGTATTTTTGTGTACATGTGTGTTTGCATGTTTAACTCATGATCCCCATTGTTTTATTTGTCATTCCCTCTTGGAGGACCCATGTTACCTTTGTAGGTACATGGATATAGGGGAATTATTTTTGTATCATTCTTGTATATTTTTCCAAATTCCTCTATATTTTGTATATTATTTTTTTAACTTTTGGGGATGATCCAAAGCATTGAGATATTTAGGTCTCTTCCAAGTTGAACAAAAAAATTATTTGTTTTCATGCAACATTCCTTATTTGTACTTTTAGTTCCACAAGGCTTAGGGGATGATGACAATTCACTCCTTCCTCTATATGGTGATTATAATTATTCTTTATATGTATTTAACTTCAAGATCATGGATCCCTTAGTATATGTTTTTGTGTGATGATGCATATCTTTATGTGGTATCTCTATGTTGCATGATGTTATACCATGAGAAAAATGTCATGTTATCTATTCTTGTAACATCCTCATTAATGTCTCTAGTCATTTCCAAGCATTTCATTATCCCTAACATGGTCTAAACTTGGAAGGTAACCATCCTAACTATATTATGAATCACTATTGGCCTTTTATTCCTCTGTTGACGTCATTCAAACATTATTTCATCAATTATAAAATTATTCTCAATATCTCAATATCTCCTTTTGCAAACTATGAACTATCTCCAGTGTTTTAAATATTTTACTAGCATACTCTTTATGTATTAATTCTCATTGTACTTATTGAATTCGTGGATATTATTTTAGCATCTTCAAAAAAATCAGCCCTATCCCCTCTTAGCTACTTCAAGTTTTGAAGGTGATATTGTTCTTTTTGTATTTTCCCCAATCTCTTATATTTACTTTATTCTCTTTATTGTATCTCAAGTTTAAATTAAATCTTGCCATTTAGGATTGTTGGCATTATCACTCTATTTCTCTAGTATTTTTTTAACTTTACATTTATCATTTTATTTTTAAATATTATAAAAAATTAGGCTATTATAGAGGGGAAAAATACCAAATTAGGGATTTGACCTTAATGAAAACCCCCAAATTCCATAAAAACATTTATTTTTATTCTCTTGTGTTGCAAGTTTCATTAAAGAGGATAACATTTTATCTTCCCTAGAATTTGGTGATATTTTGCTAAGATAACAATATTCTATATTTTTCATTGTATGAGACAATAATGTACCATGCTATCATCTACATGAAGCACTAACATCCAACACAATTAGCTATAACTTTTTGGCTAAAGTTCCTCATTTCCAGTATTTTTATTTTTGCATTAGATTTGTTTTTTTATTTGTCTTTTTTATGTAATTAGTAGTAGTTCATTCTTTAAGTGTTTTAGCTTAATTTAGAAAACAAATATATGTTTAGATTTAAATCACCAAAAGGGTTAATTGCATAATCTTAGTTGTAGATTAGCTTTAAACAAAACTTAGGCTAGTTAACCCTAGTGTGGTGATATTGAGATCACTCTCAAAGAAAGCTTATCTTTCTTTTGTAGAGTCAAATTTCATTCACTACAACTAGCATATATATATTATTATTAATAATATATATATAAACGTTGAGATATATCCTTCTTGAGGCGTCTATTTCACTTTTATGTGAATTATTGATTAAAAAATAGATGCCTCGAGAATGATATCTCTCGATGTTTTTATATATATTATTATTAATAATATATATATATGCTAGTAGTAGTTGCGGTGTGCATAACACATTGAATAAATTAATATATTTAGGGTTATGATTAGAATTTGCATTAGGTTTATGATTATGGTTAGGGTTAGGGTTTAGGCTTATGGTTAGGGTTATAGTTATAGTTAAGGTTTAGTGTTAAGGTAAGTGTTAGAATTAGGTTTATGGTTAGGGTTAGAATTTTGTTCTATGGTTAGGATTATGTTTAGGGTTTACATTAATGTTTGGGTTAGGGTGAGGAAATGGGTAGGATTGGGATTATTATTATGATTATGATAGAATGATAGAATAATGGTTATGGTAAGTTTAAGTTCAAGATTAGGATTAGTGTTAATGTTAGAGTTCAAATAATGGTTAGGCTTAGGGTTTACATTATGGTTAGGATTATGCTTAGAATTAGGGTTTGGGTTATAGACACACACACACACACATCTGTGACACATTTAGTATTTCATATATTTGTGACACATTCATTACAATTAATTTTTCACATATATTTGCCTCACATCCACTTCAAGACATTATTTAATGCTACACATTTTAGAAAGCCACATATATTACAAATAAGTAGTAGAACAAAATATGTTACGAAAAGTTAAAATTTAGATTTATGGATGTTTTATCTACTACTACACATCACTTCAATCTTTTCTGAAAAATGTTTCTCTTATATTATAATATAAGTTAAACCAAATTGGTAAACTTTTCTAAAATGAGTAAAATGTTTGTAAAAATTTATCCAAAATTATATCACATGTATTTGCCACACATTTAGTATTTTATATATATTTGTCGCACCTCCATTTCAAAAATATCTTTAACACCACACAATTTGATAAACCACATATATGAAAATTAATATTGTTGTTTGTTGAACTTATATAAATCAGAGAGAAAATATATGTTTCACTACAACCAACTTGAATAACTAAGAAGTATCAAAGGTCAAATAAGAAGTAACTATATGAAAAACACTTCGTCGTAATGATGTAAGTACATCACATATTCTTTAATGATGAGATTGGTATTGTGACCTTTATTTGCATAATGATCGTGATATACTTCTTTCATCATAGATGGAAATGCAGCTACTTTTATAGATGTCTCATTAACTACTTTTGCAACATCTTCCATTTTCAATATTTCTAGTTCTTCAACATTATCAATCATTAAGGCTGTATGTTCAATATCTTTGACGATTTTTTTGCAGGACTCTAAAACAGACCTTGCACATTTGTCCAAATCAATTTCAAAAACTCCATTCGAGTTTACAGAGCCATTTGGGCTTGCAAAAATTATTTTTGATTCATTCTCTGAAACATCCATAGTTTGAATTCTTTGCTGAATTTTAAAAAAAAAAAGATTAGTATTTAGGAATTATGAGAATAAAACTCTCCATAATTTGTGATAAAATAAAAATTGAAATTAACAATGTTTAGTAATACACACTATGAAACAAATAATGTAAACACTTAGAATAAGATATTAGTTGACTTACTATGTTGAAATGTCACCAAAATCATTTGAAATACCAAAAACAATATATAGAATTATAAGGAAATGGTGTTACATAAAGAAATTTAAACTTTATATTTTATTAAACTACGAATAAAATACATACAATGACATAATAAATGCTAATAAATTTTATACAGTAGATGATTAATTGTGTAAGTCTAACTCTAATTTTAACCTTGCCACTAACACTATTTCAAACCCTAACCCTAAACCTAAATCTATCCCTAACCATAACCCTAATTGTAAATCTAAATCTATCTCTAGCCCAAACCCTAAATCTAATTGAACCATAATCTAACCCTAACTCTAACCCTAATTGAACTCTAATCTTAACCAGAACTCTAATTTATGCCTAACCCTAATTAAATGGTAATGTACCCTAACTCTCATCGTACCCAACCCTAACTCTAACCCTAATTGAGTCCTAATAACTGTAATATTGGCCCTAATTAAACCCTAGCCATAATTGTAACCCTAACCCTAGCCCTAATCAAAATTGTAAAAACTCTAACCCTAACTATAATTGTAACCCTAATTGAACCCTCGCCCTAACCTTAATTAAACACTCACCCTAACCCTAATTGAATCTCAACCCTAACCTTAATCCTAACCCTAACTCTAATCATAATCATAATTGAACCCTAACCCTAACCGTAATTCTATATATAACCTTAACCCTAACCTTATATCTAATTAAACCATAATCTTAATCCTAATTGTAATCCTAATTGAACTCTAATCCTAAACCTAATTCTAATTAATTTCCAACCCTAATTAAATGCTAATGTACCCTAACCTTGATTGTATCCTAACACTAACCCTAACTCTAACCCTAATTAAATATTTATTGGATCCTAATCCTAATTAAATCCTAAAACTAACCCTTATGCTAATTGAACCCTAACTCTAACCCTGATTGAATCTTAGTAACCCTAATCCTAGCCCTAATTGAATTGTAACTATAACCCCAACCCTTGTTAAACCCTAACCCAAATTGAGGCATAATTGAACCCTAATACTAATCCTAATAATAATCTTAAGTGTATCCTAAAGCTAACCCTAATGGAAATGATCATTCTAACCCAAATCACAACCTTTATCATAACCTTAACCCTAATCATAATCATAACATCAAGCTTTAACCTAGAACAGTAAATAAAACCCCAAGCTCTATCTTAGAATGCTAATTAAACACAACATTATACATAACCCTTACCCTAATTGTAACTCTAATCTTAACCCTATTTAAACCCTAACCTTAACCCTAGTCATAATTCTATATCTAACCCTAATCCTAATTGAACATTTACCCTTATTTTTGTGGATGCTAAAATCTGCAAATGGTTAGTTTAAAACAAAACAACATTCTAACATCCCTATGAAATAATGAAACATATCAATCATGCAATAAAATGGAACAATAGAAACTAAAGAATGCATATGAAAGACATGATCCAACTCTATCTCATAGTGGATTGGTGTCACATGTGCTAGTGACCCTTTCCCAATCCTTGATAAAAAGCTCAAGATGATGAAATTGCTATAGATGATGGGGATGATGGACAAGATCAAATCTCAAATGAAGAGAGTGACCTTGCAAGATTGTGGAGGATTTGCTCAAAGATGAAGCATGTATTTAAAGATTTTCAAATGCTGAGAGTTGAAGAGGGACCAATGTGGGATTAAGATTCTGCCAATGAGATAAGGACACTTGTCATCATGTGAGTGGTCAATGGTTGTGCAAGATTTGGGAAGAGTGCCCAAGAGGGGGAAATTTTGAATTCAAATTTGCAATAAATTTTGAGAGGGGGACAAGAAAGAAGAGCAATAAATGCCCTGTTTGACTTGTCATGTTGAGGGAAAATGAGGTTTTAATAAATCAATAAAATTGATTTATTGTGCAAGTGGCTAGATCTAGATAATGCAAGTGGTGAGTATTTAATCGGGTTAGATTAATAGATCATGATTATGCTGATTTAATGCTGATTAGATGATTTGACTTTCAAGACTTTGATTTTTGATTTATTTAAATCAGAAAATGATGGAATATGATTTAGGATTTGATTTAAATGAAGTCCTGATTTATTTAATTAAATGGATGATGCAAGATGAAGGTTGAATGATAATGTTTATTTGATAAATGAGATTATTTAATGAATGGTTTAAAGTGATGAATTTGCCTAATGTGAGACCTAATTTGACTGAATCCGATCGAATGCATAATGTGAATTTTGCATGTCTACAATTATGTACTCCAAGCCTAACCCTAATTAAATCCTAACTCTAATTAAACCCTAATCCTAACCTAACTCTTATTGAACCCAACACCCAACCCTAACTTTAAGCTCTAACCATAACCCTAATTTAATTGTGATCATAACTAAACCCTAACCCTTACCTAAATTAATAATTAAGCATAACCCTAATCCTACGTGTAATTTTAACCTTAACCCTATTTAAACCCTAACCTTAACCCTAGCCCTAACGTAGAACCATAATTGAAACACAACTCTAATTAAATCCTAATCCTAATTGAATCCATACCCTAATCCTAATTAATCCTTAACCCTAACCCTAATTGTCATCCTGATCTATCTTCAATCACCTAAACCCTCCAAGCTTTATCTTAGAATTTTTATTGAACCCGAACCTAATTTAAACCTAATCATAATCATATCCATCTCTCTCTATATATACATATCTCTCTCTCTCTCTCTCTCTCTCTCTATATATATATATATATATATATATCCCTCTCTCTACCTCTATATATAACTTCATATATCTTTATATCCCTCCACATATATCCCTCTCTTTGTCTCCCCCTCTTTATATCTCTATTTCTCTCTCCCTCTCCCTCTCCATATACATCTTCATCTCTATCTCTATCTCCTTACCTCTCCCTGCATATATATATATATATATATATATATATATATATATCTATATATATATATATATATATCTACTTCTCTATCCTCTCTCTATTTCTCTCCCTCTCTCTCTCTCTCCCTATATATATCCTCTCTATCTCTATCTCAATATCTCTCCCTCACTCACACACACACTCCCTATTTCTCCCTCCCTATATTTATCTCTATATTATTCTCTCACTCACACACAAACTCCCTATTTCCCCTCTCTATATCTGCCTCTTCCCCCCTCTATCTCTCTCTCCCTCTCTATCTCTATACTTATCTCTATCACCTCCTTATCTCTCACTCTTCCCCCCTCTATCTCTATCTTCCAATCTCTCCCTCTCCCTCACTCTTTATATCTCATTATCTCTATCTCTCACTTATTCGCTCAATCTCTCCCTCCATCTCCCCTACTCTCTCTATATCCCTCTCTACCTCTCTCTATTTATCACTTCCTATATCTTTATCTTGCTCTCTCCAACTCCCCCTCTTTCATTGTCTCCCTCATTTTGTCTCTATTTATCCCTTTCCCTCTTTGTCTCTCCTTCCATCTCTCCCTCTATATATTATTTTCTTTGTCTTTGTCCTTGACTCTCTATATCTCACCCCCTCCATCTTTCCCAAGTTGTATCTATCTCTCCATCTCTCCTTTATACCCCTATCTCTCCCTCTTTCTATCTTTCTCTCCCTCTCTCCCCCTTTCTCCCTATCACTCCATTCCATATCTTTATACTTCTCTCTCCTATCTCTATTTTTCTCCTTCCTCTCCATCCCTCTATATATATTTATGCATAACTATCTCCCTCTCTCTCTCTCTCTTATGCATACACACACACACTCCTTGTTTCTCCCTCCCTATGTCTACCTCTATCTCTATATCTATCTCTCTACCTCTCTATCTATATCTTTCCATGTCTTTCTACCCCTATATCTTTCCATCTCTACCTCTTATATATCACTCCCTATATCTTTTTCTTTCTATCCCCCCTCATTCTCTCCCTGTCTATCCCTATCTCTCCATCTCTATATATTTATGTCTTCCATTTCTATCTATCCATTTATCCTCTCTCTCTATTTATCTCCCTCTCCTCTCCATATATCTCTCCTCTAACTCCATCTCCATTTCCATTTTCATTTCCATCTCCATCTCTATCTCCTTACCCCTTTGTCTCTCTCTTGCTCTTCCCCCATATCTCTTCCTCTTTCCATCTCTACCTCTCCCTCTCTCTCCCTCTCTCCCTATTTGAAGCATAACATGAGCCTATTGGTAATGGAGCTTGATTATCTTCCTAATTTAGAGGTTTTATTTTAGTTGTGTGTAGAACCTTGTAAGTGGATGCATAATTGATTTGAATTTGTCACTTTCTTATTGAAATTTGAGACCTTTATTGCACAAACATCATTTTTTAAATGAACTACCAATTAACTTCATGTTTACTACACAAATGTATGTAAAAAATAGACCAAAATGTTCCCTAATTTACCTTCCAATACAACGATGGAGTGCTTATGCACATGGAAATGCTGAAATGGAGAAGCGAATGTGCTAAAATGCCTATTTGTGAATGAACAGTAGCATTGAAGTCCAGATGGCAGATTTATATCTTGAGAGGATCATGTAATGATAGTAAGAGGAATTAAGCTCAACGTTGTGGATCATTGCTTACTGTTATGATGACTCCATTAAGACCTATTTTTGCTACTTTTCTTTACTTTATTGATGGATTTTAGCTGCCCCACTTGTTTGCTCTATTCGGTGATATATTTGTGGTGCATATAAAACAGAATCGATGAAGAAGCTTTAGAAACCTTTTAGCAAATGCAACTGGAAGAATTCCACAACCTTCGCCAAATTGGGAGTTTTGGAAAATGAAGCATATTAAAATATCTTAGCGCATAAGCATAAATGCCAACAGTGATATTGTCATAGCTCTACAAGTTTACTTTCTTTGAAAATGCCGATGGAAGTATGAGTTCTTTACCGCTTCTTAAAGCCATGGAGATTTATAACTTCATCATATGGCATGTGAAGGACAAATCTTCTCATAAACGTTGAAGTTTTTGCCTCACGCAAAGATAATCGAAGGCAGAATCATAAGGTTATTAGACTCGACACCTGGAGATTAATTTCCACGGTAAAGACATTACCGGAAAGTTATCCTCTTGGAAGATCAATAGTCAGTAGCAGTCGTGCTGAGTGGTGGTGCCACATAGCACAATACAAATCATTTCTTTTTCTTAAGTCTGTTACTTTTGTTGGCCTTCTATAGGGGCCGTGCTGCCATTATAAGGTTACACCTCTCGGCGTAACAATTAAATAAAAAATTCTTTCAAATTAAGGAAGTCACTAAATTTGATCATGAAAAGAGTTGAGGGATCATTGTGGAGTATGTTGTAGGATTAAGGGGTGATGTTGCGTATAGGTCATGAAGAGCTAAATGAATGTTGAGATATTTGCATGGGGTAGCCAAAAATAAAGGGTTGAACCTATTGAAAGAGTATATAACACCTTAAGAGGTTGCATCTCTCAAAGGAAGGTCATAGACATAACAATGGCCTTGAACTAGCTAAGAAGGTTGCATGCCACACAAGAGCATAAACCTAAAAAAATTAAAATATATTTTGTTTCTTTTATATATAAAAAAATAAGAAAAATAATTATTAGTGTGTAGCACAATATTAGAAAAATAGGGTATTTTTAAATTTATATTAAATCTAAAAAAGTATTATAAGACATTACATATCAACACAAGGCACAAACCATACATGAATAGTACTACATAGGTAGTAGTATGGCCTCAAGTTGTGTGCTCAAAGCTTTAAAAAATTGTCATTTGTTGCAACTTTATCCAAATAAGATATATGCATAAACAATTTTAGGAATTTCACCTACTTCACATGTAATGACAACCTCTGAAATTATCAAAATATCCCAACTATTGAGTGGCCTTTAGGACCACCTTGAGCACTATAGATGCTAGAAAAAACTCTCAACCCTAAA
Source organism: Sequoia sempervirens (assembly GCA_007258455.2). Lineage (NCBI taxonomy): Eukaryota > Viridiplantae > Streptophyta > Pinopsida > Cupressales > Cupressaceae > Sequoia > Sequoia sempervirens. The sequence continues at coordinate 127,391,982 of VDFB02271358.1, forward strand.
AAAATTGCTTGAACATTGGATCTTTTATGTCTCTAAGCTCAATGATGTAATCAAACTTAGGCCAAGATGCCCCAAACTCACAATACTTGCAAAGCTCAATCAATCAAACAAATGCAAAACCCAAAATGAATATTAGCCTTGTAGAATCATTTTCAAGAAAAATGAAAGTCAATCCTAGGTATTTAAGCCTCCTAGATGTAATTGTGCAACACAAAAAAATGCACAATGTGCTAAAAATAACTTACACCCAAAAATCAAAAGACTAAGATAGTGGCATCGAACAAAAGATTGCTCGTCCTAGTGTATGAGCTCTGCTAGGGTTTTGTGTTGTTTGCAATCACTCTTGGCCCCTCTTGCGTCATACTGCGTTGTTAGCACAGGAAACTCCTCTTTTCTTGTGTGTACGACCGCATTTAGTGTGGTTTTTGTGTTTTAATATACCTTCAACTGGCTCTAACCCAACAGTTCATGCTAGTGTTAGCGGTTCGTTGGCTTTTCTCAATGGCTCCTCCTCCGAACAAACAATCCCAAAAAAAAATTTGAAAGTCTTTCACGAGGTAAGTGTTCTAACTCACCAACTGATGTGGTTTTTCCTTAACCAAATTTTAATTATCCTTGTCGATGGCTTGAGCAACATACCCTTGTCGGGTATTTTGTTGGGAGGACTCCCCCTAAAAGTGTGCTTAAGGAGTGCGTCAGCAAGGCTTGGATCCCTCATGGGGTCTACCTTGACATGGTCCAAAACTTAACCAAGGGTTTCTTTTTGTTCCGCTTTGCGGAGGTCAATCATTTCCAAGCTATTTTAAGCCATGGTCCCTGGTACGTCCGATTTTCTTTGTTAGTTTTTCAGGCATGGACCTGGGACTTTGGTGTCTCAGATGACACCAAGTTGCGGGTCCCGGTTTGGATTGAATTTCTTAGTTTTCCCTTGCCTTGTGTACCTTTTTTGAATCATATTGCATCCTCACTGGGGAGGGTTATTTGCATTGAGCCAGATAGGTTCTTTCAAGCCTGACCCCAGAAAAGGGTTTGTGTGGAAGTGGACCTTTCCAATGATTTGAAAGACTCCATTGATATCCAAATTGGAGCTCTCTTACATACCCAGAAGGTTACTTATTTTAATTTTCCCAACACGTGTTATAGGTGTTAGTCCACAGACTACAAGATCAAGGACTACCCTTTGGCAGTGCCTCATACACCTTCTCCACCACGAGATGTTGAAAAGCCTCGTTCGACAGGTGCTTCTATTGCCAAACATGATCAGAAATGGACTACAGTTATAAACCACAAGAATAAGTCCACTGGTTTTGGGTTGGCCCCTAAGGCCTTTGAACCAGCGAATGTTGTTTCAAACCCTTTAGTGAAGGGAAAGGAAGTTCCTGTTGGGGCTGATTATGTTCCGCCATAGCCTAGGCCAAAGGCAATGCCTCAGCCTCCTGCTATCATGATAGCACAGCCGAATGTTTCTCCTCCCATGTCAGGAGCTCAAAGGCGATCTTGTAGCCCTTCTCCACCACGGGAAGAAGGAGAATATGTTCAAGAAAAGCAGAGATTTTCCTCTCCTTCTATCCAAATTGGGTCAGTTTTTCCATAATTTTTACAAAATTGTTTCTCTTCTCTGAATGAAGACGAACCAGACTCCAATGATATGGAGGAGTTTCATTCATGAATTTCCTCTCATGGAATGTTCAAGGTATGACAGAACTCTCTAGAAAGTATTTTGTAAGGGATACCTTGAGTAAGTATTTTGATATTGAAGTGTTTTGTCTCCAAGAAGTTAATTTTTTTAGTTTTTTGCTTGCTTCGACTTGTCGCTCTATTTGGCCAGCTAATTAAATGTTTTGTACTGCTCACGATGTTGGGTGTGGTGGAGTTGTCACCCTTTTCTCCCCACAGTGGCACTCTTGTGTGGTCGACCACGGGTCTGATCCCACTCATTGGCTCGTTTGAATCCTTCTCAACATTGATATTCATTCCTTTGGGATTATTAATGTTTATGCCTCTAATGATGTTATGGAATGCTCTTTGTTTTGGCGTTGGATTGTTGATTCATTGTTAGTTGCTACCTTGTTATTATGTGGCACTTTCAATATGGTTGAGATGGCATATGACAAAGATGGCACCTTGCCATTCAGATGGGCAGTTGGCGAAAGAGAGACATGGTTTTACATGTGCAATAAATTGGGGCTCTTTGATCCCAACATTAGCCATCACCATTCTCATTCTCTCTGGCACACTTGGTGTAATTACAAGGTTGGTTCTAACAAAATATTTAAGCACCTTGATCATGCCATGATCTTGGCTCAATCTTTTTTCTCTTTTGATAGTTCTTCTCTCCTGGTTAAGCCGTTAGTGGATGTGACTTTGTCAAACCACTTCCCCATTTCTTTTCGCATTGAATGAGAGACTCGATAGCCTCGCACGTGTAAAACTCAAATTTTTTTAAACACATCTTTACTCTGCCACAAGCCTACCTTGGCCCACATTCACGGAGTCTAGAATTTGGAGTGCAGGCCCGCTCATCATATAGGATGGATTAGTTGGTGGAATGATGCTATCACTCGCACGGCTATATTTTTGGGCATTTATGGGCGCCAGCTGGCTATCTTTTACTAGCGGTCTTATGAGGCTACCACCGTTGACCTCCACTCAACTACTAAAGCTTTGGAAGCTAGCCCTTTTTCTCAATCATTGCAAGTCAGGGTGGTGGAATTAAGGCACAAAAAATAAGTTGTAAGCAATTATGTTGCCAGAGGTGCACAAATCAAAGCCCAATTACATTGGCTAAAAATTGGCAATCGTGCCTCCAAAGAGTTTTTTTGGCTCTGTGTGCCAGGCGCTCATCCCTAGGCATTAAAAAAATTAAAGATGGCATTCAGGTGCTTTCTAAGCTTCCTAAAATTCTCCAGGATTTTGTGTGTCATTATGAGTAGGTTTTCATTGCACAAGAACCCACGCCTGTGTGACAACAAGCCCTCCAGAATTGTCTTGTTGTTACGCCAAATAGGCTTTCCTCGGTCCAGAAAAAAATTTTGTGATCAGTTGTTAACAATTGATGATCTCAAAGAGCCTTTCCATTCCATGGCTGATGACAAAGCCCCGGGGATTGATGGGTTCCCTTGTGAATTCTAAAAACCCTTTGGGACTGTGTTGGGAAAGATTTGTATCATGTTTACATAGAGGTTTTTCATGCTAATTCTCTAGATAACTTAATAAACAAAGGAAATATAAAATTCATACCTAAGTCTGGTGATCTGAAGGAGGACATTTGCAACTGGAGACCTTTCACGCTTCTCAGTGTCTCCTACAAAGTCATCGCGAAGGCTTTGGCTTTAAAGATCTACCATCTTTTACCTCAAATTGTGCACCCGAAGCAAACTAGGTTTATCAAATCCAGGTTTATTTTGGATAATATTATTGTTGTTTCGGAAGGAATGGAATGGGCTAGGCGTTCAAACTAGAAAGCCATGTTTATCAAAATTGACTTTGCAAAGGCCTATGACTGTATTGAATGGCCTTTTATTCTTGCTATGCTGCAAGCTTTGGGTTTTGGGCCTAACTTCATTCAGACTATTCGAATGCTTTTTGTGGATGCTTATGCTTGCATCACCATTAATGGTCATCAATCCTCTGCCTTTGGAATCTTTCGTTCCATTCAGAAAGGGTTCCCACTTGCCCCCTCTCTGTATGTGCTTGTTGCTAAGGGATTTGGCTACCTTCTGGCCAACGCGATTTCCTAGCAGCACGTCAAGGGCATCTCTTTACCTAACTCTCAAGCTCAGCTAGTTAATGGCCATTTTGTTGATGACTCTTTCCTCACTCTCTTGGAGGAAGAAGAAACTATTAAAGCAGCCCTGGATTTTCTTAACATCTTTTGTCTTGCTTCTTGCTTTTTCATTCTGTGGCACAAAACTTTATCCTACAGACAATCTATCTTGCCTACTCCTTGGTTTCAGCAGTATAGTTGGAAGTGGATTGGGCCAGGCAAAAAATTTTAGTTCCTAGGGATTCTCTTTGCTTTCCAGGCATCCCCGGTTGAGCTATGGCAAGCTGTGCTTTCTAGAGTTGAGCAAAAGCTTGCTTACTGGATTACTAAGCCCCTTTCTCTAGCGGGGAAATTCCAGGTGTGCTCCAAAGTTTTGGCAACTACCCATGTCTACTATTCTTCTTGTTGGGCCCCTTTCAAAGCTACCTACAACAGGCTTGAAAAATTGCTCCAAGATTTTCTTTGGGCCTCCTTTGAATCCCATAGAGGGTTTCACTATGTTGCTTGGGAATTTTGTTGCCTTCCCAGAAATTCTGGAAGACTTGGGTTGCTCTCCACTCAACGAAAAGGGACTACTTTATGTGTTAAATGGATTATCTGTGCCCTTACCAAGGATGAGGCCTAAAAAATTCTTCTCAAGCATTGTATTCAGTCAGGCTTTCCTATTCATAGGCCCACCTAGAAGGGGATTGGCTTTCAAACCCTTCTGGTCATGGAGGAACCAGTCCAAATTATTGGGACTTTTTTGGCCAAAAGTATTTGGCGAGCCTAGGAGGCTGTCAAGCCATGGCTCTATTAGGTTGGCTCTGGTTTTCGTGATGGCATTTCACTCAACCAATAGAATATTTGGTGGTTGCCTCTTTTTTCTTGTAATGTCCAGTCGTTGGCTAAGTCGCCTTGGCTTAAGGCACTCATATTCCACAAGAAGGGTATCCAGACCCTGAAACAGATAGACCCACAATGTGTATCATGCAGTGGGAATATTATTGTGCCCTATGCATGCTTCATAACTAGGACCGTGCTACTTATGATGGTCTGGTGAAGGTTATTCATGTAGAGATACTTCATAAGGTTGGAATTCGTGGGACCAAACCCTGGTGGAAAGACTTGAAGTGGTATCCAAACACCCCTTTCAAGAATTACAAGCCTCTGCTTGGTTACAGGTGGCTTTCACTACTCTTTTCTATGATTCAAAGTTTGAACCAAAGGTGGCTTCTTCAATCTCCTGCTCATGTATGGCATAAAAGATTTGTTGCCACTTGGTATGCAAGTGTTGAGCTGAAACTTGCCCACTTTTCTTGGTGTATTCTTTTCCAAGGCTTTCCTGTGGGTTCTTAGCTTGTTCACTTGGGGGTCCAAGACCCTCATTGCCCTTTTTGTGGGCAAGTTGAGACTTTTAAGCATCTTTTTTGGTTTTTTCATAGAGCTTAGCAATTATATACTTGGATTCATGACTTCTTTCAGCCCTTTAGGCTAGAGCCTTTCTCCTGGCATATGGTTCTGCTAGGATATTCACCCAAAATTCTTGCTAAATTTACCCAACTTTGGCACACTTTCAGGGTGGAAATTCTCTTCAATATCTAGAAAGATAGAAATGCCTGCATATTTTCTCATTCTCAAATGGATATTAATGTTTCTTTCTATGCTAAAGATATTATTTGTTCTAACATGCTCTTACAGATTCAGGTGCAAGCTAACAAAGTTGCACTTGAGGTTGCTCACCTGCAAGTGTTGTTGGATCACTGGGGCAATGCCCCATGTACTGTTTCTTAGGTGCCCACTTTTCCCACCTCTTCCCATGGCCGGTCACCTTCTTGGGACTGGCAACAGAGTGGTTATGCACATCCACGCTCTTAGCCTCCTCTTCGACGGGATTCTCGCCCTACTTGGCGAATCCGCTCTCCTTCGCTGTAGGCTAGCTAGGGGTGGCCTTCTGGCTGTGCTTCGGGGCGCAACGGTGGTAGTTTCAGGTGGCTCTCTAATGACCCTCTTGCTTCTGGCTCAGGTTGGCCAGATACTGGTAAAAATTTTCTACATCTGGCACTTGCAATCTTGCCCTAGCGCGAGGATAAAGATAAAGAGAAGGAAAAAGATGTTGATGATGGTTGGGGTTCTCCTCCTGACATCACTCCAAACCTCGTTGATGTATGGGGGAAGAACATGGATGACAAAGACCCTCCTGGTTCTACTGGCACTACTTTGGCCACTTAATGGCCCTCTTTTTATATATTTTGTAATCATGGACTTCCGGACTCAACCCATGTGACTGGTTAATTTTTTGGTTTTTTTGGGTGCTACCCATATGACTCTCGGGGTGTGCCTTCTTACCAGCCATCTTTTTTTTGAATATGTAACTTTATCTTTATTTTAATATAGATAGTTGCCTATTCATCAAAAAGACTAAGATAAGACCCTCATAGATTTATTATTCCTATCAACCCATTTTTATTCTCAATATTATTCAAAGAGGCAAGAGAAGAGCATATTAGGTCTTTGAGAAAATGCATGTGTACTACTTTGCCCCCAAATCTCTTCAAGAATTAATAAATGGACTAGAGTAGGATATCATCACTTTGATACCATATTGAACTTTGTAATAAGAAAGAAAACAACCAAGATCAGATGCCATAGTAATAGCCACAACACTACTCAAGACTAAATAATAGGTTGAACAATGTTGTTTCCCATTAATCGAGAAAGTAAATACATACGAAACTAGAGAGCATGAGAGAAAACAAGGTCAAGTGAGTGTATTATAAGAAATATAAAAGAGGAGAAAGGTGGAATATGAAGAGACACCACTCAGTTCACTCACCATTATTAGTCAAAAGAGTCCATCTAAGCAAGCTAAACTAGGTATAGGAAAACACTTACACTATCATTACCATAATCAAGTATAACAATTATTATCAATCTCATAGAAATCACACCTTATGTCTAAAATATGTACCAAATATCATGTGACAACAAGATTAGGTACAATGAATGTACCTTAAGTTCCAAAATAATTAACTTCACATTAACTAAAATATGTTGCTTTTGGATTTGATTGTGTGTAATTTTTTACATCAACATTTCATATCACACTCTGTGATCCATCATCGGGATAGAGAATCGACGAGAAAAATGGTCAATTGCAGACCCAGTTGGGTTTAAAAAGAGGGAGATGCATGGGAGAGAGAGGGGATGGAAAGACACAAACCCCAAGGAGGGTCAAAGGAATTAAAGAAGATGATAAAACAAAAGGCTTGATAAAGAAAAACTTAATTTATGAATGTAAAAAAGAGCAAGAAATTAAGTACAAAAAGAAGTGTAAAATATTATCAATCTCGTAGAAATCACACCTTATGTCTAAAATATATACCAAATATCATGACAATAAGATTAGGTACAATAAATGTACTTTAAGTTCCAAAATAGTTAACTTCACAAAAGATTTTTACACATTAAATTAATTTTACAAATATATATAATTGTATATTGTAAAATTGTATATAATATTTAATTAATTATTAATAAAAATCTATATATAAATTATTTATATATATATAGATAAATATTGATAAATATTTTAAATTAAATTAATATACTGTATTTTTTTATTCAAATTGATTGTACTTTGAAGTAAAATTTAAAAATAAATTATTTAAAATTTTGGTTGAAAATATTAGTTTAATATTTCAAAATATAATGAGAAAGATTTATTTCATGTGATATTTGAGAGTTCTATATAATTTTAAGAATTTATTTCTTTAATATTTTAATAAAAATATTTTATAAAACTAATTTTAAAATTATTCATTAAAAATAAGTAATAAAAAATAATATTTTGGCAAACAAATATGGGACTATTTTGACTTTTTTTATATTTTATGTCTCTTCTAAGTTTTTAGATTGAGAGGAGTTTGACTATAATAAATTTTAAGGGATTGTATTATTTGTTTGTAGCATAATGTTTTGTTTCTAAGGGATTTATTATTTTAAGATTAAATAAAATTAAAAAATTATAATATAATAAGAGAAAATTTTGATTAGAGTATTTCAACTTTCATTATTTGTCTAATCATGTGAGATAATGAAAACGATGGGTTTTCTCTTGTTCAATGAGAAGAAGATTATAAGGAGGATAATATATCCTTTTTTTTTCTTTTTTAATCATATATACGTAAGGGACTTGGCCAAGTTGGATATTACATGTTAAAAAAAACTACTTGAATTTCTAAGATCATGTTTTCCCTTTTTTTGGGGTGTGTGTTTTAAAATTATTTTTTCCTCTAACTTGTTGCAAGATGGTCTTGGCAAGAAGACAATTAAAACTTTATAGTAGTTAATGCATAGAGTGAGGGTGCAAGAGAGGAACCTTGCCTTATAGATAAAAGAAGTCAAAGTGTTTAGATTGAATTGTATTAAGGGTAAGGAAAATAAAAGCATTTGGAAAAATTATTCACATTAGTTGGATGAAAGAGGGATCAAAGTCAAGAGATTTGACCATGGTTAGTATGAAATGTCATTCAATTTTATCATAGGTCTTAATTCGTTAGTTTGTAGGTCCGTTTAGGTTTGTGGGTAATTAAGGGGTTGTTTCTAATTTTATGGTTAGAGGTTTGACATTATAGATATGTGTGTAATGTTAATTTGTTAATCTAATTGAAAACAAAAACACAATTAACAGAACTTTAAACTAAAGAAAACTGAAATAAAATTAAATATAAAAGAGAATTCTTCAGAAGCGTTCTGTCTTTCTCTATCTCCAAAGATTTGTTCGAAGCTGTTGCTCTCAGATTGTGTAGGCTTAGCTTCTCCAAATGGCTATCTGCAGAATGAGTATGCAAATGAAAATCTCTATCCTATATACTGGTAAGAGTGAGAATGTTGACGGATATGGACAGGGGCTGTGGATTATTCACAGGGGTAACGGATTATGGATGCCATGATATGCTATACTACTATTGCTATGCTATGAAAATACTGTGAATGCTATGAATGCTATGAATGCTTATACTACTTGCAATTTGACTATAATATTCCTGCTTAAGACTTCTATATGATTTGAAGTACCCGGCAGTCTTATTTATAGATTTTTGCAGGCACAATCCTAGCTGGCAAGGATCAACGGCTGTGAGATTGTCTGGTAAAATTGAAAGGTGAGAGATGGAGAGGTTGAGAAGAAGATGGAAGAGGTTGAGAGATTGGAGAGGATGGATTCTTGTCTTCAACCCACGGGAACAAGTCTGCACAGAAATAGAGAAAATTATTATTTTTTGTTTCGGCAGTTTGTTTCACGGGTGTTGAAGATAATCCCCAAATTAATTAAATAAATAAATTTATTTAATTTCATTTATTGAATTTGATTTTTGATTTTTGCACTATGGAAGATTTAATTAAATATTTTGTAATATTTAATTGTGATGTGACTTTAGAAGAATTAATTAAATATTTTGAGATATTTAATTGTGAATGATATTAGAATCGAATTAGAGGAATTAATTAAATATTTGAAATATTTAATTGTGAATGATATTTAGAAGATTTAATTAGAAAAGAAGAATATTAAATCTTTATTTGAATAAAATATTCAAGCCAAGATTATTGATAATTAATATAAATAAATCGTAATGTTTATTTAATTAATTAAGAAATGAATAAGAAAATATGATTAAAATGAAAGAATGAACAAATATAAATAAATTATTTAAATTTATTTATACGTAGATGAAATTCAAAGATTTAATTAAATATTAAAAATATTTAATTAATTACCAGACAATGTGATGTGACCATTTTTAGGTGTATACATTTTGTCTCTCTTTGAAGTGATGTGTTTTACACATTGCTTCAAAGAATTTTGAAATTTTCCCCAGATATTGACTGTCGAATATTGATAGGTATATGCCCCCTCAAACGATGAATTGATAATATTTTGAATTTTGTGAATTTTTTTATTTTTATTTTTTGAATTTTATGATTTTAAAAAAAATGTCGATTCATCGTTCGAACATAATGATGTGAAGAAACTGACTTGGAGAGATATAAAATGTCAAAAATTGCCCCTGCTCTGTTAAAATGTGATAAAATGCCCCAATTTTACCATTATATAGGTTAAAAATGTCATTTTCCATGTCATTTTCCATTTTAACCTAGTAAAATTTGCAAATTTTGAGCTCTAGAGTGAGAAAGATGGCACTTCCCATTCACCAGCACCGTTTTGAGCGCATTTGACGACATCAGCGGCCAGCACACTACGAACCCCCGGTATGTACCCTGTGAAACTCCTGCGTATTGAAAATTTTCCATTTGAAGCACGCTTTTCAATGTTTTGTTTGCAAAATTTGGTGTTTTAGCGCCCTTAAGGTTTTTCATAGCGCTCTTAACAATTTATGTAGCGCATTTGTTTTCGTAGCGCATTTGATAGATTCTATAGCGCTCTTGATATTTTCTATAGCGCATATGATCCTGTAGCACCCTTGATGAATTATGTAGCGCCCGTGATTAGTTCTGTAGCGCCCTTGATATTGTAGCGCATATAAGGATTTCTGTAGCACCCTTGATGTTTTATGTAGCGCCTTTGATTAACTGCTATTGTGAGTGATAAATTTATTCCCAAAGTTGTTGGAAAACAAATAAGAACTGATAGATTTGTTTTTAAAGTTGTTAAAAACAAACGTGATTATGATTATCTGCCTTCCATGATGATGAAAAACAAATAGTTTTGATTGATGTGTTTATTTCTAAAGTTGTTAAAAATAAACATGATGTTGATTATCTGCTTTCCATGAAAATGAAAAACAAATATTTTGATTGATGTGTTTATTTCTAAAGTTGTTAAAAATAAACATGATGTTGATTATTTGCTTTCCATGAAAATGAAAAACAAATATTTCGATATTTAGATTTGATTGATAAATCATGATGATTTGATACTGATTTTGCATTGATGATGTGTCAACAGGAGAGATTGGGCGTATTACAATCACGGGAGGCATTTCCGAGTACATGGACATTGATTCCATAGTTGTTACAGTCAGACCGAGATGTGATTGAGGCCTATGGACTGAGGTCATTGCTTGATATGCCTGAGGTTCGCCTCAACAGGGCTTTATTGACAGCACTCGCTGAGCGGTGGCATAGTAACACCAACACATTTCATTTACCGACTGGAGAGATTACAATGACCCCTGAGGATGTATATCACATCCTGAGGATCCCAGTGATGGGGGAGATAGTGGTATTTGATAGCCGAGAGGTTGGAGGCATTGATGCTTTGAGGAGGATTTTTCAAGATGATCAGATTGTCGGATATTTTATCCCATGGGGCGAGATGACAGATACATATCCACCTTTACCGTCTGTACTGGCAGGATTCATTGGAGGTGTATTGTGCCCCGACCATAGGTCGAAGGGGTTCGCGATCGGATGGGGTCGTGTGCTAGAGAGTATGGTGATGCATACATCATAAACATGTAGAAATAGGGAAACCATTATATCATAACATATCATGCATATAAGAAAATAGACGCATTTATCTCATCATAAATCATCGCTGCATTTCATATATCTCAAAAATGAATGTCAAAATGTACAAAGATGTCAATCACATATGATATAACATCATCAAAAATGAGATCATCTCAGGGTGTATACAAATATTTCAACAGAATATCACAAAAACATCATCTACAATGCACTAGGCAGTGCTATCCTCTGATGGAGCTGGTCTGGGACCTGTACCACCTGCCCCTGATGGACCTGCTCCGCCTGTCCCTGATGGCCCTCCTGGAGGTAGTGGCTATGTGACACCTCTACTAGTAGTACGAGTGTGACTATGCGTAGACTGTGACCGAGTATAACTCTCCCTCCGCTCAGGTGGAACAGCATCATGATATCTGGTCCTGTAAAACTCGGCCTCCTGGGTGGCTCTGGTAACCTCTCTCATCATATCACCAGGTAGGGTGCTAGCTGCTACTCTCTGTAGACTATCCGCCAAAGCAATAGCCTGCTCACCCCGCTGTCTGGCCGTATCCCTCTCAGCAGTAACTCCAGTCAACTGTCCCTGCAACTGTGTAATCAAGGCCTGTGCCTGTGCCAGCTGAGTCTGTAAACTCTGTACTGTACTCTGTAGTGAGGATAGCTAACCTGATACTGTTGGATCTACTGAAGGAGATGGATCTGTGTGTCTCATCCGTGGTCCCCCTCTTAATGATCTTTGTGTCCTTGGCGAACTTCAACCTTATCACAGGCTTGGAGTAGTACCATTTCTTTAGGAAGTTCTTCTCTTCATTGCGTCCTTTTTCCATGCTTGATTTACTTTGTCCCTAGATGGTTTCATGATGATTATTGACCTTCGAGCTGCTCCATGAATTACTGTTGTATCTCTTCTTCTTTTGTTCACTGATGAAGAACCCACAACACCTTATTCAAGATGAAATTGTTATAAAACAATGCCCATGCCTTGATTTATTGGTTTGATAGATCATGTGTGTAAACAAGACTGACAAGGGAAGGGATAATTTGATACAAAAATGGGCTCACAAGTGAATTTCGGGTTTTTTTATGCTGACAGCAAGTAAGGTATAATCGGGATTTTGGGAAGCCATTGCAAGTTTATTTCCTTGTGCTAACTTGTAGTTGCATTTTAGACAAAAATGCCCTACTTGCAATTGATTGGAAAAATCTTGATTTGCTTTCTAGGGCATTTTTATTCTTTTCTTCTTTTTCTAGAAAATGGTAATGAGTATGCAAATGAAAATCTCTATCCTATATACTGGTAAGAGTGAGAATGTTGACGAATATGGACAGGGGCTGTGGATTGTCTGCAATTCATTCGGATCAGGACCCAGTGTGTTCTTGGCTACTGCAACTGTCTTCAAGATTACATCAAAATATATGATTGTTGCCAGTCTATGTTCTTCATAAGTAGTTTGCATTTTATCAAGGATTATCTGATGATTAATAAATTTGTGAATCGAATCCATGGTAAAATGCTCTGATTCCAATTGTTGACGAAGATTTGCTGTCATTTCTATAGTAACTAAATCAGCTGCAAGTAATTCACCTTCATGATTCAAAACTGTACAAGAGATTTTCTCAAAACTTGAAAGAATATAAGAGGGGAAAAATGTATACACCTAAAAATGGTCACATCACATTGTCTAGTAATTAATTAAATATTTTTAATATTTAATTAAATCTTTGAATTTCATCTACGTATAAATAAATTTAAATAATTTATTTATATTTGTTCATTCTTTCATTTTAATCATCTTTTCTTATTCATTTCTTAATTAATTAAATAAACATTATGATTTATTTATATTAATTATCAATAATCTTGGCTTGAATATTTTATTCAAATAAAGATTAAATATTCTTCTTTTCTAATTAAATCTTCTAAATATCATTCACAATTAAATATTTCAAATATTTAATTAATTCCTCTAATTATTCATTTCATAATTAAATATCTCAAAATATTTAATTAATTCTTCTAAAGTCACATCACAATTAAATATTACAAAATATTTAATTAAATCTTCCATAGTGCAAAAATCAAAAATCAAATTCAATAAATGAAATTAAATAAATTTATTTATTTAATTAATTTGGGGATTATCTTCAACACCCGTGAAACAAACTGCCGAAACAGAAAAAAATAATTTTCTTTGTTTATGTGCAGGCTTGTTCCCGTGGGTTGAAGACAGGAATCCATCCTTCTCTCCAACCTCTCAACCTCTTCCATCTTCTTCTCAACCTCTCCATCTCTCACATTTCAATTTTACCAGACAATCTCACAGCCGTTGATCCTTGCCAGCTAGGATTGTGCCTGCAAAAATCTATAAATAAGACTGCTGGGTACTTCAAATCATATAAAAGTCTTAAGCAGGAATATTATAGTCAAATTGCAAGTAGTATAAGCATTCATAGCATTCATAGCATTCACAGTATTTTCATAGCATAGCAATAGTAGCATAGCATATCATGGCATCCATAATCCGTTACCCCTGTGCATAATCCACAGCCCCTGTCCATATCCGTCAACATTCTCACTCTTACCAGTATATAGGATAGATATTTTCATTTGCATACTCATTCTGTAGATAGCCATTTGGAGAAGCTGAGCCTACACAATCTGAGAGCAGTAGCTTCGAACAAATCTCTGGAGATAGAGAAAGACAGAACGCTTCTGAAGAATTCTCTTTTATATTTAATTTTATTTCAGTTTTCTTTAGTTTAAAGTTCTGTTAATTGTGTTTTTGTTTTCAATTAGATTAACAAATTAACATTACACACATTTTTGGCGCCCACCGTGGGGCTCTTGCCCCTAAATTTAACATCTCTTTGTAGTTTTTGTGATAGGTTACGACCAAAAATAGCGGATTAGCGGAAGAAACACGTCTCTGAAAGTTCATACCCAGTTCAGTGCCCGTGAAGAATCCTACAGCGCATTTGATCCATCCTGCAGCGCTCTTAAAACATTTTGCAGTGCCTTTAAGCAATCCTACAGTGCTCTTAAGGATTTTTGCAGCGCTTATGAGTCATCCTGCAACGCCTATAAATAGTTTTGCAGCGCTCTTAAGGATTTTTGCAACGCATATAAATAATTCTGCAGTGCCCATAAGGTATGTTATAGCGCATCTTTTACAGACCTGCAACCTGTAATTTTTACTTTGCAAATAGTTTAACTGAATCCGACGCAACCGCGGACAGTTAGTAATTTTAAACTTAAAATGAAGCAATCCTAGGGTAGACACTTAAAGTAAAAATGAAGCAATCTTAGGGTAGACACTTTAAAGTAAAAATGAAGCAATCTTAGGGTAGACACGTAAAGTAAAAAGAAGCAATCCTAGGGTAGACATTTCACATTTCATTTTGGGCTAAAAAGAATTTCGTGTTTGTGTGAAGCAATATCTTCACTTAGCATAGAAAATCTTTATTTTGGGCTTAAAATAAACCATTGTTTGCTTTGTTTTTGGTGATAGGCCTATGCTCTCCCCTTAACTGGGTGATCAAAATGCCAAACTCACCTATTTTACTTTATGCATTTTACAGTTTTATTAACATCTTTTAGAAGGCCTACCGTAGTGGGAAAAAGTACTCACCCTATGGGAACGACCTAAGTGGGAACAACTAAAGCCAAGTTTTCCAACCCACTCTAATAAAATATGGATGGTTGATGAAAATCCCATTCGACGGTAGTGTGCATTGATAACCATCCCCAAAGCCTTTGTTCTAAAGGTAGGGAGGTCTCTTGAGGGAGTCTATCATTTGTCGCACCGAACGGAAACCCTTACTAAAAACCTAGTGTAGTATCTTACCGAGTCAGTTTCTGAACATTATATTAATCATAGTGCAGGGGAGGGAAGAATCTACCCCCAAGATACTCACCATATAACTGCCAAGGATTGTTTGCTCAGGAGATCCGGTATTCACTTCCGTCACTCTGAGTATGCACCTGGAAAAGACAAAAACACGGGCGCCCTTTTGGGGGTGACACGGCTGTGTGAGTCGACGCAGTTTTAAGATGTGGGCTGTTGATTATTATGATGACCTACTTGAGAATTAAGAGTGAGTCTGTTTGAAATGCTTATCATGTGTCAAACCTGTTAAAACAATTTTTGAATAACATTTTGATCATACACTTGATGTTTAGCATAGGACTTAAGACAACTATTCTACAAATTGTTTAATGTGTTTTCAATACATTAATTCAGATAAGATCATCCAACACTTACTATCACATTGATTACTCTCATGTTACGAGATTGGAAATCCACAACATTTGTAAAGAAATCCGTTTTCAAAAGGATTAAAAAGCCAAAGAAACCCCTTAACCACAAGAAACTATTGAAGAAGCAATGATTTTTGTATCAAAGCTGAAAAGTTTTACTTAAATATAGAACCTTTCTTCATAGGTATCATGATTGTGTTAGAGGTCTTTCTGATGATTATGCTATAGAACCCTTGTACTCACAAGCTTACTTTCAGAGAAGAGCCCTTTCTCAAAGGCATAACCATAGTCAACGTATTCGTTTCAGTTATATTCCCCAACCTGCAATTGAATATTCTACTCATCCAAATCAAATTTTTCAATAGAGAACTTAGATTACATTAGGCATCCATCACAAAAATCCATCCTTTTACAAACCTAAGATCAAAACTTCATAAAGTGCAAACTCATCGTTTTCTAGATCTTTTGCTTAAATTCCCATCAACAGGATTTTCATCCTTTCAATTAGGGAACAACACAAGCTAAAGGTTAGAAACCTTTGTAAGTCATAGAATCTTCATTCTATCCTGACTTTCATATCACATAATTGCACTATTTCACTCTGTTGATCAAAAGTGAGTAGAAATTTGGAACAAAACTTATGCCTGTCTTCAAGAGATCTCAAAAACACATGGAAAAAGACGAGGGAGAAACCACTACAAGCAAAATGGGTGACCATACTGAAAAAGAAGAGGATACATTTAATCTCGACAAATTAACAGAAGAGAAGCTTCAAGAAGCAGAGCAAGATCCTCAATTCCATACTCTTATGGAAAGGATTTTAGAACGAAACAAAGAAAGATATTTTCTTTCATTAGCTAATCAAGGAGCTAAGTTACCTCACAATTTTGACATAGAAGGGATTAAACAGAATCCTGAAACTCCTCCTACTGACTTTAGTGCCCTTACTCAACAGATAAAAGAATTACAAGGGAAAATAAAAGAAATGCAAGGGGGTACAACAAAGAAGTATGTTTTGGAAGACATATCTCCTTATCCATTTGATAGGAGTCTTCAAATGATCCCATTTCCAAAACATTGTGAGATTCCTAAGTATGATAGGTACAATGGAAAAACTGATCCCATTGACCATGTGAGGGATTTTTGAAACATGAGTCTAGAATTCGCCTATGATGATACTTACTTGATGCGATTATTTCCACAAAGTCTAGGTGTACAATCCATGGAGTGGCTTTCTAAGATCACTCCACCCATCAAGACTTTTGAGGAGTTGATAAATCAGTTTATATCACAATACTCCTACAACATTCAACACCAGATAACAATGCTTGATCTTTGTAAAGTCAAACAAAAAGTAGGAGAACCCTTCACTACTTTCTTGCAAAGGTGGAGAAGGTTATTTGCAAGATATTCCCGTCCTATTCCTGAAAAGGAAAAGATGGATATCTTCATCAATAGCCTAGATCCAGAATTAAGTTATAGGCTTAATCTTCATTGTCCTCATAACTTTGAAAAGTTGATTGAAAATGCAATCACAATTGAAGGGGCCTTGGTTAAAAGGGGAGTGATAAAACTTGATAATCCAAGTACATCAAACCAAAACAACAATGATAAAACAAGGTTTTCGAACAGAAACAAAAATGTTGTCAATGATGGCATAGTGGACGCAAATAATCTACGAACTAGACCATCTGTCTTTAATCTATCAAGTGCTCCACGAAACAATCAACAAGGAAAAACAAATCAACAAGGAAACAACAATCAACAAGGACAAATCTCCAAGCAAGAGAGCATGACCAATCAAAATACCAATCAAAATCGTGGTAATAGCAATCTTAGCAATACCCAAACATCAAATCCGTCCAGACCTCCATTCTTTTCAAATCGACAGAATTTTACTGCTTTGGGTCAATCTCTTGAGTCTGCTCTCAAGGAGCTTCTTGATAATAAGGTTATTACCTTACCACCACAAAGAGATTATGAGCCACAAGTCAAACCACCATCATGGAATGACTCGTATTATTGCAATTATCATCAATGTAAAGGTCATAGGATGAATAATTGTCAAGCTTTGAAAAATCTAGTACAAGATTTAATTGACAATGGCACCATTACAATCGAAGGGCATCATACCAATGATGATCATCAAGCATTCAAAGATCTTTACCAAACTATCAAAAGGGGGAAACATCAGATACCAAGGCCAAAAGCATACATAATGTTGAAGACAATATAATCCGTCACATCTATGTTGATGATCAACGAGTTAATGTTATCAAAATCAAGGGAAAACAAGAATATCAACAGGTTAATGTGACTACGAGAGGACAAGCAAAAGTTTTTTTAAAAGGGAGTTCATCTAAAACAATTATTCCTTCTCCAAATCAATATAATTTGGTTGATCAATTGAGAAAAACATCAGCTCAAATCTCCATCCTTGAACTTCTCAAAATATCCCCCATACACAAGAATATTTTAGAAGAAGCTCTTGTAAACACAACTGTTGATACTGATTTGGATGTAAACAAATTTCAAGCCATGGTGGGACATTTGTCTTCCCCCACTTGTCTTTCATTTTCCGACAAAGATGATGCCTCCATGACACATCCACATAATTCATCGCTTTATCTTGAAGTCATGATCCATAAACACCGAATTAGACATGTCTTAATAGATGGAGGAGCCGGTTTAAACATTTGTACCTTAAAGCTAATACATGCCTTGGGAATTTCATAAAATGCTATTGATCCACGAAGGAAAATAACTATCAAAGCATATGATGATGAAGAAAGAGCTTCTAAGGGATTAATATTACTGCCTATCAGAGTGGGACCTGTTGTGAAGAACACATTTTGTCAGGTTCTAGATCAGGATCTTTCTTATAACATACTTTTGGTTCGTCCATGGATTCATGATATGCAAGCAGTACCATCCACGTATCATCAATGCATCAAGTTTCCATATGATGGACAAGAAATAACTATACAAGCTGATTACAATAGTACCCAAACTTGTTCAAATCTTCGAGCAACTCAAGATACCTTTGTGCCATACAATAGGGAGGCTCTTGTTATTTCTTCTTCCAATCTACAAGGCCAATTACAAGAATTGACAAAGAATCTTGACACTAAGTTAAATTTTAAAGACAAAGGAGTTGGTGAATATTCATTATCTCTTTCTATCCTACCTCCTTCTCCAAGGTCACATGGTTAGCCAACCTTATCAAAACAAAAGATTGCAACAGCTTCTACATCCCAAAATTTTGTGCCAGTCACAAAGTTTGACGAAAAATTCATTAGAGCTAACACCACTGAAGAAGAAGCTGAAGATAGGGACATCCTAAATTGGCTATACAAAGATGAAGATGACTCTCTCTTGCATATTAAGTTACCTATAGAACAATATGGTAAGGGATACGCTATCATGCAGAAAATGGGCTATGAAGGAAATGGTCCTATAGGAAAAAGAAGAGAAGGAATCGTGGAACCAATTCAACCTATTTCAAAGCATTCAAGTGATAAAACATGACTTGGATATGGTAAAGATAAAGAAGACTCTACTTCACAGTAAACACAATCAACTCATGAAGAAGGATCAATGTCAGATAAACCTCATGAATCAGTTTTTCAATTGCAGAATAGTTCATATACTGATTCTAATGAATATGAATGGGATACCATTTATAATGATGAATTTTGGAGAGATAAACAAGTTGATACCATACACAAATATGCACCTATTCTTATACAAGGAGAAGGTTCAAGGTCTCCACTTGATTATGTTTTACAAAGCGATCATGACTCAAGTGAGGATGAATCAGATTCTAACGTGATTGACGATCAACAGAAGAATACCATCATAGACCTTGTCTATCATGAAGATGATAACCACATCATGACTTTGACAATTCAAGACCTTACCCAACCTAATGATCCCATGCCTTTAGTTTATCTGGAACTTATTAATTGGGACATTGATGCACCTATCCATATCCCCACATTCCATGATGATGAGGATATTATAAATTTCCTTTGTTCTTCCAATGAAGAAAACAATTGTTTCATTCAAGAATTTCATACTCATGATTTTGATAAGGAGGGTGTCAAATCTCTTAGCTGCAAAATAAATGAAATAAAAGATGGATCTATTGGTGAAAACCGAAAAATGGTAGTGATAGATCACAACAAGAGAAAAATAAAGAGCGAATCTGATAGTGAAAACCTTTCTGAGGCACTGAAGGATGAGAAACTTGACACTCTTCCCAAGAATTATCATGAAAGATCTTCTATTCTGATCAAACCAACATAATCAATCAATATAAGTACAGCAGAGCAGCCAAAAATTTTGCAAATTGCAGCATCATTAACAGTTGAAGAAGTCCTAAAATTCATGGAATTCTTGAAGGAGAATCAAATCAACTTTGCTTGGTCATATGTTGATATGCCAGGGTTAGATCCTAATCTGATAATGCATCATTTATCTATCAAGGCAGGGGCAAAACCTGTGAAGCAAAAGCTCAGAAAAATGCATCCACATGTTGCATTATTGGTCAAAGAAGAATTAAAGAAGCTTTTGGATGTTGGATTCATTCGAACTATTGACTATACAGAATGGATTTCCAATATTGTACCTGTTTCGAAGCCAGATGGAAGGATCAGAGTTTGTACAGATTTCAGAGATTTAAATAAGGCTTGTCCCAAAGATGACTTTCCTTTGCCCAACATAGATATGATTGTTGATTTAACTGCTGGCCATGCAATGTATTCATTAATGGATGGATTTTCGGGATACAACCAAATAAAAATTGCACCAAAGGATCAAGACAAAACAAAATTCACATGCCCTTGGGGTACCTATTGCTGGAATGTAATGCCATTCGGGTTAAAGAATGCTGGAGCTACTTATCAAAGAGCAATGACAACAATTTTTCATGACATGATGCACACATTTATGGAAGAATATGTTGATGATTTACTTGCCAAATCTCACACACGAGAAGAACACCTGGAAATCTTATCAAAAATCTTTACCAGAATGGAGAAGTTCAATGTTTGACTTAATCCAAAGAAATGTGTCTTCGGTGTTACATCTGGAAAACTCCTAGGATACATTGTTTCAGCAAAGGGCATAGAGGTTGATCCAAAAAAAGTACAAGCAATAATGGACATGCCGCCACCACGAAATATCAATCAACTTCGATCATTGCAAGGGCGATTACAGTCCATCAGGCGGTTTATAGCTCAACTGGCAGACAAAAGCTTACCATTTACACATTTATTGCATAAAAATGTTCCATTCAAATGGGAAGACAAATGTGAAACAACATTCAATCAGATCAAGCAATATCTTATGCACCCACCCGTTTTAATTCCACCTATTCCAGGAAAGCCACTCATACTCTATATTTCAGCAACAGACGTATCCTTGGGAGCATTGCTAGCACAAGAAGATTCTACAGGTAAAGAAAGGGCTATATACTATATCAGCAGAACTCTAACAACTCATGAATTGGACTACACTTTCATAGAAAAAGCTTGCCTTGCAGTGGTGTTTGCTTCTCAAAAGTTGCGACACTATATGTTGGCTCATACAGTTAAGCTGATAACCAAGATTGATCCATTAAAATACTTATTAAGCAGAGCTACTTTAACAGGGAGACTTGCAAAATGGGTAATGATCTTAAGTGAGTTTGACATTCACTATGTAGATCGAAAAGCTATTAAAGGACAGGTCATTGCAGATCAGTTGGCTGAAGCACCTTTACACGAAGAAAGTCCAATGCATATTGAGTTTCCTGATGCAGATGTCTTCACAGCAACAATTCAAAAATCATGGACATTGTATTTTGATGGATCTTATACACAATATGGCTCGGGGGCAGGGATTCTCTTTGTTACACCTAAAGGACATACCATTTCACGATCATATCGGTTGATGTTTCCTTGCACAAATAACATAGCTGAATATGAGGCATTGCTCATAGGATTAAAAATAGCATTGGAATGGCGGATTACAGAGCTCCAGGTCTATGGTGATTCACAACTTGTCATTAATCAAATTAATGATGATTATCAAACTAAAGATGATAAGTTGCTACCTTACAAGAACATGGTGGATGATTATAAAAAGTATTTTGTGTCAATCAAGTTTTCACAAATATCAAGGATTGATAATAAAGTTGCAGATGCAATGGCTACCATTGCTTCCTTATTACAACTATCAGAAGATCAAACTAAATATGAATTCTTGGTGGAACAATTGTTTTCTCCCGCCTATGATAATCCTGAGACCCAAGTCATATATCATTTAAATGGTTCTGATTCACCTTTATATGGCAAGACCTATACCTATTTGAAAAATAACATCTTACCTCTGGATTTATCCCGCAACCAAAAAAGGAATTTCATCCGCCAATCATCCCATTATACATTGATCGTTGATATCCTTTACCGACGTGGTCTTGATGGTATACTCCTTAGATGTCTTGAATGTGACGAATCTGAAAATGCCTTACAAGAGGTTCATGGTGGTATTTGTGGAACTCATTCAAGTGGTTTGACCTTAGCCAAGAAACTTGTCAGAATGGGATACTATTGGCCTACCATGGAGAAAGATTCTTTTACTTTTTTCAAGAAGTGTTCTAAATGCCAGATTCATGGGAATCTTATTCATGCACCTGCATAAGAACTACAACCTTTCACTCTGACATGGCCTTTTTCTCAGTGGGGATTAGATCTTGTTGGAAAAATTCATCCTTCATCATCAAATGGCCATATATTTATCATTACAGCCACAAAGTATTTTACAAAATCGATTGAAGTTGTTCCTCTGACAACAGTGACTGGTAAACAAATATCTTCATTTATCCTGAATTATATCATTTGTCGATATGGAATTCCTAATTCTATCATCACTGATAATGGAAGGCCTTTCAAGAATCAAGATGTGGATGAACTTTGTGAAAGATTTCACATCCAACACAGGTTCTCTACACCTTATTATCCACAGGGTAATGGTCAAGCAGAAGCTTCCAACAAAACCATCTTGAAGATCTTGAAGAAGACAGTAAATGATGTCGGTCGTGATTGGCATGTCCAATTAAATCCAGCTTTGTGGGCATACAGAACCAGTATTTGCACACCAACAGGAGCTACACCATATGCCTTGGTCTATGGAGTAGAAGCAATCTTACCACTGGAAGTTGAAATACCTTCGCTTAGGGTCTCACTTAAGGGATTGATAAGTGATGAAGACTACAGAGTTTCTCGCCTCCAAGAGCTAGAACTGTTAGATGAAAGACGTCAACATGCAGCTGATCATTTGAAGGGTTATCAATAGATTATGTCTCGTAGTTACAATCACAGAGTTAAACCACAGACATTTCAAGTGGGTGACTTAGTCTTGAGAGAAAATCCATGTAATCAGCAAGATAGAGAAAAGAAAGGGAAATTTGAACCTAACTGGCTTGGTCCATTTGTCATCATTGCAGCATACGGTTCTGGTGCATATCAGTTATCCACGTCAGAAGGGGACCTGTTTGAAGAGCCGATCAATAGCATTCATCTGAAGAAGTTCTATGTCTAAAATCATAAAAAGTCCCAAAAATCAAAAATCATAAAAAGTTAAAAAATCAAAAATAAAAAAATCAAAAAGTCCAAAAAAATCATAAAAATCATAAAAAGTCCTGAAAAAAAAAAATCAAAAAAATCATAAAAAAAAAGTCCTGAAAAAATCTAAAGATATCAGAAAAATCATGAAAAAGTGCAATAAAAGCAAGTGGTGAAAACCTGGCAAACAGGGGCTACTTGTGATCAAAATAGGCTCCTCCATCCATTATCTTATGTCTTGTTTTCACTTTTGGCATTATCCATCCATATCTATCCTCTGTATATATCTTTTATATCCATATCATATGAACAGGGATCCTTATGTTTCATCATGGCTTGATGAAATTTGTACATATCTTTCATCTTTAGGTTATGTTTACACTGGGGGAAAAACGCAGAAACATAGACTGAACAAGAGAGGGGCAACAAGCTTTTAGAACATCGCAAACAGACACAAAACGATTTGTCAAAATACAACAAACATTGTTATATCAAATCAACCACAACATGCTTATTCAATGCCAATGGACATCAAAACAACATATTCCACACAAATGTCAAAGCAGAACATCAATGATGATAACCAAATTGG
The DNA here is from genome assembly GCA_007258455.2 of Sequoia sempervirens. Classification (NCBI taxonomy): domain Eukaryota; kingdom Viridiplantae; phylum Streptophyta; class Pinopsida; order Cupressales; family Cupressaceae; genus Sequoia; species Sequoia sempervirens. The sequence goes on from VDFB02271358.1 coordinate 127,415,672, forward strand.
ATGATCTTAATCTGAATAAATGTTTGAAATACTTTAAGCAAAATTTGAATGGTTGTTTGATTTTTCTATCATATCTCTGGAGCAATTCAATGATGTACTGAACTAGAAAAGCAAGGAAGGAGTATGATTTTTATTTGTCTGTTGTTTGCGAGGAAATCATTAGTACTATGCAAATTGGTCGCGAGACATGCTCTATCACGGATCATTGATGACATTTCAGAATTTGCATGGGAAACGGGTTAACTCTTGTCTGTTTATGCAAGCAATACTCAGATCATCTCGGTTTAATTATACCTAGATGCTTGTATTAACTTGCTATATCAAAAATCATGAAAGCAATACTCAGGTCATCACTGGTGCTAACATACCCTTTGATGCTTGTATTAACTTTCAACATTTCAATGCTCTATGATGATACAAAAAGCACAAATAAGCTCTCCAAATGGTAATATGGTATGGATATCCTGCATGGTTAGTATAGATTGCATTCATGTTAGAATCTACATTTTGTATTCATAGATTTCTCAAAAGTTGGCAAAGTATCAAATGGTTCATATCTTTTCACATACATGACTAAGTATATTTTGATATTCACAAAAACAACATTTCATACATCATTTCATACATATTTGCATCAGAAAATCATAAAAATAAAGCATGCATACATAAACATTCATTCACATGTATAAATTGTATTGTACATCATATTCATATAATCATTCATTAAATAGAGTTCATCTCATCTCATATATCATGCATACATAATAAACATGTAGAAATAGGGAAACCATTATATCATAACATATCATGCATATAAGAAAATAGACGCATTTATCTCATCATAAATCATCGCTGCATTTCATATATCTCAAAAATGAATGTCAAAATGTACAAAGATGTCAATCACATATGATATAACATCATAAAAAATGAGATCATCTCAGGGTGTATACAAATGTTTCAACAGAATATCACAAAAACATCATCTACAATGCACTAGGCAGTGCTATCCTCTGATGGAGCTGGTCTGGGACCTGTACCACCTGCCCCTGATGGACCTGCTCTGCCTGTCCCTGATGGCCCTCCTGAAGGTAGTGGCTGTGTGACACCTCTACTAGTAGTACGAGTGTGACTATGCGTAGACCGTGACCGAGTATAACTCTCCCTCCGCTCAGGTGGAACAACATCATGATATCTGGTCCTGTAAAACTCGGCCTCCCGGACGTAGATGAAATTCGAAGATTTAATTAAATATTAAAAATATTTAATTAATTACCAGACAATGTGATGTGACCATTTTTAGGTGTATACAATATGTATTGAGAAATTTGATATATAATTAAAATTGTATTGGTGTATGTTAATTTGTATATTAAAAGTTTTCTTTAAGTATCGAGAGAATTATATCTAACTTCACACAAATATGATATTATGAAGGAGGAATGGTCAATAAGGAAAATACAACCTAAAAAACTTAAATCATATAGGAAGTTTGGGATCTTGTTGGTTGGACACAATAAAATTACTTATCTAGGGATAAAAGACATCGTGGGATTGCAAAGAAAACTAGATTCTCTTGGTCTTTCCATATTAATGGGAATGTTGTGAATGATTCCTTCCTTACATTACTTAAAGAGGAAGATAATATTAAACAAGCTTTCACTTAGTGTTAAGATCTAGTATTTAATGGAATAAGATGTAGTAGTGTAGATAGTTATTTTTCTAGTCACCTAATTGGCTTCATTCCTTTGGCTAGAAACCCTTTGACCATTACTCTAAATGCCTTTTGGCTACACCTGTATATTAATCCTCTTGATGGGTTCCATCCAAAGTGTCATACTGCAAACTTAATAACACCTTTGTTGCCTACCATGATATTATGGTGGGCTTGGCCTAATTGATTTCAATAGATAAAAAATTACTTTATGTGCTAAGTGATTTCTTAAAGCTTTTCATAGCAATGAAGCCTAGAAAATTTATGATGCTTCTAGTTTTCTATATGGGAAATCATCCTAGATGGGCCTTGATTTCCATTCCCTTGCAACTTCTCTTTTTCCTATTAAAATCAATGACACTTTTGTTGTAAAAAGTACCACTAAGTCTTGGCTACTATGGAATGATGATCGTTTTTGCAATGGGTTATTCATCATCCATCAATTTATGTAGTGGTCTCTCATTATCTATTTTCAAAATAAGACACAAATGGAAAATCCTTGGATGCACTCACTTAAGTTCATCAAAAAGGGAATCAAGCACCTAAAAAATTTAATTTAAGCTATGTTAATCAAGAAACCTTTTAAATAATAATTAAGGTCGTGCCTTCTTAACACTTGCACAAAATATATGTGCAATCCATTAAGAATTGGTGGAATGAATTAACCTCCTAAGATAGGATATAGTTGGTCTCTTTGTTCTCCCAATTTTATTAGGGTTGAGCATTTCAAATAGTATGAAAAGTAGTTGTGGAGCCCAAAGTTGCCCATTTTTCTTGAAAATTGCTTTACCAAGGCCTTCCTATTGGAACATGTTTGATATATCTTATGTTTTATAATCCAAGATGTACTTTTTGTGGCTAAAAAAAATCTTTCTTCATCTTTTTTATGGCCTATAAGGCCTTAACCCTTTACTTGGCATAATTTTCTTCTTAGTGGTGGGGCCAAGTTTTCCATAGATTTCTCCTAGCTATGGCATGATTTTAGATTCAAAATTATTATTGTATGTGGAAAGATAGAAATTGTGATTTTTAAATGTGATCATGCATATTTAACTTTAAAATAGTATGATGACACTGGAAGTCCAACATTTTCAAACCTTGTTTAACCATTGGGGGAATGCCCCTTACAATGTGGCTAGGGTTCCACCTTCTTTTGTGTCTTATGTTAGATCCCCTCGCTAAAAGCCATAATGCATTCGCCTTGACCCTTATCAACATCACCCACACAATCATCAAACAATCTTCACTCCTCTTGTGCCACCACTAACTAGGTAACACTTTGGCTAGACCATGTGACTACCTCTCCCTTCTAGCTAATAAGGTGGTGTTCCTCACCTCCATGTCACTCTCTTGTGTCCTCTCAATTTTGTGGGTGTTCCTTTCCAAATTAAGAAATAACCATGATGATGAAAAACCCCAAACACTAGAGTCAAGCCCTAATTTATTTCTCCTAAATTGGTAATATGATAGTTGTTTCTATTATGGATTTTTTTTGTGTGGTTATTTTTACTTTTTGGGACAATGTGTTTATTTACTTCATGGATTTGTTGTATTTTAGGATTTGGTTGCATTAATTAGCATAGTTTTAATCTATGGTGTTTTCATATCAAAATAGTTTTATTTTAAATTTAGTAATGTGATTAGCTAATTTATAATTTTTGGGTTATGAGTTTTTTTTATTTTAACATCTTCATTATCAATATTTGTATTTTTTTATAAATAGAGATAAAATATTGTATCTGATATTTTATTGTAATGGGCCCATTGTGTATATGAGCACTTACAAACACACGTTGCATTCATTGATTTTAGTATAAAGACATTTTCATGATTTTCATGTTGTATATGATAATTAATATCTAACAGTCAAAGTGGTGGTTAGAGCATCCACCAAGATGAAAGATGATTATTCTTGACTATAGTCATCTTCTCACTAGTAGATTGGGTGTATTGATCAAGAGATAGTTTTTCATAGAATTGCATGGTCTTTTCATTTTAGTAAGTGTTGTAGTTTTATGTTTCCAATATTAAGTTGTTAGTTCTCATTTTATTTTTCATTTGTTGATCTTTGATGAGGATTTATAGTGATGTAGTTATTATCATTTTCCCTCATAACTACAAGGAGTTTGAAGGTTTTTCTGATCAATCATGTTGTAACTATCATGTCCTAATCCTATTTTATTAAAATTAGGGATCCATTTTGATTATTTTATCTAAATTTTGATCTTCTTGCACTTTAATTTTCTAAGTTTCTATTTAGTTACAATTATTGTTTAATCGCTTATTTTCTTATATTTGCAATCATCTTATTTTTTCAATCTTGGTTTTCCTCTATTTATTTAGGTCTATCAATTCTCAACTAAAAGTTTTAGTCAACTATTTCTTCTCCAAATTAATCATTGCCTAAGTTCTAGTCTCTTGGGATTAGTTTCTTTATTTCCCCCAAAAATAATTTGAATTTAAATCTAGATTGTAAAGTTTATAATATTGAGTTAAGTTTAATTTGGCATATGAAGTTTGTTTGTTTGCTACTTGGCTTGAGAATTTCAAGTTGAACCAATTTATGTGTTCTAGAGTTTAAAATATTTTCACCTCTAGTTTCATTTTGGTGTAGGAAATAATTTGTTTCCATATTTTTTTGTCTCTAAATGATATCTAAAGCTGAAATCATCTTTAATTGGGTTTTGATTATTTTTTATATCCAAATTTTATTGTTATTAATCAACTATTTAATCTAGAATTAATCCTAGATTTGACCCTATTTGATATATTTGCATCACAATGGGCTACATAAGCCCAAGATGGGATTTAGTTTGAGTTTTATTTATTTTTCATCCAAATTCATCTTGCAATATATCATGATTAATTTTAACATTTTTAGTTTGACACATTTTTAGGCTCAAAATGATCTTTAACCTAGATTTTATTTATTTTACGTGTATTCTTTAAATCCTTTTTCTTTTAATTATATTATGGATCCAAATTCCTTTAGAATGTGTTTTTTTGACCCTTCAAGTCTAAGATTCATTCATGTTTAAACCTTTAACATCTTAGGCATATTTGGACCCTATATGGTATTCAACTCATATTTTAATTTGCTTTTACATTTAGATTCAACTCAAAAGTTATTTTGAAATTTTGTTTATCTTCTTAGCTTTGAGGGATATCAAGACTCAAGATGGAAATCACAATAAATGTTTTCTTTTTGCATCTAAGATTACTTTTACCATTGGTAATTTTTAAAATAACTACTATGTAAATGATATTGCCACATGGTATCTAGATGCCCATAGATTTCACCACATTGTCTATGTGCTTTTCATCCATTATGTTGACTTTTTTTCCAAGATACCTCAAGATATTTACATGTGGCTTGTTTAAACAAAACCTAGAGGTTGTGAGATCATGCCTTGTTATCAAGGGTTGAAAAGGAGATTAACATTGGTTTGGCTATAATTCAAACCCAAAATTTATTTAAATATGATTTTGTAATATTTCATATCTAGATCTATATTGAAGTAATTGTTGAACACCTGAAATACTAAGAGGGGGGTGAATCAGTATTCTTTTAAACCATTCAAACATTTAAATATCCAATCCACTTAGCAAATTCAATTGAAGTAAATGAAATAAAGCATGAAAAATTCAACATAACATAACATAACATAACACATGAACACTAGTATTTTTACATGGAAAACCCAAAATGGGAAAAACCACGGTGAGGAATAGCTCACAATATATTATAACCGGTTATAGTATATTTACAAAAGTGCTCATTGTAGGTGGACTCACTGTCCAAGTGGATTCACTATCGACTGAGAAAAATAGATAGAAGAGAGTTTTGGCTCACAGCCTAGATTGAACTATTATAATTGCTTTTGTCATATGCATGAATTACAGTTGCAATGAAGCTCAATAAAGTGACTTTACACACTTCATCTGATTATGATCTAACACTCTACTTTCCTTTTCATTTGTATCACTCTAATATTCTAATCAACATTCACAACTTAAATTCACAATGCTTTGATAATTTCACTCAATTCGTATCACTTACATGTCTCTCATTCCTCAAAACATTGAAACGGATCTAGCTTATATGTCTGCTCCAAGCATAACATCAATTAGGTCAACCTAATTAGATGTAACATACAAAATAGATAACATATGACTTGTCACCTCAAATCCTTCCACACACGCCTCACGCCAAGCATCAATCCTTAAAAAAAAATGAAATAGGTTGGTATGGACCTATAATATCTCCCACATAACTTTGCAATACATAATTAATATTCACATGTCTTCACACCTATTAGGTTGGCACTGCAGAAGACCTAATACAAAAAATATTCAACTGTATACCCATATTCGGACACGCGTACCTAAAAACATCATGCCAACAAGAATTCGTACTTTATTGAGATATATCAACATCTTAAAACCGCAAATTCAAGTTCCTATCCACAAAGAAGTGTAGACTCTCCAACTCATATGCACTATACAGGAAATAATTATAATTTTCCAGGTTGAATTTATGTCATTCATATCTTTCAAACCAAAAGCCAAAACAAGATGGAATTATGGAATTAGATGCTTCTATCAACCAAAACAAACATACCAGAACCGTAGAGAAAAATTTCATTCGCAGACCAGTGCGGACCCAAAAACTAGATGCTTTGTTACACAGTATTATCAAAATTGATACTTAGTTAATTTCCATCATAATCAACTTTTATCGGATCAAACCATCTTGCAAAATTTTCTTCCACAAACATCAAAGTACAATCCTTAAAACATGTTTTGAGATGTTAAATCCAACCAAAATGATCTACATCAAAGTCTTCACACCAAGATACAATGTTGACATGAATGACAACACTACAACACATAATAGTATACCTTGTGCCTATCCCTCATGCTCATGTTTCCAAAACCTGCATCAATGGAAAACTCCTCATTCTTCCAACAATCTCCCCCTTTGTCATTAATGGAAACATGCCAAAATATCTTCAAAATATTCTCTAAAGTATTCTCCCCCTTTGACATCAAGCGCAAAGGGTGCCCACAACATCTATTCTAACATATACCTGATCTTCCCTTGAGAAATATATGCATATGCACAAACTAAAAGATTGATTTGACCCCCCCTAAGTCATTTACTAGAGAATAATCAAAAATTTATACTAGAAACTACTCTATATAATTTACATATGTACAAAGAATCTAAAACTAAAAATTGGAAATGCATAAGGAATAAGAAATGGTCAACCAGAAGAGGTTGACTCTTGTAGCTTTTGTACATTGGTATTCCACGTTTATTTACCTTTTTTCCATGTCTTCTTGGTTACCCTAAGCAATCTGCATTGTGTTTCAAACTTCATTAGTATCTCTTCTCCTTCTTTCGAAGTGCTAGGTACATGATTCATCTATGTAACTTTTGTAGCACTGAAAAGGGCACGTGAAATAAGTATGATTTTGAGATTCACCAAATCCCTTATCTCTCCAAATGGAAAAATGATATGTTCCTTTTGGGATTGTAACTGAAAGAATTTCTTATGCAAATATTCTATAATATTCCTTGTATCTCTAGCCAAGTCAAGTGCTAGATCATAGGAACTAGAGGCATTATTGATTTGGGACTCAATGGAGTCTATTTCCTTCTTGATACTTTGTGTGGCTCTAGACCACTTCATACCATATTGCAACAAAGCATTTGCCTCATCTACAAAAACTTGTGCATCCTTCAGATTCTCTTGAAACTTTTTATGTGCAAGAGCACATGTCTCAGTAATCTCCATAATTTTCTTATCACTTATTCTCTTTTCAACTTCATTCTCACTTTTTCCTTTAAGACTAGGGGCATATTCTTTAAAAGAATCTATTAATAGCTTTAATTTTTCCATACCATAGAGTGATGTGTCAATGTTCACACTAGGTATGGCCTCCTACAATTCCTTTACTACTTCTTCCATCAACTCTCCACTCTTTTTGATGTGTTTATATGATCTCCTTCCAAGAAGATGCATGGAATACATCTCTAATTATAGTTTGTAGAGGGGGGAAACCTTGTACAAATATACATTTCCTTGTTGCATTAGTAGTTGTAGAAGTTGTGATGATACAATACATTGGAAGTTGAGTTGCATACATAGTAGATACTTCAAGGAATCTCCAGAGGAGCCGAAGGATTCACCAAAAGTCTATGTAGTCCTCTGCAGCTTTCTCTTTCAATTCCTTTCCCTTATTCTTATTCGAGTTTTTTGGATTTTCTACTTCTATTTGTGCATCTTTAGATGCATCCTCACTCTTACCTTCATCTTCCTTTTTATAATTTTCTTGTTCTTCTTCCTTCTCTACAACAACATATTATTCATCATCATCCTTACTTGCATTCTCTTCCTCTACAAGCTTCTCTGTGTTGACTGGAGGAGTAACATTTTCTTTAGGTACGAGAGGAGGAGTTGATGTATCTTTCTTTGTTGCTTCCTCACTAGTGGCTATCTCTCCCTCAACATTCTTCTCTGCTTCTTCATCTTCTTGCGCTAGTTCTTCCATTACCAAAGGGAAATTGTCGTAAATATATTATTTGTTTGTTATATGCTCATGTTGAGCATCAATGTCCTGTGCTTCTTCTCTTGTAGTTACTTCCAAAGTAGTTTCTTCAGAAGTCATACCATATTTTTGTGCAATGTTTGATATTTTATCAATTGTCTCCTTCTATAACCTTTCAAACTCATTTTTATCTCTACCCATAAGGGTAGTTACCCTTTGCTTCACTTTGAATTTTGTGCTATATAATTCAACCAGTGTGGCTTTATTTTCCTTAAACACAGGGGCACCAACCTTCTCTAAAGCATATTTTTTCATCTTTCCTTCTTCAATTGATTTGTCTTCTCTTTACCAAGACATTCCATAGCTCCATAGGAATTTTATTCTCAATATTTCTCAAATCAACCTCTAAAACAATAATGTACTCAATAATTGCCTCAACAATTGTGGTATTATCCACCTCATCTACTTCATTATATAATGTTATAGTTTTTGCAAGCATATCATGCTAAATCATTCCATTAACAAGTGCACCTACCTTCAAGGGACTGTGAGCTCTTACTAAAGGTGTTTTCTTTTGTTTCTTCATTTCATCTGAAGTCTTCTTTTGGCTTATTTATGCTCTCTTCTTCTCTAGTGATACCTTCTTGGTGGCCTCTTTCTTCTTCTTCTCTCTCATGTGAACTACAGATTTCTTCTTTTCTTCCTCTATTTCTTCTTTGTTGTTTGTATCAATGATGTCAGATCTCTTTCTTTTAACATTTGCTTCACGTTGTGAAGTTGTACTTTTTCTTTTCTAGACCAACTATGGTCCTTCTTCCTCTTCCTCCTCTTCATCTTCTACATTCATAGTTACATTATTTTCTCTCACTACCTTTTGTTTCATTCTTTTCTTGGCAGGAGGTGTAGGTGGTGTTACTGTAGCAGTCTTTTTCTTTTTAGGCCTTGTGGTATGTACAACCGGAGAGGGTTTCTCCTTTACCAAATAGAAGGAGGGGTGGTAGTTGTCCTATCATATCTTCTTATGGTTCTAGATCCTCCTACAACACTTGATTCTCTCTTAGCCTTTGCTCTTGTCAGTTGCACTTGCTCCTTAGTGAGGCCCATATCCTCTACAAACTTGTCAACCATTTTCTCAACCTTCTTCGTTATCTGTTATTTTCTCTTCTCTATGTGCACCTCCATAGATTTTTCCTCATATGTTCCATACCTTTCCTTAGTGGTATCTTTTGTAATTTTTTAACAAAATATTAGCCAACCCAGTAATTTCTTGTTCATTGATCTTATATCCCAATGCAAGGATACACACTATCCTAGGTTCCATTGCTTCCATCATGCACTCATTTGTTGATACTAGGAATAATGTGACATCATTTTGATACTTTTCTACCATTTTATTAGGAATTCTCTCTTTCATGCATCCTTTTTTGTAAAACTACAAAGAAAGTAAAAAGAGCATCATCTTGTGCCTTCTCATCATCAAGAATTCTCATAAAGTCTACAATCTGATGAGCTACTAGTCTACCTTGCAACCATACCACACTTTTAGTTATGAGGAGTTCCTTTAGGAAATAGAAGAGTGAACACATAACCAGGGTTCCATACTTAAATGCATACTTCTTCTCCTTTGTTTGCTTCAATTTTTCTCCACCAATTCTTATCTTAATAGTTCAAAAAGATCATAATCAATCCCTTTTTCAACCATTTCATATGCCACATTGATTGTGGTGGTAGATGCAAAGTTTTATTTGTTTGTGAAGTATATTTTATAATCAATTAACATTGTTGCATACCTCACAACTAGATTTTTGATAGGATTTATAGCTAGAGCTCTCTTATCATAAGTTGCACCTGTGAGTTTCATAATGTAACTTCATTCTTGATTGATTTCAATACAGGAACAGGTTCGGTGGAGCATAGACCTATAACCTCCCTAATCACATCCTTTGTTATCATTCTAGGCATGTTAGTCCAAAAAAACTTATCATGAATTTTCTACTTAATTCCTAACCCATTTATGATCAAAGAAAAAAATTAGAAACCATTTCCATACATCAAGTTTCTTCACGACTAGGTTTTGGTATTCTAATTTTAGGGAAAATTTGTCTCCAGTAAGTTATTTCATCCATACATATCCTAGCGTACTATGATCATATTCCTCCATTTTTCCATGAATATAGATCCTTATATCTTTTGTTGGAAAAACCCCATATGGAACATGCAAGAAAGCACCTAATGGGTCATCTTCTATGGATTTTGCAGGGTATTTCTTAAATTTGGGTTGTGGATTCTTAGTAATCTCAATTATCCTCGGTGTAGCCATTTTAAAATGAATTCAAAATGCTTTCAAATAAATATCTTTGTGAAATTAGGGCAAAAATTTCTCAAATACATTTTCTTTTGCTTTTCGAACTAGGGTTTGATCGCACCAAATCTCAAATTTCCTTAGTCACTCCTTTGTTGCTATGATCCTTCTCAAATAATTTTTGTAAATGAATTTGGTCTAAGTGAAAATCACTTTATAACTCTTCAAATCTAGCCTAATTTTCCATTGAATGCTTCAAACAATAAAGCTAGCAAACCTTTCACTGTGTGCACAATCACCTTCATGTGCTTCACAAATTTCTTCATTATCAAATTTCCTTTTGCAATCTTTGCCAATAAATCAAGCATTTCAATCTACATCACATATCTTTGTGTTGAATAATTAGCACCACATTCTTTGGTAGGGGATAAAATATGTTCATTAAATATCCCCTTAAGCCAAAGCTCTAAACTTAGTTTCTAGAGGAAACATCTACACTGGATGCTAGTACAAATTCATCCTAAAATTTTATCTCTTCCTTCTTTCTCCAAATCTTGTCCTTCTCCTTCTTTGTTTTTGTTGGATCAATCTTTTGTATTATTTCATTCTTCTTTACCATATTATCCTTCCTCATGTTTATGCTTCTACAAAACTTGGAAATGTGTTTAGGCCTATTTCAATTATAACATATGACATTCTTCTAACCAGTATTTTGTCCATTCATTCTAGATTTGTATTGATTAGCTTTATGCCCAAATCCTTAGCATGTATAGCAATATCCTTTGAAATATTGAACCATTATACCATTGTTATAACCATTCATCATTTGACTTTTACATTCAATAGCTCTATGACCAAATTTCTAAAATGTAAAACAATGACTAGAAAAAGGTGGAGCATTCTGATTCATTCTACTTCTACATTACTTTTCCTTATTTCCAAACCTATTGCAAGAATAACATAAACCATTAAAAGATGGGTACATTTATGCATTTGGTTATCCAACCGGTGGTCTTCTAGCTTCATTCCTTTGATTTTGTATTTTCTTGTCATTGTTCTTTTTGTCTTCATCATTTGATGTCTGATCTGATTTTGAACTTTCACCCTTTTCAAATCCTAAACCTTTTTTATATTTAAATCCTTTCTAATTTATAATCATTTCGTCAAGCTTAGTATAACTCATCTTGAATTTGTCTTCATGACTCCTTTCTTTTTCTAGATCTGATCTCAGATTCACTACTTCTTGTTCAAGCCTTGTACATTCCTCAAATTTACTTTTCACCATTGCATTCAAACATTCCTCAATTATTTTCTTTCCTTCAACTTGCACCTTCAAACCAATGATAGTTTCATTTGCTTGCTTCAATTGTTCACTGACTTCCTTATGCCTTTCTTTGAACTTCTTGATTTGTTCTCTCATTTTTTTGATGCATTCATCAGCTTCTTTGACATTTTCCTTCAGATCTCTATTTTCACCTTCAGTTTTTTAAATATCTTCAAGAGCAACTTTCAGTTATCCATCTTTTCCAAGCATGTAATCTTCTTCTATAGATCCAACAACAAGAATCTCTTTTGAAGGAGTAGGTAGTCTTCTAACAACCATCTGTTCAACCTCCAAGATCTTCCCCAAGTACTTAAGCTCCTTCCAAGGAACCAAGCTCTTATACCAATTGTTGAACACCCAAAATACTAAGAGGGGGGGTGAATCACTATTCTTTTAAACCATTTAAACATTTAAACATCCAATCCACTTAGTAGATTCAATTGTAGGAAATGAAATAAATCATGAAACATTCAACAACATAACACATGAACACCTAGATTTTTACGTGGAAAACCCCAAAATGGGAAAAACCACGATGAGGATTAGCTCATAATATATTATATCTAGTTATAGTATATTTATAGAAGTACTCACTGTAGGTGGACTCATTGTCCAAGTGGGCTCAATTCTCACTAAGAAAAATAGATAGAAGAGAGTTTTGGCTTATAGCATAGATTGAACTATTACAATTGCATCTATAATATGCATGAATTATACTTCCAATGAAGCTCAATAAACTGAATTTACACACTTCATATGATTATGATCTATTACACACTTCATCTAATTATGATCTAACACTACTTTTTTTTGCATTTGTATCACTCTAATATTCTACTCAACATTCACAATTTAAATTCACAATGCTTTGATAATATTCACTCAATTTGCATCACTTACATGTCTCCCATTCCTTAAAACACTAAAAAGGATCTAGCTTATATATCTACTTCAAGCATAACATCAATTCAGATAGCCTAATTAGATGTACCATACAAAATAAATAGCATATGACTTACATGTCTCTCATTCCTCAAAACACCAAAAAGACAAGAGATCAAGATAACCCCAAAGGGTGACTAAGGTTGAATCACAATCTAGCTAGGGAAAAATCAATAGTGGATGAATGATGAATGGATATGAATGGTAATAGAACTAAGTATTCTCAAGAGAAGCCTAGAATCTCAAAAGATGAAGATGGGAGACTAGTCACACCTAAAATAGACTTGTGAGTTTAGGTCAACTATAGACAAGACAACAAGAGTTAAGATTCAAGACACCTTAAATAGGCAACTACATGGTCTAGCAATGATGGTTGGATTGGTGTAGGATTTATGATTGGTCAAGTGGATGATTGAATGAATTTTGACCTATGGATGAAAGGCTAACCAAAGTTTACCATATGGATGCAAGGATTGATCTAAGGAGGAAGGACTTACCAAAGATTAACCTAAAGGATGATAAACTTAACCAAAGCTTAACCTAGGGAATGCAAGACCAACCTAAGGTCAACCCAAGGATAAAAAATTGACCAAAGATCAACCTAAGGGATGAAAAGGGATGACAAAATTAACCAAAGCTCAACCTTGGGAATTGAAATAATAACCTGAGAATGCAATGACAACCAAGGGTTAACCAAAGAAACATAAACCAACCAAGGATTTGACCTAAGGAGGGAGACCAAAATCTAACCTAAGGATGAAAAGACAAACAAGGAATAACCAAAGGAAGAGGAATCAACCAAAGATTAACCCAAGGAAGGAGACCAAAATTTAACCTAAGGATGCAGTTAAAATTTGAGATGCAAAGGTAGAAATGGAAAGCTAAACTAAGGAAATTTGATGGGTCTCAAGTCACTTAAGTTCAAAAATTAGATTGAAAGGATAGACCCTAACTCGTTTCAATGTATACTATAGTTTTCTCCCTAAGAATAGAGTGTTTAAAGGTGTTGTTTATGTGATGTTTTCAATTTTGAGATAGCATACACTCAGAAAACACTTGGAAGACAAAGTGGTTGTTGACTCTTAACCAAAATGGGTATGGCTTAGGGCACACATACCCGAAAGTTCCACTGGTATTTCATAAGAGAAGACAATAAATCTAAGCACAACCTAATTAGTGGTAGATTAGGTTGTCAAGAGATATCAAGCCCACCTCCCAGTAAATGGGTAAATACTTAGAAAGATTAGACATTGGAACAATTGGAATGGTTATCCAATATATTTTCTATACAAGAGCGAGTAGTAGACATCTAGTGACATAGGATTGTTGATAAACACCATGATCGCACCTTCTTTCTCTCCTTGAGAGGCTATTGCTAGCAACCCAAAAATATTCTACCTCGACTCAAGAGAGTACATGGTGAGTAACTTCACACAATGATCATGTTGTGTTGCACCAATATCAATTGATGACCAATAGGACTTTAGGCTTCTAAAAATAATTGGTTCTTAGTGGAGGTACTCGTAAGAACACCACAACATAGTATTAAAGGGAGAATGAAATCCCAAACCCTATGTCTGAAATCACCCGAGACCAATAAGGATCGCCCCTATTGCACAAGTGGATGGAGCTATAGCTTTCACTCTCACCACTTTATAAATCCCATTGGAGATACGTGCTTGAGGTCAAACCCTTGGGTGATGAAATCCCAAGGCAGGCCTCCTACATAAAATAAAAATTGAAATCCTAATTGTTGCTATTTATCATCACCCAAGATTCACACATAGCGCAAGGGGAGAGGATACTTTAGACAACATGCTTTCAGTGACAAGACTAACTCATGAGTGTGCAAGCGCACAAAACATGGAAAAAAAAGTTCTTTTTAACCTAACTGAGCTAAATTTTATCTAATCTAGAAAACAAAGACACAATATTTCTATATGAAGCCTTTGGCAATCAAACCTGCAACAATTTGATTAGTTGTTTGAACCAAAAGCTTTAAGAATTGAGCTACAAGAAAACAAGATTAGTAGGCAAAAAGAAATATCTCTTCCCAACATTCGCCACACTGCTAAAAAAATAATGATTAGCAACAAAAAACTAGAAAACAAATAATAATTGACCAAAAACAAAAAGCAAACAACCAATAGAAACAAAATATACCTTTCTGCAAACAAAATCATTGCCCTGCAGACAAAGGCATCACTTTGCAAAAAAAAAGGTGTAGCTTTGCAAAAAAAGGCGTTGCTCTATAAAGTAAAGGTATCGCTCTATAAAAAAAGGAGTAACTCTACCAAATAAAGGCACCACATAATCTTGAAACAATAAAAATTCACATTTTTTATGTCTAGAATACAATTTTGTACCAAAATATGGCATACAATATATAAAATTTTATGGCTTGGCCCTTCCAGATGCAATGGTGATGTTTTTTTTCCCTAAAAAATATTCTAAAAGGTTGTATTTAAAATATTCTTAAATTTATCCACAACTTGCAAGTTAGAAAACACCAAAACTTGTACACAAGAAGGTTAGCCAAAAAGCAAATGTTCTTCACATTGAGTTCATGAATTGTACGAATGGAAAAAATCAAGTTTAAGGAGCTTGAAAATTGCACGACAACCACCAAACTATTAGTGGCAAGCTTAAATTCTCAATCAAGCAATATAAAAAAAAAATTGCATAAAAGATCAAATGAAAGCACACACAACAAAAATTATACCTCTTATGCCATGACTAAATAACTTCAATTGCCCTTCTCCTCTTTTCTTTTAAAGCTTTGTGATATGTTGCTCTCAAATTTTTGGAGTGCACAAAGTAAAAGGCTTATAACGATAATGACGACAACAAAGATTCGAAGATGGTGGTTAGAGAAAAATGGAGATCAAAGCTCAAATTTATAAATGAAGAGTGGCGAAATAGACGAATGCGATTGAGTGGAGAATGGATGGCTAAGATCGTATAAGACAACTTTCATGGGAAATCTGCTCATTTGAAAAATGGAAAATGTAAGAGTTGCTCATTTTCAAAATAGAAGAATGAAAGGGAAATGTGGAGTGGGAAATGGAAGAGTTAAGTGAGAGAATGGGGGAGTTAAGTGGAGAAAAATAGAGGAAAGTTTTCAAAAAAAAAATCATTTATTTTCGATGTCATCAATAATTAATTAAATAAATTATTTTAATTAATTATAGAGGAAGCTTAAGTTAAGATGATTAAATAAACAATAATATTTATTTAATCATTGATAAAATCAAATTAGAGATTTAATAATTAAATAATAATGATTTAATCAACGAAATGATGAGAGAGAGAATTTTTTTTTGATAAGTAAGATTATATTGATTTCAAAAAAACCAGAGATACAAGGTTTGAGCCCAACCTGGGTAGACAACAAAAAATTGTTACATCCCCTTACACTATCATACCAAAATTACCAAAGTACTACACATGAACAGAACCTTACAAACGCCCACTTAGAACCACATATACCAAACAAAGTTGTATTCATAAAAAAATTATTAGAGAATAGAGCCTAGACTGAGACACAAACCCCACCACCACCAAAACCCAAATTACCACACATTTTGTTGTGCAAACACACGAAACTCTCATTTCTAGGTTGAGTCAACAACTAGAGCAAGACAAAATTTCTTCCTGAGAAATTTGGCCCCTACGGCCGCCAAGCGTTGGTGCTCCACTAATTCCAAACCATTGACATCTAGGAGAAAGGGGAAGAACTTTACAAGTGCCTCCAAGTCATTCAGAAGTGCCAAATTGCAAGGATGGGGAATGCCCTTGCCCAATGAAGCAACAGCCAAAGCTTTATCCAAACCCACCAACATATCCTTTTGAAACAACCTTCTCATTATCACACACAAATCAGCTTTGGAAACCCCCACATCAAGTAATCCAACCAGGATGTGAGAGGAGATGTCTGAATCCAGCCAATAGCCCTTCACATCCACCATAAAACCTTTCCTAGCGATGCATTTTATCACTACAAAGGTGAGATAGTTTGGGTGTCGAATGATACGTTGTAGCCTAAGGGAAGACACTGGGCCTTCAAAGGCCATTTTCCGTTTCGAACTCTTCAACTACATTGGTGTGTCCATACCACCGGTCTCCAAATCCTTCACCGAAACCAACAGTATGAACCTACTTATGACCAAACAGGAGACAAAGCTTTCAAAATGAAAATCTAGGAAGTCACCACACTGCTTAGGAGAATTAACCACCATCAACTTCAATGAATGTCGGTGCAACGCACTCAACTACGAGCATGTAAAGGTTGGTTGATGTCTAAAGAAGGAGAATGCACATCACCCCATGCCAGTGAACAATCATGAATTAAACCCCCTCTAGAAAGTTCCCACAACCACTCAATTGTCGTGGCGCCAACTCGGCCATTAAACCCCTTCAAACCACCATGCGACCACTCCATGCAAGAATGCAAAGGATGGAGTGGCGCCCACCCAACTTCCCACTAAGAGAGAGAATAATTAGAATAATTAAATAGTTAAAATTATTTAATTATTAAAATGTGAAAAGACCAAAATTGATTCTAGATAAAAGTTAGGCTTTAGAAGGAATTAGGTTAGACGGATAAATTATGGTTAGAGGAAGAAATTATGAATAGACAAAGAAATTAGTTAGAAAATGGGACTGTAAACTGAGGACAATTTTGAGTGTCTACAATAACATCAAATAATGTTAAAAAGTAGGAATATCTTGTAGGTTTCTGTGAGAGTCTAAAAGAACATATTCGAACAAGAGAGTTTTTGGATAGGTGTAGAAAGAGAGGAAAATCCCCTACTGAGTGAATAGTGGGTGGAAGGTCTTTAGAGTGTTCTTGTGTATGTGGGTAGGGAAAAATTAAAAAAAGAGTAGTATGATATACATAGAAACTTTTTTCAAGAGTTGCAATAGTAAATTTTAGTGTTATTGTGAGTCAATATGCCTCCAAAAAAGTTGTTTTAAGAGTTACAGTATGAGCTATCAATGTGGAAAAAAGATTGAATAAAAATTTAAACTTATTAAGTTTGTAAGAAAATATTATGTTTCTTATGGGCCAAGAACATGTGTGAATAAAAGAAAAGGTAAAAAGTTTAAAGTAAAAGATATGAAACAATTACATGAGAAACAACTAGATCTGATAGAATTCAAGCATAATAGGCATACTTTGACAATAAAAGAGAAGAAAGCATAAACCAATTTATTCAAGGTGAACAAGGAAAGAGGTGCAACCTAAAATAAAATTATTTTTGGTTTTAGGTGCACGAACAATTGATCTAAAATAAAGTGGTAAAGAACATTGCATCTCTTCTATACCAACCTTACCTTATATATGTTGACTAGAAGATTATAGGAAATTATCTACTTGTTAAAAAATGAGTAAAACTTAATTAGAAATTGAAAACACCCTAAATTCATTTTACTTAAGGACATTATTAGAGACAAGGAATAGATTCTTAAACCCATATGATTTTATATATAAAATTTTAACAATTAAGATTTATAGGCATTTTATTTACATTATTTCAATTAAATAAATGTAGTTAATGTAACACAAAAAATCATATTGTAATTATTTATATATAGATGTTAAATTTTTTAGTGTAGACATTGAAATTTGGTCTAGGCTTGCGACTTCAATTTCTTCATATTTCGTATTTTCATGGTCATTATTAAATAATGTTAAATATTTAATTATTCTCTAAGTTCTTTTCTCATCTATTAATTAAATAACTTTTAATTATTTAATTAAGTCATTTTAACACTTATCTCTCTATTAATTAAATAAACTTAATTATTTAATTAATTCATATTATCTTTATTCAAATCCTGATTAATTAAATAAATATTCTTTATTTAATTGCATGACTAATTAACTTTATCCTCTTTCTGAAATTAAATAAATCCTTATTTAATTTATTCCTATCACACCTTTGACTATAATTAAATAAATACTTTAATTATTTAATTATTCATTAATCTTTTCTTCAGTCAATTAAGTAAATCTCAATTTATTTAATTTAATCCACTACTTTAAAATGTTGAATTAAATAATCATTTAATTCATAAAAGAATCACTCTTGACATATTCTTCTATATTTGGATAATCACTTAAGTTATCTAATTATTCATTTCCACTTGACTCGAGATCTATTTAAATTAGTCAGTCATCTCCTGATTTAATATCTGGTTGTTTTTAATGAAGAAACTCTCTGTATTAATCAATCAGTTATCTTGTTTTAATTCTTCTGCATGCACACATTTATTAATTAAATAACTTTATTTAATTAATTCAATTTGTTTGTGCGTTCAAACAGATCATTTCTTTTATTCTATCTTTATCATTTTCATGCAATCTTTATTCTTCTAATTTTTGAATACTTTCAACTAGAGATTAAATCATTATTTAATCTTGATCTCTATCTTTTAGTTTTTATCACTCATGTCACAACTAACACTTATCTCAATGCATGTCAAATCTTTTAATCTGAATCATATGTCTATCTTTCAATCTCGGCCTGTCATTTGAACACTCAATTTTCTATAAATTGACCTAACCTTCATCATTGTTACTCCTCCCAAAATTTGATGAATTTTGGAAGCAATCTTAATCTTTGATGTTTCATTATTATCACTATCATAGGCTATACTTGCACTTAGAAATTTGAGGGCAAGAATAATACAGAAGATGGAATGGAGAAGGATAATGGAGATTAATCGATGGAATCAAATATGTGTTTGGTAAATTATGCATGTTTTCTTATTAGCTTTCCGTTGTACTAGATTACTTAGCTTTGTAGATTTTTTTAATTGTTTTTGAATTGCATTAACTCTCTTGTGTGTTTTTCTATGAGCTACAATTGGTGAACTCGATGTGAAGGCACATTCTTCACAAATCCATAGAAGTTTTATTTGATTTTTGCAGTTATCGTATGGTCTAACACACTTGACGAATGAAACGATGCAATTGACATTATGAACCGCATCTGACAAATACAGTGATGCATCTAACAAAGTCTGATGCATCTATGGCTTTTCGCGACACAATTGACTAGTGAAAATCTGCAATGCATTTGCTGCCCTACGCAAGGCATCTGACTAGTGAAATTTCTGAGTACAAATTCTAAATTTATAGTTTTTCATTGTGTTTTTATTTTGACTAATTTTTGGTTTGAAACGTGTGTTTTGAGGAGTTAACATAGTGTTTGTAGGACATAATCATAGAAGACAAGTTTTCGAAACCCCTTTTACAAGATGATTTTTGAAGATAAATTGTAAACTACTAATCAAAATTTTTGGAGGACATGTGTCAAAGACTATTTTGAAATAGATTGTTTGGTAGATTAGATAATTGTCATTTGGGCTTAAAATTTACTACTGTCTACTGTGTTGGGTGTGAAAGCACGATCTATTTATTACCCGATTCAATATATACAAGTATCCTCTCCCCTTGCGCATTCGTGTGATATTGGGTGTAAGAGAAATTGTTACTGACCCTAGAAATTGGGCCTGTCTTGGTGGGAAAAAGTACTCACCCTAAGATGACTCAAACTGGCAATGAAGCTTTTTAGCCAACCTACTCTTGACTGATATATAAATGTAAACCTTAAGGGAAAGCCTAAGGTTGTAGGTGCAAATTTGTTATGCAGACGAGATCATTGTATCTTGCCTCATGCATAGCCACCTAAATAGGTGTCTGAACTAAATACCATTGTTGTAGTATCCAAAATCCTTCTATATGTTGGTGTAGGAGGTCAAACTCTAAATTTGTCTCATGTTCTTATGGTTCTTAGTAGAGATGAAAAGTATGCCATGGGAGTTTTATGGATACTGAAGCTTGGCTACCCTAGAGAAGTGAGTGTCATGGAGAGGAGCAAATGGGGTCAAGCTTCTAATCATCCACTTTGAATAAGCATAGTTGGGGAAACCCAAGTGAGAACTCAGTAGATATTGTCACAACCAGCCTAGGATTGTACTTGTTTGTTACAAAATTTAACATTGTTCGTTTCAAAACCAAACTAAAATATTGTGTTTTCTATGTTTGTCATTTTCCAAAACTTGATCATAAACAGAGTAAGTTCAAACTATCATTCATTGGAAAATCGCAACTGTTCACCTGAAAACTGCAATTGTCAAACAAAGTCACACTTGTTCACTAGAAAAATGCATCTATTAGCTAGAGTTGCATCTGTTTACTAGTCAGATGCATCTATTACACTGAGTCTAATTTGTCAGGGAAACGAAATCGCATCAATTTACCAGTTCGCCGCATATGTTATTTAGAGTTGCATCTGCTAAATTTCAAACCGCATCTGATATCTAAGTCACACTTGAAAATAGAGTAAGTTCAAACTATCATTCATTGGAAAATCACAACTGCTCACCTGAAAACTGCAATTTTCAAACAAAGTCACACTTGTTCACTAGAAAAATGCATCTATTAGCTAGAGTTGCATCTGTTTACTAGTCAGACGCATCTGTTACACTGATTCTAATTTGTCAGGGAAATGAAATCACATCAGTTTAGCAGTTCACCGCATATGTTATTTAGAGTTGCATCTGCTAAATTTCAAACCGCATCTGATATCTGAGTCGCATATGTCCAATTTACTAACACCTCTATTATTGGAATACTGCATGTGCCAAAACTTGAGTCACATCTAATATAGTTAGTCACGTCTGATATATCCTGAGTCACATATGTCCAGTCTGTTAACACCTCTACTAGTTGAAACTAACATCTGATAAACCCTGAGTCACATCTAAAATAGTTAGTCGCATTTACTAAACCCTGAGTCACATCTATCTGATACAGACCTGAGTTATATTTTACCAGTCAATAGTCTCTGTTGCCAAAAAACTGCATATGTTTACTTGTCAGTTGCATCTAATACAATGAGTCACATATGCCTAATACAAACCCAAGACATAGTTTCTCAAAAAATCGCATATGTTCCAAAAAACCACATCCAATTATTTTTATGATGCATCTACCTTTCTAAGCCACAATTGTTTGATTACTAGAAAACCATAATTCACTGTCATAATCCAGTCCACACAGTCATACCAGTCTCTAATCTGTCTTTTCACAGTAATCCTTGAATAGAAACCTGAATGATTTGCTTAATTTTGCATCCTTTAGGTATCATTTAGTCATAGCTATAGTCATCCTAGTTCCAAGTTTTAGTTTCATCTTAGGAGTACATATTACCTTTAGCTCAAACTCTTAGGAAAGTCACTTTTGAAAACTTTAGAATAGGTCCACTTATCCACACTTTGGAAAAATCATTCCTTCAACAAAATTTGTCATTGAACCTAGTCACGTCATCATATCTTTTGTCCTACAATGAGTCCTTCCAGCTCATCAATCTAGTTCAGAAGCTCACCTTATCTTTGGTCCTAGTCCTACAAAGGCTCCTTGAAATAACTAAATTGACACCTTGGTTAGACTTTAGGTGATTGGTAACCTTGTCTTGGGTTCACAAAATCGATTACCATAGAAGTTTACTTATATTTTTTCCTACTTAGACAATGTCATCCTAGGATAGCATCATTTTAGACATTCCTTATTTGCAAGAAAATACCAAAAAAATAGTTGCATACATTCCTTATTTGCATCCAGAAAATCCCAAAAACATAGACTAGAGTCATACAATCCATAGACATATTTTTGTATTCCTTGCATATTGAGCTTATCTTACATGATAGAAAAAAGGTCTAAGAGAAAAGAGAGAAAGATGTCAAACCCAAATGATTTCATCAATTGGTTCTCAAACCCCTTTCAAGGGACATCCTCATTGAGACATCACAGAACTTTGTTAGAAAAATTCACCACTAGGGACCCACAAGGACACATTTTAGTGGAAGACATAGAGGTTGTTGCACAAGACCCTGAGTTTGCCTCTTTTGTAGATGAGTACCTAGCAAATGACTGTCAATGATACTTAGCCAAATTGCTAGTTGAAGGTGCCACCTTACCCACAAGATTTGATATCAATACCTTACAAACTCAACCTACACAAGGAAAAAACACGACTACTAGCGCCACTATACCACAAGTGACTACATCCATACCATATGGCATACCTATATAGAGCATGACAGTCCATACATCTCCATTTGGTACATCTAGCATGAAACAAGTTTTTAATTTCACTATAGGGGCATCATCGTCCACTCCCTTCGGTCCTCTTGTTGGGAACAAAAGATCTAAAACGTTAGCTCCTACATCAAGTATCAGTGTCACTGGTACCATACCACAGACAACAACTATACCAAGTGTCAATGCCACTAGTACTATTCCATAGATTGGGGTCTCACAGATAAGAAACATACCCTCCTTTCAATATGGAAGTCGTCCCATCCCTTCACAAATTCCAAATCAAAATCCATTATTATAGATTCCAAATCAAAACCCATTCATTAACACTCCAAATAAAAATCCACTTTACATACCAACACTTAACCAAAACCCATCACTAAATGTTGGAATGCAACACATGTACATAGACCCAAACAATCCAACTAACACATCATTAACCCAATTTGATGCCCTACAAACACAAATACAATCCCTCCAAACACAAATGGATAACAGGGCAGTGTCTAACAAAATAACCTTTTCAGCAAAGGATTTATGCCCATTTCCCTTCAACAGATCTTTATACATGACACCTTTCCCACATGGGTATGTTATGCCTAACTTGCCCAAATACAACGGAAAGTGTAATCCAATCAAACATATAAGGTGCATACGACCCCACTTATCTGATGAGGTTGTTTCCAAAAACCCTTATTGGTATTGCACTTGAATGGTTTTCTTAACTTCCTTATGGCATAAAATCATGGGGCAAACTAGCTGAAAAAATTATCGAACAATTCTCCTTTAACATCCACAACGAGATTAACATAGCAACCTTGTGTCACACTACACAAGACAAAGGAGAAAAATTTATCACCTTCTTCTAGAGATGGATAAGTATAGCTAGTCAATGTCCTGTAGAAATACCTGAGAAATAGGTCACTATATTCCAAGAAAACCTCAACCCAAAATTGAGAAGTGACTTGAGAGTACACTATTGTACCACATTCATGGACCTAGTGGAAAAGGGCCTCATACTGGAAAAAGGTCTCATAGATGAAGGGGAACTCAAGACACCCAACAAAAATCCAAATGTGTAGAATACCCCTAATAACATAAACAAGTTTTGGTCTTGGAACAAAAATGTTACCAATGATGGGGTTGTTGATGCTAAAACCCTACAAGCAGGACCAATCATCACACTTAGAGGAAATAACCCCTCTACCAAAACACTTAATGCCACCAATAAAACTCCTAACACAGCCCAAAACACCCAATGACCACAACAACAAAGGAGGTTTCCAAAATGTGAGTTCACTCCCCTAGGGGAACCCATTGAATCGATCTTCAAACAACTATTGCAACACAACCTCATACAACTGCTAGAGCCAAAAGAATATGATCCAGTACAATTGAAACCCTTTTGGTGGGATGACAATGCCTTTTGTAATTTCCATTGAACTAAGGTACATACCTTACAAAATTTCCAACAACTGAAGAACATCATACAGGATCTTGTTGAGAACAAAACTATTGAAGTTAGTGGACAGAAACCAACATCTTCAAACAGTGATCACAAGGTTTTTTTAATCCACTCCATGACCATGGGAAAGGAAAGGCCCCCAGTTCGAGTAACAAGACCAATATTGCAGCCAACTATGCTAGTGTCAAGCATGATTATAGTGGCCGAATCATAAATCATCTTCGAGCTATCGATGAGCACGTCAATACGATTACCATAAACAAAACTCCCAAGTGTATTGTCAACACTCGCCAAACCAAAATTACCATCCAAGGCCCTCCATCACAGTAACCACCATAGACCTCCAAGCATCAGTATAACTTACTTGACCAGTTGGGGAAGACCCCAACTCAAATCTCTATCTTGGAATTGTTGCATATCTCACCTGATCATTGAGCTATCCTAGACAAAGCTTTACAAAGCACGACTGTTCCTAACAACCTTGATTTCAATTATTTCCAAGAAATGGTAGGCTACCTGACTAACAATCATCTCTGAACAAGACTATGCAACTAAGAAGATAAACCATAATGACCCTTTACATCTAGAAGTCCTTGTTCATAAAATGAAAGTTAGATGAGTCTTGGTAGATAGAGGAGCAGGGTTGAATCTTTTCACTTTAAAATTGGTTAAGGCATTAGGTTTCTTAGAGGCGTGTGTGGATAGCTCCAAAAGCATTGTCATTAAGGATTATAATGATGAAGAATGAAAATCAAAGGGATTTGTAACACTTCCTAACAGAATTTTCCTTGCAGTTATGGAGACAAACTTCCAAGTCTTGGATCTCGTCCTCCCCTATAACCTTTTGCTAGGCAGACCATGGATTCATGCTACGAAGGCAGACCCTTCTACCTACCATCAATGTCTCAAATTCCCCTACAATGGCACTGAGATTACAATAGATGGTGACCCAAATCCATTCCAATAGTGCACCAATCTATGAGAGATACCACAACGCCAGTTGCCTATAGACGAAGAAGCTTCATCATCCAATTCATCTCACTATGTCGGTCCTTCCACTCTCTCTAAAATATATACTTCACCATCATTACCTTCCACTCCTAAGGTCGATATCCAAGACAAGGTTTGTGGAGAATATCACATGAAGACATCTTATTGTGTTATCCATCTGCTTCCTCCTAAATCATACAGTTTACCTACAATAGATAGGAGACAGTCAATGGTCACTATACACATTCATCCCACAACAATTTTCACAAGATGGGGAGAATTAAGTAAAGAGGCCATAAATGAAGATGATGTAACCTCCTGGTTATATAAAGAAGATGATGAAGAACCTCCTCCACTTGCTCAAATACCTATGGATAAATATGGGAAAGGTTTCACAATGATGCAGAGCAAAGGATATAATGGACATAGTGGCCTAGGATTACATCATAATGGAAGTTTTGAACCTATCATTATTTCTAAATGGTCGAAAGGCCTAGGGCTTGAGTTTCAACTGCTCCAAATTGGCATTCCTAGTACCATGTCACCTTTACTAGAGGAAGTAAGTGATTCTAAAATTATCAAGACATCCAATGAACAATATGACCAACCCTACTATGATTCACTTGACTCTAACGAATATGAGTGAGATTCCCTATCCTCCACCTCTATCATGGACCTTGATAAACTATTTGGATAACTTGACTTAATGCTTAAATCCTCAAAAAGTCCATCTATTTCCTATCCACAAAAGACTTTGACAAAAGAGGAATGGTTTAAACATTACTATTGGGAATCTCTTAATCCTACCTCTTGGGAACCTAACAAATCCACTTTTGATAACCAAACTGTAGCAATAGGCCCACCTCAAAATCCACCTAGATCCAAGCAAAAGAACAAAGAGGACTTGGTAAGAAACATTTGTGACTATGTGAACAACTCAGCTTTTACCTTGTCCCCTTTGAACTTGGACACCTCTGATGATGAAATGCCCTTAGTATACCCCCAGCTCATTGATTGGGACCAACAAGACACGCCTGTCTTAGATATCTTTGAGAACGATGAAGCAATTATTGAGTTCCTCGGATTGTGAGAAGGCATACCTAGTGGTGATCATAAGGATGGATTTACCATAGATTTGAATAACATGGAATATTTTGGTGAATCTATTCAACCCTCCAGTCCCAAAAATAAGAAAAAGAATGAAAAAGATTAAAATGACGATTCACTAGGTGAAAACCGAAAGGCACCTTTGGATAATAAAAAGCTAAAAATAAGGACACATCCAAGGGCAAAAACCTGCCTGAGGCACCCAAGGATGGAGGTTTGAACATTCTCTTAGTTGCTCAGGAAAATTCACCCATGTTAGTTGAAGAATCTGTGGAAGTCAACATAGGTACTGAAGAGAATCCCCGGCTAGTCTACTTTGCAACATCGTTAATAGAAATAGAGCAGCTAGAATTTTGCAACTTCTTCACACAAAGACATATCAACTTTTCCTAGTCATATGTTGACATGCCTGGGCTGGATCCTGAACTGGTCCTACATCATTTTCCCTTACAACTAGGAGTTAAACCAGTGAAACAAAAATTGAGGAAGATGCACCCACAAATTGCTCTACTAGTCAAGGATGAATTAAAGAAACTGTTGGATGTTGGCTTCATTAGATTAATTGACTATGTAGACTATATTTCCAATCTTGTACCAGTCACAAAACCAATAGGGGTCATCCACATCTATACATATTTCAGAGATATAAACCAAGCATGTCCCAAAGATGACTTTCCCCTGTCGAATATAGACATGATCGTAGACATGATAGTAGGATAAGAGATGTTATCCCTTATGGATGGATTTTTAACTAAACACCAACCTAAGACAACCTTCACTTGTCCATGGGGAACTTATTGTTGGAATGGCATGCCCTTTGGACTCAAAAATGTTGGAGTAACATATCAACAAGCCATGATGACTATTTTTCATGACCTCAAACACACTCTTATGGAGGACTATGTTGATGACTTGATAGCTAAATCATAACAAGGGATAATCATTTACAAGTTTTAGACAAGATTTTTCAAAGGTTAGAAGAATACAAAGTTAGGTTAAACCCAAAGAAATGTGTATTCGATGTCAAATTAGGAAAACTTCTAGGATATATCATTTCTAGATGAGGCATCGAAGTGGATCCAAGCAAGGTGAAAGCAATTATAGACATGCCTCCACTAGCTAATCTCAGTCAACTAAGGACACTACAAGGAAGACTGCAGTCTATCAAGAGATTCATAGTGCAGTTAGCAGATAAGACACATCCCTTTCAACATTTACTCAGAAAAGGAGTATTGTTTGTATGGACAAGTAAGTGCCAAGAAGCTTTTCAATTGATCAATGATTACCTACTCACACCACCAGTTTTAATGCCACATATTGAGGGATGACCATTGATTCTCTACATTTCAGCAACCACCTCATCACTAGGAGCATTTCTTACACAAAATGATAATGAGGGTCATGAAAGGGCAGTATATTATATCAACCGTACTTTAGTAGGTTATGAGCTCAATTACACTACCATTGAACATGCTTGTCTTGCAGTAGTATTCGCTACTCAAAAACTTAGGCACTATATCCTAAACCACCAAACAATGTTGGTGCCCAAGATAGATCCTTTGAAATATCTTCTCAATAAAGTAGCATTAACAGGACGATTGGCCAAATGGGTAATGGTACTTAGTGAATATGATATCTAGTATGTACAAAGAAAAGATATCAAAGGACAAGTCAGTGTTGATCAATTAGTTGATGCACTGATACAAGCAGATCATCCATTAGTTGTAGATTTTCCTGATGAGCATATTCACTCTTGACATGGACACAACATGGAAATTATACTTTGATGGGTCACATACAAATCATGGCTCAGGGGCTGGAATATTGTTTATCACACCACAAGGTGACTCTATTTCTAAGTCATTTAGGATTGCTTTTCCATGAACTAATGACATAGCAGAATACGAGGCTCTTGTGACAGGATTACACCTGGCAGTTAAATGGAAGATCAAGAACCTACAGGTTTATGGTGATTCTCAATTGGTAATCTAAAAGCTAAATGATGACTATGAGACCAAAGATGAAAAGTTGGCCCCATACAAACACATGGCAGATAGTTTCAAAGAATATTTTGACAAGGTAGACTTTCATGAAATACCTCACATTCTAAATAGGGTAGTGGACACCATGGCAACTATTGCTTCACTCTTGGACATACCTAGCAACGTGCCTAAATTCAAGTTTTTGGTAGAACAACTCTTGGTCCTTTCCTATGACATCCTAGATTCAAAGATGGTGTGTGAGATTGTTAGTCCCAATTCCCCATGGTATAAAGACATATATAACTACCTCCATGCTGAGATCCTACCCCCTGACCTTTCCAAAAACCAACATAGGACATTTATCCATAAAACAGCCAAGTATTCCATCATCGGAGACACCCTTTATAGATGTTCCCTAGACAATACCCTATTGAGATGTCTCGATACTAAAGAAGCACAAGAAACCTTGTGTGGGGTGCATGAGGGTATATGTGGATCCCATTCTAGTGGTCCTACCCTAGCTAAGAATATTATGAGACTAGGTTATTATTGCATACAATGGAAAAAGACTCATATATCTTTGTCAAGAAATGTCATCAATGTCAGATACACGAAGACTTGATACATGCACCAGCATAGGAGCTTCGTCCAATAACATCACCATGGACCTTTTCCCAATGGGGACTCGATCTTATAGGAAAGATACACCCTACATCATCCAACAGCCATAAGTTCATTATCACTGCAACTGAATACCTTACCAAGTGGATTGAAGCTATTCCTATGACCTACATCATCGGCACACAGATTTCTAGGTTTATCCTAAACTATATCATTTGTCGATATGATGTCCCTTAGTCCATAATCACCGATAATGGCCATCCATTCAAGAACCAAGAAGTTTTTCAACTCTACAAAGAATTTCATATCCAACATCATTTTTCCACCCCATATTACCCACAAGGTAATGACCAAGCTGAGGCATCTAATAAAATAATCATCAAAATCCTCAAAAATACTATCAATGGTGTTGGTCATGATTGGCATTTACAGCTTAATCCAACCTTATGGGCTTATTGCACAAGCATTTGTACTCCCACTGGTGCCACTCCATATTCCTTGGTATTTGGTTTTGAGGCCATCTTTCCTATTAAGGTCAAGATTCCTTCCCTAAGGGTATCCTTGAAGGGGAATATTGATGATGAAGAGTACTGTGTTTCAAGACTACATGAGCTAGAATTCCTAGATGAATGAAGATAGAAGGAATTAGATCATCTCCAAGCATATCAAAATCATCTTCTTCGCAGCTCCAATAGGAAATTCTTGAATAGAAATTTTGACATTGATGGCCTGGTCTTAATGGAAAATCCAAAGAATCAAGCAAAAAGAGAAAAACCAAGAAAGTTTGAACCAAAGTGGTTAGGGCCCTACATTTTCATAGAATCCTTTGGATCAGAAGCATATCAACTCTCTACTCCTGAAGGGGAACCATTATTAGCACCAATTAAGAGTCTTAATTTGAAGAAGTTCTACCCATAGCTTCTGAGAGCTTTGTCTTAATCATTAAAAATTAAAAAAAAATTAAAAAAATCATTACCTAGGTGAAAAATTGGCAATCAAGCGTCTTGGTAACATCAAAAAAATTGAAAAATCTATAAAATAGTAAAGAGAAATAAGTCATCCAATGGTGAAAACCACTTCAGTGGCGCTTTGGATAAGTACCATGGTGAAAACTTGACAAATAGGCACCATAAATAGTCAACTTTTCTCCTTTGTCTACAATCATTCCAATCTGACTTTCTTGTACATACCACCTATTCCTATACATATCACACATCACCCATCCATTCCCTGTACATATCATTCATAATAAATGGTTGTCTTTTCCATAACTTGGAACAATTGACATCACAATAAATTGGTCTTATACCTAACTAGGGGCAAGCACTTGACTTACATCATATTGGTTCTCACAATGGTTGTTCTGAAGACATAAAACCATCAAGAAAATACAAAAAACATCACAAAATGTCTTGAAAAAAATCAAAAAACTTCAAAAAACTTCAAAAAGACAAAAATCAAAACATTTCAAAAATCCAAAAATAGAGTTAGAATCAGTCACACTTGTCAGTCTTTGTCATTTTTCGAACTATGTTGCCTCTACGACTGAGCATAGGCAAGGCCATCTATCGATGTGCCCCTGAGGCATTAGGTCATTCCTTTTAGGTTTTTTTGTATAAAATCATGACTCGATCCATATATCTATATGACAAGGTCATTGGTCGTGTCAATTTTTGAGGTCTTTGCATGTATAATGTAGGCAAGACCATCTAGCAATGAGCCCCTGAGGCCACACTAGGTCAGTCCATTAGGGTTCATCACATTCACTATCACACACATCTCATATTTGTAATTAAGTCAAATAGTTTTTAGTTAGTCTTGTCAATCAAAATCATGACTCAATCCATTGTCCATAGGACAAATTCATTGGTCATGTCAAACTATGAGGTCTCTGTGTGTATAACATAGGCAAAGCCATAAATCAATGAGCCCCTAAGGCCGCACTAGGTCAATCCTTTAGGGTTTCTCATCACACACAATCAATTGTCAACACATCACATCAAGTCATGTATCAACAAGATGGACAAGTCAACAATGTCATCAGGTCAAATCAAACAAATTACCAAAGCAACAATCAAAACAAATCAACTTATGTCTGCTACAGGATGTGTCCTTGAAAACAGACATCATCAATACAATCAACCTATGTCTTATACAAGATGAGTCCTTCCTAAATACAGACACTGTCAAACAATTATCATAGCCTTACATAGGCTGTCACATCAAGAGAATCAAACTCAACATCTTGTACGATATGTTTCTTTCTGAAACCAGGCTTTTTTCATGTCTTATATAGATAGTCATAACATCGAAACCAGACTTAATGTCTTATATGGTATGTGTCCTTCTTGAAACTAGGCTTTGTCAATCAATCATCTAAATAATCAAACAACAACAAATCAAGTTTTGGAAAATATTTTACTAGCTTTGACTTTGTGGATTATTTATCTTATCATTTAATTTGACTTTATGATTGGAATCCTATTACTAGCTTTCTCAAGGATGCCCCATGAAGGATTTATAGAAGCAACGATGTTTCAGAATTCTATTTTCTTTGATTGTTGTTTGTCAATTGTCTTTTAACTTTGATTTTTGAGTCATTTTACTAGTTTCCTCAAGGATCTCCCATGAAGTATTTATAGGAGTGATGGTGTCTCATGACCTGTCTTTTATTTGTTTTTTGTTTGTGGTTTGTCTTGACAAAAAGATTGGGGCAACTATGCCCTTAGTATGAGTTAGGACATTCCTTGTCTGTGATTGTCTGTTGTTAGTAGGTGGATGACCTTGTACACCTTGATCTATGTCATATTATAGTGTTGTCTCAATTTGTATTAGTTACCTCCCAATGATGATTTAATGCAAGGCCTATTGTGTTTCGGCAAAAACATCGAAGATTGCTAATACTAACATCCATGTCTTTTATTATTCATCTTCTTCACACTAACATTTCTTCTTTCTTGCATTATGATAGAGTCATGTGACACACAAAAATATAAAGCATCATGCATATGCATTCATGTTAGAAACAGCATGTAAATATCATACATTATTTAGAACCATACACATATACTACATTTGAAAACATAAAAATATATGCATCTATCATATCTAGGAAACCATGACATAATAGGCATTCATTATCATAGATTACATAACATATAGAATCACATGTACATAGCAATTGTAAATACATACAACACATTGCATCTCATTTTCATGAATATAGAATCAACATAACATATAGGCTGCATAAACACCTTAGCATCCATAACATGATCATCCACAACATGTACATATCAAATAAGAATTGCATATCATATAGAAAACATGCATAAATAGAAGACTACATAATCATATAAGACAACTGCATATCATATAGATCGCTGTCAAAATCATATATATCACTCAAAAAGTGTCACATCACAATGTCATAATGTATCTATCAAAATGAAGCCTGCAAGCTCTATGATCATAATACAATGTTCATAAATAAATATCACAACATATCCCTAGCTGAAACTCCCACTACTCCCATGTGGATAATGTGGAGGTGACTAACAATGAGAGGCTAATGATCTCTGTGCAAAAGGAGGCCTATCATATGGTCCTGATCTACAAGGTCCCTCAACCCCCTTTGTACTCACTATCCTGCTGTGTCCTACTCTATGATCTCTTGTTGTGTGCTTGTGAATAGCTAGGAGCCCGTCTCTTAGGAGGTATCTACTGCTCATATAGATCCATGTAATATCTCTCCCTATCACCAACTCTGACTAACTCATTAGCAAAGGTAGTGGCTAGCCTAGTGTAAAGAGATGTAAAATTTGTAAATCTTTGCTTAGTCTCCTATCTCTGAGCTATGGCCTGGTCCCTGTCCATATATGCTTTGTCTCTCTCCATCCATAGTGAGTCTCACTCTGCCATCAATGCCTTCATCCCCTCCTCTAGAGACTCTACTCTAGCCCAAAGATTTTCTACCTCCTAATCAACAAGAATTGTATCCCCCTATCATGGTCGCTCTCTCTCATCATCATCCCAATCCTCCAAAATCCCATATGGGAGATCCCACTCCTGATCATCCATCTCCTCCTCATCATCATCATCTTGGTGTCTAAAAAGCATACCAAGGGAATCTATCTCCAACTCCTATGTAACTACCTCCTCCTCTACATGCTCCCCAACAATGTCCTCCTCTATTGCATGCTCCTCTCCACCAACTCCAACATCAACATCCTCCTCTCCTCCACCAATATCTAACATGAGCAATGATAGGGAGGGAGTTGGAGGAATCGATCACAGATTCCTGCTGTAGGTCTTGCTTGCAAGAACTCCTTGGTGTTTTGCTTCACCACCTTAACCTATAGGACCCTTATCATGTTTAGGTACCCCTGGTTCTCATGGCCAATCCCACTACTATCACAAATTAACCAACCAAGTCCATCTTGGTGCAATGTCTCCAACTCTTCCTTAGCTCTTAATCTACCCTAAAGGCTAACCTATCCTCAACACTCAATTAGATCTTTGCAATGGTGTAGAGATGTCTCTAATAGCTTCAAACCATCCTCCTAGGGTTCTTGAATGTTCACCAAACTCCACCTTTTCATCGCTTTCACCAAACCCTCATCTAGGGTTAAAAAGGCTACTAGCCCATGAGCCCCAATTAGGTCTCCATCTCTGAGAGATCAGGTTTGTTCTTCTAAATTATCCAAAGCACCACCAATTTTCCCTTGAGATTCTTAGAGCCTATGCCCATCTCTCAAAGATTCTTGGAGTCTTAACCCTCTTTTGTCCGTACACAGTCATAACCCTCCATTTAGCAATTTAGGCCTTTTAAAGCCATTTCCTGACCACACAGCAAACTATCAGTATATCCAACCACCAAATGGACTGATGAAGCCTCCTCCATCATGCCAAGTCTTTGCAAGGCATCTATCTATCCCTCCACACCGTGCCTTGATAGGGAAAAGTCACCCCTGCAGACCAAGTGCTTTGCACTACCTGTCTTTCCTAGCCGAGCACTGTCAAGCTCGCCTAGGAGAAGACTTTCTCCATGATTCCTTGTCTCCTACAGACTCCTAACCCAAACCTATTTATAGAAATGGAGCTTAGCCTCATTCTGTACAAGCCTGTACACTAGGTACAGTGGAAATGTGAGCTAAAACCCCATTTTTCACAGACTGCTAGTCAGAACAGCAACTAAAGAAAGAACAAAGTAATTACAAGATAACTTGAAACGAATAACCTGACTATCTATTGTTCCAACTTGAAAAACAATTTCACTACAACCTACTCTATTCAAAGTGCCATGACCAAACCATTAACATACTAATTCAAACAAAAACAAACAAGAAATGCACGCTAAAGATATCACTGTTTTCTTGATTGAAAAAACTAAATACAAGCTCGAATGATTCCAACCCTGTTTCAGGTTGGGGCACACCTTAAAAAGGCTTCAAAAATAGTTAGGCTTGCTCCTAACTGCTCCTTGGCCGCTTGTGAAGTCCAACAAGCCTTATTTGCAAAACTTTAGAGAATCTAACACCTAGAAAGGTCTACTAAGATCTTTAAACCATCCTTGTAGACAAACCTCAACCTAACAAATGGTCAACATGACCTTAATCAACACAATACCTAATCCCAAATGTCTCTAAGGCACAAACTCAAAGAGGTAGGAAGAGATTGCTACATTTTGTCTAAACAATTTTCCAAATCAAGACCTTCTAATCAACTTTCCTAGGTGAACTACGGGGTGCTCTTGCACCAAGCACATCCTTGCCCTCTCTCTCCTCCTCACAGACAGGTGACAAAGGTGAGCCTTGGCCTCTACAACCTTGTTGACCCCTGCCACTACCCCTCCAACCTCTACCTCTATCATGCCTACCCCAAGGTCCTATCCTACACCTCTCTATAGGTGCATCCTGCTCTAGATCAATAAATGGAACCAGCCTATGACTGTCCCACCATGCATCATATGCATTTGTCATCCCTGGATCAGTTGTTCCACCTCTCCATCCCCATTGAATTGGCTATAAAGCATCAATATCTACCTCAGTTGTAGCAGTGAGAATCTCTGGTCCCCACAGTGTAACCTCCTTAGATGATCATGCATACTCTACTCAGCCTGGAGGCTCATCCTGAACCTCTCTGAACTATCTAAGGATTTTTTCCAAAAAATTCCTCTCAATGATATGAACATGTGAAACTATCCTCTCAATCAAAAACTATGTCTTCCTGCAATAGGGTAGGTGACGATCCTCATCCAACCACTAAGCACTATCCATGTATGCCCTCCATATAAATTGTACCATCATGTCAATAGCATGTCTATAGTACCCTGTATCTCCAAAATGTGTCTAAGTGTTTTCCCCTGCATAACGGAAGGCATAAGGAGCTCCCTATTGCAACTCGACTATAATAGGCAGATGGAATATCGCAATGTGTTCCCACACCCATACCATCAGCAGTGTGGTACCACAACTCATAGACTGTGCCTCTCTATAGGCTATATCATGCAAATGAAAATATAACATGTCCAACAAACATGGACCCCATGCATATACTACATGTCTCTCTAACATACCCACTAGCATCTCCCCCCATCCCACTAGAAATCCATGACCTCAGCAATTAGGAAAAACTACCCCCAATCAATGTACATAATAAACAATCTATATTATCATATCTATTAGCTAGAACATGCCATCTAATCTCATAATGGTCTATCCCTAATTTTATAATGTCATCATGAGGATAATATCTACACATCTCACTAAAACCCCTTGTGTATCATACATAACCCTAGCACCCCTAATCGATAGCCTCAAAATGTTGTATGCATCCTCTAATGTGATAGTGGCCTCACTTGTAGGAAAATGAAATGAAAACATCTCAAAGTGCCACCGCTCATAGAGAGCAATCATCAAACCTCAATTTTCCTGAATATTGGGCATGAAGGTGACATGATGAAGACCCAGGTGCCAGAGGAATTGTTTCTCTCCACTCCACAGTTGATCCCAAAAGTCAAAAGTCAAAGGTCTAGACTCCCTCATATAAATCGGATCCAATACAACCTACAAGGGCATAATGCATATCTAATGTCAGAAAACAAACAACCTGTTATAGTCCAAAATTTTAAAATTTCCTATCAATCAAATGCGTCATTTTATAAAAAATGTGTTGTGAAACTCAATTGCGTCATTACAATTTGCAAATGCGTATCAAAACATCAAATGCGTCATTATTCTATTCAAATGCATTTCTAAAATGCAAATGTGTACAATTGTAACCCATACACAATCAATTGACCATTCAAACTACCAAATTCCTGCATGTATAACAAATGCGTGTGAAAAAAATATATATGCGCTACTGTTTACAACACATGCATTGTAGATATACATTTGTGGTACAATATAAAAACACATGTGATCAATTATCAAAATGTCTACACTAGCCTACGATGTAAAGTTACATATGTGGCATTTTGAATGCATCTATGTATGCATTACGTATTCATATGTGTTGCAAAGTAAAGTGGTACATGACAAAAACATGAAATAAATGCCTAGAAATACGTGAAATTAAAAATTTTAAAGGTTGGATTTTGACTACGTACTGGGGGTATAGCATCTACACACTACTGAATTTGACTCCATTTTCTGACAAACATTCGTCAGTCATTCAACAAACATTTGTCAAACAATCGACGAATTGATGAAAGAATTTTTGTTGCCATTTTTTCGTTGAAATTCCAACAACAAACTAAACGTCGAAATAACGGCATAGATTCATTAGTTTTCGACATCATAAAATGACTCTGATGTTCATTAGAATATCGATGAAAATTGTGTATCCATCAACAAATTATAACCAAAATGCAATTGCAATGGCTCTTTTGAAGCGTTGAAACAACACCAGAAGTTCATCGCCATTTCAACGAAATGGGAAAGGAGTTACGATGAAGCCTTTGTCACAACTATAGCAACTTCATCAGACCCTTTCAGGGATTCATCGGTGGCCTTCATCGAAATTATGACGAAACAATGCATTTTTTTATAATAAAAAAATTTGTTGAAATGTACCATCGCAGAGACTCTTGGTAATGACCGCTAAATCCAACCCATCAGTGAGAGATCAATCATCGAAATAGGATAGAAAACTCACTCTGATAGTCCATGTTTTTCCGATGACTTTCATTGGTAAGAAAGATCCAATGTCACACTAATCTTACCTCTTCACGAGTTTTAAATAGACCTACACCATGTCATCATGGAGACTCTTGACGATGACCACCGAAGCCAACCCATTGGTGAGAAATCAATCATCAGCATAGGATAGAAAACTCACTCTGATAGTCCATGTCTTGTTGATGACTTCTGTCGGCAAGACAAATCCAATGTTACACCGATCTGACCTCTTCAGGAGTTTTGAACATTGCTGGTTATCAGCAAGACATTCTGAGGGTCTCACCAATTAAACAAGTGGCTAAGAGCAAGTAAACAAATGGAACCTATTAATTTTATTATTTTGGAATTCATTAAATCATAAAATAGATACCATCTTCTTGTGTATAATCTACTTATATTCATATTTTAATTCGAGACCAATTATCATTACAAATTCCATTTTACTTGCACAGAGTATTCTATAAGCAATATATTGATAATGCCAAATGATTTATGGTGTTGTACAACTCTACCTATCATCATAGTTTTGTTGTTCCCAAGACAAGTTTACAATACCAAGTCAAAAAATATGAAAAAGACTTACTTCCATACAAATTAAATGATTATTCTCACAATTGCAATTGTCTAATTGCAACAACAATTCCATGAAAGGTTATCCATGCTTCATAAGAGATGACTGATCATACATATAGACTGCATGATGCATAGAAAAAGAATTACATTTGAGAACAACCAAGGGCTAACAAGGGAAGGAGTTAAGAAATGTCTGGATTGAAGAGAAAATGTGTAGGGAAAATGTTGAGAAGTGTCAAGAGAACAAAGCTTGTAGAACATATTCTTGACCTAATCAATCTCTTGAACAACTTAAACAAAATTTAAATACTAACACATACATGAGACATGTAATGAACTTCCAATATCTGCTATCTTTTTCATTAATGCAAAGGTAGGTAAAGGAGAAATAATTATAATTGTAAAACTATTCATAGTCTAGTAAATTATGTTTGTAATTTGTGTTCAATGGACCTCAGTTTTATCATTATACTGCCCATGTAATACCATATTTTAATCCAGGCTTCAACTATGTCAGATCTAAAGAAGCACCTTCAATTAACCATTTAAAGTACTACAAAATAAGGTAAGATTTTTTCTTGAGAAAGATTAGGTACACTTGTAGGATTAAAGTTCTCACAATCATCAGGATTTATTGGCACATAGACACAACCTGCAACATATGAAGTAATGGATGACTACAAGTTAGTGAAATGGTCCTTAATATGTGACTAGTTTGCAAATTGATTGGTAGAAAATAAGGTTACAAACAGATCTACGTAAAAAATTATGAGGACAATCTACTTTAATCATCAAAATAGATGAAAAGTGCAAAGGAAAGATCCAAGCTACATCTCTAGAGCCCAAAAAAAACACATGCAAGAAACATAAAAAAAAGAACAAACCATTTTTTGGATGAATTCAAAATGGTGCCTTTAGCAAGTGATTCATATGCTTTCACACCTGACAGGACATTAAGAAGATTTTAGTCTTCCTTTGTGAAATTAACTACTTACAAAAAAAACCCAGAAACCAATATTATATACCTCCATGTCTAGCCGAGGGTAGGTATAAGAGAAAAAAAAAAATTCTCAAAGCAATGCCAAAAAATATCAATGTTTGTGTAGGTTTGTATTACTCAAAATATCATTTCACTGCCTAAGGAAAAATACCAAAGTGATGTTTTAAATTTCAATCTTCACATAGGCTCCCTTATTGCTACACATGCATATAGCATTATTCGAGCTCTAAACTATTCAAATATTAAGGATTTAATTAGCTATAAGATGGAAAGTTGTTGTTTAGACATAATCCATCATCTTTTACATATCTTTATTCACTCCTAGTGCTTCAAATAAATTTGTGTAAATGAGACAGAAATGTGAATCTTTTATGACAAAGAAAATTATTAAAAGGAGGGGGGAGAGCAAAGGGTAGGGGGCAAGAGAATGCTTGAATGTATAGCAAAGTATAACATTTTGATCATTATAACAATGAAACGAATCTTAAGTTTGAAGCATTAATATCATTTACAACATTTATGATCAAGAATGAATGTAAGTAGAGAAACTTTTGCATACCTGCAGATAGTACAAAATTTCATGGTTAAGTGGAAGCCTCCCATCAACAAAAAGATTCAAATATCCATGTATTTATCTCAATTGAGCCTCTAAACCCTTCAGAGTTGTCAATTTTTCCACTAACTTGTTATGCACAAAAGTCAAATTTTAGAGTTATGTCACCACTAAAAACAGAAGAAATAGAGCTTTGAATCCAAATCCACACACAACGCAATGTGGTATTCATACAAAGCCATACAAACAAAATAAACTCAAAACATTGGAATGGAAACAACTTCAAATTATGATGCAGAGCATGGATTCAGGGTATAAAGAATCATTTTTCTACCACCATAGTGAAAATTTAGCACTTTCTTTCATCTTTGCATATTGGTTTGATGTTTCAAACGATGTATTTCTTATATTGAAAATTGCATTACCTTATTGAGCTTCTCTTTGTTTCGAGAATAGTTTAATATTCTCTACTTAACAGGGCCAACCACGTGATGGTGGAAGCTCATTTGGCCCCTCCCCCCCTCACATCACTCTCAATTCCCCATACCCAATCATATAACATTAATCATTCATTCATCCATTAATAACATATAACATTCATTCATAACATTCATTAATTAGCATATTCACATTCATTCATTAACATATAATATTCATTCTTTCAATTTTTACATATTATCAAAAATATGGTTGTCATGATATGATTACAATCACTTTTTTTTTGTTTCTTTTTTAAAGCTAAAAAAATCTAAAGTGGAGTATCGTTTTCTAAATCATCTGTCCCCCCTTTGGTTTTTCTGCCCTCTTCTCATGATCTTAATGTACGCCTACTCATCTGCTCACGACGTGGACGCTGCTACAAGGGGGGTCTGCTACAATAACAAAGAAATGTTAAACTAATATGTGTTATTATTATTGTTACAAGTATTTCATTAATTAAAAGACATTAGAGTGGTTCTCTTTACCTGATGGGTCCACATCATGTTCTTGAACTTTTGATATAGACTCATGCTCAACATGCTAAACACCCTCTAAACCCTGATCTACAGTTGAAACATGAAAGGTTACATTAATTAATACACCAATTGAAATTAAATATATTTAAAAGGACATTAGAGTGGTCCTCTTTACCTAATGGGGCCACATCACATTCCTGATCTTCTGTAGCCTGATCATGCTCAACACGTTGATCACACTCTACATGCTCTAAAGTTGAAACATGAAAGGTTACATTAATTAATACACCAAATGCAATTAAATATGTTTAAAAGAACTTTAGAGTGGTCCTCTTTACCTTATGGGGCCACATCATGTTCCTGATCTTCTCTAGATTGATCATGCTCAACATGTTGATCACACTCTACATGCTCTAAATTACCCGGATGCACAGCATGACCTTCATTTGCAGGTTGTGCTCCACCCTCACTAGGCTACATTCTAATGTCATGTGTAGTATTATCATTGCTTGAATGTTTAAAACAAATAGGCATGTAATTACTTTATGGTGGAAATTAATATTGAATACATAGCACAGGTATTCAATTTTAAATGAACTTTATTGAGTTTATTTACCTGCGTGCCAAATGCAATAGAAGATTGTGTTTGCCTAGTCAAGACTCTTAAGCATTCAGCCTTGACTCCATAGCCTTGCTAGAAGGAAATCTTCAGGTGCTCTTCTATGGGAACTCTGTTGAATTCAAAGCCCTGCATTTTTGCATAAGATCATGAATTTTTCTTCTATGGTGTGATAAAATCAAAATTGTTTTCAATTTATTATTTGGATACAATATTTCATTTATTGATACTTACAATTCATGTGGCTAATTTCATATAACCACCAGAGCCAAGTTTGTGTTTCCCGTGTTTTTCTAGTCTTGCCTTTGTTTCCTTCAATGTATCGAGTAGCCTATGAAAAGTTTGAAATATGTTAGATTATGTAAAAAGAAAGAGTAATCAGTATATAATTACATTGTTGATATTATCACATACCTTCCTTGGCCCGGTGGTGTCTTTCCTTTTTTCTTTTCAACCTTCTCCTTTCCATCCAACACCAGGTCCTTCAACTCCCTCTCTAAAATCATGGGGGGACGCTCGTACTTTTTGTTCTTCTCTAAATGTGACCTATATTGGTCCCTCACATACTTTAGATAGGTACCGGCTTTCTTAAGGACCTTGGTTCAATTGAATGTTTTATCACCGAAGAGCACAACTAAACAGTTAATGAGCTCATCTTTTAAATCTTGATTTTGGGCATTCCACCATGTACATATGGTGGGACCAAAGAGCTCCAATGTAATATCACTTAGATGTTTATAAAAAACATCATTTCCTGCAAAATGATCATGGGATCAATAGTCTAAAAAGAGCGATCAATAAGTAAATTTCAATTGGATTATATATAATAATAATTAAAACATTTTAAAGTACCTGGGACCTTCTCTATCTTTATGGAACGAAATCCTCAGTCACCACAAATGTGACCAGCAATGTTCCCATACTATTAATACGGGAAGATCCAGGAAATGCTACTAAAATATCACCAGTACTAGTGGCCTTTGCATCCCCAGGTACATGTCCTGACACATGTTCTAGCATGTGTTCGCTGCTAGAGAGTGCACTAATGGATGCCTGCATGGTATGTGTTGCCAACATTTCATATGAAAATATAGGCATGGATGATGGGGTTAGATGATGTGATGTATACACAAGAAGATCAAGATGG
The DNA here is from genome assembly GCA_007258455.2 of Sequoia sempervirens. Taxonomy (NCBI): domain Eukaryota; kingdom Viridiplantae; phylum Streptophyta; class Pinopsida; order Cupressales; family Cupressaceae; genus Sequoia; species Sequoia sempervirens. Next base: position 127,457,816 of record VDFB02271358.1, read on the forward strand.
ACACTTATACCAACCCCTACTCCTTGGGTAGCACTTGCATTACCCTGATCACGGAAAGGAGCATCATGAGGACGCAAAAAATCCTATAAAAACAACACATATTTTGTTCATGACATAAAAGAGTACAAAATATAAAACCATGAATGAACTTATGTTATAATTAAAGACCTCATGATAGCTTACTTGCAAGTTTTGTGATCTCTCTGTCAATATTTTAACCCTCTCTCTTATCTCATTTGTTTGAGGCACAATGAATAACAACTTAAGGATTTCTTCATTGCATTTTTTTTGAGTCTTCCTTATCATATTGAGAGGGTTTGTTGAATAAGTGATGTCATCATCACATAATATTGACTGCACCTCCCTATGGATGCTCTCATCTACTACTGGTGCCTTTCCCCAATTAGTCGACTGCAAAAAGAATATTAAAAACATTATCGAAATTAACCCAATAAACTTATGAAAACAACATAATAATAAAACATTTTACTTGTATCTAATTTGTACAATTATAATGAGGTAAACATGTCGGGTAGAAGCGCCTGAAGATAAATCATGATTTGTGCTCTGGATCGGAGCCTTCTCTATACGATCAATGTCCCATTGTGACAAAAATTAAATATAAAAAAATATTACCGAAATGAAACCAATAGACTTATGAAAAAAAACATAAGAATAAAATGGTATATTGGAGTCATTAATTGGAGGTTGGGTAAAATGGTACATAGTACGTTCCACCCCCATAGTAATTGTGTTTGTAACTAAGCGATTCAAATTGTAATCGATTAGCAACTCTTCCCCTGCAGTTATTAATTTTATCGCACATACAAGTACACGGTTTCCCTTGCACGCTTCAAATATGCAATTGGGTTGCTTATTTGTTAACCCAGGTCATGTACTATTTATAAACCCTGCAATATTCCCTGATGCTTTTGGCCTTCTGACAATGTTCATAGCCACTCCTTTATTTTGATCCTTATCTTTTAGCTGTATATAATTTGCTGACAGTGCATACCTACACATACTTCATGTATATAGAACCAGCTGCATCCAATATTTGTAATTGTGACAGGGTATGACATACTCCATCAATTTAGTAACTTTGTCATAATAGACCTTTATGTCATCCATGTAACATAGGCCCAAACCATGTAATGACGATGGTGCTATGCGATATATCCTCTCGTTGACACAAAAATCAATGTTTATTGGAGGAAGTTCCTTGGGTACCCATTGTTTCTGTAGATGTTTGTACCTCAAGGGCACCTCGATGTCACCTATTCTCTCACCATCATAAGAACATGACCCCCCTTCAGCAAGAAAAAATTCCATGCGTTTACGGAATTTTCTTCTAATCTTTTGACCTCTAGTTGATCTCCCTCTTTTAGACATACTACATGTCTCTCTTTCCTCTTCTCTTCCTGAATTTCCCTCGCTCGAGGAAGACAGATCTGAAAAATACCTATTTGGTGGTACCTGCACTCATAAGGATGTTGGATGAAGTTCTTTCATGGTGATGTGATCCTAAGGTGACATTATGATTAATCTATCATTTCATCGCTAGAATTTCACAGGTTATAAGGTAATCAAGTCTTGATAGATTGCAAATTATTGTTACTACCATCCAAATATGTCCATCACAAATCAAATCTACTTAATGTTTTAACTCCTAAACTTTTTAACAAGTGTTAAATGTGACTATGGTCCACCAGTTACACAACCAAGGCCTCAAATGTATTCTCTAATTGTAATCAAAGTACTTTTGCTCTTCATTCAAGTAAATAAACTTGAAGGGAAACACCACCAAGTGGTTTATTGGACACCTACATGACTAAAAATAGCAGCAAATTTACATTTAATTTCCATATGTCTAAGTGGTTAATGGGGAGGGAGTGTGTACTAGGCCTGGTTAAGTCATCATAAGTTTATGCTTTGGCAATAAATGTTTTAAGTCATCTTAAATCTTCCTATGTCTAATTGCTAGGAGACTTTTGGTATGTTTTAAGGTAGGATGATGAAAGAGCCCAAAGATCCTTTCTCCATGGTATCCAAGTACACATAGTAGCGGTCTTCTCTTATATGGTTGGACATGATTTAAATAACTTAGCTAGGAATTATTCATTTAACCTAAGGTTTTCTCATAATGCCATCATTGGAAAAGTATGATCAAATTCTTCTATTATGAATAATTGGTCTATGTGCCTCTAGTAATCACTATAAATGTTTGTAAGGATAAAATTACTAATTGCATCAGGTAGGAGAGAATCAAATTTGAGTTCTTCAAAGATTATATTCCTCTATTCATAATTTTTAAGGGTTGTGTGTGGAGGAGGTTATCACTACCAAGAAGGGAGGAGACCTTTCCTTGTGATGGAACTTCAAAAAATTTCTCTTTGTGTTCCATTTTTATCTTGTCTTATGTCTCTAGTCATCTATGGTGTTTAGGAAAATCCTAAGGTTGGGGTTTTACCTTTTTCTTCATGTAAAACCCTAGTGTTTATCTTACACCTTGGGTGGGATCTTTTGGGTTGTTACTTTTTAGAATATCACAAGGTGGTCCAATTGGCTAGTGAGATGTGTGCTTTTTGGATCAATGCTTGTTTACTCCTTTTTCTATAAGAAGGATTTCAAGGCTAGAAGTACGGGTTAGCAAGTTAGATATTTTTGGTCAAGTCTAGATGAAGTTGTTGAGCAAATTGTAAAGTCTGATGGTTTTAGGGAAAATGTGATTTAGGTTTTGAGTCATTCTATAGTAGGTTTTGAATTCATGGGGATTTGATGTTTTATGACAGTACTGGCATCTGAATTGATATGATTAAATCAAACTCATGTCTCTCCATTGTACAAGCATATCTGAATTTTGAATAAAATGATCAAGGGTTGTTTCGTTCATCTCACTGTTGTGGTGTGTATGATTCTTGTTTTAGCTTTAATTCAAGGAATTAATTAAAATGCTTGAATGGGATTGTAGGTGGATATGTTATGTATAAGGATTTGATAAGTAGTATTGGGTTAGAATACATATTGATGAGATTGTAAAGCAATTTTATCAATGATCTTATATGTTATGTGTTAAATCCATCATAAACCCTTAGATGCTTATAAATTTGACTCCTCCAATGGATATATGGCACTGATCTAAGTTGTACTTATTTGTATGGTTTTGTATTTGTTTTCCTTTACCTAGAGCTTGCTACAAATTTCAAATCAATGACTATCTTATACTTTGAAATGTTGTAATTATCTCATGCTCCAAATAGTTGATATTATTGATAAACAACCAATTATATTATGTATTATCCTATTATGTTGAGCTATTAAATGATATTATTTGTTGTTAATGTTGTTTATGATGATGGTGCAAAGGTTGTAAACGCATTAAGGGATCACCCTCACGGGTCTTGCAGAGCCCAAAGTGTAGGTCTTTAAAATCCTCGTCAGTTGGTCTAGGTCCTTCGAGTTGCCCTTTATTAGAATTGGGAATTTCATAGGTAGATTAGAAGATCAACTTGCTTACCGTAAAAACAACAACACCTTGCATATGTTTGTGGTGGAGGTATTAAAGAATAATTGTATGCCTCTATTTCTATTCATTAGATCTACCTTAGCCTAGCATATACTTGGGCTAAGTCTACAATTGCTTCAGACTCATGCAATGAAGGCTATGTGTGATGAAATCCTAGACCTCAACCAAGATGTGGGTAGATTATGGGAGTTTTTCCAAAACCTGAGGCTGGTCGATAAAAATGTGAAAGACTAAGTTATTTTATTTTTTGTCTTATCTTATACCATTTTACAAGAATGGGGGTGCCAATGTACAAGAAGATCTTTGGAAACTAGGCATGAAAATTGTAGGTTAAAGAGAATGGGGGTGCCAAACTTACAGTACTCATTGCCCCTTGGTCGCCGATTTTCCTTGATTTCCTCAACCTCGTCCTCGGCATTGGTATTGACCTTGTTTTCACTCCTCCAAACTCTTCCTCAATGCTGATATTGACCTTGTTTTCACTCCTCCAAACTCTTCGTCGGCGCTGGTATTGACCTTTTTTTAACTCCAAACTCTTCCTCAATGTTGGCATTGACCTTGTTTTCACTACTCCAAACTCTACCTCGACACTGGTATTGACCTTTCACTTCTCCAATTTGATGAGCTACAACCTAGTTTCGTTAGGTTTTACAGTATGTTAATTAAATTGAAAATTTTGGTGCCATTTAGCTAGGTTTTAATATTCTACAATATAGTTAAGTATATATCAGCTATATTTTACATAATAAATAATATAATTATTCAACTTACTATAATTATATATTATATTATTTAACAAAATTATTAAATACGTATAAAATTATTATAATTAATAATAAGTATATTTTTATATAATACAAAATAGAATTAGTATAATATATATTTAATATAATAGTAATATATATTAATATGAGAGAGAGAAACTAAATTTTGATTGGTTGTTTCATGTCAACAATCCAAGGATGGCATGTCTCCTTGGGGAGTTATGCTCAAGGTAGCATGCCATTTGATTAAAGATATGATAATTCTCCTTTAAGACCTCTTCAATGTACCCATTGCACACTTAAGGAGACAAAGATAAATATAAGGAAGAAAATATAGATGGAGAGGGAGATAATGACAAACATACAAATAGAAAGGGAGATAGAGATAGAGAGAGGTAGAGAGATAAAGAGATAAGGATGAATAGATAGAGATATAGGGAGGGTGATTGATATATCTCTCCCTATTGCTCTCTATATCTCTATATCTCCCACTATCTATGTCACTTTCTCTTCCCCACTCTATCTATTTAGCTATCTCTCCCTCTCCCCCCTTTCTATCTCATTCAATCCATCTCTCCCTCCATCTCTCCTACTCTATATCTCTATCTTTCTTTCTCTTTATATCTCCCTCTCACTCCTCTCTCTATCTCTTTCTATCTATATCCCTTTCTCTCCCTCCCCCTCTCTATCTCTCACCATCTCTCCCTCCCTATCCCCCCTATCCATCGACTCTCTATATCCACCTCTCTTCCTTTCTCTTCCCATATATCTCCATCTCTCTTTCTCTTCCCATATATCTCTATCTCTCTCTCTTTCTCTCCCCATCTATCTCTATCTCCCCATATATTAACTAAGAAGCCATGCAAGCATACAATAGTATATGTTGGTAAAACTATAATAGTATTTTATTAAACTATAAGTAACACTTATCTTTCTAATGTCAAGCCTTCTTATAAAATAGTGTTTTATTAAACTATAAGTAGATTATTATCACCACTCTTCATTCAACATGAAA
>VDFB02271358.1:127463220-127553868 GCA_007258455.2 Sequoia sempervirens
TTCCAAAGAATTGAGAGTTTAACCATAAACTTCTGAATAAGCTACAATTTCCCTATTCTTCAAACCATAAATCATCTAAATTTTGCCCTCACCTTCCTCAAATATAAAAGGATTTTCACTGAATGCCAAATCAAGCAAAATAATCCCAGATTATATTAATAAATGTACAATAGTTCTCTGTTAAAACCAACCCCATACATAATTTGCCATGAAAGCTTAAAAGAAACCAGCAAATAATACATGTCAAGTTTTAACAATTGAAACACTTTACCATCAATTTTGAGTATTTGAGATCTGACCCAAAAGAATCTGTAATTCCTAAAAGCATGCATAACGAAGCATACAACATCCATCCATCTCTATGGTGAATGACGCACTTTTCCTTCTAAAATACAATACTTAGTGTCTCCATAATTTTCTGAAGCACATGAAATCTGAACCTGAAGTTGCAGTGTCACAGTGTCAGTATTGGCCTGTCCTGGGTTGCCACCAGTCAATGTTGTTTATCTTTAAAATCAATCCACAATCCATTTGCAGGCTCTGGAAATTATGAGAATCGAATTGCAAACAAAACAAATCACATTATTTGATTTGAACTTTTCTAATATGCCTAATAATAAATGACATTTTCATGGTTTTTGATCACCATCAATCATCCCCGGTGAAGTCTTGGTTACAGCACGACTACCTTCGGCACCAACCCCAGCAGCCAAGGCAAGAATATCAGGTGTTATTTCCCAGCTTCCACTTTTGCGACCCCAACTGGACCTCCTTGATTGCATTACACTTCTTGTGTCTACAGCTTCTAGATTTTGGCCCTGTAAATCTTCTGAAGCTCCAATCCCAACAGCTGGCCATGAAGGCTTAATACCCATTTCAAGGTCACTACCTCCTTTGCACATTTTTGCATTGAAACTATCTCTGTCTATTGAAGGATTAGCTACCCTATAACCTGTGAAGTCTTGTCGCACCTTTTCTCGGAAATTGTTCTTTGAAGGAGGCATATTTGTAAAGAATATGTCTTTGAAGTTTTGTGGCAATCCTTTATTATAGGGATTCATCTTACTATCATATCGGTATCGGAAGTTCTCATAAGTGGTCTGCAATATACCAGATAAAAACCTTCATGAACAAACAAAACTAATGCTTTTGTCCTATAACCGTACTGAATAAGAAAAAATAAAGCTTCAAAAATGAACATATTTTAACCAAAAATAAGAAGGCTACAGCAGAAAAGCAACAGAGGCTAGAAACCTTCTAATAACTGCATCAATTATATAAATATTACCTGATTTGTACTTATTAAATAAATATGAAATGAAGTCAGCCCTCCAACAAACCAAACTGCAATAAAGGTATAGACTATAAGTACAATCGATGCTGGTGTTTTTAGCATTGCCTTCCCGATGCCCATCTGCTCTTCCTCCATGATTTTCCTGATTAGTACCCAACAAAAGGCAAATACATAGATGCACAATATGGTTGTTGAGAAGACGAACATAAAGAAGTACCGGTAGTTGCGCTGCATACAAATGATAATAGAACATAAGTGTGCTTGGAGTAAAGAGGATAAATCTTATATACAGACATGTAATAAAGAAAATTGACTAATAAATAGTTCAACAAATACCAACAGCTGACATCAACTGCATGAAATTTCATAGTTAGTTGCTGAGTTGCTGAGGAAACTATGCAAGTGGTGAAAAATTGTTGAGAAACTCCAAGAGAGAAGCTTGTTCAAGAAGTGATCCTAATTAGTATTCTGTTAGGCCTACTTTACCTTTGAATACAATTGTTCTGTCTTTCTAACATAGTTAAGACTCGAGTAAAAACTTGTGGATGCACTTAGAGAGTCAGAACAACATTTGTTCATCAGAACACCAAGATCTAATGTTTGCATAGAGCTATACAAGAAACTATTGTATTCAATGGCAAAAATAGATCTAAAAAATAAGAAATTAGATTACTTCTTTCTTGAATGAGCTCCTCTCATGGAATTTCTCAACCATTTCTCACCTTCTTTCTTCTATCCTTCTTCATACAAGATGAGTAAGGGAGGTATTCTATTTATAGATTATGAACACCCTAGTAAATGCATATGTTTGGATATGCAACTTGTACATGACAACTTGTGACAACTTGCAAATTAGGTGCAACATGCAATTCTAGAAATTAAACCTAATTCCTAGAAAATGTTTTAGAAAATAATTCTAACCTAGCTATACTTAACCAACTGAACTTAACCTAAGGTGTATGACTAAACAAAAGTTCCACTTGGAAAAACACAACAAACGTGGGAATAATTGCTGGATGAAATAGGATGGAAATATAGAAAGTTCTACAAAAATTGTATAATTCATATTACATGTATTGAAGCATGTCTGAGATGTCATGTATAGAAGGCATTGACTAAATACAAATGTACTTTGATGGTTGCTGTTGAAAGCAGTTGTCCTATGAGTTTTATGAAAACCTTGTGAATGATCATTAACAGTTAGAAACAAGCTCTAAAACTGAATAAATCATTATGTTTCAATGAAAAATTTATGTCAAACAGAGACAGGGAATGAGGGCATTTCCAATATGCACTATAAAAAATAAGAAAGTTCAGGACTTTTAACCAGGACCTCAGAACTTACTTTCAAATAAAGGAATTACAAATCACTTATCTAATGTTCCCCTTTGAAGAGGCATCGTTCAGATATTAGAATAATACTCTATACAAAGGCATACACCTCCTTGCTACCTCAACAGATTTGGCTATTATAGATTGATTTCCTTATTAAGTTATTTGTACATAGAATAGAATGAACTATGGCTAACTGATTAAAACTGGTATGCTTCCACAATTTTATAACTCTCAATAGACCAAACAAATCAAGGATGATACAGTTGGTTTGACTTTTAATGTTTATGATCTTGAGTATTTCCCTAGTGCAACAAACTTGGAAATCAGACAGTCCTTTAGAGAATATAAGTGTTAAATCATTGAACACTAAGGAAAATACATACTTGGCCAATGCACTGCCCAACCCATGGGCAGTGATGATCAAATCGCTCAACACAGTTGTTGCAGATAGAACAATGTGAACAACGAGGAGGACGATACAACATGCAAGTATCACAGTACTTTTGCTTCACTGTAACCCCATTTACAATCACATCTGTTGTACGTGGTAATTTAAATCGTGGTGTTCCATCAGCTCCCCATTCTGAATGTTCAGTCTCATAATCTGGCTCGGGAGGGAATGCATTACGAGGTACTATGCCAGGATCTCTTGCAGATGTGAGAAGAAGAAGAAACAAATCCTGGTAAGTGAAATGAGAGATAAAAATTAGTTATTGTGCTACAATCAATTCTTTTCCCAATAAGCATCAAGCACGTACTGACAACCAAATGAAATAAAGATTAGTTATAGTGCTACAATCAATTATTTTCCCAATAAACATCAAGCAAGTACTGACAACCAGAAACTGATCTTTAAAGATCTAAACAACACTACTATGAACAAATCATTATGAAAGCTTTTATACACAATTGTATACTACAAATTTCTGCTCAGAAGTGGAAAGAGTAAAAGTTGATTTAATTGTTTTCTCACAAATCACAAAATTTCAATTCATAATTTATCAGAGATGTAGCTTTAGAGGAGGACAAGATAATCATTCAGCCCAAAAGAATGCAAAGAGCCGATACCTAGGAGACAGGACAGAAATGGGAAACGGTATAATTTGGAATATCTGGTGCTTCACAAAGGCTGCTAGTTCACTGGGAGACCTGGAAACAGAGGAATGACAGTGCTAGGATTTTAATAACGGAAGAGATTTTGTTCAAACCCATTGGAATATATTAATATGGTTTTTGGAGCACTGGCCAAAATGGTTGTGAATGGAAACTTGGCAGACTACTTCTAGCGAGAAATATCCAAAAACAGGGTTGTGCTACAGCTAATTGAAATAACTAGACACCCAGGATACCTTCTGAATTCGATGTCTCTCAACACAAACTAGCACTTGCTGTTGAGCAATGTTAAAAAAAACAATCACTGTTCTTACTCCTGAAACAACTAATCCTTCGCAAACAAATAACATGTTACTCCTATCATTCTATTGGCCTTGCAGTAATGTTGTTCAGCCTACTAATTCTACAGGGCATAATCATTGGGGATTTGGTTGTTGAGGCTGTACAAAACATTGAAATGCAGATTAGGATCCAAATTTCTACAATTGGGATGCTACATTAAGATAATAACACTGCACATTAGTATTGGAATGTGGAAAGCATGATTTCCATCATGGAAAAAATGACTGCATGAAATAAGCTTATTAGGTACCACGAGATTGGGGTTTAAACTGTCTTTTTGCCGTGCATCATGGGGGTTTAAAATATCTTTTTGCTGTGCACCACATTCCATGGCAAGCATGGTAGTTGTGAACACATTTATCTTATTAGTTTGTGCAGTTGAAAAAGATGAATATGTAATTAAAACAATACACCCTTCTGGAATGCATTCCTCTCCTTTGCAAGCTTAGTCATAAGTAAATTATTTTGCAAACTTAATCATAAGTATGTTATTCACCCTACTCCACTCGGATGATTTTAGCATCATCCATTTAATAATCATAATGCAACACACTTAGATGGGATGCATAAAAAAAAACAAAAATAGCACTCAAAAAACAAGTTGAACTGCAGCCATAGTAGCTGCACGAAAATGTGTGGACCTACAAGCTGTATAAGTTGCTGCCAATATGTGGACCTGCAATTTGTCTGAGAAAAAAGTTTGAAAGCATGTGCAGACTATATTTGATATTAAATGATGTGAAATGTTTACAATTTAAACACTGAAAGAATGTCATGGATTCGCAGGTATCATAATCCAAAAGAGGGATAACCCAAGTTTAGGTATCTTAGGTTTCAAATTTCTAATATTGGGAATAACTTGGGATGATACACTTATAGATGATAACACTGTGAATTGCAAATGGAATGTAGAAAGATTCATAAAACTATGAATTTCAAATTTCTGGAGTGTGTTCCTCTCCTTTTCAAGCATAGTCTCAAGTAAATTGTTCACCTTACTCCATTCGGATGATTTTAGCACACTCATTTAAGAATCATAATGCAACACACTTAGATGAGATGCATAAAGAAAACAAAAAATAAGCACTCAAAAAACAAGTTGAATTGCAGCTGTAACAGCTGCAGGAAAATGCATGGGCCTACAAGTTTATACAATTTGCTGCTAATACATGGACCTGCAATTTGTCTAAAAAAAAGTTTGAAAGCAAGTGCAGACTATATATTTGATACTTAATGACGTGGAATTTTACAGTTTAAATGCTGAGAGAATGGCATGGATTGACAAGTGTCATAATCCAAAAGAGGGATAATTCAAGTTTAGGTGTCTTATGTTTCAAATTTCTAATATTGGGATGATACACTTAAAGATGATAACACTGTGAATTGCAATTGGAATGTTGAAAGATTGATTTCCATCGTGGAAATAATGGCTGCATGAAATATGGTTATTAGTTGCAGTGAGATAGAGGTTCAAGATGTCTATTTGCCATGCACCACATTTCATCGCAAGCCTGCTAGTTGTGAACATATTTATATCATTAGTCTCTGCAGATGAGTCAGGCTAACATGAATCTAAAACAATTTCAAATATATGGAACACACAAAGCTGTGAAAATAAGGACTCGATAAAACAAATTAGATAGGAAAAAAAATGCTAGGTGTAAAGTTAAGACCCTTGGTATTTGTAAGACGCGTTAAGTTGTCATGTCCCTTTCCCCGCCAATAATCTTCCTATCATTATTATTTGAAATAGTGTTTTTCAATACTAATATTATATAATATAAATAATATAATAAATAAATAAAATTTTAAATTCAAATTTGGTGCCCTGGTTATTGGAAAGTAAATATTAATAAATTTATAAAAATTCAAATTCAAAGTTACAAGTTGGCGTTCAGATTATTGGACCCAGGCACCCCTATTTTGGAGGTATATCATGCAAGCTGGTGAGTTTTGGTAGAGAACTGGACTGTGAGGGAACCAACTGCAAGCTGCAGAGACATCACAACTTCACCAGCCCATAGTGGAGGTAGCAAAACATGGCTATTCCAGAACTGTGCTTGGCCAGGAAAGGAAACAACTCAGATCTCTTAGGGAAGGAAGATTACAGCAGCTGCCAGATCTAGTCATTTACAACGATCAGCAAAAAGGGAAAGCTATAACAGACATTCAATGAGCTCCCGGTTAACCTACAGTGATCAGCTATAGTGAGGAACTTTAGCAGACATTCTGAGATTGTTGGATACCAACAGCAATCTCAAAGAGACAGACCCTTGGAGGACTCACATTTCAGGTCAGATCCAATATAAACTTCCAATCATAGAGCGCACTTTCCCTGAAGACAGATTCACTGCACTGAAGATTTCTGAGGTAGGGTGTTAAGTGCGCCAACATCTGAGGGTTTCACACCTTAGATCACAGGGCAGACCTGAAAGGATATTACAGTGGATAATGGTCAGTCATTTCCAATCATATGTAATCTACCTACAACAGCAATCTCTGTAAGCTCTGTATCAGATCTAGATCAGCTGTTTATCTCAGACAATCAAATCAATAATTTGCTGAACTTGGATACTTGCCATCCCTCAATTCTGCGATTGAAATTTTTGGTTGGATTAATTTAGCAGATTCTGAAGCAAACTGAAGTTGTTTGTTATTGAGTTAATTGCTTGTGTGATAAAGATTTAACTTAAACCAAGGATCTGAAAATAGGTTAAGGCAAATTAAAACCCTGAGGATATTTCATAAGTGAAACTCCATTTGAAATCAACACCTGAAATTTGTTGATATGTGAAAGTCTGGAAACATTTATCTTCAAAATGTTATGAAACATGAAACCCCATATCATACACATATAGAGTGACAAAAACAATACACATTATATATTTTTTAATCTTGTTCTTTAATGTCTACATCCTGATGATGGATCACAGAGTGTGATCCAAAACGTTGACAGAAAAATATTACACAGTTAAATCCAGAAAGATTCAAAATCCAATATTATGGACTGTGGAGATTTAATGTATTTAATTGTTTTTTATTGTCAACAAATGTTTTTTTCTTACTATTCTGTTGTACGGAAATGAAGTGGAAACTGGATCCTAAACACCTCTCATGGATCTGGAAACATCCAGCAGATTTAATCTGGGCATTTACATTCAGGAACATTCCAGAAATTTATCTAGAGAAACATTTTCACATGTTTGCAGTAGTCCATTGCCAAAGCATTCCAAATAGTGATTACTATTTGGGTCTAGGGAAGGTTTTTTCAGTGACATAGTTTACAGGCATGTCAGTTAGCAGAAAATGTTGTTACACCTTGCATCCTTGTCAAACAAATGCTTGAAATGACAAACAGGCTTCAAACGTTGAAGAAACTGAAATAGAGAGTGAGATTTTTAAAATGTTACAACATGCAGGGCTCTACAATCTTCCAAAAGGGGATGAGGGAAATAATAGGAATCTTTTGAAGAAATAAAGAGCTTTGATAAGTTTTGTATTGTATGAAGATTATACAAATATTTATATAAGATCCAAAATCCCCAAGGACAAACAAGTATACTACAAAGGAACAGATGCTTAGAGAAATGAAAATGTATCATTTGACTTCGCATTAAGCAAATTGCTGCTCTCATTAGATCTAAATTTTTTAACTAAGCAATCAATTAAGCCTTGAATTTAAAGGCGTTGGTAAACACAAAGAGTGAATAATAAGTGACTATTCAAGAAGTCGAGAAGGGAGTGATAAATCTGTTTTCCAAGGCGTATCCAGGATGGGAATGGCAGGAAATGCAGGAATGTGACTCGGGAATAGCAGTGACGGGAGGCCTTTTTTGAGGAAAACTTTAATTTTTTTAAATAAAATAAAAAAATTCAAAATATAGGAAATTATGACCGATTTCTTTTTGGTAATGATACAGACCATTACTTATTATCTGTATGTGGCTCCTGGAATATGGCTAACAGGTATTTTACATATTATTATTCTAAACTTTTTACATGCTATAATTTTTGGCCTTCAAAATGTTAATGCTTTTAACTAAGGTGTAAGGGAAAAGGTATATGATAGGGAATAGTTTGAGTAATAAATATTTCACCTTCTGACCTCATTTTGAAAACACTTCTAAAAACTGTGCATTATAGCTCCCAGTCTTCAATCTGCAACTTGAGCCATTGAGCCTGCCAAGCAATTGCAACGGCAGTGACACAAGGCCATTTTCTGGGGATGGCAGGGTACAGCCATCAAGCCAACTTGTGATTTGCATTCTTATGCGTGCATACCACTAAATATTGAATATTTCTAAATTCATACAAATATAATAACTTAAAAAGTTTCATTACACCAAATGAAATGTTTAAGACATTCCCAAGATTCTTGAGGAAGGCCTAAGACATTCCCAGCCATCCCAAGGATGTCTGGACGTCCCTGGGAAGTTACTTGTCACAACTCCCCATTTCAGGGATGTTTCCATAAATTTAATGATTTTGGGAAAGGCCAGGGGACATTTCTTGGTCATGCCTGCACACCCATATGGGTACAAGGGCAGGGATGCCCAGGAAAGGCCCCAGGAAGCATCCCCGTATTTCCCTATGACAATTTAATTTCATTGTCCTTTCTTGTAGAGATAACAAAGGGAATGATACATAATAGAAGACTTGAGCTTCAAAATAAAATGTTTAATCATATGATTAGAGGTTGCATCCAAAGAAATTAAAGAGAAGTTGATATACTTGCTTGAAGATTCTTAGATTTCTAATCCATCTATCTAAATGGTCATATAAAATCAGAAAATATGGCATTCATTAAACTCAAAAGGCATGAGTTAAGCTAGATAGCCGTGTTTTCTCTAAAAACTGTTTTCATCTGAAATTCCTATCAAGCGTGTCCACTGACTATGTGAACATGCGAATTGAATATCAATTAAGCAATGTCGATTAACCTGCGTTTTCCCCATCTGCTGACTAAATCTCAAAAGAACTACTTAATAAATATATATAAACTTGGACAATGGGAAGCTCTAATTAAAATATCTTATCATAGATTTCAAACATGCATGCACATTCCATTACCATAGTTAAAATATTACAAGATGAAGAAAATGAGCACTCACATAAATTGTGAAGATAATAGCAATAGCCATTATAAAAATTCCAAGATGATGAGGGAATTTGTTCACAAGTTCATTGGCAACCAAGCTACAAAATACTGCCACTGGAACTACTATAAGGCAAACAGTCATCACCAATGACCGCACATCTGGACCAAATATAAGCCTTCCACCCAGAAAGAACTTCTGCACAATGCAACAGAAGAAAAAAAATGTTAATCCACTCATTCCAAAAGTAAAAGAAAAAACCGGTACTCTCACAAGATATTATAGAACCCAGAACTGGACACACTTGCAGTAATGGAAAAACAGAAGATCAGCAAAAATATTCAATAAACATGAAAAATATGCTGAGCAATTCCAGACAACTACAAAGAAATGCAATAGAATATAACATAAATATGGGGAAAATGATATATGAATTTAAGAAACAAACAAATGTAATATGATGAACACGAATATACACAAAATAACCTAGAAAAATGAACATAGATGTTATTTTAACACTCGCATCAATCATAACATCTTATGATCCATAACAAATATAACATACAAATCTGGGGAATAACAAACTAATGGTTACATCAAACATTAGACCAAGTAGAAGGTGCCTTCAGATCATTTTAAAGTAGATATGTCTGTATCCTGCAATTTTCATGGACAAGGCCAAATCAGGAAAATAGCAAATAATTCATGCTTCTAATGTGGGAAATTGTCACATTGGTATAAATTAATAATACAAAATATCATATAGAAAACTAACACTATCTGCACTTGTAGACTTTTAGTTATTCGGAAAAAAAAGATAAGACAAATTCTACAATGCCAAAAACATTAAATGTGAAAGGAACAAGTAGCGGGCCTGATGAAATTCCCTGCAAGGAAATACAAAGGAACATTTCACATAGAAAAGAAAAACACAAGCCATGTACATGAATCTACACCATAGAAGCAAATATTGTTCTTGGGAATTTCTCGGCATCTAAAAAGATAGGTATTTCCAATTTTTCAGGATATTATTGGAAAAATACCAGAAAAATATTGAGAAACCAAAAATTGAGGTAAAAAAAAAAATTTTTAAAAAGGAGAGAGAAATAACTGATGTTTTTTACATTTAAAGCCATCCTAATTACATAGACAGTGAGAGTGAAAGTAAACAAGAGTGTACATCATGAATTCAACTATGGACTTTTAGTCATTAATTTTGAGATTGCTGATTATAGATAATTGTAATATAAATGCCTTCGACTCTTTAACAATGTTAATAAATAATTCTACCAGAATGATAATGAAATAAAATGCAACTAACGTAAATACAACTCATTAAACCTACTGTTCTCCTTAACTATCAAGTTGAAAAGAATAAATCATACACTAAATGGTCACTACAGTTGACAACAAAAGTCTCCCTAACCTCTTCAAATACCTCTTGAGTTTACAGCAGGGGCAACATTCATGCCTGGCATTTCAGGACAGCAATGTCCTGTCTTAACAATGTTTCGTATTAATCACTTTGATCAGCAATATTTCCTATATTGTTGACAGCAATACCGATGCCCATATTAATGGATCACAGTACTAATAAGGATGCTACTGAACATCATAATGATCAAGAATGTATAAGTCACAATAATGACAGAATGCTACTGATCGGTAATCATAAGAAGATTACTAATCATAAAAGGAGTTATGTCAAAAGACAATAATGATGACAACAATCTCAATGATACAACATTACAACACTACATTGTATTATTTTTTACTTTTTGAAATGTGCACTCCCGCTCGTTCGCTGTTTGTTGCAGGGATCCATGTTTCCTCTACATCTATTATTGGTGTGTTGTTTGTCTCTGGGTCATCTGCTACTGTTGTTGCACCCACCACGCATGTGCTTTGTGTTTATGGTGCACCATCTGTCACAGGATCATCTGTTGTTTCTATTTATTTCTTTTGTTGTTGATGAATGGTCTGTTGCGACTGCAGTGTCGCTGTAAGAACCCTGTCTTATTCTGCTCCGAAAACTCAGTTTAAATGGATTGACATATCGTCAAATGGTTGGCATGCAATGTCTGAGTTCTGTTTTTCTGAGTGTTTATGTGATTTGTTTTGTTTGATTTTCAAATGATATGATGCCAGGAAAGCAAAGTAACATAGATATGCAAATATAAGATGAATATTGACTAACTATTGCAATGGGAATTAACTGCTTAAGGAAACTTTAATTGTATTCATTCAAATCAGATGTACATTTGCATACATAACCATGAACAATCATACCCAAATATATAAGCAAGTAAATGCAGGTCGATACTCTTAACAGCAGTTCTGAAAATATTTACCAGCAACAATAAACCCTTAATATGGACGCCAAACCTCTAGGATGACAACAATATCCATTGATAAGTAGAAATGACAAGTAGTCAATGATAGCACTAACAGTTGTGATGCAACAATAATGACAAGTCAAAAGATAGCATAATCATTTGACAGTTTTGTCTAGTAATGACTATGCTCACAAATCATGAATAATGACAGCAGTGTTCGCTGTTATCAAAGGCAGTAGTCACAGTCACTAATAACAATAACGACAGCCATGTTCCCTATTCACAAGGTTTACAAACCCAATTGTACCAGGTGTCTTCATAACTGTAGATAGCCACGTTCATTTTTAAACTAATGACAGCAATAGTTGCTGTTGTCACTGGGCAACAGATCTAACTGCTATTCAATAATGGCAGCTGGAAATCTTAACAGCTACTTACACCATTCAAGGGGTATAAGTTATAACCCATTTATAAAAGTTCTAGAGTAGAATGACCAAAAACTTGCAAGTTTGATGCCTACAGAACAAAAACTAATTTACTGTGATATTAACAAAGACATATCACCAATAATTTATATTGGTGAAAATTGCAGTCAAAGATATTTTGAAAAAGTCACAATATTTTCAAGTAAATGTCAGGAACCCTGCCAAGAAAAGATAAATTGAAATATATCACAATATTTTAAAGATATCTGACACTAAACTGCCATGCAAAATGAGCATTGATGCATAGGGAGACTTGTGTCAATCATCTCATCTTATGATCCATCATGATACATACAATGTGGTGGAAGAAGAAACTGTTGAGTATGAGAATATCAGACACTGGGATCAAGTCATGTTTTCATAGCAAAAAACAAATGTATTAAAAGCATAGTTACCAGGAGACTGGTATATATATACATACACACATAAATATATATACATATATATATCTACACATTTATATGTATATTTATATACATACGTACATACTTGTATACATGTATACATATAAATGTGTGTGTGTGTGTGTGTGTGTTGCTAGAATTAAAAATTAAAATATGTGAAATATACAACATTAATTATAAATAATAAATATTGAAAATTCGAATGTCAAGTTCAACAAGAGGAAAACTGAAAAGATCAATAGTTTGATGTTGTAGGTTGACTGATAACAAGTTTGAAAGATTTGTAGGTTCAGTAGTGGCCCACAGGGCTTCCCAGATTAGGGATTTTTGGCTTTTTCATATATGTAATAATTTTGTATGCTTTAGAGTTTATTGTCAAACAATGCAGTGTTGTTAGCTACAAGTCCAGTAGAACAAACATAAGCAACTCTATTAATGTATTATAAAGGGCTATAACTGTCCAAATATATTTCCAGTGTCGTGAAAATCATTGCACAGTTTTGTGGAAGCTTTTCCTGCATTTTCTATGAATTAGACAGTCAACACGATGAATTGTATGGTTTTGTTTTCTCATTTTAAAAAAATTTATGCTCTGTTTTGGCGGAGACAGCAACATTTTAGGGTATCTGAATTTGGAGACAGCAGAAGCCCCAGTCAGGATGTCTATTGCAACTGGGGACATCTCTGTACCCATACCGCAGATGGGAAACATGTCCCAGATTTGAAGACACTTCTTCCTGCAACTATTATTAAAGGTAAAATATGAAAATACCCTACGGCATGCATTCTGCAGATATATATCATGCTTGGTAATTCTAATGAACACTTTTTAGTATATATTATGCATGTGTTGGTGTAGATGGCCTTTAAGAGTTATCCCACTATATATGATGAATGGTAGAAGAATGTATTAATTACTCATTATCAATGAATTATCTTTTTTTAAACTTTGGGCTAATATTGAAGACGTGTACAATCAAGAAAACCTAGGGGTTCACAAAAAGAAAAAATCGTGCATGTTGCTATACACATATAAAGATGGCAACCCATATTCCACACAGATCATGCCTTGTTGGGAAACAATAAAGAAAATTTGAACCAATAACTTAAAGTAGAAAATTATAGGGCAATCTCCATTTAAGTGTTTTCAACTTACAGTTGTATTTTCCAATGTTACAATATGGAAATGAACATGTGGCCAAAAGCCAAGATAGTCTGGTAGTAGAATGAATCAGGGAAAGAATGACTAACTTTGCCTTCTCTTGGTTACAGGTTTGCTTTGTTTCCCCAAATTTTTAGCAGGTGTTGAATAATATATCAGCGAAAAACAAACTGTAGGATCCTCAAACTTAACAAACTAATATAGTGTAGTGATACTATCATTGGAGTTGACTCAGCAGAATCAGATAGCAAGAAAGATTTGTTTTGGTCAGAAGAAAATGGATACGATTGTCCCAGCTGCCTGAATGCAGAAGAATGCACCATACAACTAGAAATTGAAAAGACCTTAGACTGCATTATCTCAACCATAGTAGCATTAATTGCAAAAAAAATCACAATCGAGACCTGGGGACAATTTTTGGCAGCAACTTTTAATGATTTTTGGAATGAATTGCGGGTTCTAGCTTTTTTGCAAGTTTTAGCTGCTTAATTACCACTAAATTGTCTGAATCGGGATCAATTGTGATTTTGAAATATTTTCTTGTTTTCAAAAAAACCTAACCCTATTTTTATCCATTTTTCAAAAGCCCTAACCCTACCCTGATTAAATCGCAACTTTTTGAACATATCTATGTTCCACAGAGATGCATTCCCACCCATCCCCTACCAAAAAAAAAATCATAAACATTTCCAATACTTGGAAAAAAACAGTAGAGCAGGTGGGCCCACAAGAACCTTCACCTCCCTTTACAACAACCCTAAACCTAAAGCAAAGATACTAACACTAAAGGCTAAAACAATGATACTAACACCTAAAAACAAAAAACTCTCTCATTTTACTATTTTACATTTTGAGAGAAGAAGACAAAGAAAGAGAACAGGAATGAGAAGAAGAAAAGAGAGCATTAAAACTACATAATCTGAATCCTATCAAGAAATCTCCCTCAAATTGCCCTTATTTGTTGAAACTGCTCAATAAACATTTTAAAATTGGTCATTCTTTTGAAATGCAACAATTTGGCATGCTCTTTTCTTTCTCCCAGACCCACATCACTATTTTCTAAGGATGAACAGGAAAAACAATATGGCTTTAGGAGGCAACAGTTGTTATGTAGTCAAATATAGTAGGGATGCATGCGCTGCTTGTCAACACTACTTATTTGGTTTCCTTTCAACCAATTTCTTTCTTGTGCCAAATGATTGATGTTGTTTATGAAGAATACGATATTCACCCAAAAGTTCAGCTTATCAAAGCTCTCCTGTCTGTAATCACTCAGGAGACCAATTTAAGCAAATTTTCGTACCAGAATATAAGCTGCTTAAGTGAGTTTGAGTTTCAATCGATTGCTCCCTCATACTAGAAAGTATGATTGTGTGAGTTTACTTTTACAGAAACTAATCATAATTGCTCTCCTACCTCTGATGAGTGGCAATAAAGGTTTCCATGAGTGGCAACAAAGGTTTCCAACCCTCACTGCTTTCAGTTGGTGAAACAATTTTCACAACAACGTGAAGAAATGGGCATCTTCTGTAGTTTAAAACTAAAATACTAGCAAACCCTGAACCTTTGACCAAGTACAGGTTGCAACCATCAAATGCTGGTTTAAATTTCAGAAATCTTGACCTTCCACTGTTTGAACGAGCCTTGAAGCAGGGGTAAAGGCAAATTACTATCAGGAATTAAAACCAAACCCATCCTTACCAATATTGGTATAAGAAATGTCTGATTTTGAAACTTTCATAGGAATAAAAATATACATCAAGTTTCTTCTAATAATTTCCAAGCTATGCTTCCACGACATTCTCTTCACCACTAACTAAAATTTCTGTAGCACCCAATCAGTTATTGTAAATCCTCTAGCCACGTATTCAAAAGTGAAAATATTGGACCTTTTATCATTTGCAATTCCAGGTATAATCCCCAGGTCATCCAAATTGTCTTCCTTCAGGAAGTGGTGCATATTGGCTGTTCAGGAATTTATAAGCATCGAGCTTTGAACTCAAGTGTCTTTATAAGTATGGTTAGTGATTAAGCACTGAATTTTGCCACCTTCAAATCAACAATCCAATCTATTATTATAAAACCCTAAACAAAGTTATTTGGCACCACACCCTGGTCTGACACAATCTTTAACCTAAACCCTTTGATCTCTCAAACACTCATTGAGAAAATGATCGTTCCATATTTGATAACAAAAAATAGAGAGAGAAAGGTAAAAGACACCTATTTGAAGACATTACAGTGAATCATATGTAGTATACTCTTATCTTAAATATTGTCAAATTTGCCATTTCGCTATGAATTTAAACGGAATATCATCCGATCCTAATCAAACATGAGCCCAATTTTCACTCAACTGCTAAGTTCGGGAAAAAGATACTATTTCCAGTTAAACTCAAACACAAAAGCCGGTTTAAAGTGGTCCTGTATGAAATCCCAAATATTCCAATTTTCTTCCTACATAACTGCAGCTCGTTTCAAACAAGCTCAGTTTCTTGACCTGGCCACAAAGAAATAAGATCCATGTAAATATTGAGAGAAGCACTACTTAAAGCAAAATAGGTAACAAGGCAAAATACTGTAAGTTATGACTTGATTTATTTCCTTAAAGCGCATACTGCAAGAAAAAATTGTAGTTTTACAGGGGAATTTGGTGCTTAACAGAAGGATAACGGAAAAATAGTGCAAAATTCAAAATAAAATAGGTAAACTAGTTAAATACTGCAAGTAACGAGTCAATTATTTCGCTAATTGCCAGTTAATACATCCTCCATAAAAATAAAATGAAGTTTTCGGGGACAGATTGTGGTTAATATCAATATTTAATCTACGATCGGAAAAGCCAGTGCACATTCTATTTTGTAGTAAATGGCCATGTTAAGCTGCAGAAGAAAGCTCTAGAATACTCTTATTGCACTAGGAAAATCGCCTATCAGGATTATTCTGTAAATTGATGATTAAAAACGCTCTATCAAAACCTGTAAACGTACGGCAAAATTAGAAGCAAAAAACTGCAGTTTTTTTGGGAAAGGAAAAGAATCCACATTACATTGCTGCCTTTCCAGATTTGATAGACTCGCTTCGTCACTGTTAACTCGTCCATTCTGCCTTGCCTGCTTCCAACGGATGATTGCGGAGGCGGAGCCACATACATCTCGTACTGTCGAAAATATATCCACAAATCTTAACCTCTAATAGCCTAAATCCACCAAAATTCGCTAAGGAAAGCACCGTCTGAACAGTTATACGCGGAAGGGGGAAAATGCTAAGATAGCAGCCTATGAACGGCAAAAAGGCGCAATATGTATATCATTCGATGCATGATAGGATGCAATACAGGATTTTAGGGTCGCCGATGTAAGTTCTACACTTATAGAACAAATGCTGAATGTACCGACCATGGAAAGGCCAAAAGGGCGCAAATTTAATGTCATTAGATAGAGGGCTACGATCAGAATAACAAGTTTATGGCTGGTGATGCAGGCTATTCCCCGATTGAAAAAACACTGAAAATATCAACAAGAAAACGGCGAAATAGCGTAAGATTTATGTCATTGGATAGAGAGCAACAAGCACAACATGATTTCCCGGCGCCGATGTACGTTATACACCAAACGGAGCAAATGCTGGAAACACTGGCCCAGAAATGGCCGAAAGGCACAAAGCTCTGGTGGCAGATAGAGATAAACAAGCCGAATACGATATTGAGCTCGCGGGCATCAGTTATACATCGAGGAAACAAATGCCTGAAATACTCGCTGCAGAAACGCGTTAAGCCGCAACATTCAGCTCAGTGGATAAGGAAGTACGAGCAGAAGACAATTACAAAATCGTCAATGCAATCGAGCTGAGCATTTCCCGTAATCTGAAAAAACATCTACCCGATCCGCGCCTCTAAACCCTCATAAGCATTATTGCGTTATGCTTTCCGCTCAACAAAGAAAAATCCCTTGCAATACAGAACCTGGGCGCGATCGCTTGATGACGTGGCACTTGATACTCTAATTTACAGCTCACTGTAATTCAAAGCTCGCTTGGACTTCACGAAAATTAATCAAAGCACAATTATCAACCTGAACGATAATTAGCAAAGCACAATTATCGACGTGGACGATAATTTTCCGACGTGGATTTTTGCCGAGAAAGTAGGGCTGTATATTGTGGATTATTCCTTCAGCCGGTCAGGCGACACGTATAGGTAGACTCGATAATTGGTCGCCGGCGATGGCCGGTTTCTCCCCTAGCCGGCTTTCGACTAGCTGCTGCCATACGACCGGCTTGTCAGTTGGTCTGACTGGCGGCACCGATTGAAAGCAAACAAAGTAAGGAGAAGCCGGAATTATATACTCTTTTTATTGCCACACTCTTTTGTTTTTTAGTTTACGTCCAGAAGAAAGGCTGATCTTTGTAAATGCAAAACAATACAATGGGATTCTAAGGCGGAGGTTGGCTCAAAAACGGAAACTGAAACAAAACCAAAAGAAAAAATTTACTTTGATTCTACCAAAAGCTGGTAACAACAAGGCAGACATATCTAGTGTGTTACCCCAGAAAGAAGAGCAAACAATCCTAGCAGAGCACAAAAGCAGTGGGAAGTTAATAGGTGACATAGGGAACCTCAAGCCAAACATGGACAAGCTGGATGAGGGCATGGTCAATACAAAAGAGTTCACTGCAAACAAGAATGTTGCTGAAAATGCATCTCAAGAACTCTACAGCCCTACGTCCTCACCCTTATTATGGTCATCAGGGTTATACGTAGAAGAACTCATGAGAATGAAAAGTAGGCTCGATGTTCTAGAAACAAAGGGGATATACGAAGACAACAGGTTTAAAATAGTCACCGAGGCAAATTACAGGTTGGAAAAGGACAATAAAATGCTGCAAGAACAAATATCAAATCTGCAAGTGAACATGGAGAGGGGACAGCAAGAATTGGTCACTCTAAAACAAGAGTTAGCCCAATTAAAAACAACAAAAAGCGATAAATCAGTAATTGAGGGAGGAGAAAACATAAGGGAACTAAAGGTGATTCAATCAGCATTAGCAGACTTGGAGACAAAAGAGAATCAGTTAAGGGATCAGATAGAAGAAGCCAAATCATGGTCACAAGTGGTGAATAGTTCATCAAATGAGCAGAAAGGAATCATTGAAAAACAAGTTAAAAGGCAGCTAAGGGAAGAAAAAGATAAACAAAGCAAGGCTGCAAACATAATTATTAAAGGTTTGAGAGACTATGGAGAGACGGAGAGAACTGACATTCTAACAAGGAATTTCCTAAACGATAAGTTGAAGTGGACAGGACATATTCAGCAAGCTAATAGAATCGGAAAAAAGGTAGATGGAGGAAAAGATAGACATGTAAGAGTCATCTTGAGAAATATTGAAGACAAAAATAAGATTCTAAAAAACAGAGGGCTACTTAGAGGCACACATATTTATCTAGATGAAGATTTGACCTTTGAGCAGCAAGAAGAACAAAGGAAAGAATGGGAGAAAGTGAAAACAGCAAGAAATGAAGGTAAATGGGCTTGGTTGAAGAATGGGAAAGCTCAAATTAGTGATCGGTTCTCAAACAAGAAATAGGAATTAGTGGCCCCACAGGAATATATGCATGTTGTAAGTTGGAATTGTAGAGGATATCCATGGAGAAGAGGACCTGGATTGGGGCCCATAGCGGAAGGAAAGGATATTATCATTCTTACAGAAACACATGAACATGATGGCTGCAAAGTACCAGATTTCGAAGGGTATAAAAAAGTGTCAGTTTGGAATGAAGGTAACGAAATAGGCAAAGGCAATGGAGGGGTTACAGTGCTAATAGATGAAAAGTGGCAGGGAATTGTTAAATTGGCAAAAGAAGACACAAATAAACAGTACATATGGCTGCAAATAACAGAAAATGGAGTAACTTTTAGTCTAGCCGCTTGCTACTTTGCTCCAAAAAATTCAAAGTTTTATAAGAAACGAAATTTAGACAACGAAGACCCGTATGCATCACTAAAAAAAGATATCTCTATTTTTAGCACACTTGGAGATGTGGTTTTAATGGGTGACTTTAATGCAAGGACAGCTAATAACCAATCTCTTCAGTTGAGCAATGAAACCAAAGGGGAGAACAATCCTTTGTGGTTAGAGGAAGGAGGTGGTCTCCATTGGGAAAGATCATCTCAGGATGGTAATGGCACTATCAACGCATTTGGGACAGAATTATTGGGGCTTTGTAGTCTATTTGGCATGGTTATATGCAATGGTATGAAGGATTGGCCGAGGTCTGGAGGTATTACTTGCAAAACATATAATGGTCAGAGTGTGGTGGACTACGTGGTTTGCTCCCAGAGTTTTAGTTCTAGACTGTTGGAATTTGATATTGAAGACTGCCCTATCGGGATGAAATCTGATCACTTACCTCTTCGGGTCAAACTACGCATTTCACCAATCAGCCAACACAACAAACAGGTTATGCACACACAAAAAAAGGCCCTTCCTAAGGGGAAAATCCTCATAAATCAGGAAAATAGAGAATTATTCAATGCTGCTCTTAAGCAACATTTCCATGATCTGGAAAATAATGTGGAGTCTAAAGCAGCAAAAAAGGTTGATGTCCTTCACAATAATTTGCTGATCCCGATAATACACAAGGCATTAAATGCGTGCAAAAGGTCTCATCCCAAGATGGGGACAGCAAACACTTTTCCGGCAAATCCGTGGTATGATGAAGAATGTAAGGCAGCCAAGAGATCGCTAATGAAGAGAGGTAGGGGCAAAGAGCTTAAGAAAAAATATGAAAAGTTAGTGCAGTCCAAAAAAATAGAGTATGTAAACGAAAGAAGGAAGGAACTAATCACTCTTGGGAAACATAATCCTAAAGGCTTTTGGAGGGAATTGCAACAAAAGAAAAAGGTGGTGGAAAACAATATTACAGATGCCCAATGGTTAGAATATGCTAGACTTCTTTACGAGCGGGCCCACGAGAAAGACTACCCTCCTGTCATTAACACACCAGCGGAATTATTCAATGTGGATGATATTAAACAAGGAATAAAGAACTTAGCAAGTGGCAAAGCACAAGACATAGATGGGCTACAGTCTGAATTTTTAAAATGGGGGACTGAAATTCTTGCCCCTCACATAAAAAGAATTTTCAACAATGTCAATCGGGAAGGTTTTCCTATGGAGTGGACTACCAGTGTGGTCATCCCTTTATTTAAAAGTGGTGATATCAATAACCCATCTAACTATCGCACAATTATGGTCAACTCTATCTTTGGCAAGCTATTTGGGAGCATGATTGAACGTAGGATCAGCAAATGGGCAGAAAATGAGGGCAAAAGAGCAAAGGGACAGGCAGGTTTCAGATCCAAGCACTCTACCATCGATCACTGCATCACCCTTAGACACTTGATTGAGAAAATTTGGGATAACCAGGGTGAGGAAGCTTATTGTTGCTTTGTAGACTTTAAGAAAGCTTTCGACACAGTGCCTAGAGACAAATTATGGTCTCGGATGGAAGAATTAGGCATTCCAAATGCATATAGAGCAGCTGTTCATAGGCTGTATGAGAAGGTCAGTGCTAAAATCAGAACAAGTGAAGGTATGTCAGAATGTTTTGACAGTGACATTGGAGTTAAACAGGGCTGCCCTCTATCCCCTACGCTTTTTGGGCTATACATTGATAAGTTGGAAGCGTGGTTAAGCAAGGAAGGCGGGGATGGTATCCATTTGGCAGGTTATGTAGTAAAATTACTTCTATATGCTGACGATCTTATCCTAATCTCAAAAACAGCTCATGGGTTAAGAGAACATCTAAAAGCCCTAGAACACTTTTGTCAGGAAGTTGGGATGCAAGTGAACACATCCAAGACCAAAATCATGATTTATTCATTGAATAGAAAAATTAAACAGCATACCTTTCTTTTTGAAGGCAGCCCACTTGATATAGTGAAAGAATACAAATATCTTGGGATTGACTTCCATTATAAGCTCAGTTGGGAAACCTGTAGAACGAAAAGGATACAGGGAGGTTGGAAAGCCTATTATTTGCTCCAAAATAGGTGTAGAAAAGCTGAACTTTGGGATTGGAAAACCAAGAAAACCCTTTTTGGTTTACTTGTCACGCCGGTTGTGCTTTATGGGTGCGAAGTGTGGGGAAGCAACACATCAAAGTGCAGTTGGAGACAGATAGAAAGAATCCAGAAACACCTAATAACAAATAATCTCAAAGTTAAAGCTACTGTTCCTTATGAAATCCTGCTAGCTGAGGCGGGAGCTTTTCCTTTGGAAGCTTCAGCGATAACCCGGTTGTTAAGTTATCTAAAAAAGGTTGAAAACATGGATAACCACCGGTGGCCCAAAACGGTTATGGAGGAGATTCTAGTCCGAAGAAAGAAAACATGGATGAAACAGAACATCAAGTGGCTGAACAAGTGGAACATCAAATTACATGAGTGTCCTGACACCAACAGTGAAATAAAAATCTATGTGAAGGAAAAATTCAGGACTGCCATGTGGTCAAATCAGATCGGACGAAAAAAAGCATATTACATCAAAGAGTTTAACCCAGCTAAGGAACATGGTGAAAAACCATATTTAGGTGCAACTATTAAAGGGAAAGCGAGGCTATTAATTGCTCAATTGAGAACGGGGTCCCACCATCTTAGATGTGAGACTGGTAGGTGGAAGACTCCTAAGGAAACTTGGGAAGAAAGAACGTGCTTATTTTGTAATAAGGGAGTGGTGGAAACGGAGTGGCACTTCGTCATGGAATGCACAGCGTACGAAAATATCCGTAATCAGTACTCAAGTATTTCAGATGTGGGCAATATGCAGCAGTTATTTGAGGAGGATAAGATAAATCAGACGGCTAGCCTCCTAGTCAAAATTAATAGCAGGAGATCTGATCTGGAGAAGAGTCTGGAGACAAACTAAGTTGTTGAGTGTCTCGGTCCCATAGGCTGTTTAGTCTCGTGGACGTCATTAAAATCTTTCATTCATTCATTCATTCCAAAGGAGGATGAGAATGTTTGTGGGCGAAGAAAGAAAAAAATTCTGCGTGGGGGAAGTTCAACCCCTTGAAAGCGGGTCCCCTTGGAAAGATCATGATTGAGGGTTGTGCTACGTACTCAACGAACCAACCAAAGGTAGAGAGAGAGGAAATAAAAGGTGAAAAAGTTAAGGTGTATGGGAACGTGCAAGATGATTCTTCCATAATACCTAACTTGAGAGGCTTTAAGGTAGGTAGGTTAGTTGTGGGTTTGATCATTTTGGTCCAACCTTCTGATTATTTAATTTGATTTTAATATTTTACGATTTCTAACCTGTACCTCCTTCTTCGGTCAATAATTTATTTATTTTTAGTAGAACTTTGTTGAATAAAATAGTTTCTAAGTTCGAATCTAAGAAAATCAATTTCATATAAATATTTAGAAGTATTCTGAATTAATAAATAAGTATTTAATGATTAAATTAAGATATTCTAAGTTGAGTTTTAAACTAGCATATATATTTAATAATATATATAAAATATGTGGAGAGATATTCTTTTTAAGGCCTCTATTTTTAAATTAAGATATTATAAGTTGAGTTTTAAACTAGCATATATATATTTAATAATATATATAAAATATGTGGAGAGATATTATTCTCAAGGCGCCTATTTTTTAATCAAATTTTCACATAAAAATTGAATAAGTGCCTCAAGAAGGATATCTCTCAGTTTATTTTATATATATTATTAAATATATATATGCTAGTAGCAATCACAATGCAACATGTAATATCTTAAATAAATTATTTTTATATTTATATTTTTTATATTGAATTATTATAATAATTAATATATTATTATATGATAGTATAATATTTGTAATTTAATTTTTAAAAATAATATATATAATTTAATATTTAACTGTTAAGTTAAAATATATAAATATATTTTTAGTATATTTATAATATTATAATAAAAAAAATATTATATCATCAATATTTAGTTAGGATTATTAAAAAAATATTTAGTTAGGATTAGGGTTAGGGTTAAGGTTAAGAGATATAATTAAGGTTAGGGTTAGGGTTATAGTTAATATATAGTTAGGATTGGGGTTAGGGATAATATTAGGATGAGAGACAGGGTTTGCATCAAAATTAGGGTTAGGGTTATCATCGAGGTTAGCTTAGGATTAAGGTTTGGGTTAGCATGAGGATTAGGGTTACAATTAGGTTCAGGGTCAAGTTTAGGGTTAGTAGTATTAAGGTTAGGGTTATGGTTACGGTTAGGATTAAGATTAGTTTGAGGATTATGGTAAGGGTTGCAATTAGGGATAGGGATAGGGTTAGGATTAGGGTTAGAATTTGGGTTTAGGTTAGCATTAGGTTTAGGATTACAATTATGGCTAGTGTTAGGATTACATTTAGGGCTAAGATTAGGGTTAGGATTAAGGTTATGTTTAGGGTTAGGGTTAGGGTTAGGTTTAATGTCAAGCTTAGGGTTATAGTTAGATATAGAATTATTGTTAGGTTTAGGGTTTAGATTATGGTTAGGATTAAGGTTAGGTTAAGGGCTAGGGTTATCCTTGTTAGGAATATGGTTAAGGTTAGGATTATATTTAAGGTTAATATTAAGATGTGTGTTACAATTAGATATAGAACCCTAACCCTGATTAAACCGTAACCCTAACTGTAATCATAATTGATCCTTGACTCTAATTGAACCCTAACCCTAATCTGAATTGAATATTAACCCTAACCTTAACTCTAAGCCTAACCCTAACCATAGCCCTAATTGAACTCTGATCCTAAACCTATCTCTAACCCTAATTGAATTGTAATCCTAATCCTAACTATAAGTGATCCCTAACTGTATTTAAACACTAATATCTCCTAAACCTAATTGAATTATTTCCCTAATTATATTGTAACTTTGATTGAACCTTAATTGAATCCTAATCATAAACTCGATCCTTAGTAAACCCTAACAGAAAATGAACACTTATTAAACTCTAAACCTAACCCTAATTAAACACTAACCATAATTAGACTATAAAAATATTCATAATTACTCTAACCTTAATTTAACCTTAGCCCTATCCCTAATCCTAATTAAATACTAACCCTAAATTTGAACACTATTTTAATCCTAACCCTGACATTAACCCATATGTTGATTGAATCCTAACAATAACCCTAACTCTAATTGAATATTAACCCTAATTGATCCCCAATCCTAATCCTTTAATTGAATAGTAAACCTAACCCTAATTATAAGCTTGTTTAAACCCCAATTGTAACCCTAACCCTAGCATTTATCATAAAATCATAACACTAATTCAACCCTAATTGAACATTAATTTAAAGGAACCCTAATTAAATCCTAACCCTATTTATACCCCAAACCTAATTTAACCTAGATTGAATTGTAACCCTAAGTATATAGTCCTAAACCTAATCCTAATCCTAACCCTAATTGAACTCTAATCCTAATCCTAACCTTAATGAATGGTTAACCCATTTGAACACTAATTTAACCTAATCCTAATTAAATTCTAATAATAATTATACCCTAACCCTAACCCTAAACCTGGTTGGACTCTAACTGTAATTATACCCTGACCCTAGCCCTAATTGCAGTCTTAACCCTAATTAGATTCTAACCATAATCCTAATTAAATTCTAACCTTAATTGGACCCTAATCCCAAGCCTAATTGAACTCTAACCCTAACTTTAATACCAATTCAATCTTAACCCTAACATTAACCCTTACACCAATTAAACCATAACTATAACCCTAACTCTAATTGGGTCCTAACCCCAACTGATCCTCATTCCTAACCTTTTAATTGAATACTAAACCTAACTTTGATTATAACCATATTTGAACCCTAACTATAACCCTAACCCCAAGCTTTGTTTTAGAATCCTCACCCTAACCATACTTGAATGCTAATGTGCACTAACCCTAATTGAACACCAACAATAAACCTGACCATTGTTAAACCCTAACCAAATAGATCCATAATTGAACCCTATACTAACCCTAATTGAACACTATCCATAATTAAATTCTAACCATAATCATAATTACAATCTAACCCTAATTTAACCCTAACCGTAATTGAAATCTAATCCTAACTCCAAACACTATTGTAATCCTAACCCTAATTGGATCATAATCCTAACACTAAACTTACACTAATTGAACCCTAACTATAATCCTAACTTAAATTTAATTATAATTGAATCTTACACCTAACCTTGATCATAACCCTATTTGAAATCAAACTATAACCCTAACCCCGAGCTTTATAGTAGAATCTTACCCCTAAACCTAAGATTAATCCTAGTCATAACCCTTACCCTAACTCTAAGCCTAATTGAACCCTAACCCTAACACTAATCCTAACCCTATTTGAACCCTAACCTTAATCGAACCCTAATTGTAATTGAATCCTAATGCTTACCATACTTAAACTCTAATTGAACAATAACACTTTATAACCCTAGCTATAACCTTAATTGAACCCTAATTATAATTGAATCCTAATGTTTACCATAGCTAAAGTCTAATTAAACAATAACACTTTATAACCCTAGTTATAACCCTAATTGAATTATAGTTGTAACCCTAATTCAACCTTAACTAAACTCTATTTGCACCCAAACCCTAATACTAACTCTAATTGAACCTCAATAACACTTACCATAGTTAAACTCTAATTGAACAATAACACTTTTTAACCCTAGTCATAACCCTAATTGAATCCTAGTTGTAACACTAATTCAACCTTAAATTTAAACCCTAATTGCACACAAACCCTAATACTAACTCTAACTCAACCTTAATAATTAAACCCTAATTGCATGCTAGTCCTAATTCAGACCCTAAGTGAATCATAAACTTAAGCTTTATTGTAACTCTATTTGAACTCCAACTATAACCCTAACCCCAAGTTTTATTGTAGAACACTAACCCAAACCCTAACCACAATCATAACCTTAAGTGAACACTAACCCTAATTGAACAATAACCTTCACCCTAATTTAATCTTAACCTTAATTCAAACATAATAGTAACCATAACCAAAATTGTACCCTAACCCTAACCCTAATAGTAACTCTAATTGAACCCTATACTTGACCCTAACTATAATCCTAATCGAACTCTAACCCTAATTAAATCATAACCATAATTAAATTGTAACCCTATTTGGACCATAACCTTAAACCTAAACCTCCATTGAATTGTAACTATAATTGAACCCTAACCCTACTCTTAGTCCAAAATCTTATTCTAATTGAACCTGAGCATAATTAAACCCTATCCAAAACCCTAATTTAACCTCGTGTATTCAAATATTTGTGAGGTTTATTTTATTTAGTATTTCTTATTGATTTATATTTTAAATCTTTGTTTTTTCCTTTTGATTGATTTATCTTTGTGATCAAATCCCCAACCTATCCAAAACCCTAATTTAACCTCATGTATTCAAATATTTGTGAGGTTTATTTTATTTAGTATTTCTTATTGATTTATATTTTAAATCTTTGTTTTTTCCTTTTGATTGATTTGTCTTTATGATCAAATCTCCGATTTATCTTAAATCTATTTATTTATTTATTTGATCTTTTTTAATTTATTTGAATCTTTGTGATCATTTTTTATTTATCTTTTATCTTTGATTTATTTATTTCATCTTTTAATTTATCTATCTTAAAGATTCTCAAATCTTTGTGACTTATCTTTGATTTCTCTTTGCCATTAAATTTCTTTAATTTATTTCTTTGATCTTTTAATTTATAATTTTATGTTTGATTCATTTAATTAATATTGTAATCAAATCTTTATGATCAAATCTCTAATCTTCTTTTTGATTGATTTATCTTTGATTTCTCTTTTTATCAAATCTCTTTAATTTATTTATTTTATCTTTTAATTTATTTAGTTTTGTCTTTGATTTAATTATTTGATCTTTTAATTTTAATTTTTTTTGTTTTATATTGGAATCTCTTTGATTTTGATTTTTTGTTTCATCAAATCTCTTTAATTTTGATTTTGATTATTTTTAGTTCAAATGTCTTTTATTTTGATATTTTTATTTGATCTTTTAATTAAGTTATTTTTTAATCTTTGATTTATTTATTTGATTTTTTAATTTATTTTATAATAAATATTTTCAAATCTTTGTGATTTTTTTTATTTATTTTTTTAACTAACTTCTTTGATTTGATTTTTTTTTGTTTTATCAAATCTCTTTGTTTTGATTTTTTTGTTTTATAATAGAATCTCTTTGATTTTGATTTTTTTGTTTTATAATAGAATCTCTTTGATTTTGATTTTTTTGTTTCATCAAACCTATTTGATTTTGATTTTTTTTAGTTCAAATGTCTTTTATTTTAATATTTTTATTTGATCTCTTAATTAAGTTATTTTTTAATCTTTTATTTATTTATTTGATTTTTTAATTTATTTAATAATAAATATTTTCAAATCTTTGTGATATATCTTTGATTTATTTTTGTGATCAAATATTTTTTATTTTGATTTTTTCTGTTTCATCAAATCTCTTTGTTTTGATTTCTCTATTTCGTCAAATCTCTTTGTTTTAATTTTTCTATTTCATGAAATCTTTTTTATTTTGATTTTTTATTTCATCAAGTCTCTTTTATTTTGAATTTTTGTTTCATCAAATCTCTAGTTTGTATTTTTGTTATTTCAAATGTC
The DNA here is from genome assembly GCA_007258455.2 of Sequoia sempervirens. Classification (NCBI taxonomy): domain Eukaryota; kingdom Viridiplantae; phylum Streptophyta; class Pinopsida; order Cupressales; family Cupressaceae; genus Sequoia; species Sequoia sempervirens. The sequence continues at coordinate 127,491,502 of VDFB02271358.1, forward strand.
TTTCATTTTGATATTTTTATTTGATCAAATCTCTTTGATTTTGTTTGATCATTCAATTGTTTCATGTTTAAATAGATTATCTTATATCTATTAACACAATAGAATAATATTTAACAATAAATCTTCTTTTAGTAACAAAAATCATGCACAAATTAAAAATCATATAACAATAAAAATCATACACAAATTAATTTTATTTTATATAGTTATAGTCTTTCAATGTTTTGATACAACTTTTTCATTGTCCTTCCTCAATCAAAAAATATACAATACATTAACAACAAAATAAAATCATACATTAATAATAAAATCAAAATTAACTATTCATGTATACTGCATTTTTAATATGTCCTTTATTATTTAGACTTGATAACTGATCATTTTTAGTGGAGAGGCCTATACAATGACATCCACCAAAAAGCAAAATTTAATGTAAGGAAAAATTATTTTGTTTGAATTTCACGTTCAAATGACATGCAACATAGCTACATTCATTGTATGTAGACGCTTTTTCAAGGAGATTTAAAACAGATTTAAAAATAATTTTATATTTAAAATTAGAGAAAAATGGATGTTATATCTTTTTATTTAAATTTATTTGGAAGATATTATCTTTCTTGCTTTTCAAAATATTCTCTTGATTTCATTCAAATTTAAAGATCAATAAAATTCAATTAAACTAAAAATCTACAAATCAAAAGCTTTTTTACTTAAAATATTTTATGACTTTTTTGAAATTAGAATTTAGTTTACTTTTAGAGTGTGAAATGATTTGCATGCAAAAAGAGGAAAAAATAAAATAGAAAGGTTGTTTTTATATCTAAGTTTTCAAGATATTGTGGATACGCGCCTCCATAATGATAACTCTCAACGTATTTTATATATATTAATATTTAATATATATATGCTAGTTGCTAGTTTATAGTGTAGTAATAAAATCTTATTGCAATTCAAGTCCATTAAGATCACCTCCTCTTTCTTTTGATTTCTCTAGACAGTCACATCCTTGGAATTAAATATAAATAGTTAATATTAACTCTTATTTTATTCTCTATAATTTTAAAGATTTTCGCACAATATTTTGTTCATTGTAAAACTTATCATACCATGATATGGTTGGTCACAAGACTACAAATATCAAAAGTGAAAAATCTTCATCATCATGGCTCTAGCATTCTATTTCTCAAACTTTTGAGCATAATGATTGTGTGTTGACTTCAATCTTCTCATAAAAATTAGTATAACACCAAGCAAATAATTTTGAAATTAAAAGATGAATTGCCATATAATGATGTGGTATTTTAGAAAGACTTAACAATACCAATCAACCTATATGTGTAGTGTCCCTCCAGTTACTACACTTTCTTTCAATTTGTTTATGTTTGGTTAATAGTTGCTTTAGTTGTGTTTGATACTATGTTGGTTTTATATTATGTTGATGTATCTGATGTTGTTTATGAAGTATAACTATATGTTAGTCCTCGTGAAGGAGATAGTGTAGCATTACTCACTCGTGAGTACCCTGTTAGGTTGTGACTCTCTATTACAGTGTGATTGTTGGTTTATGCAAATACATTTAACAATGTTGTTGGATGTAGTTTGAAGGTACCGAATATCAACTTCACCTGTTTTGCCAGGTCTGAGTGTGCCTTGACCCAATGGAAACATGTTGTATCGAAGACAATGTCAGGTCTATCTTAAAGCCATCGTTCCTTTATAGAACGAGTATTCATTTGTCACCCGTTGTCATTGTGTTATGTTGTTCAGGTCTATCATGTCTTCATATTTTCATCATGTTTGGAAATATTAATTAGTTTAATTGTTAATTGATCAGTTATTCATTTAATTGATGATGTGGGAATGTTAGATTAAAACATTATGTGTAGACAATTTAATAGTTTAAAAGTGATTGTTGTTTTAAAAGGTTTTGATTAATTAAATTAATTAAAAGAGATTTATTTATTTGTAATGGAAATTTTTGAGTAAAAGATATATATATTTCAATGTGCTAGTTAAAATATCTTAAAATGTGACTTCAAGTCAGAAGATATTATCTTGAGTGTTTATTTAGTTTGAACTGAATGAGCAATTTGATTGCATGTTGACTTTGAGTTAAGTTTGGTAATTGTGAGTTAATTAAAAAAGATTAAAATCTTTTGGGGGTGTGTGAAAATTATGGTTTTCATGGTAGTTATTTTGGAAAAAATTTGCATGACAGTTTTTTGGAAGAAGCTTCTCTGTAGTATTTTTGGGTTTTTGGAAAAGTTTTGGTTGGAAATTGTTGAATTCTTCATCAAATTCTTGAGTGATTTGAACGGGAATAACAAGTTCTTTACTTTTTGATCTATATTTTATTTTTGAAGAAATTAAAATTTTTCCATTATTGTGTTTGAATGTTGATTAATTTTGAAGAAAAAAAATTTATCTGTGAAATTCATTTGATCTTCTTGAACCTGTAAAGAACAAGATGAATTAGTCACTAATCTTTCCTAAAACATAATTTCGATTCAACAAGAAAATCAAAACTAAAATTTATTTATATAGTTATGTATATTGTACATATATATCAAATTATATATGTTACATTTTTAAAAATATGTTTATAAGCGGACTTTTGATCTCCATTATATGCGTATTAGATTTAACCTTAGAAGAGATGTAAATATTGAATCTACCTAACCTTTATTTTTAAAAGGCTTTCTTGTTTTGCCTATAAAAATGAAAACTTGGTCTATTATAGTTAAATTTTGATGTTTATTTTGATGTTCTCTATTATTTCCTTTCACTCTCTACAAGATTTTTATTGTGACAAATTTGTTACAACCATAAGGGTTTGTTGTTGAATTCCATGGGATTTGTTTGAAACTCCTTCTCTAGCCTTCTTCTCTTTAATTACGTGCAAGCTCATGATGATGGTGTTTTATTTTAGCAATGAGAATTTTGAATCTTTAGATCCTATGTCCAGGAGGTCCCTTAGTGTGGATGTGTTGAAATTTGTTTGGGCAATGACTTGAATACCAATTAATTCAACCCTGTTCAGAAGTCGAATACCTCCCCAATGTATTATGTGCCTTTGTGCATGAAGTGGTGAATAATATACCTATGCTTCTCATGCGCCTAAATGGTTTGTATTCAAAAACTAGAGTTTTTCCCTAAGTCACCTGCGTAGCTCTCTCTGCTTATAGACTCCTTTGCTTCAAATTGTTTGTGCGATTTAATCATTTGTACCACATGGTTAATGAGCATTGATTCCTTGGATCTAAAGGAACTTCCTTACATCTGATTTCCCCCATCTTGTTGGCCACATGTATATAGCATATGCCTGATTTTCAGATTGTTTTATTTAGCATCACCAATAATATCTGCTTTATGTGTTGGAAGTTCCCCCTGAGAGTGCACAAGGTTGACATGGAATGCATACCAACTTTTTAGATTGTTTCATTTAGTATCACCTTTACTCTCCACTAGACAATGTCTCTATTCTCTAAACAATGGAAATGGTTCACATATCTCATAACAATTTCTTTTGCAACCATATCAGAGATGAATTAATTATATTTAGTTGTTTCCATTCACCTACACGTAACTTTGTATAGTGTTTCATCTAAATGAGCATAAATCGCTGCCTCTTTAGGTCCAACAGAAGTCATGTAGCTGGGAAATACTAAGCCTATATTCTTATTTGATTCATAGGTATCATAGGGGTAACTTGCATATCTGAAATAAGATATTGGGTATTCTAGTGAGAGTCAACTCGAGCATGTAGGTCAACCATGCGTACCTATTGATCAATTGCATGTGTAATGCAATTTGTGTTACTTTTGTATACACAGCCCTCACCCTCTTAACCTGCATTTTGCATGCTTATCCAAATAACTATCTCGCATGGTGCATAGTCTCCCTTTTAGTTTTAGCCTTGTTTATTTCTCTAGTGACGTAATAATTCAAATACTTTACTTTAAATTTTCAATTATGCAATGAGTTTTTTTATTATTATTTGTCAATTGATATAAATAATAAAGATAAATATCTATTTATATTTATAGATATATGTTGTGTTTAAATTTAATTGAAATTTCTATTTATAGTAATTTCTTCATTAAGATTTGAAAGTATATTTATATTATTCACGTTACCTGATTTTTAGCTTTCAGCTAAAATTAGGTTTAGTGTTTATTCTTTTGTGTTGTTCATTTAAACATTTAAAAGATAAACCATAAGTCTACTAGGCTTAATATGCATGGAAAAAGATTGCCAAATGAAACAAATTACATTTTTCATTCCAATGTTGCAATTACATCAAATGAGAAAAGAGAATCACATGTATACAAATGTAATATTTTATTGATAATCATGAATTGTACATGTCCCTCACAAGCAAAGGGACTAACTTTACTTATTCCATGGAAATAAAGGAACAATTTATACATGAATAAGTAAAAAAACAATGTGCATATAAGAATGGAGACCAATCATTGCTTGAGAATGACTAGTTGAAGAGTTTCCCTCTTGCCCTACTGCTACTACCTCAAGCTGCTTGTGTCCTTCCCAGCTCCATAGTGTTCCTAGCTCTTGCATCTAGAAAAACAATGATATTAGAGCAAGGCTCTAAACAATGAAAGATCTCAATCCTTACATATACACCTACCTATGCATGTATAAACTAATCAATAAGTGCATTAAATAAGCATGCAAACCTTGGATGTCCTATGAAACAATGAAGTCATCAAACACATGATCTAGAATATGCATCTTTTTTTCTAACTTGTTTGCTTCATGTACATATTTAGGACAAGTCTAGTTACTATTATGATTCAGTTAAATATAGCATGTGGGGTAAATGTGGCTCCCACGAGGGTAGAGATCAACATGTTTTGAAAGAAAAAGGAAATTGAGCAACTTGACCAAAGATTTACCTATTATTAATTTATTAAATCAATATAGAATCACACCAATTGATCAAATTTCATTATCAAATTTAAAAGATGCATCAGGTTCAATTATGCATCTCTTAAATAATGAGGGAGAAATCTAGAGTATTGCCAGGTCCCTCTCACCTTAACCCTATTGAATAGCCACACATAACATAGGATGGTGAGCTTTTAGGTCACTGACATAAGGGACATGTCTCTACCCACTAGGATCACAGTGAGGAGACAATTTAATTGTGGCACATAATTGGAAAGGTAAACAATTTTTGTGGAAATCAGTTAGTAAATATGTGGGGAAACAAGAATTACTATGGAATCCATGAAGTTTGGGACAAAAAAATGCATGCTACATGTCAATGTAAGGACAACATTAGTGGATATGCTCATAATCTTTCATGCAAGTGTTTTGGTCATCATAAATGATCCAACATGGATCAATATTGCATGCAAGAAATGCAGGAACCCAAGTTTAGAATGATAAGAATCAATGCCTTGAGAACAAGTATACATAACAGTGATATGGAGAGGCAATTTTATCAAATAAGAAGTCCACAAAATGGAACATGTAGCATCAAAAAGGTAGCGACCCATGAGCTCTAAAGGATGGTTGTGTTATATGATGTTAAGATAATGATAGGACAACAACCTTGATAGCAACCCAATGACCGTCCTATGATTATTGATACATTCCATGAAAAAATGGGGTTGTCATTGGTTTGAATGGCACAAGGCCCAAATGGTTCAATGCAAAAAGAAGTAGAGAAAGCACAATCATCAATAACAAGCAAATACAATAGTTTATGAAGCATTAGTGAAAGTTGTAGAGACTTTACATGCCCATTCAAAGGGGCAGAACACAAATGGTGTTTAAGATGATAGTGACAGATTGTATGTTATTCTCTGACTTGTTTTCAACATAATCAAAAGGCCTCGATGAGTATGTGTTGGGGTATACAAGCATAACAAAATTGATATAGAAATGCTTGAAAACAATAAAGGGTATTTTGACTTGGACCACATGTAGGTTGGCATTTGAAAACAAGAAAGCTCAAAATCCCTTTAGCTATATTGATTTTAGCAACAGTAGAAATGAATAGGTTATATTTTAAGCTTCAACTTTCTTATACCAGCTTTTCATGCATATCACCAACCACTCAAGTGCAACAATTAAGAAGACAATGATACAATCCTGTAGAGACCTAAAGTGAGGATCCCTTGGAAAGGTAAAAGACAATGTCATCATCATATGACATGATGAAGTGTTAATATTTGATTTTTGAGACACAAAACACAGTCCAATCAAAGTATGGATTAGCATTTTAAGATAATCTAGTCAGATGAATTGAAGGCAGATATCACACTGTCAATGGATGGAGTTGAGAAGACATGGCAATAGACAGTCAAACCTCTTTGAACATCTAAAAATATTGATAGAAGCTCTATGTCAAAGAAAATAGCTTCATAAGATAGCCATAAAGCATAGAGCAGTCCAGACACATGATTTTACATGTTGAGAAGAAGATAGATGTGTAAGGCTATTGACAGGGTCAAAATGTGAAATTGGTGACAATTTTGTTGTAAAGTTTTGTAATAATATTTCCCAAGTATCTTCCCAAAATGGTGTTTGCATGAATTTTTGCATCATCGTTGTTAATCAAGGCAATGACATCAAATCATATATCAAACAATTTTTATTAACAAGGCTACCATAATGTGATTGGAGATAAAGATCAGAAAGTGTTATTGTCCCATGAACTAGCTGATGTAAGCCTCACTCCTTTGGGATGGCAACAGGTTGATATTCTTTGCAAGAAAGTGGCAATTATTGGCATTTCTTCTAGGGCTGAGTTGGTTGTGATGTCCCCTTTGACAAGGATTGTGAAAACAACAACAGGTGTTTTTGGTGGCGGAGATTACATTGATGGTGATTCATCTCCTCCATTAATGGCGGTCGGTGCTGCAAGAGCGATCGTGCTGCAATTTCAAGTTCATGATGCCCACCCTTTTTAGCCATGGAATTGTGTCAAGAATGCATGGGGCTACATCCTTGTGACTGGAGAAAAAGCATTAGTGAAAGTACAGTAATAACTAGTTTGCATGTAACAGTTTTTCTAGGGGCACATTCCTTCTAGTCTGAACATTTCTAATGATTATGATGGTGTAAGGAATACAAAGAATGAACATACACTAGCCTTTCCTCCTGGTACTAATGTTCCTATTGAAGGTAAAAGTGCATAATGAATATTGGGAAGCAGTTATGGAGTAACAAGCATCATTAAGTGAAATGGAATTTGTTCACATTATTGAGGCATACAGACAAATTGCAAGCAGCACAAAGGGTAGTGTTCATGCAAGGAAGAATCATGTGAAGAGCCTGTGAATTATACCTGTACTATGCAATGGGTTTGAATCATTTAACAAACCTAATTTTTTCATCATAGGGGCAACATTGTCTTGTGGAATAGGTGACAGAAGTAGCTCGTGTTCCAACTACAAAATCGCATTCATATTATTATCTTTCAGCAGAGATGGTTTCACAAGGAAAGAAAAAAAAAAGTATATATCCTCATTGTTTATTTTTATAAATCAATAGAAAGAAGGGAGCAAATCCCTCAAAAAAATCAAATGGGCAATGTATGGTCGTAGCGAAATCACTGATTTCATTTACAAACCGCAAGAAATCCTTCAAAAAAGTAATCATTTCTCAAAGCAAATGCTAGAAATCAACAAGGGAGTGTTGAATATGAAGATAAATTTATCATAGAGCTCAGGTCCAAGCATTATTTTTCCAAAATGAATAGAAAAATGTAAATTTATACACATAGAAGGCTTACCTTAATCTTTTTTATAATGATGCTACTAAAAATTTGCAGTTTTCACCATCAAAACCTTCATAAAACTCCATCAAAGTAGCCATAGCCGTTGGGTGAAACCCTAGCAAAGCAACCTCTAGAAAGCTCAATAGAAAGAATGAATGTTTTTTCCTTCACTTTGCTTCATGGTGTTTAGGGTTTGTTAACCTAATTTTTTAGTCGATGGGAGACTTTAGTTATTTTGCTTTCTTTTAAAAAACTAAATCTGTATGAACTAATGAAGGTCATGGGCTAAGACTTTAGGTCTTATGCCTTATGATTTTTTTCAAAAAAATTATGTGCCTTGTATTTTACTTTTGCATCAAATCTTAATATGAAACATTTTATAATTAAGTGATAATTTATAATTAAGTGATAATTTATGATCACTTAATTAAATAAATGTTATATTTAAATGTGAAGTAAAAGTGTTGTGTGTAAGGCAAATAAGGAGGCTTGTTTTTTCAAAATTGAGGGTATATTTGAACCTTATGATTTGGAGACCAAATCATAGAAAGCATTGTTTGAGCTTTCTTTTTGCATTATTTTGTAATGTAAGGCATTTAATTAAATGGTGTGATTATAAACCATTTAATTAAATGTTATTTTTAATGCAAAGTTAAAGAAGACATGTGTTGAAAAGGCATGTGCTTTTAAAATCTAGTCAAAGGAGATTCAGTTGAAGTCATATGCCTTTGCAAACACACCAAAAGTGTGACTCAGCCAGTTGGAGGCATGTGACAGATTTGGTGATGACTTGTCAACATGGAGAAAGTGTGGGACGATGTATTTGACTGTTTTGGAGGAAGGAGGACCATTTTGAAGGTTTTTTGTCATGCTTTTCTAGTGGGTCAAGTCATGGCTTGAATTTTCTACATTTGGAGGACCTTTTGGAGGGGTTTTGGAAGCTTCCTTTTTGGATTTTGTGCTTCATCTGACCTAGGGTTTCTAGAAGTACTTGTGTGGGTTGTTGGTTGAAAATTTGCTTAAGTATCTTGAAACGAAAGTTTTGAGTTAGTTCTTTTCTTTCTTCCTGCAAGCATTGTAGCTTTTGGAGCCTTTTCCAAGCAGAGGACAACATTGTAACTCAAATTTTCAGACTTATGCAGTAGTGTAACACCTTTTGATCAATAAGTTAATATATTTTACCTTCTCATTCTGTTGTTTTATTGTGAAAGCTTTAGAAATGGTTGGTGAAATCTTATGGAAGAAATGTTTTCCCTTTGATTTTGTCATTTTTTCTTTTCCTTTATGCAGTTAATATGAACTTGCAGGTCATAATATGTGTTGAGTTAGTTTAGGGTAGAGTCTAAGTTGTGAAGATGTATTTTTCTTCCTTCTAGATGTTGTCCTTGACATTTTTAGCCTTGTTATAAAATGTTGATGCAAAGACATATGAAGTTTTGAGTCGTGTAAGCCACTGTTAAGTTGTTGATCATTCCTATGTATAAAAGCAGTTGTTTAAGTTTGAGGAAAACACATTAGGTGCATCACCATAGGGGTTAGTTTTCTTTTCATGCTTCTTTTTTCCCTTTTCCTAGCAAGGAGTAGTTTAGGTGACACCATCAAAAGGGGAAGTCGACCCATAATCTAGAAGTCTACTTTTGAATAGGACACCCACAACCTAAAAGTAGTCCCATGTTACATCCAAATTTGTTGAGCTCATTTAAAATCTTAGCAAATAAGGTGCAGATTTGGAACCCTAACAGTTTTGGCATGCCCGGTGGGACGTTGAACTACTTCTCAGTTCATTTTTATGCATTTTATTGTTGTTGTTTGGTGTGTACAATAGTAGTTTCAGCCTTTTGGAGACATTTTCTTTACATACCTAGCAATTCTGGAAGGATATCAACTGGTTTCAAGCAAGCGAAGTGTTGTTATGTACTTATTTTCAAAATCAGACCTGGTTTCTTGCTTTACCAGAAATTCCAATGAATTTTCAGTCTCTTGAATGAACAAATATGTTTCCATTTTATGGAAATATGTCATATTACCCACCATTTCATTAAAACCATGCATGTATTCCCTCTTACCGACCATCTCACATAGAGTAGCTTGTTGGTCTTATACCAAATGTCCTTATAACAACAAACTACTAGCAATCCTATCATGTTTTCCACCCTCCCATCCTTGCTCAATCTCAATATCAGCCAATATATGATCAAAATCAACCCCATGAAGAGGTTTTTGATGCCAACCAACATGATTATTCACATAATTAGCCTCAAGAGCACCCTTACCATAATGTATTAGATTTGATCCAAAAGCTTGATCTTGTGTTGTGGGCTCTGAGCCAAAAGCTTGAACATATGAAGATTAGTGATGCTAGTAAGGTGTTCTCACATATGTATTGGATGTTGGTTGACATCAAGAAGCAGAAAAGGATTATCTCACAGTAGCAATAGTTGGTTGATCAATCCTTTGTCTATGATCAAGAGTTTGTGACAAAAAGAGGGCAGTTTGAGGAAAGTCTAGAAGGAGAGATAGCTACTAAAGAGGAGCAAATCAAGTCTTTGTCTGCTCAAGTGAAAATTAGTCAAGTTTATTTTGATTATCAATGCCAACTAAGGTATGAAACTTCCATTCCTAGTTTCATCTCAACTCTTCCTGTAAAATTGAATAATCTTGTCAATAAAGAGGTTCCCAAGTCCAATTTTCCAAGCTTCAAGCAAGATGAACCTCTTCATCCTACTAGATTTGAGTTCCCAATTTTTAGAAATCTTGTTTCAATTCAAGAACATGTCCTTAAGCAAGCTCAACCTATAGAAGAGCCTAGAGAATATGCTTTCCCAAGTTTTAGGAACCCTCCTTCTATTCAAGAACCCTTTATTGAACAAAGGCATCCTTGTGAAGAACCCATTAAGGAGGCTCAACCAACCCCTTATGTTCCAGAACAACCTAAAGAAGAGATGCTTGTAGAGGAGGAAACACATCTTTTAGCTTTTGTTATGTTTGAACAAGAGCTTGGGAATGATAAATCAAATGTGATAATGGAGGAAAATGAGGCTATGGATGAAGAGCAGCAGGATAGAGATCAACAAATAATTGATGGTTCTCATACTCTAATTGCTTCATTAGATGATTTGCCATTGTTTATGAACAAGGAAGAGAGCACAGTTCTAATCACAGCCCCATCAACTTCAATATAGTAGGAGGAGGCTCAAAATTTTAATGTTTTGACATCTCAGTTGAGCTATAATGAGATTAAAATTAGCCTTCCTTCACTGGAAAGAAAAAATTAGTATGAAGATGACCTTTTTTGGGATGATCTAGAATCATTTGTTTTGAATTTAGAGGTCAAAAAATTTGCTAAAGAGGAGCAAAACGTGGGACAACGGATAGTTGAAGAAGGAAAGGATGTTCAAGTTCAAGTTTATGTTTGTTTATTTGATGAACTTCCAGAATTTATAGGTGAAGATGAGCAGTGCTTGATTGAACTTACCTTAATGCCCAGTTTTGAGCAACAAAGTGATGAGATCATGACAGATTTGTTTGTTGAACTTCCTAGTTTTGTGGATGATGATGGAGACACCCTGCTTGTACTATCACTAGTATCAAATGTTGGACAACAAGTAGATGAAATCCACTTTGATAGGTTGTTGGTTCATCAAGAGGAAGATGGGGGCAACCTGGTCTTGAGAGGTGAAAAGGTTGGTACCTATGAGAATATCCATCAAGAGGAGCATGATCAATAGAGGCATGTTTTGAAAGGTATGAGTACTCCTTTATATGCTCAAGGAGAAAGTTATGAAGTTGATGTAGGACATGTCATGCATGAGGAAGCTAATCATGAACTTGAGGAGGATATGGTTTCAAGCATAATGGAGGAGTTATGCTCAAAGCTTGATGCCAAGCCATCATTGACTAAATCTGGAGAGTGTGAGTAGCATAACCAAGTGGACAGAGCAACCATAGTTTCATTTGAATCACACAAGGTAGCTCATTCCAATCATCATGAGGTTGTGATTGTAGAAGCAATTGATCAAAGTAGACCCAACAAGATTGGCTTGGAGGCCATTCTTTCACAAGAATGCCCTATCAGGAATTTAGCCAAAATGGAGGCCAATAAGGATATTGATACCTTGCTTACACCCAAGCATGAGGGTACAGCTAAGGAAGAGCACACTCAAGTTACCTTTCTACCTCAGAAAAGGAATGTTTACATTCCATATGAACAAGTTAGTAAGCTTGTATATGTTCTTCAAGAGATATTGCAGTTGTTTGCTGAGTTTTTATTCATGTTCCCTTTCTTTCTAGTCATTTTCTAGCATGGAAAACATCATAAATTCTTTAGAAAAGACAGTTATTTCACCTAGCATGTCAATGGTTTTGTTTGACCAGCTTATTTGTTGGTTAGAGTAGGTTAGGGTAGTTTCATTTCAGTTGTAGTTTTCATTCCCTAAGTGTTGTTTTGCATAGTTAGGTGGTAGTTTTCATTTTGTATTGTTGGTTTTTCTTGGTTTTCAAAGGTGTCTCTTTCTATTTTAAGTGAGTTACCAATGTTTTTTTCAAGTGGTGTTAGCTTTCTGAGTGACCCCATGCCCAATGGATAAGCTTAGACAGTTTGTCTCATGTTTAGCAGGCAAACGTATAACAAATGTCGTCAAAAATGTTACTTGATTTTTAGCTTTCAGCTGAAATTAGGTTTAGTGTTTATTATTTTGAGTTGTTCATTTAAACAATTAAAAGATAAACCATAAGTCTTCTAGCTTAATATGCATGGAAAAAGATTTTCAAATGAAACATATTACATTTTTCATTCCAATGTTGCAATTGTGTGGTCAAAAATAATATGCATAAATGAATTGAAATAAATACTATTCAAGCACACCAATAAGACATTGTATCAAAACAGAACATAAAAGGTAAGTAAATGCAAACTCAGTATTCTGCTTCGATTGTCGTCCTATTGTCCTCTATCTTCAGTGTTTTTGTTGATTCCAGCTTTTGCTCTCAGATTGTAGGCTAGGCTCAACAAACTGTCTTCCTAAAGAACGAGATCTAAATGTGATGCATGATGCAAGATTAAGCTATGATATGGAATTGAACTAATATGCTTGAAATAAACATGATGCTATGATATTAAAATGCTAAATGAATTAAATGCATGAACTCTAATTAATTGCCTATTACCAATGCTTGGATTCACACAGGTATTTATAGAGTTTTTCGAATGATTCTGATTGGCTATCTTAATTGACGGTTGTGATAATTCCTGGCAGATCAAATGGCTGAAGAAGGATAAAACTGAAGAGAAAATAGAAAAAAACTTGAAAACAAGATTTTTCTATTTTTATGAAAGAGGAAAAGATAAGAAGATAAGAAATCATCTTTCTTTAAAAGAATAAAAGAAAGATTTAAAAGCTGATAAATAATGAATTAAAAATTCAATTATTTATTTGTGGAGGATATTCAGCTTTTTCTTAATTAAATGAAATATTTAATTAAGCTTTTAAAGCAGAAGAAAGTTTGTGATAAGAAGAAAGCTTTAATCAGGATTTTTGAAAAAAGCAGAAGATCTCACATTTAAATAAAATATTTAATTATGATATGAGAAGAAAACATAAGATTTCACAATTTAAATAAAATATCTAATTGTGATTTAGAAAGAAAGCATAAGATCCTTTAATTAAATAAGATTTATTTAATTAAATCACATTTATGAAATTAATTAAATGAAATATTTAATTAATTAGAAGAAGAATTAAAAATAGAAGAAAGAGAAATATTTAAACTTAATTAAATCAAACTATTTAATTTAAATTCAAACAATGATAATTAATTTAAATAAATTTAAATAATTAAGTGGACGTATGAAGATAATTAAATAAAATAAATTTATTTAATTACGAAAGAAGAATAAGATGAATGAACAATATAATTAAATTAATTAAATTTAATCATATTTAGAGGATTTTAGAAAACTAATTAAATAGTAAATATTTAATTAATTGCCAGAATTATAGACATGACCATTTTTATGTGTATACATTTTGCTCCTCTTTGAAGTGATGTGTGAAACGCATTGCTTCAAAGAAAAAAAAAAAAAAATTTCCCCTGATTTGTTTTTGATTTTTATGTCGATGATGCCCCCCTCGGGAGGTAAATCACAGAAGATGATGTCAAGAATGATAGGGAAATAGTGATTTAGCTCTCGATAAATGATGTTTGTGATGGCCCAGTGAAAAAATAATATGAAAAGAATGAAAAATGGCATTAACTCCCACCCTAAAAGACCCTTATAAGGTAAAAAGGGGTAAAATGAAGTGTCATTTTCACCCTGCTGCTACAGTGAAAAGTGAGCTCTGATAGTGACCTGGCGAAATGGAGATCCCATTGCACAGGCATAGATTCGAGCGAGCGCATTGATACTAGAGACCAGCTGCGTATGGACCCCCGGTGAGTGATTTCAACCGTTGTTTATTGCAAATTTCGCATTTTGAATCAATTTTTCAAATGTTTAAAATCAGATTTTAGACTTTTCGCACGTTTTAGCGCATTCGAAAAATTTTGTAGTGCATATAGGAAATCCCATAGCGCATCTAAGAGTAGGTTAAAAATGGATCTTTTAGCGCATTCGATAGATAGAGTAGCGCATCTAGGGGAAAATCGGCTAGTTTGATCCTGTAGCACATCTAGGGCACAAAATTGCGCATATAGGCTAGGGCTTGGAATTGATAGAGTTGCGCATTTGAGAGTTAAAGTGGCGCATCAGCAGGATAGAATAGCATATCCTGAATTTTAGCGCATGTAGGAAAAAGATTAGTGCATATGAGAAAAACTTTTGCGCATATGTGTTTTAGCGCATCTGGACAACAAAATAGCGCATTTAGGAAATTTTCCACAGAACGCTTGTGTGATGAAAAATGATGATTTAAATTACTTCCTTAGTCAATAGATAGATGAATTGTAGTACCATCATGCTGATATGATAGAAAATCCAATAGAGAACTAATAACTTTACTTCTAAAATAGAAAACAAAGAGTAGATAGCTGATAACTTTATGACGAACAACAAAGAGTAAAGTGATTGATTGTTTGATTTGTGGTTGATAACTTTGCTTCTCACGATTGAAAAACAAAGAGTAGATGTGTGATAAATTTGCTTTCTGCGATAGAAACCAAATAGTAAAATGAGGATATAAATTTGCATTCATGATTGAAGTACAAATAGAAAATGATTTGTGTGTTGATAAATTTGCATTTCTGAAAAGAAAAACAAATAGTAAATGATGATAGAGTAGATTGATTTGACATTCAGATAGATTGATGTAGCACTTGATATGGGTCATTGGTATGATTAGTTGAGTGTGTTAATATGGGTCATTCACATGATATGAGTCTGATTAAAGTGTCCTTGTGATGATCAAACAAAATAGGAGGCTTTCAAAAGCCTCCAGATTAGAGAGCGGTTCCCACTATGTTGGGAGCGGATAGGAGAGCTTACCCCTACAGAGTTACAATTGATTGTAGATTGCAGACTGGGACCTTTATTGACCATGCCGCGAGGTATTCGGGCCAACAGGGGACTGTTGACCGCTTTGGCAGAGAGATGGCACTCGGAGCATAACACTTTTCACTTGCCGACGGGTGAGATGAGTGTGACGCCCGAGGATGTATACAGGATTCTTGGGATTCCAGTTGTTGGTGCCCTTGTGGTTTATGACCACAAGGAGATTGGTGGGACAGAGGCGTTGCGACGGATATGTGGCGATGCGAGCATTTGTGGTTACTGGATAGATTGGGAGGATTTCAGTATGTATCCAGCCTTAGTCGCTGTATTGGTTGCGTTTATCAGAGGCTTCCTTGGACCGAACCATCGGTCGAAGGGATTTGCAGTTGGTTGGGGTAGGATGCTAGAGTGGTTGGTGACACAGCCACAGAGGTTTGCCTGGGGGAGCTGTGTATTGGCCAACATGTATCATGATCTACATCAGGTAGTTTACAAATGATCCACTAGTTTGGCGAGTGGGGTGACGTTGCTATAGATCTGGGCATGGGAACACATTGCGATCATGAGACCACATTGCACGAGAGATAGGCCAGCAGGGAGGCTCTATGTATATGCATATTCTGGTGCACTTGTCCAGCAAAAGCTGGGCAAGGTAGAGTATTGGCGACGGGTATTGGATGACATAGATGCAGTGATATGGAGACCCTACACGGATTGTGAGGCATGGGCGACTGATCACTTAGAGATGCCATTTGTTTACAGACCACGATATTTGATAGGGCAGACACCCTTTATTATTGAGAGATTTATGGCACTACGAGTGCTGAGACAGTTTGGATTTACACAGGGGATGCCCCAGGGCATTGCTCATTATGGGCGGCGCAAGAGTGATCCAGGATGGGGACCATGCATTCGATACCAGGCAGCATACACAGAGTATTCTACCTTACAGCCAGAGGTATGGACCGATAGGCCAGAGGTTCAGGATGCAGGGATGACAGATGATTATGCACAGTATTTTCATACGCATCCATTTCCACGATTTACAGTGCCAGATGAGCCACAGGCGATTGAGGTAGCACCACAGCCAGGGGCAGGGAGACAGGAAGATGTGGCCGTTGGAGAGCAGGCTACGGGCGGAGGAGAGGAGAAGGAGGGAGATGAGGAGGAGGGAGATGAGGGTGAGGAGAGCGGAGATGAGAGTGAGGACAGTTCGAATGACGGGGATGATAGGGGAGATGATGGGGCTGAGGAGAGGCAACAGAGGTTGGATAGTCTGGGCAGAGCACAGATTGTTCGGTGAGCCAGATCCGGTGGCAGACCATGGAAAGTGATTAGGGTGTCATCCTCTTCTCAGCAGGCACAAATAGATGCATTGCAGGGTCAGGTTCAGACTTTTCAGGGACAGCAGGCACAGCTACAGAGCCAACTAGCTCAGGCTCAAAGTGTGATAGTGCAGTTACAGGCACAACTTGCACAGGCCCAAACGCAGATACAGGCTTAGGCACAGGCACAGGTTCAGGCACAAGTATAGGTATAGGCTCAAATGCTCGCCCCTGATTCCCAGGTGGCACAGTTGGTAGCAGAGAGGGATGCCCTTAGACGACGGACATTGGAGGCCGAGGGTGTGGCACAGAGACTCATGGGTACCGTAGAGAGTACCTTATTACGAGAGGCCATTTCTAAGGGATTTGAGGCAGCCAGAGAGGCCGAGTACTACAGAGTTTGATATGAGGAGCTATGCCCTCCCAAGCAGCGAGAGCCTTATCCACGGTCACATAGAGAACGAGGACCCGATCACGGACATCGACACATGGCAGAGAGGTTATAGGGCCTCGACGGGATCCTGATGCAGGGACTAGTGGCAGGCAGCCTCCTTCTGGACTAGCTCCTTCAGGGGCATCTACCAGCTAGTGTTTGGGACTGATATATTTTGCACATATGCAGAGCATGTATATTGAGTTGTGATCATATCTCATGTATTATGTTTTGAACATTTTAGCTTCATTGGACATTTAGACATTTGTATTATTTTGATGAGCGATGATATGCAGCGGCGATGTTTTTGATGATGATATGTTTGTGCATTTGTGATGTGATATGGATGTTACTTTTATGCATGTATGATATGAGATGGATTTTGATATGTTTTATTATTGTTTTTGCGGACTAATCTTATAATGCAGGATGGTTTAATGATATGATGTAGACGAATGATCTATGATGTAGATGCAATGATTGTGATAATGTAGATATGAGTTGTTTGATTTTTGAATATTGTTTCAAATGCAGAAATGAATAGTATGTATATGAAATGCATTATGAAATTGTGATATGAGAATGGTAGATAATGAATGTGAAACTGATAATGATAATGGTGAAAAGATAAATGATATGTTTGATAATGTTTATGTAATGAAAATGTTAATGTGATAAAAAATGAAATGATGAATGAGTGCAATGGTAATGAAATGATACGAGATTATGATGATAAATAATAGCAAATGATAAAATGATAATAATAAAAATGATTGAATGAGAAATGAGAATGGTAATGATACAATGATAATGATAATGATAGTGATGGAATCAAAATGATAATGAAGGATAAATGATAATGAATGATAAAATGATAATGATAAAAATAAAAATAAAAATGAATGAATGAGAAATGGGAATAAGAATGATAATGATAATGATAAAATGATAAATGATAATGATAAAATGATGCAATAGAAATGATAGCGATAATGATAATGATAAAAATGATAATGAATGATAAAATGATAATGATAAAATGATAAATGATGAAGACGAAATGATGGATGATAATGAGAAATGATGATGATGATGATAAAATGATGAAATGAGAAATGAGAAGGATAATGATAATGATAAAATGATAATGAAGGATAAATGATAATGATAATGATGAAATGATAATGAAAGAAATGATAAATGATAATGATGAAATGATGAATGATAATGATGATGATAAAATGATGAAATGAGAAATGAGAATGATAATGATAATGATAATGATAAAATGATAATGAAGAATGAATGATAATGATAATGATGAAATGATAAATGATAATGAGAAATGATGAATGATAATGAGAAATGAAAATGAAATAGAAATGATAAAACGATAATGATAATGATAAAAATGAATGAGTGAGAAATGAATCAAATGTCTAAATGTCCTCCACAAAGAGTTCAAAACTACATGACAACCGTTAATGTTTTCATTCAGCCTTGCAAAACACCAATGTGAATCCAATATGTAGATATATACAATGATCTAACAAATATGCAACTAAATGAAACTAAATAGTTTGTTGAGCCTGTTATAAGCCTTCTTGAATCATCATAGAGCATTTAAAATGTTGGAAGTATGTATAAGCATCATAGGGGAAATTAGCGCCAATGATGACCAGAGTACGACTTTCATGATTTTTGATATAGCAAGCGAACACAAGCATCGAGGTATAATTGAACCGAGATGACCTGAGCATTTCTTGCATAAACAGACAAATATTAACCACCCTTCCGTTGCAAATGTGGAACTGTCATCGATGATATTGCTTTGGTAATCATGTCCTGTGACATATTTCCATCAGATTGACCGCTAACCTCAAGACAACAGACAAAGAAAAATCATTCTCGTTTCCTTGCCACTCTAGTTTAGTATATCATTGAGTGTGCTCCAGAGTAATGATATCGAAAATCAAACAACTTTTGTTCCAAGTGTAATACTGTTATTTCATACATTATTCAGATTTTTAGATCATCCAATAGACAATGATATGGTATCTACTGAAAAGTGTTTCATGATAAGGCTCGATGATCGGATAAAGTTTTGCGTGAGTTTGTTGTTTGTTTGCATGATCGAATTTTATGACATTGTTCAGCTGTTTTAGTATGCTCTGAAAGTTAAGTGCCCCCAGTTGAGTTTTTGCCCCATTTACTGACACAACTTGCGGAAAGGAATATGTACAACGATCAAGCCATGGTAAGACGTTTTATCACTCTAGGAAAATGATGGCAGGATGATGCGATTATAACCCTAAGATGCGGAAAAAGATGCGAAAAGAAAAAAGAAAGCTAAAAAACCAAAGTGCAAAATAGGAACTAATAGATGGAGAGGTACGGATAGCGTCTGTTTGTCAGATTTTCACTATCTGTATTTATTGCATTTTTCTTATTTCTATATGGATTTTTTTTGTATTTTTCTGTCAATAGACTGCCTATTTGCCAGGTTTTCACCCTATGACATTTTTTTTGATTTTTTGTATTTTTCCAATTATTTTTTAAATTTTTTAGGACTTTTTCCATTGCGAATTTCTTCAGAACTTTTCTGCTTTTTTGAATTTTTCAGGACTTTTTCTGCTTTTTTGTATTTCTTCAAGACTTTTTCTGCTATTTTTGTATTTCTTCAGGACTTTTTCTGATTTTTTTGAATTTCTTCAGGACTTTTTCTGCTGTTTTTGTATTTCTTCAGGACTTTTTTTGCTGTTTTTGTATTTCTTCAGGACTTTTTCTAATTTTTTTGAATTTCTTTAGGACTTTTTCTGACTTAAACATAATATTTCTTAAGATGCATGTTGTTGATAGGTTCATCAAACAGGTCTCCTTCTGGCATTGATAACTTGTATGCTCCCGAACCGTAGACTGCAATAACCACGTAAGGGCCTAGCCAATTTGGTTCAAACTTTCTTTTCTTTTCTCTGTCTTGTTGATTGCGTGGGTTCTATTTCAGAACTAGATCACCCACCTGAAATGTATGTGGCTTTACTTTGTGATTATAGCTGCGAGACATCATCTGTTGGTATGCTTTCAAATGGTCAGCTGCTCTCTGTCTCTTTTCATCTAAAAGTTCTAACTCTTGTAATCGAGAAACTCAGTATTCATCATCTGTTATGAGACCTTTCAGTGATACTCTTAGTGAAGGTATTTCAACCTCTAAAGGAAATATGGCTTCTGCTCCATAGACAAGGGAAAAAGGTGTTGCTCCTGTTGGCGTTCGGACACTAGTTCTGTAAGCCCACAAAGCGAGATTGAGTTGAACATGCCAATCCTTCCTTGAATCATTGACAATCTTCTTCAAAATCTTTAGTATAGTCTTGTTTGAGGCCTCTGCTTGGCCATTTCCTTGTGGATAGTAAGGCATTGAATATCTGTGCTGAATATGGAATCTTTCACAAAGTTCATCAACATCCTGATTCTTGAAAGGTCGACCATTATCTGTAATAATGGCATTAGGAATACCATATCGACAAATAATGTAGTTGAGTATGAAGGATGAAATTTGTTTTCCAGTGACTTTAGAGAGAGGTACCGCCTCAATCCACTTAGTGAAATATTATGTCACTGTGATGATGAACTTATGCCCATTTGAAGATGAAGGATGAATTTTGCCTACTAGATCTAACCCCCATTGAGAAAATGGGCAGGTTGGTGTGAATGAGTGAAGCTCTTGTGCAGGAGCATGAATAAGATTCCCATGAATCTGACATTTTGAGCATGTTTTAACAAAAGTGAATGATTCCCTCTCCATTGTAGGCCAGTAGTAACCCATTCTAATCAAATTTTTGGATAAGGTTAGTCCACTCGAATGAGTACCACAAATGCCCCCATGAACTTCTTGTAAAGCTTTGTCGGATTCGTCACGTTCAAGACATTGAAGTAAAGTACCATCAAGACCACAGCGATAAAGGGTATCAGCGATAAGGGTATAGCGAGAGGATTGTCGGATAAAGTTTCATTTTTGGTTACGAGATAAGTTAGGTAGTAAAATGTCATTTTTAGGTAGGCATAAATTTTACCATACTAGGGGGAATCGAATCCTACCAAATGGCAGATAATTTGGCTTTCGGGTGTGTCATAAGCAGGTGTAAATAATTGTTCCACCAGAAATTCATAGCGAGTCTATTTTTCTAGGAGTTGTACCAATGATGCAATCGTAGCCATAGCATTAGCCGCTTTGTTATCAATCCTTGGAATTTGTGTGAACTGAATGTCCACAAAATAATTTTTGAAGTCATCGATCATCTTTTTGTATGGCAACAACTTATCATCTTTAGTCTGATAATCATCATTGATTTGATTAATAACTAGTTGTGAGTCACCATAAACTTGTAGCTCAGTAATCCTCCATTCCAATGTTGTCTTTAGTCCAGTGATTAGTGCTTCATATTCGGCTATGTTATTGGTGCATGGAAACATTAGCCTATATGATCGAGGAATAGTATTCCTTGAGGGGTGACAAAGAGAATGCCTACCCCCGATCCATGTTGAGTAAAAGAACCATCAAAGTATAAGTACCATAGCTGCTTAGATTCTGCAGTGAAAACATTGGCATCTGGAAATTCAATGTGCAAGGGGTGCTCTGTTTGTAGAGGAGCGTCTGCTAGTTGATCAGCAATAACTTGTCCCTTGATTGCTTTGCGATCAATGTAGTGGATGTCAAACTCACTCAAAATCATGACCCATTTTGCTAACTTTCCTGTTAGTGATGCTTTACTTAGTAGATACTTGAGTGGATCATTTTTTGAAATAAGATTGATTGTATGAGTTAACATGTAATGTCAAAATTTCTGTGAAGCAAAGACTACTGCTAAACAAGCCTTCTCAATGAAAGTGTACTTAAGTTCATGACTCGTTAGTGTTCTGCTGATGTAATAGATTGCACGTTCTTTCCCTTCATGGTCTTCTTGTGCTAATAATGCCCCCAAGGATGTCTTGGTTGCAGCAATATACAAGATCAATGGTTTATCTGGATTTGGCGGTACTAGAACTGGTGGGTTCATCAGGTACTGCTTGATTTGTTGAAATGCCATTTCACATTTGTCATCCCATCTAAAAGGAACATTCTTATGTAGGAGATGTGTGAATGGTAGACTTTTGTCGACCAATTGCGTAATGAATCTTCTGATGGACTGAAGTCGCCCTTGCAATGATCTCAATTGACTGATGTTCTTTGGGGGAGACATCTCCATGATTGCCTGAACTTTAGCGGGATCTACTTCAATTCCCTTTTTTGAAACAATATATCCTAAAAGTTTTCCAGATGTGACCCCAAAAACACATTTCTTAGGATTTAGGCGAACTTTGAATTTTTCCAATCTGGTAAATATTTTAGATAGTATCTCCAAGTGTCCTTCTCTGGTGTATGATTTTTCCAATATGTCATCCACATAATCTTCCATGAATGTGTGCATCATGTCATGAAAGATCGTAGTCATAGCTCTTTGATAAGTAGCCCCAACATTCTTTAAGCCGAAAGGCATGACATTCCAACAGTACGTTCCCCACGGACAAGTGAAAGTTGTTTTCTCTTGGTCTTCTGGTGCAATCTTGATTTGGTTGTAACCAGAAAAACCATCCATTAATGAATACATGGCATGGCCAGCTGTTAAATCAACTATAGTGTCAATGCTGGGAAGCAGAAAGTCATCCTTAGGGCAAGCTTTGTTAAGATCTCTGAAATCAGTGCACACCCTAATGCGTTTATCTGGCTTTGCTACTTGGACAATATTGGAGATCCATTCTGCATAGGCAATTGATCTTATAAATCCTGCATCTAGGAGTTTCTTGAGTTCTTCTTTAACCAGTAGTGCAACATGAGGATGCATCTTTCTGAGTTTTTGTTTCACTGGTTTAACTCCTGGTTTAATAGACAAATGATGCATTATGAGGTCAGGATCTAGACCTGGCATGTCTTCATATGACCAAGCAAAATTGACTTGATTTTCTTTGAGAAAGTTCATGAACCCTGGGATTTCTTTATCTGTCATTGATTCAGCTACTTGTAGAATCCTTGGATTATCTGTAGTTGCAATATTGATTTCTTTTGTAGGCTCGATCAAGATGGGAGATCGCTCATGATAATGCTCCAGGAGAGTGTTAAGAGTCCCATCAGCTGGTGCCTTGAAAAGGTTTTCACCATCTGATACGCTCTTTATTTTATCTTTTGTTTGATCTAGTACTGCCAGATTCTGGTTTTCACCACTAGATCGTTCTTTTTTATTTTCATTTTTGCAGCTAGGAGACTTGACACTCTCCTGATTAAAGACTTCATACCAAAAATTGCTAGTGGAACAATTATTTACATCGTCTGCGGAAAGGAAGTTTATGATAGCTTCGTCATTTGGAAAAATAGGTATATCAATAGGTTCAATTAGATCCCATTCAATGAGATTAGGATGGATTAAAGGTAACAAGTCATTTGGTCGTGTGAAATTGGTGATGGTTAGGGTCAAGACAGAGTTATCGGTAGGATCCGAGGTATGCGGTAGATAAATGATGGTACCATTCTCCTGATAGTCTCGTTCGTTAAAATCTGACTCAGTATCACTAGACTCATAGTTGCTTTGTGGTTTAGATTCTTGTGGTTGGGACCCTGAACCTTCTCCTTTGATTAAAGTTGGTGTATATTTGTGTATGACATCTACCTCTTTGTCTCTCCAAAATTCATCACCATGGATGGTATCCGATTCATATTCAGCAAAATCTGTATCAGAGTTATTTTCTATGAAATTCAGGATTGATGCCAAACATGCCTCTTTCTTATCAGAACCTTCTTACAGTGTAAAAACATTACCCTGTGCTTGGTTGGATGGGGTAGAGTCATAGCCTAGTCCAGTTTTATCATATGCAACAAGCCCTGGAAGATGGATAGGCTCAACTATGCCTTCTTTTCTTTTTCCAAGAGGGCCATTGTCATATCCCATCTTTTGCATGATGGAATACCCTTTCCCATATTTGTCAGTTGGTAAGGTTACATTTGGAACTGTTTCATCTTCATCCTTATAAAGCCAATTCAGAATCCCTGTGTCCTCAGGATCTCCCATGGGGAATTTTTCTTTGATAAATTGTCCATTGAACTTGGTAGTTGGCTCTGTTTGTATTTGTGCTGATGTTGATGCTACTGATATCTGTTGTTGTGTAATAGAAGGTTGTCCATGTGATCGAGGAGATGTAGGTAGATTAGCAAGACAAAGAGAATATTCCCCAACTCCACTTTCCTTGAACTGCAGTTTCTTATCAAAGCTTTTGGCTGATTGACTGATTTGTGTATCATTCTTAGGAGAAGTATTAGCAAGTGCTTCTCGATTGTTTGGAACCAAAGTATCCTGATTAGCTTTGAAATTGGCACAAGTTTGGGTGTTTGAATTATCAGCTGATATAGTGATTTCCTGTCCGTCATATGGAAACTTAAGACATTGATGGTAAGTGGACGGAATAGCTTGCATTTCATGAATCCAAGGATGACCCAACAAGATGTTGTATGCAAGATCTCGGTCTAAAACTTGACAAAAGGTATTTTTGATAACAGGTCCCACTCTGATTGGTAGCATGATTAGACCTTTAGACGTTCTTTCCTCATCATCATAGGATTTTATAGTAATCTTCCTTCTAGGATCAATGGAGTCCTCTGAAAATCCTGAAGCTTGAACCAACTTCAAGGTACATATATTCAAACCAGCCCCTCCATCTATTAGGACACATTTAACACGAAACTTATGGATCATGACCTCTAAGTATAATGATGAATTGTGGGGATGAGTCATGGAAACATCATCTTTGTTAGAAAATGAAAGACATGTAGGTGAGGACAAATGTCCTACCATGGCTTGAAATCGGTTCACATCCAAATCCGTGGATATAGTTGTTTCAAAAAAGGCCTTGTCTAAAATTTCCTTATGTGCAGGAGAAATCTTCAGGAGTTCTAAAATGGAAATTTGGGCCAGAGTTCTTCGAAGTTGGTTAACTAGGTCATATTGATGTTGAGGGAAGGTCTCAATGGATTTCAAAGAGGCACCCTTCAATACAACTTTAGCTTGTGCTCTCGTTGTGACATTAACTTGTCCATTGTCTATTTTCTCATTGATTTTTATAACATTGACTCGCTCATCGTCCGTATAGAGGTGACGGATTACAGTGTCATCGATTTGATTCACATTTTTGTTAGAAGACTCTCCCTTTTGATAATTTGGTAAAGGGTTGCAAAATGCTTGGTGATCTTCATTGGATTTTTGTTGTCCTTCTACTGTGATAATGCCTTTGTCAATTAAGTCTTGAATAGCATGCTTCAAAGCTTGACAGTTGTTTGTACGATGACCTCTGCACCTATGATAATCACAATAATAAGCTTCATTCCAGGATGGAGGTTTTACACTAGGTTCATAATTGCGTTGAGGTGGTAAAATAAGGACATTTTTTTCCATAACCTCTTTGAAAGCAGATTCTAAGGATTGTCCTAGCGGAGTGAAAGTTCTTCTACTAGAGAAGAATGAAAAGCGTTGTGGGTT
The DNA here is from genome assembly GCA_007258455.2 of Sequoia sempervirens. Taxonomy (NCBI): domain Eukaryota; kingdom Viridiplantae; phylum Streptophyta; class Pinopsida; order Cupressales; family Cupressaceae; genus Sequoia; species Sequoia sempervirens. Next base: position 127,517,054 of record VDFB02271358.1, read on the forward strand.
CGTGTTTGAGGTATTCCCTAAGGTGTTGTTGTTGTTGTTGTTTCCACGGTAGTTTTGATTGTTGATAGTCCCTTGATTGAGAGTAGGATTTTGATTCATGTTGTTCCTTGGGGGGGAGGATTGTTTCCTTGATTCGTGACAGAATTGACATTGTTGTAATTATTGTTACGGGTAGTATTTGGAGTACTCAGAACAAACGGCTTAGTTGCGACATGATTTGCATCTACAACACCATCGTTTACAATGTTTTTGTTGCGAGTCCAAAATTTAGACTTGTCTTGATTGTTGTAATGATTAGATGAGCTAGGATTGTCCTTGTCAAGTTTTATTGTCCCTCTTTTGACCAAAGCACCTTCAATGGTGATGGCATCCTCAATCAATTTCTCAAAGGAAGGTGGACAATGTAGATTCAAGCGATAACTCATTTCTGAATTTAAGCTATTGATGAAAGTGACCATTTTTTCCTTTTCAGGAACATGACGGGGATACCTAGCGAACATTCTTCTCCATCTTTGAAGAAAGGTAGTGAAAGGTTCACCAGGTTTTTGTGCCACTTTGCAAAGATCAATCATGGTGATTTGGTGTTGGATGTTGTAGGTGTATTGTGTTATGAACAAATTGATCAATTCTTCAAATGTTTGAATGGGAGGTGTGATTTCGATAGCCATTCCATAGAGTTAACTCCAAGGCTCCTAGGAAACAATCGCAATAGATAAGTATCTTCATGAGCGAATTCCAATGTCATGTTTCGGAAGTCTCTAACGTGATCGATTGGATTCGATTTCCCATTATAACGATCAAATTTGGGAATTTCACAATGTTTAAGAAATGGAATCATATTGAGACTTCTATCAAAAGGATAAGGACATATGTCATCAAGAGTGTATTTCTTTGTTGTGGTCCCCCCTTGTAACTCTTTGATTTGTCCTTGGAGTGCTTTAAATTGTTGAGTAAGAGTAGTAAGATCAGATGGGGATGTTTCTTCTTCTTTTCTCTTTAATTTCTCATTATCAAAATCCTTAGGCAGTTTAGCTCCTTGATCGGCTAGGAAGAGAAAATACTTTTCTTTGTCACATTGGAGGATATTTTCTATGGCTTTAAGAAACTTGGGGTCTTGTTCAGCCTCTCTAATGTGAAGTTCTTCCTCTTGCTCATCATCACTATCTACGGGAGTTTTGTTCATGTCTTTGTACTTATGAAATGGATTTTCTTCTCTATCAGCCATGTTGTCGTCACTGAAAAGAGGATTGCGATTCACACTAAAATGAGGATTACAACGTTCACCTTCTTCTTGAATGTTATGGATAGGAGTTTCTTGTTGAGATTTTTCTCCTAGTTTGTTGTATTGAGATCTTGTAAAAATAGGCATATGAAAGGAATCCTATGATATGATCGAAAGTCACTGAAGGATTTGACTAGGATGCGTTGAATATTCAATCGAAGGTTGTGGTATATTCTCAAACTCAAGAGGTTGATTAAGATTGTGATTTGAGATAACACTAATCTTTGATAATAAGCTTGAGTAGCCAAAGTTTCTACAACGTAATTGTCAGTGAATCCTCTAATGTAGTCTTGGTATCTATGGAGAAATTTGTGATAATGAAGCAAGACGTAACGACTCTTATACAAAAATTCTCTGCGGTCTAAAGTTTTCTTGTAACTTAAGTTTGTTTTGGGCTTCTTGATCCCATTGAAGACTGATTTCTTGGTGAACTTGGTTGATTTCCACTTTCTCAACATGGGAGAGAAATATCAGAAATTCTAGTTTGTGTAAAAAAATTCAAACAGAAACCTAAAAGCGCTATTTTGTTTCCTAAATGCGCTGCAGAAAGAGGTATATGCGTTGGAAAAAGAGTCAAATGCGCTACAGAATACCTTGAATGCGCAGAAACAGAGAGAAAATGCACTAAAATAGTCCCTAAATGCACTAGAAAATGACTCAGATGCACTGAACCAGCCAGTGGATGCGCCAGAACAGAGTTTATATGCGCTACAGTTTTTCCTAGATGCGCTAAAATAGTTCTCTAAAGACAGTTTTTGACCAGTTTTGAAAGTTTTCAACTGAAGTTTCTCATGTTCATTTTGGATAATCCTTTATCTGAATTAATGTTCTTGAAAACACAACAAACAGTCTGATTTAAGTTGATCGTAACCAAGCACAGAATAAGACAAGCACAACCTAAGTTAGGCTAGGACAATATCCACTAGATTCCATGTGGGTTTCCCCAACCGCATATCAGTAGCGTGTGAATTCAAAAGCTTGGCTGCACGGGCTCCCCCTTACAGTGCACTCTCTTCTCAGGCCAACCAAGCTTCCAACCCCCATGAAACTCCCATGACAAATTGATCACCTCTACTATAGACTGCGAAAGTGTGGAAGGCTTCACACCGACCGATGCTGGACTAGCAGATAGAAGGTTTTTGGCTTTCTAAACAATGGTATTTAGTTCAGGACCCTCGTTCGAGTGGCCATACATGGGGCAAGAGATTAATCAGCATTAAGGTGGCACTCTAGCCTGAAGAGGTTAAGCTCAACAGGGTTTAAGGGAGTACAACTCTGTCCGTATGACACACCCACACAAGCAACCTTAGGTTTTCCCTTAAGATTTACATTTATATACCGGTTGGGAGTAGCTTGGCCTTAGCTCTGTTGCTAGTTTGAGTCGTGTTGAGGTGATGAAATCCCCAGGCAGACCCAATTTCTAGAGTCAATAACCGTTTCTCTTACACCCAGGATCGCACAAGTGCAGAAGGGGAGAGGATACTTCGATTATCAAGTCAAGGTTACACAGGGAAAAGTGGGTTCAGTTTTTTGATCACCTAGTTTGCACAGGGTGAGAGCATAGTCACCTACCACTTTCAAACACAGTCAAGAAGAGTAGACAGATTCATTTTAGGTGCACCAAAATAAAAAATGATTTAATCTAAGTGAAGATTTTGCTTCACAACAGACATGGGGTTCATTTTAACTACATGATAAAGATGTGGTGGCTACCCTAGATTGATTCATTTTAAATCCAGCAAGAAAAAAAGAAAAAAAATTTGTCTACAGAAGGTGTTAGAATCAGAATCTCTGTTACAACTCAGATGCGCGACTTTGTTACTCAGATACACAGAAACATAATCTAGATGCACAGTAACAGAACTCAAATGCACAGAAACAGAACCCAGATGCACGAGAACAGATCTCGGATGTGCAATAACAGAACCTATATGCGCAAAAACAGAACCAGGATGCGCGAAAACATAGCCCAGATGCGCAAGAAAAGACACTAGATGTGCTAAACTAAATGCAATTTTTTAAAAAATAATTCTGAAACATATTTAAATGCACTAAATGATGTCCTATATGCGGTAATTAAACTCCTATGTGCTCTTCAGAAATGCCCATATGCGCCACTCTGTTTCCAAAATGCGCTGTAGAAATTACCAGATGCGCCGAAACAGTCTTCAGATGCGCCAAAGTACCTACAAAATGAATTTTTTTTGGATCTCCCAGATGCGCTACCGGATATCAGAAAACTTGCAAGAAAACCTGCAAGAAGATCTGCAAGAAAGAAGTCTAAAATGGGGGCATAGGCCCCACAATGGGTGCCAGAAATGTGTGGTCAAAAATAATATGCATAAATGAATTGAAATAAATACTATTCAAGCACACCAATAAGACATTGTATCAAAACAAAACATAAAAGGTAAGTAAATGCAAACTCAATATTCTGCTTCGATTGTTGTCCTATTGTCCTCTATCTTCAGTGTTTTTGTTGATTCCAACTTTTGCTCTCAGATTGTAGGCTAGGCTCAACAAACTGTCTTCCTAAAGAACGAGATCTAAATGTGATGCATGATGCAAGATTAAGCTATGATATGGAATTGAACTAATATGCTTGAAATAAACACGATGCTATGATATTAAAATGCTAAATGAATTAAATGCATGAACTCTAATTAATTGCCTATTACCAATGCTTGGATTCACACAGGTATTTATAGAGTTTTTCGAATGATTCTGATTGGCCGTCTTAATTGACGGTTGTGATAATTCCTGGTAGATCAAATGGGTGAAGAAGGATGAAACTGAAGAGAAAATAGAAGAAAACTTGAAAACACGATTTTTCTATTTTTATGAAAGAGGAAAAGATAAGAAGATAAGAAATCATCTTTCTTTAAAAGAATAAAAGAAAGATTTAAAAGCTGATAAATAATGAATTAAAAATTCAATTATTTATTTGTGGAGGATATTCAGCTTTTTCTTAATTAAATGAAATATTTAATTAAGCTTTTAAAGCAGAAGAAAGTTTGTGATAAGAAGAAAGCTTTAATCTGGATTTTTGAAAAAGCAAGATCCTCACATTTAAAATAAAATATTTAATTGATGATATGAGAAGAAAATGTAAGATTTCACTAAATTTCAAATAAAATATCTAATTGTGATTTAGAAAGAAAGATAAGATCCTTTTAATTAAATAAGATTTATTTAATTAAATCATTGATTTATGAAATTAATTAAATGAAATATTTAATTAATTAGAAGAAGAATTAAAAATAGAAGAAAGAGAAATATTTAAACTTAATTAAATCAAAAGATTTAATTTAAATTCAAACAATGATAATTAATTTAAATAAATTTAAATAATTAAGTGGACGTATGAAGATAATTAAATAAAATAAATTTATTTAATTACAAAAGAAGAATAAGATGAATGAACAATATAATTAAATTAATTAAATTTAATCATATGTAGAGGATTTTAGAAAACTAATTAAATAGTAAATATTTAATTAATTGTCAGGATTATAGACATGACCATTTTTATGTGTATACAACAATTACAACAAATGAGCAAAGAAAATCATATGTATACAAATGTAATCTTTTATTGATAATCATGAAGTGTACATGTCCCTCACGAGCCAAGGGACTAACTTTACTTATTCCATGGAAATAAAGGAACAATTTGTACATGAATAAGTAAAAAAAAAATGTGCATATAAGAATGGAGACTAGTCATTGCCTGAGAATCACTGGTTGAGGACTTGCCCTCTTGCCTTGCTGCTGCTGCCCCAAGCTACTTGTGTCCTTCCCAGCTCCGTTGTGCTCCTAGCTCCTGCATTTGGAAAAACAGTTATATTAGAGTGAGGCTATCTCAATCCTTACATACACACCTACCTATGCATGTATAAACTAATCCATGAGTGCATTAAATAAGCATGCAAAACTTGGATGTCCTGGGAAAAAATGAAGTCATCAAACACATCTAGAATATGCATTTTTTTTCTAACTTGTTTGCTTCATGTGCAGATTTAGGACAAGTCTAGTTATTGATCTAATTCAGTTAAATATAGCATGTGGGGTAAATGTGGCTCCCATAAGGGTAGAGCTCAACATGTTTTGAAAGAAGGAAATTGAGTAACTTGATCAAATATTTATCAGTTATTAATGCATTAAATCAATATGGAATCACACCAGTTGATCAACTTTCATTATCAGATTCAAAAGATGCATCAGGTTCAATTATGCATCTCTTAAATAATGAGGGAGCAACCTAGAGTATTGCAAGGTCCCTCTCACCTTAACCCTATTGGACAACCACACATCACATAGGATAGTGAGCTTTTAGGTCATTGTCATAGGGGACACGTGTATGCCCACTAGGATCAAAGTGAGGAGACAATTTTAATTGTGGCACATAATTGAAAAGTTAAACAATGGTTGTGAAAATCAATTAGTAAATATGTGGGGCAACAAGAATTACTATGGAAGCCATGAAGGTTGGGACATAAAAATGCATGCTACATGTCAATGTAAGGACACCGTTAGTGGATATGCTCATAATCTTTCATGCAAGGGTTTTGGTCATCATAAATGATCCAACATGGATCAAGATTGCATGCAAGAAATGCAATAACCCAAGTTCAGAATGATAAGAATCAATGCCTTGAGAACAAGTATACATAACAATGATATGGAGAGGCAATGTCATCAAATGAGAAGTCCACAAAATGGAACACGACATCAAAAAGGCAGTGACCCACGAGTTCTAAACGATGGCAATGTTATATAATGTCAAGATAATGACAAGACAACAAAATTGATAGCAACCCACTAACCATCCTATGATTATTGATACAATCCATGACAAAATGGGGTTGTCATTGGTTTGAATGGCACAATGCCCGAATGGTTCAATGCAAAAAGAAGTAGAGAAAGCACAATCATCAATAACAAGGAAATACAACAGTTTATGAAGCATTAGCGAAAGTTGTAGAGACTTTACATGCCCAATCAAAGGGGCAGAACACAAATGGTGTTTAAGATGATAGTGACAGATTGTATGTTGTTCTCTGACTTGTTTTCAACACAATCCAAAGGCCTTGATGAGTATGTGTTGGGGTATACAAGCGTAACAAAACTAATATAGATATGATTGAAGACAATAAAGGGTATTTTGAATTGGACCACATGTAGGTTGGCATTTGAAAACAAGCAAGCTCAAAATCCCTTTAGCTATATTGATTTTAGCGGAGCTATAAATGAATAAGTTATATTTTAAGCTTCAACTTTCTTATACCAGCTTTTCATGCATACCACTAACCACTCAAGTGCAACGATTAAGAAGACAATGATATAGTATTGTAGAGACCTAAAGTGAGCAACCCTTAGAAAGATAAAAGACAATGTCATCATCATATGACATGATGAAGTGTTAATCTCTGAGTTTTGAGGCACAAAACATGGTCCAATCAAAGTATGGATTAGCATTTTAAGATAATCTAGTCACATGAATTGAAGGCAGATATCACACTGTAAATGGATGGTGTTGAGAAGACATGGCAGTAGACAGTCAAACCTATTTGAACATCTAAAAATATTGATAGAATTTGTATGTCAAAGAAAATAGCTTCATAAGACAACCATAAAGCATAGAGTAGTCCAGACACATGATTTTACATGTTGAGAAGAAGATAGATGTGCAAGGCTATTGACAAGGTCAAAACATGAAATTGGTGACAATTTTTTTGTAAAGTTTTGTAATAATTTTTCCCAAGTATCTTCCTAGAACGGTGTTTGCATGAATTTTTGCATCATCGATGTTAATCAGGGCAATGCCATCAAATCATTTAGCAAACCATTTTCATTAACAAGGCTACCACAATGTGATTGGAGATAAATATCAGATAATGTTATTGTCCCATGTACGAGCCGATGCAAGCCTCACTCCTTTGGGATGGCACCATGTTGATATTCTTTGCAATAAAGTGGTAATTATTGGCATTTCTTCTAGGGTTGAGTTGGTTGTGATGTCCCCTTTGATAAGGACTATGAAAACAACATGTGTTTTTGGTGGTGGAGATTACATTGATGGTGATTCATCTCCTAAATTAATGGCGGTCGGTGTTGGCAAACACATGGGGCTACATCCTTGTGACCAGAGAAAAAGCATCAATGAAAGTATAGTCAGAACTAGTTTGCGTGTAACAATTTTTCCAGGGGCACATTCCTTCTAGTCCTAATGTTTCTAATGATTATGATGCTGTAAATAATACAGAGAATGAACATACACCAGCCTTTCCTCCCAGTTTTGATGTTCCTATTGAAGGTAAAAGTGCATAATGAATATTGGGCAACAATTATGGAGTAACAAGCATCATTAAGTGGAATGGAATTTGTTCACATTATTGAGGCATACAGACAAATTGCAAGCAACACAAAGGGTAGTGTTCATGCAAGGAAGAATCATGTGAAGAGCCTGTGAATTATACCTGTATTGTGCAATGCATTTGAATCATTTAACAAACCCAATTTTTTCATCATAGGGGCAACATTGCCTTGTGGAACAGGTGACAAAAATAGCTTGTGTTCCAACTACAAAATCTCATTCATATTATTATCTTTCAATAGAGATGCTTTCACAGGGAAAGAAAAAAAAAAGCATATAGCCTCATTGTTTATTTTTACAAATCAATAGAAAGAAGGGAGCAAAGCCCTCAAAAAAATCAATAGGGCAATGTATGGTTGTGGAAAAATCATTGATTTCATTTACAAACCATAATAAATCCTTCAAAAAAGCAATTATTTCTCAAAGCAAATACCATAAATCAACAGAGTAGTGCTGAATATGAAGATACATTCATCATAGAGCTCAGGTTCGAGCATTCTTTTTCCAAAATGAACAGAAAAATGCAGATTTGAACACACAGAAGGCTTACCTTAAGCTTTTTTATAATGATGCTGCTGAAAATCTGTAGTTTTCGCCATCAAAACCTTTAGAAAACTCCATCAAAGTAGCCATAGTAGTTGGGTGAAACCCTAGCAGAGCAACCTCCAGAAAGCTCGATAGAAAGAATGAATGTTTTTTCCTTCACTTTGCTTTGTGGTGTTTAGGGTTTGTTACCCTAAATTTTTAGTCAATGGGAGACTTTAGTTATTTTTCCTTCTTTTAAAAAAAAAAATTGCATGAACTAATGAAGGTCGTGGGCTAAGACTTTAGGTCTTATGCCTTTTTTTTTTTCAAAAAATTTATGTGCCTTGTATTTTAATTTTGCATTGAATCTTAATATGAAACATTTTATAATTAAGTGATAATTTATGATCGCTTAATTAATTAAATGTTATAATTAAATGTGAAGTAAAAGTGTTGTATGTAAGGCATATAAGGAGGCTTGTTTTTTCAAAATTGGGGATATATTTGAACCTTATGATTTGGAGACCAAATCATAGAAAGAATTTTTGAGCTTTCTTTTTGCATTATTTTGTAATGTAAGACATTTAATTAAATGGTGTGATTATAAACCATTTAATTAAATGTTATTTTTAATGCAAAGTTTAAAGAAGACATGTGTTGAAAAGGCATGTGCTTTTAAAATCTAGTCAAAGGAGATTAAGTTGAAGTCATGTGCCTTTGCAAACACAGCAAAAGTGTGACTCAGCTAATTGGAGGCATGTGACAGATTTAGTGATGACTTGTCAACATGGAGAAAGTGTGGGAGGATGGATTTGACTATTTTGGAGGAAGGAGGACCATTTTGAAGGTATTTTTTCATACTTTTCTGGTGGTTCAAGTCATGGCTTGATTTTTTTGCATTTGGAGGACCTTTTGGAGGGGTTTTGGAAGCTTCCTTTTTGGCTTTTGTGCTTCATCTGACCTAGGGTTTATAGAAGGACTTGTGTGGGTTGTTGGTTGAAAATTTGCTTAAGTATCTTGAAACTAAAGTTTTGAGTTAGTTCTTTTCTTTCTTCCTGCACGAATTGTAGCCTTTGGAGTCTTTTCCAAGTAGCGGACAACATTGTAACTCAGATTTGCAGACTTATGCAGTAGTGTAGCACATTTTGATCAATAAGTTAATATATTTTACCTTCTCATTATGTTGTTTTATTCTGAAAGCTTTATAAATGGTTGATGAAATCTTATGGCATAATTTTTTTTCCCTTTGATTTTGTCATGTTTTCTTTTCCTTTATGCAGTTAATATGAAATTGCAAGTCATAACATTTGTTAAGTTATTTTAGGGTAGAGTCTAAGTTGTGAAGATGCATTTTTCTTCATTCTAGATGTTGTCCTTGACATTTTTAGCCTTGTTATGAAATATTGATGCAAAGACATATGAAGTTATGAGTTGTGTAAGCCATTGTTGAGTTGTTGATCATTCTTGTGTGTAAAAGTAGTTGTGTAAGTTTGAGGAAAACACATTAGGTGCATCACCATAGGGGTTAGTTTTCTTTTCATGCTTATTTCCCCCCTTTTCCTAGCAAGGAGTAGTTTAGGTGACACCATCAAAAGGGGAACCCGACCCATAATCTAGAGGTCTACTTTCAAATAGGACACGCATGACCTAAGAGCATTCCCATGTTACATCCAAATCTATTGAGCTCATTTAAAATCTTAGCAAATAGGATGCAAATTTGGAACCCTAAAAATTCAATTGAGTTGAGATTTTTATTCTATTATAAGTTGAAGTTTTAATATTAAATTTATTTATTAGAAGTTGGAATTCGTTAAATAATATCTATTTTAACAAGTTTGAATTTAAAAGAAATGTTAGCATTGTGAAAAGATTTGTGTATGATTCTGCGTAGAAAGAGTGTTTAAGCTATGATTGAAAATAATTATAATTATAGTTTTGATTCTCTATTATTATAATTATTTGATTTGTAAAAATTTAAGATTACATTTGATATGTAAATAAATGTCTTTTAAATATGTTATTTAAATGTGTTATGAAGTGAATAGTGAAGATATTTTGCAATGATTTAATTGTGAAGGAACGTTATGTATTTTGGTGCATATGTCTTTCTAAGATTTGTGTATTCTGTTAGACCTATTGATTTAATGGATTTTCACAATTCTTGTATAGGGTTTGTTATAGTCGGGTCATGCACATTGTTTATGTTTCCTATGTGGTGAATGAGAGTATGATGTTTTATGTTATGGATAAAATGTGATCATACCCTATTCTAATATGTGCATGATGGCTATCCTATATGTTATGTGATTTTTCTTTTGCTTATAGGAAGAGTGACTTTCATTAGGGGTTGAAAACCCTAAGAGGTATCCAGGGTAACCTAGCAAGGGTTTATAAACTAGTGAAAATTTAATTAAATGTACTCGGGGTTGGGTGATAATCATAATATAAATCAAATAATTTGAATGCCTCACCTAGTTCTTTAATGCTTGTATAGATTAAGGGTAGGTTGAGATGGACTAGAATGGCATGATCATCTACTTTGTCTTCTTGAAAGGTAGTTCGATGTCACTTGACTTTGTTTAGGGGCCGAGAGTCGGTAGAGATTTCTAGGGTAACTCGATGTGAGGGCCAATAATCTAGGAAGATTCACCAGGGTAACCTATAATGAACTAAGTGATGACACTCTTATTCTGAAGCATGTTTTTAGTCTCTTGTGTAGAGTTAACTATTGTATTGTGGGTCATCTCTAGAAGCATATGTTGTGATTACTATGGTTTGATGTCATTGTGTCATGATGTGATTGTCAGCCATGTGATGTTATGTTCTGTCTTTTTGTTTATTACCTTTGTGGATCTATCATTATCTCCTAGCACAAAGGGAGTGGACCTTAGGGTACCACGTGGTTGGGTGGAATGTTATTTTTCCTCCATCGAGTCCCCTTGGAGGTTATGCAACTCGAGATGAGTTTGTTCTTAACAAATTATTGATTCACTTTGTTCATGGAGTTGGATGGTGAGCATGCTTGTGAACGAGATGGAAAGTTGTACATGATCGTCATTCATATTGTATACTATCTTAATAGTTATAAGAGGCTTTATTGTATTATGATATGATGTTATGAGATTTATCATAATCTTGCTTGATGTATTTTGCATTTTATGTTAATGGTTTTGTGTTGCGATGTTTGTTGGAAATATGCCTCAATAAATACAAGTTGAAACCTCTTTAGAAGCCAAGTCGGTGTGATATTCTATATGTCTGGCCGACAAATAGTTTGGAACACCATGTTTTGTTCAGGTCGCTGTGACCTAGCTTTTGTCTCACCGAACGGTTACACTTTGGAGCTATCGCTATGACAAGGAGTGTTCGGTATGACCTTTTAGCACTCAGGGAGATCTTTGGCCAATAGTCCATTCTATCGTGTATTGGGGAGACTCATGGCGACCACGGGCTTCAGAATAGCCTATAGTGGATCGGTGAGAAGTCCCAACGAAGAGTTAAAGTCTCGCCGACAGCATTTGGTTTAAAGTCATTAGGGGAACTCTCGCCAGAAGAAATACTATCGGTAAGAAGTCTTACCAATGTGAGAAAGTCACACCGACCGCATTCGTTCGAGGTAACACAAAGAGTCTCAGAGAGAAGTCTTAGCGAGAATGGAATGTCTCGCCGATGATGTTGATGTCTTCAGTATAGCTCTTGGAAAACAATGGACATCGGTGTAACTTATATGTGTTCAATAAGATCTCTCGGTGAAGGTGATATGTCTTGGCGACTGTTGATGACTTCGGGGTGACATTTGTGATCTCGGAGAAACCTCTTGGCGATAATGTTAAGTCTTGTTGACTGGTGATTGGAGCTTGGCGTAACATGTGACTTCGGTATAACCTTTTGGTGACTCGATGTGAGGTCCTAGTGAAAGCAATAGGTCTCGCTGACTGCTTGGTGCTTCGGTGTAACACATGAAAGCTCGTTGTAACATCTTGGCAAAAATGATTACTCTTGGCGACATCGATATGAAGGTTATGTGGCATTAGCGAGACACTGTTAGTGTCTCACCGAGATGCCAACACAATGCGAATTTTGTTGACCATTTTGACCATCCTATGTGGAGTCTCATGGAACAATAGGAGAAGCCGAATCTGAATAGTTGGAAGTTTGTTCATTGTGACGGTTCTGTGAGGAAGCTAGATAAACAGAGATCGACATGGTTATACTTGGTGATTGCAGATTGTGATCGGTTGGTTCGAAGGTTGGTTGCATTGATGGATTGCTGGGTGGTTGTATGATCAATAGATGTATTATGTTCTATAATGACTGTAACTTGAAGGTTCCTATACAAGATTGTTCATGGTGAATGCTGCTGTAAATAGACACCAGAAAGATAAGTTTGACATTTGTATGTAATCTCCATTACTGTAATACAAAGTGATTTCTCTTGGTGTGGTGGGTTTTTCTCTCGTAAGGGTTTTCCCACATATATCTGGTGTTCATGTGTGATTGTCAAATACTATGTTTCTGATTGTTTACTTCATAGTGCATCTTAATTGGACTATAATTGAAAAATTAAAAGTATATTTGCATTCTTCCCTGTGGTATTGACGTTAGGAGAGTTGTTTTCCGCATCTAGCTTTCCTTACAATGTTCTTACTTGTATTTTTTTAAGTAACATTGTCATGGAACCCTAAGAATTTATGTGTTTATGTACTTATGTTCTTAAGTTGTGATCGAATGGTTTTAAAAAAAATTGTTCGGTTATTTTGAGTGTTGTTCCCTGGGTTCCCTGGCGGGGTGTTACAGTGGGTATTAGAGGAAAGGTTCTAACATTGGGTACTTTGGATATTTTTGAGCCCATTAGGTTGTCCTAGATGTTATACTCTATAATTTGTGTGTTCTAGTTGTCCTTTGCATCTTGTAATTGAGACATGTCCTTGATTATGTGTAGGACGATGCCTAAATGTCGAGGTAGGGGTCATGGTGGTGGATGTGGTGGTGGCTAAGGGGTTGACCGCTAGAGTATTTCGTCTCTAAGTTCCCACGAGCCTAAACAACTAATATTTGAGGGTGTGTAGTTATGTCCCATGCTCGAGAAGTTGCCCACCTGCTTAGAACCTGGTCTTGTGGATAACCCACTGGTGGTAAGGGAAAATAAAATTTGGATCACCTATCAAAGGAGGAAGAAATCCCGCCCAAGAATTCTCGTGAGTACCAAGAGTGAATCAGTAACTCCCAAGAAAGTTCGCGTACCAACTCCTAGATTTAGGATCATTCCCTTTGATTTTAGTGACCAGGAGGAACCTATCGCTGGCAGTGATAGTGATTTAGAATCAATTTTAGGTTGAAAATTAGCATAGGTAGTTATGACTACCTTGTAAGCAATGCCGTTAGTTACTGTATTGCTTTCTTTGGATCAATGTTCACTATGAAATGTTAAGGATTTAGTGACCCCGATGGTGCTTGTATCACTATTTTGATTGGTTTGGATGATTATGACTTCCTTTTTTGATGTTCATGTTATGACAATTTACAAAATTTAGTAGTGTGTTGGATAAATTTGACTTTGTGTAACATGTGACATATGTTTTTGTTTGCTATACTTATGATTTGTGGTGATGTTGTTTACAATAGTGTATGTTATACCTTATCTTGTGACTTTCATGAGTAAGTCTAAGCTTAGGGGGAGGATGTAGTGTCCCTCCAATTACTACACTTTGTTTCAGTTTGTTTATGTTTGGTTAATAGTTGCTTTAGTTGTGTTTGATACTATGTTGGTTTTATACTGTGTTGATGTATCTGATGTTGTTTATGAAGTATAATTGTATGTTAGTCTTGCTGAAGGAGATAGTGTAGCATTACTCACTCATGAGTACCCTGCTACGCTGCGACTCTCTTTCATGGTGTGATTGTTGGTTTATGCAAATACGTTTAACAATGTTGTTGGATGCAGTTTGCAGGTATCGAGTATCGGCTTCAGCTGCTTTGTCAGTTCTGAGCATGTCCTAACCCAATGGAAACATGTTGTATCAGAGATAATGTCAGGTCTTTCTTTTAGCCATCATTCCTTTACATAACGAGTATCTATTTGTCACCCAATGTCATTGTGTTATTTTGTTTGGGTTTGTCATGTCTTCATATTTTTGTCATGTTTGGAAATATTAATTAGTTTAATGGTTAATTGATCAGTTATTGATTTAATTGATGGTGTGGAAATGTTAGATTAAAACATCATGTTTAGACAATTTAATAGTTTAAAAGTGATTGTTGTTTTAAAAGGTTTTTATTAATTAAATTAACTAAAAGAGATATTTATTTATTTGTAATGGAAAATTTTGAGTAAAAGATATATATATTTCAATGTGCTAGTTAAAATGTTTGAAAGTAGATAATGTTGAATTGTTGTTTTCAACATAAGATGTAAAAATATCTTTAAATGTGACTTCAAGTTAGAAGATATTATCTTGAGTGTTTATTTAGTTTGAACTGAATGAGCAATTTGATTGCATGCTGACTTTGAGTTAAGTTTGGTAATTGTGATTTAATTAAAAGAGAAAATCATATTAAAATCCTTTGGGGGTGTGTGAAAATTATGGTTTTCATGGTAGTTGTTTTGGAAAAGTTTTCTATAAAAAGCTTCTTTGCAGTATTTTTGGGTTTTTGGAATTTTTTTGGTTGGAAATTGTTGAATTCTTCATCAAATTCTTGAGCGATTTGAATGGAAATAATAGGTTTTTTACTTTTTGATTTGTATTTTATTTTTGAAGAAACACAAATTTTCAATTATTGTGTTTGAATGCTGATTGCTTTTGAAGAAAATTATTTTGTCTGTGAAATTCATTTGATCTTCTTGAACCTGCAAAGAACAAGATGAATTAGTCACTCAGATTTCTTAAAACAAAATTTTGATTCAGCAAGAAAATCAAAACTAAAATTTATTTATATAGTTATGTATACTGTATATATATCAAATTATATATGTTATGATTTAAAAATATGTTTATAAGCGGGCTTTTGATCTCCATTATATGCGTATTAGATTTAACCTTAGAAGAGATCTAAATATTGAATTTGCCTAACCTTTATTTTTAAATGGCTTTCTTGTTTTGCTTGTACAATTGAAAACTTGGTCTATTATAGTAAAATTCTGATGTTTATTTTTATATTCTCTGTTATTTCCTTTCACTCTCTACAAGATTTTTATTGTGACAAATTTGTTAGAGTTGTAAGGGTTTGTTGTTGAATTCCATGGGATTCGTCTAAAACTCCTTCTCTATCCTTCTTCTCTTTAATTGTGTGCAATCTCACGATGATGGCGTTTTATTTTAGCAATGAGAATTTTGAATCTTTAGATCCTGTGTCCAGGAGGTCCCTTAGTGTGGATGTGTTGAAATTTGTTTGGGAAATGACTTGAATACCAATTAATTCAACCCTGTTTAGAAGTCAAATACCTCCCCAACATCTTATGTGCCTTTGTGCATGAAGTGGTGAATAATATACCTATGCCTCTCATGTGCCTAAATGGCTTGTATTTGAAAACTAGAGTTTTTCCCTGAGTCACTTGCGTAGCTCTCTCTGCTTATAGACTCCTTTGCTTCAAATTGTTTGTGGGATTTAATCACTTGTACCACATGGTTAATGAGATTTGATTTCTTGGATCTAAAGGAACTTCCTTACATCTGATTTCCTCCATCTTGTTGGCCACATGTATATAGCATATGCCTGATTTTAAGATTTTTTTATTTAGCATCACCAATATTCTACACTTTATGCGTTGGAAGTTGCCCCTAAGAGTGCACAAGGTTGACATGGAATGCATACCAACTTTTCAGATTTTTTCATTTAGTATCACCTTTACTCTCCACTAGACAACGCCTCTATTCTACAAACAATGGAAATGGTTCACATATCTCAGAAGAATTTCTTTTGCAACTATATTGGAGATGAATTAATTATATTTAGTTGTTTCCGTTCGCCTATGCGTAATTTTGTATAGTGTTTCATCTAAATGAGCATAAATCGTAGCCTCTTTAGGTCCACATAAGTCATGTAGCTAGGAAATACTCAACCTATATTCTTATTTGATTCATAGGTATCATAGGGGTAACTTGCATATTTGAAATAAGATATTGGGTATTCCCGTGAGAATCAACTCGAGCATGCGGGTCAACCATGTGTACCTATTGATCAACTGCCTGTGTAATGCAATTTGTGTTATTGTTGTATACACAACCCTCACCCTCTTAACTTGCATTTTGTATGCTTATCTAGATAACTGTCTTGCATGGTGCATAGTTTTAGCCTTGTTTATTTCTCTAGTGAAGTAAAAGTCCAGTTACTTTACTTTAAATTTTCAATTATGTAATGAATTCTTTTATTATTATTTGTCAATTTATATAAATAATAAAGACAAATATCTATTTATATTTTTAGATATATTTTGTGTTTAAATTTAATTGAAATTTCTATTTATAGTAATTTCTTGATTAAGATTTGAAAGTATATTTATATTATTCAATTGAGTCAAGATTTTTATTCCATTATAAGTTGAAGTTTTAATATTAAAGTTACTTATTAGAATTTGAAATTCATTAAATAATATCTATTTTAACAAGTTTGAATTTAAAAGAAATGTTAGCATTGTGAAAAGATTTATGTGTTATTCTGCATAGAAAGAGTATTTAAGCTATGTTTGAAAATAATTATAATTATAGTTTTGATTCTCTATTATTACAATTATTTGATTTGTAAAAAGTTAAGATTACATTTGATATGTAAATAAATGTCTTTTAAATATGTTATTTAAATGTTTTTGAAGTGAATGGTGAATATATTTGGCAATGATTTAATTGTGAAGGAATGTTATGTACTTTAGTGCATATGTCTTTCTGAGATTTGTGTATTCTTTTAGACCTGTTGATTTAATGGAGTTTTGTAATTCTTGTATAGGATTTGTTATAGTCAGGTCATGCATGTTTTTTATGTTTCCTATGTGGTGAATGAGAGTATGATATTTCATGTCATGGATAAAATGTGATCATACCCTATTCTGATATGTGAATGATGGCTATCCTATATGTTATGTGAGTTTTCCTTTGCTTATAGGAAGAGTGGCTTTCGTTAGGGGCCAGAAACCCTAAGAGGTATCCAAGGTAACCTAGCAAGGGTTTATAATCTAGTGAAAAATTAATTAAACGTACTTGGGGTTAGGTGATAATCATAATATAAATAAGATAATTTGAATGCCTCACCTAGTGCCTTAATGCTTGTATAGATTAAGGGTAGGTTGAGATGGCCTGGAATGGCATGATCGTCTACTTTGTCTTCTTGAAAGGTAGTTTGATGCCACTTGAGTTTGTTTAGGGGCTAGGAATTGGTAGAGATTTCCAGGGTAACTAGATGTGAGGGACGGTAATCTAGGAAGATTCACCAAGGTAACCTATAATGAACTAAGTGACAACACTCTTATCCTAAAGGATGCTTGTAGTCTCTTGTGTAGAGTTAACTGTTGTATTGTAGTCGTCTCTGGAAGCATATGTTGTGATTACTATGGTTTGATGTCATTATGTCATGATGTGATTGTCAGCCATGTGATGTTATGTTCTCTCTTTTTTGTTTATTACCTTTGTGGATGTCATGAACGTGCTTTTTCCTCCATTGGGTCCCCTTGTAGGTTATGCAGCTCGAGACGAGTTTGTTCTTGACAAATTCCTAGATTCACTTTGTTCATGGAGTTGGACGCTGAGCATGCTCGTGAATGAGATGAACAGTTGTACATGATCGTCATTCATATTGTATACTATCTTGATAGTTATAAGAAGCTTTATTGTATTATGATTTGATGTTATGAGATTTATCATAATCTTTCTTGATGTATTTTGAATGTAACTTGATTCCATCATGATTTGTAATTGTATCATTCATTTGGAATATAGTTTATCTTTGTGTTTTATGTTAATGGCTTTG
This sequence comes from Sequoia sempervirens, assembly GCA_007258455.2. Lineage (NCBI taxonomy): Eukaryota > Viridiplantae > Streptophyta > Pinopsida > Cupressales > Cupressaceae > Sequoia > Sequoia sempervirens. The sequence goes on from VDFB02271358.1 coordinate 127,535,194, forward strand.
TGTTGTGATTTTCTTACTTGTATTTGTTTAAATAATGTTGTCATGGAACCTTGAGAATGCATGTGTTTATGTACTTATGTTCTTAAGTTGTAATCGAATGGTTTAAAAAAAAATGTTAAGTTATTTTGAGTGTTTTTCCCTAGGTTCCCTGGTGGGGTGTTACACAATGCTTTTGCTTATTTGTTAGAAGGATTAACGTAAAGGATTATTGGGTGATTGGGTGAGAGTGATCTAGTCACTATAATAAACAAAATCAATTTACACAAAGGATCTTGTAGTAATAGATGGAAGTTCCCAATATAACTAATCTACCAAAATAGTATGAAATAATAATGAAATTATCGGGAAAATGAATTGTTTGTATGTACATATTCTCGAATTAGTGATGGTAGTAGAGCAATTTCAAGTTTCAGATTATGGTAACCATGATTGAATGAATTGGTTATGAGGAGATGCCCAAATTTTTTTGCTTTTGTAAGGTAGAATTACGTACAACACCCATGCGCTGATATGATTTATGTAGTCTTTAGAATGTAACATGCATTCACTCCAACTCCTCTTCCCTAAATTAGTAATTTGTGCAACTCACCTTACCAAAATCCTGCATTTCATCTTAATACTTTGAAATGTAATAAAAGAAGCTACTTGATACAATGTATGAGAAGAGGGTAAATTATGAACCTATAATTTCTAAAGAAGCATGACCCCTCCATTTCCTATGCCATAATATCCTCCCTGCATGTGATCAAGCTTACAAATCCCATCCAAATCAGAAAATGGAATGTCCTCCTACCCCATACATTTTCTCATCTTTTTTTTTGTCTATCACTCCCTCAACAAAAATCATTGAATTTGAATGCATAAAACAAAGCAAATAAATTCAAGAAGTAAAAACACAATTTATTTCTAGTGAACCTTTAACAGCAATAGAAATCACTGAAACAAAATGCATAAAACAAAGCAAATGAATCAAAGAACTAAAAGCACAATTTATTTACTATCTGTAGATGAAAGATGCTTTCGTTTTCATCTACACCTTGCTTGCATTCACACTTCCTCTTGCATTGGCACTCACGTTCGCACCCACCCATGCATTAATGGATTGCACTCAGTCCACTGTCGCGCTTCAGCCTCTGCTCCAATCTCTTTGAGCTTTACAAACCTTATTAGAGCTTTTGGATACACAAAAAAAAAATAGCGATGGCCAAAAGGCACAATAAATAGTCATCGTGCATTCTGTAAATAAAGACACTATTAATAGTGGATGCTTGAATAAATGTTGCACAAAAACTTCTGCCGAGCAAATATTCCTAATCACTACTAATGAATTTCTTTAATATCATATGTTACACTATCAATACATTAATGAATTCATAAAAATAGTTTTGTAACTGTCAGTATGAAGGATGATTTTAAATTAAACTATATCATTTAATTTTTGAAGTGGTCAGTATGCACCTAGAGACTTTGCCAATAAAAACCATTTAATTTTTGAAGCTGTCAGTATGCGCTTGGAGACTTTTCCAATAAAAACCATTTAATTTTTGAAGTCCTTTGGAGCAATCAAAATCATTTTTTAATTTAAAATCATCCTTCATGCCTCTTCTTCTTCGAATACTAGTAGCTGCCATTCAAATTTTTTTAAAAAGGCCAAAATGTTAACTAAGATTTTGATGTCACTGTAGATCGCCTCTCAATGAAAATATTATACAAATATAATATTAAATTGAGAAAAGAAGATTAGGATATTTGACTTAAGATAAAGTAAGATTGTAAAATTATGTGAAGGGAATAGGTACTAATAATGATTATATAATAATAATAGGTAATGTTCAAGGTAAGTAGAAATATTGTTAAGGATCTATGTGAAGTGCAAGTCTATATTATAGTAATCTAATGCATATAAAATATCACCTTGTTTAAGGATTTAATATCTATATACAATATAATTATCATAGGAATCAAAATACATAACTAGTGGGGTACATCTTCCCTACGCTAATACAACTATAATATAAGTTTATCTCTTATAATAATGTTATTTGGATACAATACAACAATACAAGGAGTCATAGAATAAATACTTAGTCAAGAACACCTCGATTATATTGGTAGTGTAGACACTAAAAATTGGTCTAGGCCTACGACTTCAATTTTCAACATAATTCTCATCTTCATTGTCATAATTAAATAATGTTAATTATTTGATTATTTTTTAAAAGTCACTTGTCCTTTATTAATTGAATAACTTTAATTATTTAATTAATTCATTTTTTACCTTTATTCAATTTTGATTAATTAAATAAGTATTATTTATTTAATTGTGTCGCTAATTAAGTTTATCCTCTTTCTAAAATTAAATAAATTGTTATTTAATTTACTCTCGTCACATTTTCAACTATAATTAAATAATCATTTAAAATTATTTAATTATTCTTTAACCATTTCTCCAGTTTTATTTATTTAATTTAATCCCCAAATTTGGAATGTTGAATTAAATAATTCTTTAATTCATAAAAGAATTATTCCTAGCATATTCTTTTATAATTATATAATTGCTTAGTTATCTAATTAGTCATTTACCACTTAAGTCAAGATTTAATTAAATCAGTCAATTATCTCCTGATTTAATATCTAATTATTTTTGAGGAACATACCTTTTGGTTTAATTAGTCAGTTATCTAGTTTTATTCTTCTGCATGCAAACTTTTATTAATTAAATAACTTGAATTATTTAATTAATTCATTTGTGCGTTTGAACAAACAATTTCTTCTATGCTAATCTTTATCCTTTACATGCAATCATTATTCTTCCGAGTTTCAAGCAGTCTCAACTAAAGATTAAATTATTTAATTTAATCTCCACCTTTTATGCTTTATCACTCGCATTATTACTGACACTAATCTCAATGTGTGTTACATCTTTCAATCTTAATCGTCGGTCCATCTTTCAATCTAAGCCTATCATTCGAAAATCAATTTTCTATAAATTAGCTTTCCTTCATCATTATTACTCTTCCCAAAATCATGAGTTTTGGAAGCAATCAACTTTAGAATCTTTGATGTTTTGCTAATAACACTATTATGAGGCTATACTTGCACACTTAAGAGAAATCTAAGGGCAATTATCATACAACGACAAAATGAAGAAGTACAATCAAGGTTATTCATGGAATTACATAGATATTCGGTGAGATTGTTCTATTATTTATGCTTTTTATTATTCCATTGTTCTTTGTTGTTAGCATAGGTTTAGATTTGAGTTTATTGCATTGTATTGCTTAATCTTGCTTGTTTTCCTATGTTACATTGGTGAACCCAACGTGAAGACACCATCTTTGAAAAAAAATCATAGAAAATTTTGAGTTTTGCAAGTACAGGTACGACACAATGCATCTGTAGCACAAAATGACACAATTGATCCTATGAGCTACATATGACTTTTTGTGACGCATTTGACATTTCGCGACAAATTTGTGCCTCCCTGTGATGCATTTGACTGGTATATATTTTTTTTTGATGTCTGAATTTCAAATTTGAATTTTTAATTTCAGTTTTCATTATGACTAATTCGGAGTTTGCAGTGTGTGTTCTTGAGGAGCTAATATAGTGTTTGTAGGACATTTCGAAGAAGAAAAATATGCAAACAGTGTTTGCAGAACGCTTTTCAAAGATTATTTTGAAACAAATTGTCTGATTAGATTAGATCATTATCATTTGGGCTTAAAATTAACAATTATCTACTGTGTTTAGTGCATTCACACATTTTGTTAGATTAAAACCCGATTCACTAATAGAAGTATCCTCTCCCCTTGCGCACTCGTGCGATCCTGGGTGTAAGAGAAAATGTTATTGACTCTAGAAATTGGGCCTTCCTTGGTGGGAAAAAGTACTCACCCCAAGGCGACTCAAACCAACAACGAAGCTTTCTAGCCAAACTACTCCCGACCGGTATACAAATGTGAATCCTAATGGAAAACTTAGGATTAGAGGTGCAGGTTTGTTATGTAGACAAGTTTATCTTGCCTCATGCATAGCCACCTGAACGGGTGCCCTTACTAAAAATCCAATTGTGTTTAGATTAACCAAAATCCTTTTATCTATTAGTGCAACAGGTTGAACCTTTGAAGTTGTCTCACATACTTGCAATTCTTAGTAGAGATGAAAAGTTCGTCATGGGAGATTCATGAGAACTAAAGCTTGGCTGACTCAGAGAAGTGAGTGCTGTGGAGTGGAGCTAGTGTGGTCAGGATTCTAATCATCTGCTTTGAATAAGTGCAACTGGGGAAACCCAAGTGAGAATTCAACATATATTGTCATTTGCAGCCTTAGGATCATACTTGTCTTATGGAATTATACATGTTCATGTTTATCAAACCTAAAACACAATATTTTCTGATTGTCTTTATTTTCCAAAATTTGATAAAAAACAAACTGAGTCAAACCTGCAATTTACCAGAAAACTACATCTGTTAACCATAAGATCATCTATCAAAATCTGAGTTGCATTTGTTTACTAGTAAACCACATCTATCATAGTGAGTCACATTTGTTTACCAATAAACCACATCTATCATAGTGAGTCACATCTATTTACCAGAACACCACATATGCTATATAGAGTCATATATGTCAAGCCTGTTAACACCTTTGATACTAAAAACCTGCATCCGAAAAATCCTATGACGCATTTGATAAGTGAGTCGCATTTAACTGTCATGGACCCAAGCCATATTTTACTAGTAAATAGTCTCTGAGATCAAAAACTGCATTTGGAAAATCATGTGACACAACTGATATTGTGAGTTGCATCTGCCTATCACAGACCTGAGACATAGTTTACCAAAAAATCACATATGACATAGAGAACCACATCTACTAATTTCTACGATGCATCTATCATCCTAAATTGCAATTTCTTGATTACCAAAAAACCAAAATTCACTGTCACAGTTTGAAACCGAACAGTCACACCAGTCTTTGATTTATCTTGTCATAGTGACCTCTAAACATAAACTAGAAATTTTGCTTATATTTTGCACGATTGCATCCTTTATGGTGTCATTTAGCCATAGCGATAGGAATTATAGTTACAAAAATTTGTTACATCTTAGGAGTCTTTATTACCTTTAGATCGATCAAAATTTTAGGAAAGTCACTTTTGCAGATTTTAGAATAGGCCAACTTTCCATACTCTAGATACATCCTTGCTTGAACAAAATTTGTCATTGAACCTAATCACTTGTCACACATATCTTTTGTTCTCTATGTGAGTTCTTCTAGCTCATCATTCTAGTTTGGGAGCTCACTTTGTCTTTTGGTCCTAGTCCTACAAAGGTCCCTTAACAAATTAAATTGAAGTCTTGGTTAAAATTTGGCTGGTTGGTAACCTCTTTTTAGAATCTCCCAAAATTGATTACCTAGAATTTTGCATAATTAGACACAGTAATCCTAGGATAACATCATTTCAGACATTCCTTATTTTCCAAAAAATACCAAAAAGATAGTTGCATTCATTCCTTATATCCAAAAAATCCCAAAAACATAGACTAGAATCTTACCATCCATAGACATAGTTTTTGCATCACTTGCATTTTGAGCTTATCTTACATGGTTGAAACAAGGTCCAAAAGGAAAGAAAGAGAAATGGTTGATCCACGATACTTCATCAATTCATTTTTAAATCCCCCATCATCCACATTGAGACCTCACAAAACTTTGTTAGACAAATTTGTCACTAGAGACCCACAAGGATGCATTGTAATGGAAGGCATAGATGTTGTTGCATAAGGCCCTGAGTTTGCCTCCTTTGTAGATGACTGCCTATAAAATGATCCTCAATGATACTTAGCAAAATTTATAGCTTAAGGTTCCATGTTACCTCCTAGATTTGACATCCATACCTTGCAAACTACATCTACCCAAGGGACAAACACGATGACTACTAGTGGTACTATACCTCAAGTAACTACAACCATACCATTTGGTATACCTACATAGAGTGCTACAACAATGCTTACATCACCATTTGGTACATCTAGCATGACACAAGGTCTTAATTTCACCATAGGGGCATTGTCATCCAATTCCTTTGGTCCTACTGTTGGGAGCAAAAGACCTAAAGTTGGCACAAACACAATGACTGCTATACCAAGCATCAATGTCACTAGTACCATACCACAAACAATTTCAATACCAATAATCAACATTACTAGTGCCATACCACATATAGGGGTCTCACACATAATAAGCATACCCTCCATTCAACATGGAAGCCAATCAAATCCTTTGCATAACATCCCCATCCTGAATCAATCAACGTAAAGTCAAAACCCATTCACTCAAATTCCAAACCAAAACCCATTTTCTAACATTCCAAATCAAAACCCACCCTTCATACCAATAGTTAACCGAAAACCATCACAAAACATTGGATTCCAAAACACTTACATAGACCCAAACAATCCAACTAACACATCATTGACACAAGTGGATGTTCTACAAACACAAATGTGAGCCCTTCAAACATAGATGGATAATATGGCAATGTCTAGCAAGAGGAATTTTTTAGTAAAATACTTGTGTCCATTTCCCTTTGACAAAGCATTATACATGACGCCTTTCCCACATGGGTATGTTATACCAAACTTTCCTAAGTATAATGGGAAGCGTAATCTTGTTGAACATATAAGGGAATTTTCCACAATGTGCATAGACATTGCATATGACCCCACCTATCTCATGAGATTGTTTCCAGGAAGCCTTATTGGAATTGCACTTGAATCATTTTCTCAACTTCCATATGGCAGAAAATCTTGGGGTGAACTTGCTGAAAATTTTATTCAACATTTCTCCTTTAACATTGACAATGAAATCATGATAGCATCCTTATGTTACACCACACAAGATGAAGGAGAAAACTTCATCACCTTCTTCCAGAGATGGAGGAGCCTAGATAGTCAATGCCCTGTTGAAACACCTAAAAAAAAAAGGTCACCATATTCCTAGTAAACCTCAATTCACAATAGAGACGTGACTTAAGAGTACACTGTTGCACTTCTTTTATGGAATTAGTAGAAAAGGGTATCATACTTGAAAAGGATCTCATTGAAAAAGGAGAACTCAAGATGCCAAATAGAAATCCAAATGTGCAGAACCACCCTAATGACAAAAACAAGTTTTGGTCTTGGAACAGGAATGTAACCAATGATGGGATAGTTGATGCTAAAACCCTATAGGTAGACTAGTCATTACACTTAGAGGACACGACCCCTCTAACAACATACTCAACAACATCGATCAGACTGCTAACGTTTTCCAAAACACCCAACAACAATGACCACAAAGGAGGTTTCTAAAACATGAATTCACTTCCCTAGGAGAACCAATTGAATCAATCTTTAAACAACTGATGCAACATAACCTCATACAACTCCTTGAGCTGAGACAATATGATCCTAGAAAATTTAAACCCTCTTGGTTGGATGGAAACACCTTTTGTGATTTCCTCAGACTAAGGGACATAGCCTACAAAATTTTTGACAATTGAAGAATACCATACAGGATCTTGTCGAAAACAAAACTATTGAAGTTAGTGGACAAAAACATACAACCTCAAACATTGATCACAAGGTATTTTATGATCTATTACATGACCATGGGAAAGGAAAAGCCTCTAGTTTGGGAAATAAGACCAATACTTTGTCCAACTATGCTAATGTCAAGTATGATTATAACCACGACCCAATCATAAAACACATTCGAGCTGCCAATGAGAATGTCAACACTATTACCATAAAGAGAACTTTTGAATGTGTTGTCAACATTTGCCAGACCAAAATAACTGTCCAAGGTTCTCCATCACAACAACAACCATAGTCTTCCAAGCCTCAATACAATTTACTTGACCAGTTGGGGAAGACCCCAATGCAAATTTCTATCTTGGAACTATTGTGTATATCACCCAATCATCAAGCTATTCTAGATAAAGATTTGCAAAGCACCACCATCCCCAAAAACCTTAATGTCAATTGTTTCCAAGATATGGTAGGATACTTAACCAAATATCATCATGCTACCTTCTTTGAACAAGATTATGCAACTGAGAAGACACACCACAACAACCCTTTGCACCTATAAGTTCTTGTTCATAAAATGAAAGTTAGATGAGTCTTGGAAGACAGAGGAGCAAGGTTGAATCTTTGCACCTTGAAACTAGTTAAGGCATTAGGATTCTTAGAAGTGTGTGTGGACACTACTAAGAGTATTTTCATTAAGGCATATGATGATGAAGAACAATCATCTAAAGGAGTTGTAACACTCCCCATCAAAATTGGTCCCGTAGTTATGGATACCCAATTCCAAGTCTTGGATATCGTCCTCCCATATAACCTTTTACTCAGTAGATCATGGATACATGTTATGAAGGCCATCCCCTCCACTTACCATCAATGCTTTAAATTCCCATTCAATGTCACCAAGATCACAATAGATGGTGATCCTAATCCTTTCCATTATTCTAATAACCTACGAGGGTTATCCCGATGATAGGTGCCTATAAATCAAGAGGCTTCATCATCCAACTCATCCTAGTATGTCGATCCATCCACTCTTTCCAAAACATCTACTTCCCAATCATTACCTTCCACTCCTAAGGTCAAGATCCAAGATAAGGGTTGTGGAGAGTATCATATGAAATCATCTTATTGTGTCAGCCATTTGGTTCCTCCCAAATAATACGGTTTACCAACAACAGATAAGAGACAATTAGTGGTCACCATACACATCCCTCCCACAATGACTTTCAAAAAATGGGGGGAACTAAGTAAAGAAGCTATAAATGAAGAAGATGTGACCTCTTGGTTATACAAGGAAGATAATGAAGAACCTCCTCTGCTTGCTCAAATACCCACAAATCAATATGAAAAAGGTTTCAAGATAATGCAAGACAAAGGATATAATGGACATAACGGGTTAGGATTACATTAGAAAGAGAAGCTATAAAAGGACAAGTTATTGCTGACTAGCTGGTAGATCCACCAATTAAGGCAGATTATCCTCTAGTTTCAATTTTTCTTGATGAGTTCATCTTCACTCTTGACACAAGAACAACATGGAAGTTATACTTTGATGGGTCCCACACAAATCATGGTTCAGGGGTTGGCATATTGTTCATCACACCACAAGGCGACACTATTCGTAAGTCATTCAAAATTTCCTTTCTATGCACCAATAATATCATAGAATATGAGGCTTTTGTAATAGGATTATGCATGGCAATCAAATGGAAGATCAAGAATCTACAAGTTTACAAAGATTCTTAGCTGGTAATCTGACAAGTTAATGATGACTATGAAACCAAAGATGAAAAACTTTCCCCGTACAAGTAGATGGCAGATAGTTTCAAACAATATTTTGACAAGATCGTCTTTCATCAAATACCTTGCATTTAGAATAGGGTATAAAATGCCATGACAACTATTACTTCACTCTTGGACATACCTAGCAACATGCCTAAATTTGAGTTTTTGGTAGAACAACTTTTGGTCCCTGCCTATGACGTCTCAGATTCAACATGGTGTGTGAACTTGTTGGTCCCAATTCCCCATGGTAAAAATACATATATGACTGCCTCCATGCCAAAATCCTACCCCCTGACCTCTCGAACAACCAATGTATGAAATTTATCCATAATTCAGCCAAGTATACCATCATTGGAGATACCCTTTATAGACATGCCCTAGACAATACCTTGTTGAGATGTCTCAATACTGAAGAAGCACAAGCAACCTTACACGGGGTACATGAGGGTATATGTGGATCCCACTCCAGTGGTCCTACCTTAGCTAAGAAGATTATGAGGCTGGACTATTATTGGCCTATAATGGAAAATGACTCATATGTCTTTGTCAAAAAATGTTGATAGTGCTAGATTCATGGAGACTTGATACACGCTGAACATAGGAGCTTCTTCCATTGTCACCATGGCCCTTTGCCTAATGGGGACTCGATCTCATAGGTAAGATACATCCTACATCATCCGATAGTCATAAATTCATCATTACTGTGACTAAATACTTTACCAAGTGGATTGAAGCCATTCCTATGACCTACATTACTGACACAGATTTCTAAGTTTATCCTTAACTATATCATGTGTCGGTATGGTGTACCTCAATCTATAATCATAGATAATGGTCATCCATTTAAAAATCAAGAAGTTCGTCACCTATGCAAAGAATTCCATATCCAACACCATTTTTCCACTCCTTATTACCCACAGGGTAATGACCAAGCTGAGGTGTCTAACAAAACAATCTTTAGAATCCTTAAAAATACTGTCAATGATGTTGGTCGTGATTGGCATTTATAGCTTAACCCTTACTTATGGGCTTACTGCAGCATCTGTACTCCCACTGATGCCATTCCATATTCCTTGGTATTCAATTCTGAAGCCATCTTGCCTATTGAGGTTGAGATTCCTTCCCTAAGGGTATCTCTGAAAGGGCATATTGACAATGAAGAGTATCATGTCTCAAGACTACATGAGCTAGAGTTCCTTGATGAATGAAGAAAAAAGGCACTAGATCACCTTCAAACATATCAAAATTGTCTTCGTCGTAGCTACAATAGGAAAGTCTTCAATCAAAATTTTGACAATGGTGACTTGGTCTTAATGAAAAATCCAAAGAATCAAGCAGAAAGAGAAAAACCAAGAAAGTTTGAACCAAACTGGTTAGGACCCTACATTGTCACAAAAGCCTTTGGATTAGGAGCATACCAACTCTCTACTCCTAAAGGTGAACCACTATCAAAACCAATCAACAACCTTCATCTGAAGAGGTTCTATGTATAGCTTGTGAGAGCTTTGTCTTAATCATCAAAACACAAAAAAAAATCAAAAAAATAGTAAAGAGAAATAAGTTGTCCAATAGTGAAAACCACTTCGGTGGCACTATGGATAAGTACCATGGCAAAAACCTGGAAAATAGGCACCATGTGTAGTCGACTCTGCTTCTTTGTCTACCATCATTCTAACTTGAATTTTTAGTCACATCACCTATCTTTCCTATCCATCACCTGACCATATCACCTATAATAAATGATTGTCCTTTCCATAACATAGAACGATTGACATTGAACACACTTCACATCCCCATTCCATCTTGTTCATAATAAATTGGTCTAATACCAGACTAGGGGCAGGCACTTGACTTATGTCATTTGGTTCTTACAGTGGCTATTCTGAGGATGTAAAAATAGCAATAAAATCCAAAAACATCACAAAATGTCCTGAAAAAAATCCAAAACATCACAAAATGTCCTAAATTTTTTTTTCCAAAAACATTACAAAATGTCCTGAAAAAATTCAAAAACATCAAAAAACTTCAAAAAAGACAAAAGTCAAAACATGTCAAGAAAAAAAACCCACAAACATATAGAAAACTTAAAAAAAATCCAAAAACAGAGTCGAAGTCAGTTGAATTAGTTAGTGTTTGTCATTGTCGAACTATGTTGCCTCTGCAACTAGACGTAGACAAGGCCATCTGTTGATGTTCCCCCAAGGCATTTAGGTTAGTCCTTTTAGTTTTTTTGTACAAAATCATGACTCAATCCATTGTCTATAAGACAAAGTCATTGGTCATGTCGAACTACAAGGTCTCTATGTGTATAATGTAGGCAAGGTCATCAATCGATGAGCCCCCAAGGCCGCACTAGGTTAGTCCATTAGGGTTCATTGCATTCACTATCACACATGTCAGATATCGTCAAATAAATCAAATCTTTTTTAGTCAATCTTTTCAGTCAAAGTCTAGTAAAACTATGAGATTTCTGCATGTATAACGTAGGCAAGGCCATCAATTGATGAGCCCCTAAGGCCACACTAGGTCAGTCCTTTAGGGTTCGTCTTTTCATACATTCTCGTCTAACACAAAAAATTGTCAAAACATCAAGACAAGTCACACATCAACAAGATGAGCAAGTAAATGACATCATCGAGTCAAATCCCTAATGCTTTGCATCATCCCCAATTTATCGAAAGTCAAGTACAAACATGGAAGAATGATGATACAAATAGAAGAAGGTTTATGACACAAAAACCACGTTTGTATCCAAGCACCAATGATGGTGACAAGGGTAATCCAGGAACACATAGCACAAGTACGGGGGAACACATCACAAAACACATACACACACACAAGATCAAGAAAAGGGTCCTCCTAACATTGATCAGCCAAGAGGTCATCCGCTCCCCAATCTAAATCCTCATAAGTGGAAGGAGAATGAGCCTACAATGGTGGGATGTTAAGAGGAGCACCCAACCCTCCTACAACAAGGGCTAAGGAAGAAGCCCCCACAAGGTCTTCTTCACTGAGCTCTTATGGAGCTAAGGTTAGTGATTTTGTGAAGATCGTTGATAAGGCCGGGACTTCATCCATGGAATTAAACATGCACCCCATAGGAGCATCGTGTCTAACTTCAGTGGATGGGAGAGGCTGCACCTAAGGTTCACCGCTAGGCTCGCTGAATGACTTGGGAGTGGTGACAAACTCAAGGGAAGTTGGGACTAATTTTGTCACCAAGACAAAACAAGTCAATGCGGGGCCACCTTGCGAAGAAGGCAAGATCCTCTTATGTCCTTCATTGCTAGAAGGACCGCCCTCCACTTCCTATTTTGTCGAAGGAGATGGACTCCCCATGGACGAGGCTAGAGGCATCGAGGAAGAGGAGGAAAGAATCATGGCTGATATAACCGAGGTATTGACCATATCCATGGGCTTCAGGAAAGGCTGGATATCTGGAATGGACATCAGTAAAGGTGGCTCCATCGAAGGAGTGATGAACACTTGTACCCGTTTAGGGTTAGGTGCATTCATACTTGCAACGAAAGGTGAGAGAAATAGGAAACCAGATTAAAGGGAGGAAAAAGGAAGGAAGGAAGAAGATGTTGCAGGAGGCCCTAAAGTAGGGGTGGTTGTTTCTTCCTCCTTTTGTGAGGTAGCCTACTTGGCCAGAAGAGGTTTTTTTCGATGCTTGCATTCATGCGCAAGGTGGTTTCTATGACTCTTAGAGTTAGAGGCCAAGGTTTGTGAAGGGACAAAAGGTTCCTACTCAACCATAGGAACATCTACCACAACTATTTCTAGTGTAGGGATAGGTTCTTGCATGGGAGTAGGAGGAACAGGTTGAGGAGTGATAGGAGGAGTCAAATTGAGAGCCTCGACAATAGGCCTCTTTCCGCTTACTACCTTAAGAGTAGGAGCAGTAGGAGACTATGGTCAAATTCTCTATGAGAATCTTTCTTTTAGTCATATAAATAATACCATGGTTTGGGGTATTCATTAGGGAGGTCTGCGATCATAAGCTTGGGTCTATGCCAAGGAGGAATCATTAAACTTAGTGGGTAGTCGTCGAGTTGGCTCATCCAATAATCTTCCCAAGAAGGGGGAGAGGACAAGGTAGTCTGAGAGGAGGTATCCCTCTCTTTACCTTTACAAGAAGGAGAGGGAGTTAGCGTGGCCTTCTCCTTCCCCTTTGGAGAAGGGAGATTAGTTGGTGTGGGCTTATCCTTCTCCTCTCAGGAAGAGTAGGCGATCGGTTGTTCTGTCATGGGAAGGGTCAACTTTGGATCCCCTTTTCCCCCAGTCTTATAATTTACACAATTCTTGTAAAGTAGGTATGTTCTTGGAGGAAGTAGATCGATCGAGGAGGGAAAAAGTGGTCCAATGGATATCCACCACAAGACACAAGGGTTGGTATCCAATTTCATGCACTATGTGCATGACACCTTCATGGGATAACTTTAAACACTTGTGAACAATAGAGGAAATTTCATTCATGGAGGCAAGCTAGGGTATACCTAGCTTCAGCTTGAACAAATTTGACTTCGGGATAACATTGAAGACTGTATTGACAACCCTAGGTCCAACCGGGATAGACAAAGTGATTGAGCCATAAGGTTTAAGGCACATACCATCATGTGTACAGATGGTAGATTTCCTCTCTTCATATTTTTATTTTTGTAGTGAATTTACTACTAATTTCTCCTCAGTGATAACATTCTTGTGGCTTATGGGGTTTATCAAGACTCCTATCATAATGTTTCCATTGACACAAGTAGGAATGTAGAGAGGCGAGGTATTTTTTTTAAGGGTAAATCTTGAGATGTAAATGTATTGTCCGACGAACTAGGTGTGAGTGGAATAGTAGAAGTTATTGTGACCATATTGATACAGGCCTCAAGTTGGGTAACAAAATCAGTGGGATCAATAATCATGTTAGTAGAGTGTGACAGAAATAGGTTCGTGTATATTTTCAGTTCACTATTAGCTTTCACCATTGATTTGTTAGCATTTGATTTATTCCCATCGAGATGAATGGTACCATCCTTGATGCAGTCTTGTATCTCATGAAACAACCACATATAACATTTGGTATCATGCCCATTGACACGATGGTACTGACAATAGGCGCTCCCATCATACCAATTAGGGTAGGGTTCTTTAATAGGTTTATGAGTTGGAAAAGTTATGATCTTATCCTTTAACAACTTCTGTAAGATGAAAGTATAAGATTTTGATAACTTTGCGAACTTCCAGTTACGTTTGACGCCATTGTCAACATCAATGACTACTACATTCACAATGTCCTTACTTTTCGAGAGATTGATACGATGGACTTCCCCTTAGAACGAGAGCGCGAGGAGGATCCCCCGAACTGAACAACCGTTTGCTGGTATTCTCATAAGGCTACATAGAAGTGCGCAAAAGAAGGGTATTTCATAAGGGAAAAATTCTCTTGCCAAGGCCTTTGTAAGTTCCCTATGAATACCTTCTACACATCAGAAGTAGACAACTGATATGAGATTTGTGAAAGGAATGCTTGATAGCATGCTATGAAATCAATGATCTTTTCATTATCTCCTTGTTTACATCATACAAGATCTGAAAAGGTCATCTTTGACCTGATGTTTGCTTGGAACTGTCTAAGGAATTAGTTTACAAGTTGATCGAATGAGAAAATAGAGTTGTTAGGTGAGGAATAGTACCACTTGAGTGCTGTATCCTTGAGAGATCGGGGAAAGAATTTAACCATCAATGCATTGTGATGCAAGAAATCAGTGCAAAGGGCATTAAAGGTAGACACATGTGTTTGTCAATCTCCCTTAACACCATACTTCTCAAATTTAGGGATCTCCATTCCTTGAGGGAAAGGAGTGTTTAATAATGCAACTGACACTAGGCTATGTCGAAAGAAGGGCTGGAAGATATGCTGGGTAGAGGATTGGGAAAGACTCACCAATTGGCTCTGCATCTTACCCATATTCTGAAAGAGAGTGTTCCATTAGAAGATAGAGGGCCAGAGGGACCTCCTTTGGAACCAATGCCAAGGCCTCCTCCAGATCCACCATCGGACATGTGACTTCCGCCAGAACCACCACTAGAGCCATCACTGCTAGTGGGGCCTCCATTGGAACCACCACCATGACCTCCACTGACACTGCCTTCGCTCCCAAATCCACCACCACTACCAAATCCCTCACCACTCATCCTACCAAAGCCTCCACCACTAGAGGTGATAGGAGGGGTGAAGCTAAAGCCCAAGGGGACTCTATTAAATTTGATATTTTCAAGTTGTTTAGAGATAAAAGGGATACTGATAGAAAGAATCACGTTAGCCATATAGATGGGCGTGGGGGGCATCGATACTCCTAACTATCCTTTGCGCTCTTCAAAAGTGACTCCTTGTGTGAAGCTAGGATTGTTTGAAGGAGCACATGCTTCGGCGAGACCAAGGAGGCTAGTCAAAAGTTCAATGACTATTTTATCTTTACTCATCATATGTTTTAATTCACTGACAACCCGAGTGGCTCTAGCCATCTTCAAATTTCTTTCCAAATGGTTTTCTAAGTTTCCCAATCCCTTAGTAAGGGTGGCAATGTATTCTACAGGAATTTGAATAGCTTCATACTTTTCCACCGATGATGGTGTAGAAGACGTAGGGGGAGTGGGAACGTGATCAGTTTCATTAGAAAACCCCATATCGTTCCTTGAAACTGCTCTTGCATAGCCAAACTAACGACGAGAGCTGAGAAGAGTACCATAGAGAGACCAATCGATACCTTCGTCCTTTCCATCAAGAGGTTTTGTATACTTCTAACAATATACTTAAAAGTTGTAGAATGGGTTGTGATGCTCATAAACCTTCACAACACTCAGGAACACAATAGTCACGAAGAACATGAGAGAGATATCAACACCAATGGATGGACAAATGTTGGTTAACGTCGAGCTCACCAAAAATGTAAGAGATGGGGACCACTACATGCAAGACCCTAGGTCATGGAGGAATAGAGGGATACCTAATTGACATAAGAGATATATCCATGACCAAAAGAATCTTTGATCCTCATCCGCCTTGAATCCACTGGTCTTCTTGCACTGAGGCCAAGAGTGAAGTTAAGGTTCCTTTTCCACCCAACCACGAAGCACATGACTTCCTCGGGTTTCTTCCTATCTTGAAGAAATCCTCAACCTTGCATGAGGACCCTAGCAACCTAGAACAACACAACAAGAGGGAACTCCCAATGCAAGCCTGATGCCCATATACATTCCTATACTAAGAGTAACATATTTCTTGCAAATAGGAGGTGGAAGAGACCTATATAACATTTAATTATAGGCTTTTTATTCCATCTATTTCAATGGTACATTGTTTGGCCAAGCATAAATAAAAAATAAATAATAGTTTTAGAAAAGGTAAAACTATCGTCTTTGTGGGTCCACCTTCGATATCCTATCTTGGAAGTCTACTTAATAAAGGAAATAAATAATGCATCCTCCATACAAAAATTTCCATTTAGTTTAAAATCATTTGCTCACACAAGCAGTTTATCATGAACCCATTTCATGGACTAGTTCATAAAATGATATACATAAATGCAATAATGTAACTCACGAATGAACCTACAATTTCACTAAACATATCATTCTTCAAATTAACTATCATCAATGAATAAAAACAAGTTTAAGCAATGAGTTCATTTCATATACATGAAAGTTATCCCTCATTCTATCACTAATTAAGAGATTTATTCTATTTACTAATTAAATTAAAAATACACTCCAATCAGCATTGTGTCTACTTCTAGAGGATTTCAGTTCACCTTTACTCTTATGGTATTGTTCACTCATGTATCTATTCATAGGTTCCACTATTTAACTATTTAAGTGTATAAGTTCTCAAATGGTTTTAACAAATTGCAATGAGTTCTTTTCTAAACTTTTACTAAATTAAAAGTACACAATTGCATGCATATTCAATTGAATGATTTAGTCTAAATAATAAGTTTTGTGTAAACAAAGAAAAGAAAAGAAATCCTCTCTAAACATCAATGTAAGTATTCTCAAAAATTTCATTTTCTTTTGCACATTTATTATTCTAATGTACATTCACATATATGCAAGCATATATATATATATATATGTATGTATGTAAATACTTATATCCAAAATCACTTTACACTCAATATACAAATATTTATATCTAATCAACACTTACACATAAATTTATCAGCATAATACAAAAAATTTGGGTATTTCCCCGCTAGATTCAAATCTACTCATTCTGGTTTGAGAACTTGTTTATTCTCCAATAAAAGTAAATAGATATTTATTTCAAGTTTTATATGTACATATATTTATATTTATGCACATTCCTGGAAATTGTCAATCCAAAACAAAATATGGTTCCAGCATGGTTATTATTTTAAATCAGATGTATATATACTGTTGCAAATAAATAAAAAATATACATATCATTATATATATATATATATATTTACATTCATAGTTTATATATAAAATCCGTTTATTCACATTTAGGTAAAAGACTCGGAGGAAAGATTTCACAACTTTATTCACATGATTCCTAGCGGATATTACTAAGTTAAATGAGGATTTAAAGGGAGAATACGGTTGGTATGGCCAACACCCCCGAACTATGGAGGAAGGTGTAGCCTGGGAGGGCAACGCTCCCTCCACAAGCTGCGGCCTGTGGAGGGCACTGCCCCCACAGAGCAGCCCCTCCCCATATGGGGAAGGCGCAATAGGGGCAAGACCCCAACCTTTCCTTTATATAAACTTTGACTTTCTTTAAATTAAATTTGACACAAACACAATACATATAGACTATGAAAAGCGTACTTCAATCCATCAAATTTTAAATATAGATTATGTATCTATTTAAATATATATGTATATATATATTTATATGCATACAAAGTTTGGTGGTATGTGTATATATATATGTAAATATATTTAGATATATATATATATTATATCTACCCAATCTAGAATGTGGTTTTACTCAGTGATTCACACAGAAAAAAGAAAAATATTCTAGAAGTAAGATATTCAATACAGAGAGGCTGTAAAAATTGTATTTAAATATATAAAGAATTTGAAAAGGTTGTACAATCATCACAATTAAATTTACACAACCAATACTTCAAATACAAAAAAAATTTCACAATGGTTTCAGAGGAGCTAAATCTTTGAACAATACAACAATTCTTTTTCATGTGTTGGAATTTAATTACAATGGAAAGAATTAAATACCTGGAAAAGAGTTGCCTCCAGTTGAAACAGAATCCTCCTGCTTCTTCTTCCTTTC
>VDFB02271358.1:127553968-127709429 GCA_007258455.2 Sequoia sempervirens
ATTGATTTTGGGTATTCCACCGTGTACGTATGGTGGGCCCAAAGAGCTCCAATGTAATATCACTTAGATATTTATAAAAAAAACATCATTTCCTACAAAATGATCATGGGATCAATAGTCTAAAAAGAGCGATCAATAAGTAAATTTCAATTGGATTATATATAATAATAATTAAAACATTTTAAAGTACCTGGGACCTTCTCTATCTTTATGGAACGAAATCCTCAGTCACCACAAATGTGACCAGCAATGTTCCCATACTATTAATACGGGAAGATCCAGGAAATGCTACTAAAATATCACCAGTACTAGTGGCCTTTGCATCCCCAGGTACATGTCCTGACACATGTTCTAGCATGTGTTCGCTGCTAGAGAGTGCACTAATGGATGCCTGCATGGTATGTGTTGCCAACATTTCATATGAAAATATAGGCATGGATGATGGGGTTAGATGATGTGATGTATACACAAGAAGATCAAGATGGACACTTATACCAACCCCTACTCCTTGGGTAGCACTTGCATTACCCTGATCACGGAAAGGAGCATCATGAGGACGCAAAAAATCCTATAAAAACAACACATATTTTGTTCATGACATAAAAGAGTACAAAATATAAAACCATGAATGAACTTATGTTATAATTAAAGACCTCATGATAGCTTACTTGCAAGTTTTGTGATCTCTCTGTCAATATTTTAACCCTCTCTCTTATCTCATTTGTTTGAGGCACAATGAATAACAACTTAAGGATTTCTTCATTGCATTTTTTTTGAGTCTTCCTTATCATATTGAGAGGGTTTGTTGAATAAGTGATGTCATCATCACATAATATTGACTGCACCTCCCTATGGATGCTCTCATCTACTACTGGTGCCTTTCCCCAATTAGTCGACTGCAAAAAGAATATTAAAAACATTATCGAAATTAACCCAATAAACTTATGAAAACAACATAATAATAAAACATTTTACTTGTATCTAATTTGTACAATTATAATGAGGTAAACATGTCGGGTAGAAGCGCCTGAAGATAAATCATGATTTGTGCTCTGGATCGGAGCCTTCTCTATACGATCAATGTCCCATTGTGACAAAAATTAAATATAAAAAAATATTACCGAAATGAAACCAATAGACTTATGAAAAAAAACATAAGAATAAAATGGTATATTGGAGTCATTAATTGGAGGTTGGGTAAAATGGTACATAGTTCCACCCCATAGTAATTGTGTTTGTAACTAAGCTTATTCAAATTGTAATCAACCTTCCCCCAGCTATTAATTTATCTATTACTAGTACACTATTTCTTGCACGCTTCCAAATATGCAATTATTGTTTATTTGTTAACCCTGTACATGTACCTATTTATAAACCCCAATATTCCCGATGCTTGGCCTCTCACAATGTTCATAATACCTTTATTTTTGATCCTTATCTTTAGTCAGATATAATTTGTCGATACAGCTACCTACACATACTTCATGTATATAGAACCAAATGCGATCCAATCTTTGTAACTGTAACAAGGTTTGCATACTCCATCAATTCAATAACTTTTTTGTAACAGACCTTTATGTTGTTCATGCAAAACAGGCCCAAACCATGTAATGACGATGGTGCTATGCTATATATCCTCTCGTTGACACAAAAATCAGTGTTTATTGGAGGAAGTTCCTTGGGTACCCATTGTTTCCATAGATGTTTGTACCTCAAGGGGACCTCAACATCACCTATTCTCTCATCATCATAAGAACATCATGACCTCTTTCAAGAAGAAAATTCCATGCTTACGAATTTTCTTTCTAATCTTTTGACCTCTAGTTGATCTCCTCTTTAGACATACTCACATGTCTCTTCCTTCTCTTCCTCAATTTCCTCACCGAGGTAGACGATTCAACAAATACCTATTTGCGGTACTTGGTGTACCTATAAGGATGTTGGATGTTCTTTCATGGTGATGTGATCCTAAGGGTGACATAGATTAATCTGGATTGCCCATCGCTAGAATTTCTTTACAAAAGAGGGCGTAATCAAGTCTTGATAGATTGCAATTATTGTTACTACCATCCAAATATGTCCATCACAAATCAAATCTACTTAATGTTTTAACTCCTAAACTTTGTAACAAGTGTTAAATGTGACTATGGTCCACCAGTTACACAACTAAGGCCTCAAATGTATTCTCTAATTGTAATCAAAGTACTTTTGCTCTTCATTCAAGTAAATAAACTTGAATGGAAACACCACCAAGTGGTTTATTGGACACCTACATGACTAAAAATAGCAGCAAATTTACATTTAATTTTAAGGCGTTCAAGTGGTTAACTGGAGGGAGGTGTAATTAGGTCTGTTAAGTCATCATAAGTTTATGCTTTGGCAATAATTTTTTTTTAAGCCATCTTAAATCTCCCTATGTCTAATTGTTAGGAGACTTTTGGTATGTTTTAAGGTAGGATGATTGATGAAAGAGCCCAAAGATCCTTTCTCCATGGTATCCAGGTACACATAGCAGCGGTCTTCTCTTATACGGTTGGACATGATTTAAAGAACTTAGCTAGGAATTATTCATTTAACCTAAGGTTTTCTCATAATGCCATCATTGGAAAAGTATGATCAAATTCTTCTATTATGAAGAATTGGTCTATGTGCCTCTAGTAATCACTATAAATGTTTGTAAGGATAAAATTACTAATTGCATCAGGTAGGAGAGAATCAAATTTGAGTTCTTCAAAGATTATATTCCTCTATTCATAATTTTTAAGGGTTGTGTGTGGAGGAGGTTATCACTACCAAGAAGGGAGGAGACCTTTCCTTGTGATGGAACTTCAAAAAAATTCTCTTTGTGTTCCATTTTTATCTTGCCTTATGTCTCTAGTCATCTATGGTGTTTAGGAAAATCCTAAGGTTGGGGTTTTACCTTTTTCTTCATGTAAAACCCTAGTGTTTATCTTACACCTTGGGATCTTTTGCTGTTACTTTTAGAATACTTCACAAGGTGGTCCAATTGGCTAGTGAGATGTGTGCTTTTTGGATCAATGCTTGTTTACTCCTTTTTCTATAAGAAGGATTTCAAGGCTAGAAGTACGGGTTAGCAAGTTAGATATTTTTGGTCGAGTCTAGATGAAGTTGTTGAGCAAATTGTAAAGTCTGATGGTTTTAGGGAAAATTTAATTTAGGTTTTGAGTCATTTTGTAGTAGGTTTTGAATTCATGGGGATTTAATGTTTTATGACAATATTGGCATTTGAATTGATATGATTAATTTGAACTCATGTGTCTCCATTGTACAAGCATAATTGAATCTTGGAATAAAACATCAAGGTTGTTTCGCTCATCCACCTGCTGGTGGTGTGTATGATTCTTGTTTTAGCTTTAATTCAAGGAATTAATTAAAATGCTTGAATGGGATTGTAGGTGGATATGTTATGTATAAGGATTTGATAAGTAGTATTGGGTTAGAATACATATTGATGAGATTG
Organism: Sequoia sempervirens; assembly: GCA_007258455.2. Classification (NCBI taxonomy): domain Eukaryota; kingdom Viridiplantae; phylum Streptophyta; class Pinopsida; order Cupressales; family Cupressaceae; genus Sequoia; species Sequoia sempervirens. The sequence goes on from VDFB02271358.1 coordinate 127,557,450, forward strand.
TAAAGCAATTTTATCAATGATCTTATATGTTATGTGTTAAATCCATCATAAACCCTTAGATGCTTATAAATTTGACTCCTCCAATGGATATATGGCACTGATCTAAGTTGTACTTATTTGTATGGTTTTGTATTTGTTTTCCTTTACCTAGAGCTTGCTACAAATTTCAAATCAATGACTATCTTATACTTTGAAATGTTGTAATTATCTCATGCTCCAAATAGTTGATATTATTGATAAACAACCAATTATATTATGTATTATCCTATTATGTTGAGCTATTAAATGATATTATTTGTTGTTAATGTTGTTTATGATGATGGTGCAAAGGTTGTAAACGCATTAAGGGATCACCCTCACGGGTCTTGCAGAGCCCAAAGTGTAGGTCTTTAAAATCCTCGTCAGTTGGTCTAGGTCCTTCGAGTTGCCCTTTATTAGAATTGGGAATTTCATAGGTAGATTAGAAGATCAACTTGCTTACCGTAAAAACAACAACACCTTGCATATGTTTGTGGTGGAGGTATTAAAGAATAATTGTATGCCTCTATTTCTATTCATTAGATCTACCTTAGCCTAGCATATACTTGGGCTAAGTCTACAATTGCTTCAGACTCATGCAATGAAGGCTATGTGTGATGAAATCCTAGACCTCAACCAAGATGTAGATTATGGAGTTTTTCCAAAACTTGAGGTCGGTCGATAAAATGTGAAAGACTGTTATTTTATTTTTGTCTATCTTGGTACCATTTTACAAGAATGGGGTGCCAATGTACAAGAAGATCTTTGGAAACTAGGCATGAAAATTGTAGGTTAAAGAGAATGGGGGTGCCAAACTTACAGTACTCATTGCCCCTTGGTCGTCGATTTTCCTTGATTTCCCTCAACCTCGTCCTCGGCATTGGTATTGACCTTGTTTTCACTCCTCCAAACTCTTCCTCAATGCTGATATTGACCTTGTTTTCACTCCTCCAAACTCTTCGTCGGCGCTGGTATTGACCTTTTTTTAACTCCAAACTCTTCCTCAATGTTGGCATTGACCTTGTTTTCACTACTCCAAACTCTACCTCGACACTGGTATTGACCTTTCACTTCTCCAATTTGATGAGCTACAACCTAGTTTCGTTAGGTTTTACAGTATGTTAATTAAATTGAAAATTTTGGTGCCATTTAGCTAGGTTTTAATATTCTACAATATAGTTAAGTATATATCAGCTATATTTTACATAATAAATAATATAATTATTCAACTTACTATAATTATATATTATATTATTTAACAAAATTATTAAATACGTATAAAATTATTATAATTAATAATAAGTATATTTTTATATAATACAAAATAGAATTAGTATAATATATATTTAATATAATAGTAATATATATTAATATGAGAGAGAGAAACTAAATTTTGATTGGTTGTTTCATGTCAACAATCCAAGGATGGCATGTCTCCTTGGGGAGTTATGCTCAAGGTAGCATGCCATTTGATTAAAGATATGATAATTCTCCTTTAAGACCTCTTCAATGTACCCATTGCACACTTAAGGAGACAAAGATAAATATAAGGAAGAAAATATAGATGGAGAGGGAGATAATGACAAACATAAATAAAAGCAGATTGATATCCTCCCCATTGCCTTCTGGCCTCTCCTCGACCAATTTCTTCCCCACTCTCCCCTCGATCCTTATTCCAACGACCTCCCTCCATCTCCGACGAGATCTCGACGCGATATTCCCCATCTCGCATCTTTATCTATCTTCACCGACCTCCCTTATCCCTCTCGATCCATCGATTTATCCACCTTCTTCCTATTCCATCTTCTCTTCCCATATATCTCTATCTCTCTCTCTTTCTCTCCCCATCTATCTCTATCTCCCATATATTAACTAAGAAGCCATGCAAGCATACAATAGTATATGTTGGTAAAACTATAATAGTGTTTTATTAAACTATAAGTAACACTTATCTTTCTAATGTCAAGCCTTCTTATAAAAATAGTTTTTTACTAAACTATAAGTAGATTATTGTCACCACTCTTCATTCAACATGAAATGCCAAATGTAGCAATTGTTTTGTTGCTTTTGTCAAGTTTCATTAACCAAGCTATTTACTAGGTTGAATAAATTTATGTTATGACCCTTCATCTCTTTAATATAATTAGACAATATTAGCGAGATCAAGAAGGGGAGAAAACTAAACTCCTTCAAAATAGGGGTAGTTTTGGGTTTGTTGGTTTTCTTTGTATACTATATACTTAGTTCCTCTAGGATAAATAAGTCACTTTAGATCATTTTATTAGTTGTGTATCATAACTAATATAGAGTAAGCTTTTTCATTTTAATTGACTACTACATAATGGTTTATGTGTTGAAAGAATTGTTTCCATTCTTTGTAGTTTTTACATTGGAATACAAATCATATTTAATTTCATACCAATATACTTCTTTCATAAAGATATTTGTTTGAAATAAGTGCTTCATAACCCATCTAATCAAATCATAATTAACCTATCAAAAATTCAATAAGAATTTTCTAAAGAAAAGAACACTTGACCCAATCATAAGTGTATGGCCTTCAAAGAAAGGAGTGATCCACCATAGCAATAACAACTACCTGATTTAGACCTGGGTATGTACAAGATCATGATGGGCCAAAAAGTGGCAACATGAGAAAATTAGTGTTTTGAACTTGCCAAAAAACTCAAAAATATTGAGTTGACTTTTTTTGGGGGTTGGGTGTCAGTACATTGCTCCATAGCAATGCCCAAGCCAAAGCACTACAAATCAAATATCTGATTTATTTTGGATATCCAATTCGTGTCTAATATCTAATTTGAAAAAAATAATAATAATAATGTTTTGGTGCTATAAATTGGATATCCTATTTTTGCACACATATACCCAAGAGTAATTAGGAGGTGGAGGGTGGGAAAGAGAGAGAGGGAGAGAGAGAGGGAGAGAGAGGAAAAGGGGGAGAGAGATGGAAAGGGAGAGAGAGAGAGAGAGGGGGGGAGAGAGTGAGAGACAAAGAGAGGGGGAGCGAGAGAATTAGGAGGGGAAGGGAGAGAGAGAGAGAGGGGGGAAAGGGAGAGGGAAAAGGAGAGAGAGAGAGAGAGTGGGGGGAAAGGGAGAGGGAAAATGAGAGAGAGGGGGGAAAGGGAGAATGGGAGAGGTAGAGAGAGAGAGATAATTAGGAGGGGGAAGGGAGAGGGGAAGAGTGTTGAGGGTAGAGGATAGAGGTTTAGGGTTTATGGTTGTGAGGGTTTAGGGATGAGGGGGTAGGAGGGAGATTCTTGAGAGAGAGAGAGGGAGGGAGTAGGAGAGAAAGGAAGGGAGGGTTAAGGGTAGAGGGTAGAGGGTTTCAGGGTTAAGGGTTAAGGGTTTAGGGTTAAGGGTTAAGGGGAGAGAGATAGAGAGAGTGAGAGTAAGAGAGAGAGAGAGAGACCTAAGAGAGGGAGAGGGAGAGGGGGTAGGATATTAAAGATACTTGAGAGAGAGAGAGGGAGGGAGTGGGAGAGAGATATAGGGAGGGGGGGTTAAGGGTAGAGGGTAGATGGTTTAATGGTTTAGGGTTAAGGGTGGAAGGGAGAGAGATAGAGGGAGTGAGTGGGTGAGAGAAATACCTGAGGGTAGGAGGGAGAGACTTGATATAGAGTGAGTGAATGAATGAGAGAGAGACCTGAGAGAGTGAGTGGTGCTAGGAGGGAGAGACTTGAGAGAGAGAGATAGATAAAGGAAGAGAGGGTTAAGAGTAGAGGGTTTAAGGGTTAAGGGTTTAGGGTTAAGGGGAGAGAGATAGAGGGAGTGAGTGAGTGAGAGAGAGACCTAAGAGAGGGAGAGGGGGTAGGATATTGAAAATGCTTTAGAGAGAGAGAGGGAGGGAGGGTTAAGGGTAGAGGGTAGAGGGTAGATGGTTTAAGGGTTTAGGGTTAAGGGTGGAGGGGAGAGAGATAGAGGGATTAAGTGTGTGAGAGAAAGACCTAAGAGAGGGAGAAGGGGTAGGAGGGAGAGACTTGAGATAGAGTGAGTGATTGAGTGAGAGACCTGAGAGAGGGAGTGGTACTAAGAGGAAGAGACTTGAGAAAGAGAGAGAGAGAGAGATAATGGAAGGGAGGGTTAAGGATAGAGGGTAGAGGGTTTAAGGGTTTAGGGTTTATGGTTAAGGGGAGAGAGATAGAGGGAGTAATTAAGTGAGAGAGAGACCTAATAGAGGGAGAGGGGGTAGGATATTGAAGATACTTTAGAGAGAGAGAGTGAGGGAGTGGGAGAGAGATAGAGGGAGGGAGGGTTAAGGGTAGAGGGTATATGGTTTAAGGGTTTAGGGTTAAGGGTTTAGGGTTAAGGGTGGAGGGGAGAGAGATAGAGGGAGTGAGTGAGTGAGAGAAAGACCTAAGAGAGGGATAAGGGGTAGGAGGGAGAGACTTGAGATAGAGTGAGTGAGTGAGTGAGTGAGTGAGTGAGTGGGTGAGAGACCTGAGAGAGGGAGTGGTGCTAGGAGGTAGAGACTTGAGAAAGAGAGAGAGATAAAGGAAGGGAGGGTTAAGGGTAGAGGGTAGATGATTTAAGGGTTTAGGGTTTAGGGTTAAGGGGATAGAGATAGAGGGAGTGAGAGAGAGATAGACCTAAGAGAGGGAGAGGGGGTAGGATATTGAAGATACTTGGAGAGAGAGAGAGAGGGAGGGAGTGGGAGAGATAGAGGGAGGGAGGGTTAAGGGTAGAGGGTAGATGGTTTAAGGGCTTAGGGCTAAGGGTGGGGGGAGAGAGATAGAGGGAGTGAGTGAGTGAGAGAAAGACCTAAGAGAGGGAGAAGGGGTAGGAGGGAGATACTTGAGATGGAGTGACTGAGTGAGAGAGAGAGACTTGAGAGAGGGAGTGGTGTTAGGAGGGAGAGACTTGAGAGAGAGAGAGAGATAAAGGAAGGGAGGGTTAAGGGTTGAGGGTAGAGGGTTTAAGGGTTTAGGGTTTAGGGTTTAGGGTTAAGGGGAGAGAGATAGAGGGAGTGAGTGAGTGAGTGAGAGAGAGACCTAAGAGAGGGAGAGGGGGTAGGATATTTAAGATACTTGAGAGAGGGAGGGAGGGAGGTGTTAGCTCTCAAAAATGTAGGAGAAATGCCTCAAGAGGTTGCCAATCTCTTGGTACGTTTCAGGGTATCAGATAAGGCCAAAATGGTTTAGACCTTCTTCTCTTTAGGTGCTGCTAGACCAAGGCGGGTATACCTATATGAATGAGGCAGACTTGGTTTGTGTTTATTTCCTAAAATAATTCATCCACAATGGAAAATGGGAGTGGATAAATAAATCTTATTTTGGTATAGATTGTATAGCAATATCAAGGCTAAAACTTAATATGTTCAAATTTAACAAATGTAAAAATGAGTGAAACCAAAATGGTAAAAATGTATAGACTAGTGCCTTATTGGGTAGATGAAGTCAAATGAGAAATCTAAAATGAGTAACTTCTTTTTGGCAGATACTCTAATTGTTTGGAAAATAAATTTGAGTTTATAACTTGTATAAACATGCAAGAATATGATTACCAAGTTCTTCTTAATGACCCAAATGAGATTCCCTAATTACTATGATCAACTAAAAGGATTTAATCTTTTCTTGAAAGAACCAATTAATCAACCATACAGATATAGCAAGTGTGGACCGATAAACTGAATATAAGTTTGTTATATCAATTTAAATAACTAGAAAACATCAACCTTGGAGACAACTTTAGTAATACTTTCAATTAACACAACAAACAACTGATACCAGAAATATGCCACCACATTAAACGATTTTCATTGATATCTCCATAGTTTCAAACATGCATCATAGTCTCATAATTGCAAAACATTGTAATCTATTGTATCTTTCTCCTATTCGATATTCACTATTTGCTACCAAAAATGGATATTTATACATCAACTGCTCGAAAGGACATGTCCTTTCAGAAATGTCTTATGTTAAAACAACCAATAATTAAAAAGAAGTAATTAGGCTCTGTTAAGCCACAAATAAATCTTCGACAAGTGGTCCAAGTAGTCTCGGCACTCATTTGTATCTGCATCTCCCTATGCATTCCAGATTGCAATCTCCATTTTCACCATCTTTTCATTATGTTTGCATCCTTCATCTAGTGTTGTATCTTTCATGGTAGTTGTCTTTAGAATTTCTTGCAATATTGATTCACTTTCACCTTTCCACCTATTCATTTCTTTTAATTTTCCTCTATCATCGAAGAATGCAGTCAATCCATTTTTGGTGGCATCAATTAATCCATGCGCATCCCCTCACAATTCTTCAAAGAATTCTTTGTGCTTGTTCACAAGATGATTTGCAGCCTCAATTTCTACATTATCAGAAACATCCCTCTGGTCTATTTCTTGAAGCTTCTCTAGAATCCTACCCTCCATTCTTTTATGTTCTTGCAATGCAGCAAAGTTATGTGAGTGTGTTCCCTAGAGCTTATTCAACCAAGTTGTTAGATTGGCTTGTCTTTTCTTAATTACTACTACAAGTGCATCATATTTCCCTTGAGAATATGCACTTGATTCTTCCCAATGATCTTTTTCTTGTGAACTTTCACTATGAGTGAGCAGCTTGGTTAACTTCATTGTAACTCCTAAAAAATCTTTCAGGCGGTCATTTTCTCTCAACATCCTCTCATTATTCATTTTTTACATTTCTCTTTCCTTGATTAACATTTGTATTTAAGCTTTATTCAATTTTGCTACATTGATTCAAATCTCTGCAATTGCCACAAGATCAGCCTCCCCAACCTTTAGATTCATAACATGCCCAAATGCTTTCTCATTATCAATGGTAATTGATTCCTTGTAAGGTGGATACAAGGCCCAAATCATCAATGACCCTTCATCTGGATTGTATTTTGACCCTGCATATACTTTTGTCACCTTTTCCAAGCTGAGCTTGTGTGTAGCATTACTGTCCTTTAGAAAACTATCAAAGACTAATGTTGAATTGAGATCCAACCCTGGAAAGATCATAACACCAGCATTTTCTAACTTTCTCCTTCCCTTCTTAGGGGTCATACCCGCCATCTCTCTATCCACACTCATCTTTAGGTCCTTCAGTAGTTGCTCCTCATTACTTGGTGTAACACTATCAACCATTTCTCTTATGTCTTTTCCTTTTTATTTATACAAGAATGCTTTAAATTTTGGAGAATTTATAAATTCATTATCTAATACAAATGACTTATACTCCACATGCCTTGCATTTGTATCTACACTCTCTTCCACGTTTAATTCCTTGGCAAGGAGGGTGTAGTCCTGAGTTGTCAATCTTGACATCTTATTGGATTGACCCTGTGGCACATTACCCTCATATGCCTCTTCCCTAGAATATAACAGCTTTGTATCTTACAACCCTTGATTATATTTTTCTACCACCATTTATGCTTCTTCATCTTCCAGGTTCCTGATCATATCATCAAAATAATAGCGTACATGTTGATATACTCCAAATTTTATCTTTTTTCTAGCATAATTGATATACCTTTCTGGATCAAAATTCTTTCTAGGTGGTCCTCTTTTCATGTTGTATTGTAGTAGCTTATCAAGAATCGAATTGTACCCTTCCTTCACCAATACAGTAAAATCACCAAAGCACAACGTACTGGGCATGAAAGCCTATTTTCCAAAGGATCTCAAATTCATAACACTGGAAAAGTCCATTTTCCTAACAATTTCCAAGTATGCAATCATATTCAAGACTATTTTAGGAAAAATGAATGGGTCATCTTCAAATCCGTAAACCCTAATCATTATAGCATCATCCAAACAATACCAATCCCCCCAATTGTGATTAATTGGCCCATTGAAGTCCTTAGGCCTGAGAAACCTCTTTATCTCATCAGATAGAGAATAAGCACATGGATTATTATAGAATTTGTACAATGGTTTTACAAAATACTCCTCAAAGTGTATGAAACAAGAATTAGCAAACCTGCTATCCCAAATAGTGATCCATAATTGAACAGGTAATGACATACCTTCCTTATCAAATTGGTAAATTCTCATCTCCTGAGGCCACAACCCTAACTCCTGTCCAAAATACAACACTATGTGCATTAACAATGAATAATTCCTAAGATGTAAGATAGAGGCTCCACTTTTCACTACCATCAACCTAGAATCAAGCACCTTAAAAATGTATGAGGCATAATCAAAAGGTCTAGAGTTATGATATTGAATATCTGCTGAAATTATCATAGGCATGATTGAAATATATGTAAGGAAAATTAGATGTGGAAAACAATTCTCCTAACGTCAATACCTCAGGAAAGAATGCAGAAGTACTTTTAAATTTTCCAATTATAGTCAAGTTAAGATGCACTATGAAACAGATTATAGAAACAGAGTATTTGACAATCACACATGAACACTAGATATACGTGGGAAAACCCTTACGGGAGACAAACCCACCACACCAAGAGAAATCACTTTGTATTGCAATAATCAAAATTACATACAATTCCAGACTTATCTTTCTAGTGTCATTATACAGCAGCATTCATCATGAACCTTCTTCGAACAGAAAAACATCCAAGTTATAGCCTTTACAGATTTTAAATCCTTCACTGATACAGTTTGAATTCTTCACACTTCACTGTTGATTGAACTACTATCCAACCCCCAAGCGTCTGCAACTTGCAACTATATCCATGTCGAATTCTGTCTATAGAACTTCCTTACATAACCATTGCAATTGATTGTCTTCCAACTGTTCCCCTTCGGCTCCTTCTATTCATCCACGTGACTCCACATAGGATGGTCAACCATTCAACAAAATTTGTATTGTGTTGGCATCTCGGTGAGACACTAACTGTGTCTTATCGATGCCACATTGACCTCATATCAATGTTGCCCAAAGCCTCTGTAGTCACCAAGATATTACATCGAGCTCCAAGAGATACACCGAGTCATCATGTAGTCGCCCTGACTTATCACTTTCGCCAGAAGGTCATAGCGAAACACTAAAGTTACATCGAAGTCCCCAAGCCTACCAAGCACCAAGTAGAAGTCGGCAAGACTCACTCCTATCGCCAAGAGTTCATACCAATCTCCACATGTTACCTCGAAGTGTTTACCTATCACCAAGACATTTCCCTTCACTGAGAGAACTTACCGATCTCTATGACTTATCCCAAGAGCTTCATCTTTCGCCCAAACACATAGCTTTCGGTGTGACATTATACCGATGAGATTAAGTCATAACGAGCTCTAAAGACTAGTCGGCAAGACCAAAGCTTATTGCCGAGATGTTTCCCCGAGTTCATTAAGTTACACCGAAGATTCTAACTTAAGTCTTAGTCGCTAAGACATATCCACTTCAGTAGGACATCTTACCAAAGACACTTCCTTCAGCCAAGTCTCTCCGATGAAACACAGTTGGCATAACATTTGATTTCGCGGTGACTTCTCACCGAGCCATAATGAATTACCCTGAGGACCTCAAAGTAACCACTGTCAGCAAGACATTAACACTTCACTGAGACATCTTAGCGAGAACCTTAAGCTTCACTGAAGATCATAGTCGCCAAGAGTCTCACTGATGCACAATTGAATGGCCTATCAGCCAGAGGTCTCTCGATCACTCTGATGTCATAACAAATACATCATGCTACAGCGATAGACTCCACAATGCAACCTTTCGGCAAGACAATGGCAAGGTCACAGCGACCTGTTCATAAATGAATAAAGCAAACTACTAAGCAACCAGACATGGAACCTATCACACCGACTTGGCACTCATGGATGTTTTAGCCTGTAATGTTTGAGGCACATATTTCCAACAATATATTCTAGGACTTCCATTCCCAATACTTGGCCTACTAAGAAATAAGTTTACTTCATATAGGGATCAAAAAGATCAACATGGAAGGGGGATCCATCACTATCCTCTAGTGGAACTGGTTTGCCACCCTCTCTAATTTTGTGCAGTGGCAACCTCCAACCTTTATAAATTGTGTCCATCCTCCCAAATTCCCTTTCTAATTCTTCACATATGATTTTCTCATTGCAAACCCCTTCCAATTTGAAAACCTCACCTATTGCATCTTCTGATATATGTATCAATGGTTTCCTAGATGGGTCACAGATGGCTTTGAGTTTTGAATTATAATGAGCGGCCAACAATCTCACCAATTCAACATTGACAAATACATTAGGGTAGACCAGCTTTCCCAAATTAAGCTTCCATGGATTAGATAATGGTTCAAAATTATTTCTCCGATAGTAATGAAAAATAAAAATTTCATAGCCTCTTATTGGTGTCCAAATATCTTCTATGAGCTTACATTTGTCATCTAGTTTATCCACTTTTTCCCTAAGTTGTGTAGATCGCTTGGCTTTAGGTCTAGATTCAGGTAATTGGTCAATAAGATCTTGGCTTAGCTTCCGCTCAGTGCCCTCTGGCTCAATTTTGGTTTTCTATTTTTTCCCTCTAGATTGACTACTTTCCCCATGTTTTATCCCCTTCAATTCTTCTGAACTCGTGGCTTCCATTCTTCAAAAATTGTAGAAGTCAAAACTACAGAAGTCAAGGTACAAAGAGCTTACTGTATTTCGCTTGAAACTTTTGAGTCAAAAAATTCCTTGGTTCTTCGTTCATCCTTCTGCTTTCTCCACTATCAATTCCATAACAGTGTTTTCAATTGAATTTTCCTTAATTCATGAAGTTACTTATGCTTCATGGCGCCATTAATGTTTTAGCTGAAACACGAGTGTAGCAGGTCTTTTTTTGAAACTCTCACTATCACATCATGTAATATTGTTGGTGAGACATTTTCAAATCTTGGGCGATCCTTCTATTAGGGCTTCTACCAATGTTCATTAAAATATTCGCTAAGACACCTTGTAGTTTCCCCGACACTGCGAGTCTCCCCGAGAGTTATTTTGATTCACTTGTATCTTTGCTTCACTCCATGAATTCATATCGACAAAATCCTCCTTCGCTTTATCAGCAAGACCGGATGGATGCTACGAGACTTCACTCTGACAGCCCAAGTCTTGCCGATATAGTTCTTTGTGCTTCGGTCGGTAAGACACATATGTGCTTGATATGACTCACCTCAATGACTATTGTCTTGTGGATAGGATCCTTTTGTCATTGAGACTACAAACTACATCATGCAGATATGAATCCTTAGATAAAATTATATTGCTAAGACATTACGACCTCTTGCAGATGCACTAAAAAATATGTGTTAGTATAAAGTAACTTATGGGTCGGGAAGACCTATATCATCTCATGTCAATATGACTTTATATATTCAAATTCTTGGGGTCAGGTGAATTTTATGGGACCAAATGGTAAATACTGACTAGAACATGGGTGACAAAGCAAAATACATCAATTTTACATTCATGATATGGGCCTCTTTGGAAAACTTTCTTGAGTATAGGCAACTATAAAATTTTCAAATTTTACAGTTAATAAGAGGGTTAAGGTTAGAGGGTAGATGGTTTAAGGGTTTAGGATTAAGGGTGGAGGGGAGAGAGATAGAGGGAGTGAGTGAGTGAAAGAAATACCTAAGAGAGGGATAAAGGGTAGGAGGGAGAGACTTGAGATAGAGTGAGTGAGTGAGAGAGAGACTTGAGAGAGGGGGTGGTGCTAGGAGGGAGAGACTTGAGAGAGAGAGAGAGAGAGAGAGAGAGAGAGAGATAAAGGGAGGGTTAAGGGTAGAGGGTAGAGGGTTTAAGGGTTAAGGGTTAAGGGTTTAGGGTTTAGGGTTAAGGGGAGAGAGATAGAGGGAGTGGGTGAGTGAGAGAGACACCTAAGAGAAGGAGAGGGGGTAGGATGGAGATACTTGAGAGAGAGAGGGAGGGAGTAGAAGAGAGATAGAGGGATAGGGGGTTAAGGGTAGAGGGTAGATTTTTTAAGGGTTTAAGTTTTAAAGGTTAAGGGTTTAGGGTTAAGGATAGAGGGAAGAGAGATAGAGGGAGTGAGTGAGTGATAGAGAGACCTAACAGAGGGAGAGGAGGTAGGAGGGAGAGACTTGAGATAGAGTGGACTGAGTGAGTGAGTGAGAGAGAGAGAGAGAGAGAGAGGGAGTGGTGCTAGGAGGGAGAGACTTGATAGAGAGAGAGGGAGGGAGTGGGAGAGAGATAGAGGGAGACATGGTTAGAGGGTAGAGGGTAGAGGGTTTTAGGGTTTAGGTTTAAGAGTTAAGGTTTAGGGTTTAGGGTTTAAGGGTAGAGGGAGAGACATAGAGGGAGGAGTGAGAGAGATACCTAAGAGAGGGAGAGGGGCAGGAGGGAGAGACTTGAGAGAGAGAGAGGGTAGAGGGTAGAGGTTTTAAGGGTTTTGGTTTAAGGGTTAAGGGTTATGGGTTATGGGTAGAGGGAGAGAGATAGAGGGATTTAGTGAGAGAGAGAGAGGGAGGATTTGAAGAGATAGAGAGTAGAGGGTTAAGGGTAGAGGGGAGGGAGATAATAGTGAGTGAGAGGAGAGAGGGAGAGACCCAGAGAGGGAGAGGGGGTAGGAGGGTGAGACTTGAGAGAGAGATGGAAAGAGGGAGGGAGTGGGAGAGAGATAAGGGGTAGAGGGTTAAACATAGAGGATAGAGGGTTTAAGGGTTTACAATTTAAGGTTTAAGGGTTTAGGGTTTAGGGTATAGGGGAGAGAGATAGAGGGAGTGAGAGAGAGAGAGACTGAAGAGAGGGAGAGGGGGTAAGAGGGAGAGACTTGAGAGAGAGAGAGGGTAGAGGGTTTAAGGGTTAAGGGTTAATGGTTTAGGGTTTAGGGTTATGGGTAGTGATGGAATTAATGGAGCTTCAAAGTTTTATCCTGCCTTATGTCTCTGGTCATCCATGGTGTTTTGGAAAATCCTAAAGTTGGGGCTTTAGCTTTGTCTTCTTGTAAAACCCTAGTATTATCTTACGCCTTAGGAAGGATCTATTCAGCTATTACTTTTTGGAAGGTTTTAAAACATATTAAGTCCCATCGCTTCGTCTAGGTCTGGCCCCCTTTTGTTTTATCATTTTATTTCTTTCGCTTGACTTTATTTCTCCTAATTCTTGGATGGTCTCGTGCTCCCTTGTTTGAGTGACAACTTATGTCATTGTTTTTCATTGGCCTAGTGATGTCCCCTTATTCCTTTACTAAATGTTTTATTTTGCAGAGGGACAAGTTCACATGACCGTAAATCAATCATCATTTGATCTCAGTCGTTCCCTGCCATCCCGCAATGACCCCACCACACTATCTTGGTTGATCGCAATATCACAGGTGGGTGCCACGTGTCTCATCTAATGAAGCTAAAGGAATGATGTAAATAATTTGGTAAATTAATTTGACTTTAATTCATTATGTAGTGGGTTACTAAAGCGTTTGTGAGATGCACATGTTTCAAATCAGCGGAGGTATTGTGATCTCGGTGGGGAAGATGCTCAATGGTTAATGAAAAATCTGGCAACTATGTTAGATGAATTGGATTGCTGATGGTTGAAGATCAACAGTTGCCCGCCATCGCGTGATCAGAAGTTGCGAGGTCTTTATCAATCATGATATCGCGAGCAAGCGCCACATGGATTTTGTTGGCAGCGTATAGTATGGTGGGCCCCTTGTTGCCACGATGGAGATTGTGCCAGCTTGATTTGAAAGTAGTCATTCAATGATCTAAGGTGAAGGATTGACGGCTAATATTTGAACCTACATCAAATACGAATGGAGTCGTTCGTGCAACACACAAGTGATCTTTAATGGCGTACATGACATCTACTACCCTGGTTTGATCGAAATAAAGCAACTATTCTTCTACTTTTGGTATCACAAAGCATTCAAAGCATCTTTGTGGAGCAGTCGTGAAGCCGAGGATGAAGTCACAAGCTGTTACAGCAAGGATTTGGGTTTATGCAAGTGCAAAGCCATGAGTTCAATTTATGTATCTCCTAGTTATTTTGAATTTGAATTTGGGGGAAATTTGCTATGTGCTTGTTGTAGGACTTATTGATAATTGTTTTAGGGCTATAGGTTAATTGAATTGTGGGAAATTGCAAAGTTTTGTTTTGTAATTTCATATTTTGTTTAGCCCTAGTTTGTCTAAGGTTTGAGATAGCAAGGAAGCCCTAGTTTACTAAAGATGGCATCGACAAAGCAACACTCTAGTCAGATTGAATATTTAAGTAGAAACCTATATGATGACTTCCTAGATCAACTTCCCTTGTTAGCAAATGATAGGAAGAAGGGATTGGTTTTGATGCAAGGTAAAACCCTAGGGAGGGATTAGTGTATAATTGTTCCAACATACCCGATGCTAGGGTTCCTCTTACAAGTTTGGAGATGTTCAGATTGTGGTTTGGATAGAAGAATTTTCCTCACCCCTTTTCGAATGGTTGGATGTATGATATAGGGAAGCTGGTGATACCAAATGTGTTCCCTGATGTAGACTTGCTTAGGGAAGTGGTTGCACAATATGACCTTGTCACACGGGTAATCAAAGATAATGATGGAAGGGTTCTATTAAGAATTAACAAAGAAGAATTCCGACAGGTTTTTTATTTGAGTGAGCCTAGTATGTACTTGGTTCCTATCAATCTTGAGGAAATGAAGCAGGAGTATGGGAAGTTGAAATCACTCTTCAGAGCTAAGCTACTCCCACCTCATTTGGCTAGGGTAGGAGGTTTGAGATTCTATATTAGCCCTAGTGACCATGAACCTTTCAAATTGAATTACTTTGAAAATCATTTCTTGGCCACTTTTTACTCACTATGCCTGATTTTTGGTTTCAATCCTAACATAGTGATGCCTATTGCTTACATGTTCATGGGGGGTGCAAATACAACACCCTAACTTCTCTATGACTTATTATTTTGCTTCTTTGTTGGTTGAAAGGATACATGAAGGGTTGTTAAAGTTGCAGCAAAATGATACAGGCACCCAATTCTTATGGTATTCTATGTTAATGTATATGTTCTTGTACAATAATGTTGATTTCTTCTCTGAGAAGATGGAATTAAGGCAATTGGTTGATGGAGAAAGATTTCCGGTACAGATGTGGACTATAGATTTATCATGTAACAAGGAAAACACTAGTTATGTGCATTTTGACAATTTTTTTGCTTCTAGATTGAGAGCCAGGCTAATGGTAAATGTACCTAGGATTCCTGAGGGATTGCATGATTTCCTCATACCAAAAGGGAGGAGGCCAAAATTGAAGGTTTTCCATAACTGGGGTGACATTATTATATACCTAGTCAACACTGTCTTGAGGGTGTATGTTTTTCAAGGGACCCCTCATATATTGCCATACAATGTGCCACCAAGGGTGGTATTTGCAGAGGTTATGTGGAAAATTGGTTGTATCCATGAGTACAACCTTACTGGGAAGGATAAAGGAATGTTTTTCCCAGATTATACGGTGGTGTCGGATTTTTTCTTTTCAAAAGGAGGTTGGGTGCACTTTGGGAAATTATTTGAAGACTATCATTTGAGGTGTGGTCCTAAGTGGCAGCATGATCCTGAAGGTTTCTTTTCCCTTTTCAGACAAAGGATAAAAGGTGGTAAGTTTGTGCATGAGTTCAACTTTCTTGAGGACTTGATTAGAAATGAATTTGACCTAAGAAAGCAGGAGTTGAACAAGGAAAAGTGGATAGCTTATGATAAGCTATTGGCTATTGTGCACAAAATGGATCCAAAGTATGATCCATTGTTGGAATTCAATCCATACCATAAGAAAATTGACTTTTTGATGGAGAAATTCAAAGAAATCATGGGCACTTTGAGGACTAAGAAGATAAACTTGGAGTTGAGTCTGGGTATATAGGAGCAAGGTGCCAAGCCAATTGAAACGAGGCCAACATACCAACCTACAGGAAAGAGTCCTATTTATAGGAGGAAAAGAGATGATAGCAGTGATGAGGAAGAAGAGGACAAAAAAGGGAAACAAATAATGAAATTTCCTACACAACCAAGTCCAAAATTCAAAACGCCTAGGGCAATTAAGATTATTAATTTGGAATCATCACTTGAAGATAGTCCCTCACCACCACCATCTAAGCCAAGCCCTAAGAGGCAAAAGATTGATCAACCACATGAGGATTTGGTGGATGAAATTGTTTTCATTGATCAAGACATGCAAATTGGTATGCCTTCCCCTCCTAGGTCAGTTGAGTTGGTTCTATCTGATTTGGATATGAAAGGTAAATGTGTGCAAGATGCAAGAATGGAGGCATGTAAAGAGTTTCTAGATGATATTGGAGAATTGGTATGGAGAATGAAATTGGAAGAATACAAAGATAAGTGTAAGAAGAGAAGAGAATTGAGACCTAACAGGTCAGACTAGGAGAATGATGATGAAGTGAAAGCTGAATTAATGGATGAATCCAAGAACATCACTCCTAAGGAAGGGAGAAAGCTGGTAAGTCAAGCTGGTGTTTCAATTTTTCTTGAATGGGACATTGCAGATGTCATAGCTTTTAATTCTATTCTGAAGTCCAAGCATCCCTTGCAAGATTCTAAAGAAGAGGTCAAGGCACCATTTCAAGATTCTGCTTTCAGTGAGAAATCTAAATGTTACTAATATTAACCCAAATTTAAGAGGAGAGTTAATAATAAAGAGGGCTTCATAGACCTCAACCACTAAGGCCACTAATTTAACTATAAATGTGGCCAAATTGGCCCAAAAGACTGCTGAAAGAGAGGAGACTGAAAAGAAAATCCTAATGGAGAAATATAATCTCCTGATTGAGGAATATAGCAAGATGCAACAAAGGAATGTTGAGTTGTAGACTAAGGTGGATAGGTTAAGGTACAAACAGATTGGAGAGACATCAAGTGCTCTAGGGATCAGTACATTACCTTCCACATCAAGGTCAGTGCCTCCTGCTTCTCCTATTGTTTCCACACCAAGGTCTCCTAGTCAAACTCCTTCCCTCAACCCTTCTTTGGAACAAATTCATGAAGAAATTGAATACTCAATTGATCCTTCAAAGAAGCATCTAATGCATAAAATTGAATAATTACAGGCATCTTTGAAGGTAAGTGAGGAAGGATCCCTTCTAAAACAAAAGGAGGTTGTTACTATTGTATTAAGGAATCTAAATGACAAGGTAGATAATAGATCGTCATCTATATATTCTTTATATTATTTATTATTAGATGCAATAAAGAATATTGATAGGGATCAAGAAATAGTGATACCATTAATTGAAAATTGGATCCCTAGGGCCAATGATTTAGACATAATGTATAAGGCCTCAAGGTTTGATATAAATAATTGGCCCCAATCATTAAGGCCTAGTCAGGTGTTAGTTAAATCATTGCAAGTTTTTCAGACCTTGCCAGATGACTTGAGTAGGAAGATCAGGGAGTTGGTGAAGAATTTTGATGATTGGGGCAACACATTATTACCTAACATAATTGATGAGCAGGGGAATATCAGGTCACTCCCAACAATGGCAGGATCAAGCAAATGAGGTCATCAATGATCAAATTAAATTAATTTGTGATGACTCGGATTATGATTTATTGGTGAGTTGTATGGACAAAATCATTAGCACTAGCTCATTCTTAGAATCTTTTGAAAGGGAAACAAATCAGGTAGTAGTTAAATACACACCTTATAATGTCAAGGCGAATGAGGTAATTAATTTTGATTGGCCAACTGATGAAGAATACTAGAAATAGGTAAATAAATATTTAATTAAGGAAGAGTAAAAGGAGTGGGTTGCTAATGGTTGGCAAATCAACTGTTGCAGTTACAACAGATTCCGGTTTTGTTTTTGGTGGTAGTCTTGGTGTGGGATTCTTGAGGTTTTTTGCTACTACATCAACCATTCTCAGTGGGCACTATGAATAAGAAGATTCTCTAGGGTGATTGATGTTGTAACAGTTTTTGGAATATCACCAGGTGTTTTAATTGGTTGGTGACATGTGTACTTTCTGGCCCGATGCTTGTTTGCTCCTTCATTTTCTATAAGAAGGATTTCAAGGCCAGAAGTACAGGTTAGCAAGTTAGATATTTTTTGGTCAAGTCTAGGTAGAGTTGCAGAGCAAATTGTAAAGTTCAATGGTTTTAAGGAAAATGCAGTTTAGGTTTTGAGTCATTCTGTAGTAGGTTTTGAATTCATGGGGATTTGATTTTTAATGATAGTAATGGCATTTGAATTGAAATGATTAATTCAAACTCATGTCTCTCCATTGTACATGCATATCTAAATTTTGAATAAGATAATCAAGGGTTGTCTTGTTCATCTCACTATTGTTGTGTGTATGATTTTTGTTTTGGCTTTAATTCAAGGAATTAATTAAAATGCTTGAATGGGATTGTAGGTGGACATGTTTTGTATAAGGATTTGATAAGTAGTATTGGGTTAGAATACATGTTGATGAAATTGTAAAGCAATGTTCTCAAGGATCTTATATGTTATGTGTTAAATCTATCATAAACCCTTAGATGTTTATGAATTTGACTCCCTCAATTGATATATGGCACTGATCTAAGTTGTACTAATTTGTATGGTTTAGTATTTTGTTTGTCTTTACCTAGCGCTTGCTATAAATTGCAAATCAATGACTATTTTACACTGTGGAATGTGTTGTAGTTATCTCATGCTCCAAATAGTTGATATTACTGATGAACAACCAATTCTATTCAGTATTATCCTATTATGTTGAGCTATTAAATGAGATTATCTGTTGTTAATTTTTTTTACGATAATGGTGTAGTGGTTGTAAATGCATTAAGGGATCACCCTCCCAGATCTTACAGAGCCCAAAGTGTAGGAGGTCTTTAAAATCCTCATCAGTTGGTCTAGGTCCTTCATGCTACCCTTGATTGGAATTGGAAATTCCATAGGTAAATTAGAAGACCAACCTGGTTATAGTAAAAACAACCAACACTACCCTTAACCCTTAACCCTCTATCTCTCTCCCACTCCCTCCCTCTCTCACTAAATCCCTCTATCTCTCTCCCCTCTTCCCATAACCCTAAATGCTAAACTCTTAACCCTTAAACCCTCTATCCTCTACCCTCTATCTCTCTCAAGACTCTCCCTCCTACCCCCTCTCCCTCTCTCAGGTCTCTCTCTCACTCACTCTCTTTATCTCTCTCCCCTCTACCCTTAACCCTTAAACTCTAAACCCTTACACCCTCTACCCTCTATCTCTCTCCCCCTCCCTCCCTCCTCCCTCTCTATCAAGTCTCACCCTCCTACCACCTCTCCTTCTCTCAAGTCAATCTCTCTCTCACTCTATCTTTGTCCCCTCTACCCTTAACCCTCTACCTTCTACCCTCTACCCTATATCTCTCCCACTCCCTCCCTCTCTCTCTCTCCTGAATCCCTCTATCTCTCTCCCCTCTACCCATAACCCTAAACCCTAAACCCTTAACCCTTAAACCCTCTACCCTCTACCCTCTCTCTCAATTCATCTCCCTCCTTACCCCTCTCCCTCTCTTAGGTCTCTCTCATCTCTCACTCACTCCCTCTATGTGTCTCCCCTCTACCCTTAAACCCTAAATCCTTAACCCTTAAACCCTAAACACTTAAAACCCCTACCTCTACCCTTAACCTTTCTCCCTCTATCTATCTCTCACTCCCCCCTCTCTCTCTCTCAAGTGTCTTCTCCTAGCACCTCTCTCTCTCTCTCTCTCTCTCTCTCTCTCTCTCTCTCTCTCTCTCTCTCTCTCCTAAGTCTCTCCACTCTACCCTTAACCCTTAAAATCCTCTATCTCTCTTCCACTCCCTCCTCTCTCTCTCAAGACTCCCTCCTACCCCCTCTCCCTCTCTTGGGTCTCTCTCTCTCACTCACTTCCTCTATCTCTCTCCCCTCTACCTTGAACCCTAAACCTAAAGACCTTCAACCTTAAACTCTAAACCCTTAAACCCTCTGCCCTCTATCTCTCCCACTCCCCCTCTTTCTCTCAAGACTCTCCCTCCTACCCCCTCTCTCTCTCAAGTCTCTCTCTCTCTCTCTCTCCCTCTATCTCTCTCCCCTCTACCTTTAACCCTAAACCATTAACCCTTAAACTCTAAACCCTCTACCCTCTGCTAATATCTACCCTCTATCTCTCTCACTCTCTCCTCCTCCCTCTCTCTCAGTCTCACCTTCCTACCCCCTCTCTCAACTCTCTCTCTCTCTCACTCACTCTTACCTCCTCCCCTCCCTCCACCCTTAACCCTCTACCCTCTATCTCTCTCCCACTCCCTCCCTCTCTCTCTCACTGAATCCCTCTATCTCTCTCCCCTCTACCTATTGGTTGTTTTTACTGTAACCAGGTTGTTCTTCTAATTTACTTATGGAATTTCCAATTCCAATCAAGGGCAGCTCAAAGCACCTGGACCAACAGATGAGGATTTTAAAGACCTCCTACACTTTGGGCTCTGTAAGACATAGGAGGGTGATCCCTTAATGCATTTACAACCTCTGCACCATTATCATAAAAAACATTAAGAACAACAAATAATCTCATTTAATAGCTCAACATAATAGGATAATACTGAATAGAATTGGTTGTTCATCAGTAATATCAACTATTTAGAGCATGAGATAACTATAACACATTCCACAGTGTAAATTAGTCATTGATTTACAATTTGTAGTAAGCACTAGGTAAAGACAAACAAAATACTGAACCATACAAATTATTACAACTTAGATCAATGCCATATATCCATTGAGGAAGTCAAATTCATAAACATCTAAGGGTTTATGACAGATTTAACACATAACATATAAGATCCTTGAGAACATTGCTTTACAATTTCATCAACATGTATTCTAACCCAATACTACTTATCAAATCCTTATACATAACATATCCACCTACAATCTCATTTAAGCATTTTAATTAATTCCTTGAATTAAAGCCAAAACAGAAATCATACACACCACAACAATGAGATGAAGGACACAACCCTTGATTATCTTATTCAAAATTTAGATATGCATGTACAATGGAGAGACATGAGTTTGAATTAATCATTTCAATTCAAATTCCAGTGTTTTCATAAAACATCAAATCCCCATAAATTCAAAACCTACTACAGAATGACTCAAAACTTAAATTGCATTTTCCTTAAAACCATCAAACTTTACAATTTTCTCTGCAACTCTACCTAGAATCGACCAAAAAATATCTAAATTGCTAACCCATACTTCTAGCCTTGAAATCCTTCTTATAGAAAATGAAAGAGAAAACAAGTATTGGGCCAAAAAGTACCTCTCATTTCACATGCTTTTCTTCACAAAACTCTTGAGGACACCAGTTATACCTTCTTTATTTCTCATCCTACGCCCTATTCATGCATCCTACAATTACAACAGTATCCATGGGGCCTCTTACACAAGCTAAAGTAATCACAAAAAGTGTAAGAACCCCTTTATATCATGTTTGGACTATAAAACCCTCAAAAATAGGGTAATCAGGCTGTATGCAAAGAAATGAAGCTTTCTAACTCAAATCAATTCCTTAAGCCCTCAAATCAAATTCAAATCAAAGCTAACATATATCTTCACGACATGGAATTGATTTCACATCAAAATATGGATGCATGTGATCGTATAGTGCTGCATAACAAGAAAAATACAAAAAAATTGAAGAAAAACACAGATTTTTGAATGCCAAGAGCTTGTATTTTAAATCCTCGACCATCAGCAACCATTAAAATGATCACTTTATGCCTTTTAAAGGTCTTTACACCTCAACCACTGAACAATCACCTCTATAACTGACTTTTTAATCTTTTATGATCACATGAAACATAAAACACACTAATTTCAAGGTTGTTAACATCACTATTGAAATATTTTAATTTTTTGACCTTTCAAACATTAAAAAGTACATCATTAAATTAATTATGTAATGGCATAAAAATTAAAAACATCATGAATTAATTATGTAACCACATAAGTCAAATATAATTCTATCAAGAAATTAATATCAAATAGATAATATAATCACATAACTCATACATTTCAATGTCATTGATCTTCTTCTTCATCCAACTCTTTGTTTGTATCATCTGATCCAGATTTGACATTGTAAGGATTGGTCATATCATCATCATTGTCATCGATATCAATTTCAATAATGTCATCATCCACACGGATATCATCTTCATGAACATTAATTCCTACATCATCATGATCTTTTTCCTGCTCATCGACATCTTCGTCGGGGACATCATCAACTAGCTGTTGATCCTGATCATCATCTACATCATCTTCTAGTTCTTTGGTATCTTCTTGTTCCACCACATTACACTTTATTGGCCTTCCTCTTGGATCATTTCTAACAACAAATCACCAACCCGGTTTACCTAGAACCTCTAAGTAAAATACTTGCTTACATTGGCTTGGAAGAACATAGGGCTCATTTCTAGCTCGTTCAATCGACCTTGTATTAACCATGGTAAATCCATTATCATGTTCAATAATAGTTCTCTCAGGGTCATTTTCATTCAATCGTAGCCTGTGCCATACGACGACAAACAAAACTAATCTGAAGGACTTAAAGTCACACTGAAGTATATCATCCAAAATCCCATAGTAGCGATTTTCTGAGACTTCTAGATGTATGTCACTTCTAGATGAAACATTAGTCACCTAAAAGACTACAGTTATACCAGAATCACAAGTTTTCTTCATATCATCCAACATTTTGATTCAAAATTTATGACCATTGCACCACATAGCCTTGTGGTGTTTCACCTGCAATATGTCAAACATGCAAAAATTATTGCAATATCGTCAATTGATAAACATATTTATTCTTGGCCGAATGTATGCAAAGAAAACAATCTCAACATATATATACATCAATATAATTGAAAATAATTAAATAATATGGGTGATTAATATATTTATACGTACCTATTTATCTCTTAAACCATATGCTAAATCAATTTCCCTTTGTGTAACATTGGAATCTCCATTACGATGAGCTTCTTTAACCAATGAAGCTACACCTTCCCATGTTAATACACGACCAGATTGTTGACATTGTTCAATCCATACTGTCATACAATCAATATTGTTTGCAATGTATAAATGTAGTGCATCCCATTCTCAAGAAACTGTATCAAAAAAAAAAAATCACCAACAACGTATAATTAGTTAAATACCACAGTATATGACCTTAATTTATAATTTATTTATATTGAAGATTAAAAATTAAATAAGTACAATATACATAAAAACCATATGTAAAATGTATTCCAATTAATCTCCATGACCATCTTATAATTACCTCTCACTTTCCTCAATCTACCTTTCCCCATCAGGTACTCCCCTTTGAATTTGTTAATGGAGTTGGGATCCCAAATGCAATCTACATGGATCTTTGCTGCAAAATTAGGAAGATATTCACTAATGTATACCATGGTTTGGTGTACCATATATCCCTTCACCATAGAACCCTCAGGATTGCTCTTTTTCTAACCAAAGCCTTAAGAAATTACAAGTGTCTCTCAACCATGCACATTGACCTTTTGTGTACAGGTCCACACAATTCAATCTCCTCAACTTGGTGTATGAGGTAGTGTTCTTGCACATTGAAAAATGTCGAAGGTAGACACTTTTTCATTTCACACATTAGACGAGGAATTTTTCTCTTCCAATAATTTATATCTTCTTTATGGATTTCTTTAGATGATAGCCATCTACAAGTGATTCAAGGCGCAAATATATTAATGAGATTTAACAAAAATATATAGTATATTATATAACAAGTAAAACAAATGGCAATTATAAGATGTATACAATGAATTGAACAAATATCACTACTTACCTCATGTATTTTCCAATATCATATATAACTTGCTTGACATTGTTGTTAAAATTGTCTGGGAGAGATAGAGGTAGAACGTACTGCAAAAATTATAAAATGATCTTTTCATTATTTTTTCAAAAGTAGTAAAAAAAATACACTAAAAAGTACATGCATTATACAAGTGTATATAATATACCAAAATAATTACCTTAATGAAGGTATACCAATCATGCGTTTTCATCACTGACCCAAATTCACCTTTCTTTGTTATTATATTGTTTATATTCGCAACAAATCTTGTGGAAAATCAAATTTTTCGTATGACTTATTGTATAGCATTACTTTGATGCCCCGTTAATAACCAATGAAGGGAACTTATATTAATTTGGTCTCCATCGCTATTTAATTGAATGACATTTTTCATTGCATGATTGGCTTCCTGAATGTCAATACAAATTTTGACAATTTTTTCTTTGTCATGCCTTCCATCCAATATTTTCCATAACGTTTCTATTATATTCTTTCTTATATGTATTATATCAAATAAATGCACAATTTGTAGCTACTCATAGTAGAGCAACCTACTAAATTGTCTGGGATAACTTTTCAGTCCCTGTGGAAGCTTACCATTAATGCCTTGACGACCTCCATGAAGCATATAATTTAAACAAATTAACAACGACAATCATTGTCTATTACAGCATGAGTAAACACAACACAATATAAAAATATAAATTCAAAACATATATATATGATTTTTGTGGAGGAAGTGTCTATACTCATTAAACACCTGCTTCCCTAAACTTGTTGAACTACGAGATTTCATCTTTTGGACCACAAATTGGACATGCAAATTTTTCCTTTGTTTGAAGACCTGCAAGATCATATATAATTGGATTAAATATGTCAATTTTTATAATTATATATAATGAATAGATTATTTAAAAAACATGCATGATATCTACTTCATAAAATTAAATATTGTTAATGTGCAGTCAAACGTTATAACATACCACAAAAATGTGTTAGCCATGGGGCTTCATGAATTTTCCATACAAGCATTGCATGGAATTGAGATTGTCTTTGTCCTATTGGTCTAGAGACGTCATACATAGTAACGCCATTCCATAAATTTAGTAATTTGTCGATAAGAGGCTCAATATATACATTCATATCTTTAACCTTGTACTTACCTAGTTGAACGAACATAAAAATTACATAATTATTATAACCATTTTACTGCAATATATATAAATTAATGTACATGACTATTGAATGAAAAAAATATAAGTCATTATGCAACAAATAAGACAAAAGAAATGCTACTACGTTAAAAAAAATTGATGTAAACAAATACCTAGAACAATCATTGACAACATTATGTGCTCCCTATTTATTGACATCCATGTAGGAATGTTATTTTTTATAACAAAAACAGGTCACGCCGAGTAAACAGATCTCAACTCTCCAAATGGATTGACATCGTTCGCTGCCAATGAAAGCCTGGGATTACAAGGTTCTTCTTTAAAGTGTGGTCATTTTTCCTCCATGTCCCTAAATGCAAACCCATCTACAGGCATTCGAAGAATGTCATCTCCACTTCCATTTCATGCATGGTAATCCATAAATTGTGCTAAGCTTTTGCACCTAAATAATCATTGCATATGTGGAATAATGGGAATGTAATGAAGAACCTTGCGAGACACCTTTTTTGTTAGTTGATCTATTCGATATCTATTGATATGACATTCTGAGCATTCTGTTGCAAATTCATGTTGTTTATGATATATAATATGATCATTGGGACATGCATCTATTGCTTGATACTCTATTCTGATATCTTTCATAATGCTAGATAAATCTCGGTATGAGTGAGTTAAAATATTTTTTGGTGGTAACAAATATTCACCAATCAATCTACAACAAAAATAATTTGTTAATATAAAGAATATTAATGGTACATATTTCATCATTTATTTACTAGTGATGAACTAACAACAATTAAAATAGATAAAAAAAGATGACATATATGGCATACCTTAACATCCGTGAGATTGCTATGTTTGATAAACCATGCATAACCTTCAAGTTCAACAAAAACAATACAACAGAGAGAAGAGTTGTTTGGGAGCCTTCATAAAGGGGCTCGTATGCCTTCTCAAGCATAGGTAAATCATGAACATCATCAAAGTCATCTCGATCATCGTGATCAGCTCTGCCACTAAATGTGTCATGGATCAATGTATTTGTACCATCATCTTCAACTATTTTTTTGGCGCATGATCATCTTCTTCCATAGGATCATTAACTCCATCTTTGATATTCACAGCTCCATGTTTGTCCACTTGCAAAACCACATTCTCCAAGCCATGATAATCCATATCATGTGCCCTAGGGTGCCCCACCTTTATAATAATGATAGACAAAAATAAACCATGATCATGATCAAGTGATTATATATATATATATATAAAATGTTAAAACAATATAAACATTTACAAATTCAATCAATATAAACACATATAATGAACAACAAACCAATGGACAATAATCATGCCCCCCTTCAATGTGACCATGTTGCCTACAATGTTTCTCAGCTATTGTGATTAAAATTCATCTCGTCTTTAAGCCCTTGCAACTATTGCAAGGACAATAACATTTTCCATCACCCTTTCTTTTCAATCTAGCCCACAATCTATCAAGTGTCTCTTCATTTTGTTCTGAACTAATATTATCTGACATGATTTTTCTTTACCAAGCTTGAATATTTAGATCTTCAAAAAATATCAAACTCACACTCCAATAATTTTTATTCATAGATAGGTAACAAAATCTAATAATTATGATATTTTACACCAAAAAAGTTTGGCATGCAACCACCCCTGCAAAAGAGAAGATAGTCTAAAGTTAATGGCCCTAAAAAACACTTTAAAATGTTGATTCCAAAACTTATTAATTTTTTATTTTACTATGATTTCCAACTGTTAGACTCCTAAAATTAGAATATTAAACTTGCACAACAAAATCTGAAAATGCAACTCTGAAAATGCACAAGTCTAAAAATGAAATCTAATGAGATGTTGCTTTAAAATATGATTTTCAAACCTAGAAGTACAAATCTGACTTCACAAATGAATTATGGGAAAGGACAATGACTACCCTCAACCTAGCAATAGCTTCTTGAATTTTTTCTAATTTTTCCCAAGAAAATTGTCCTTAGTTCTCCACAAACTGTCGTAAGTATAGCAAATTCGCAAGCAGAGAAAATTCGTAAGTATAGCAAACACTTTCGCAATAAATAGTTGAGCTTACTTTTTATTTATGTCGGCCTCAATTTTGACTTCACATATTCGTCGAAATTTCAACGAAAACTCTTTGTCACAATTTTGACAAAAATATAGATTCATTGAAATTTCGATGAACATCGAGGATAAAATTTAAAAAAAATGAAAATTACACATTAAATATCACTAGTACCCAATAATACATCTAATTATCCATCTTTCGTCACAATTTTTCATCAGATTTTGTAGTCAAATGAGTTAGTACTAGAGACATGCTATCAATACCCTTGTATAGTTTATATGGAGGTTGTATATGGATTATGTGCAGTGGCCTGATGAGCATAAACACTTACCTTTTTGCTGATAGATACAATATTTGATCGAGAGGACTATTTCTAGGGTTCACATTATTGAGAGACACCTACCGGACAGAGTTCTTCAACAGTTTGGTGAGGTGCAAGATGAGCCACGGGGGCGAGCTGATTTCATCTATTCTTTGAGAGAGGTTCCAATGTGGGGGCTGCAGATTCTTGTTGTGACAGCTGAGGCAAACATTGATGCATTACAACCTATTCAGTGGGGATGGAGGGATGGAGTTGTAGATCCTGGGACCACTATAGCGAGTGAGAGTTGTGATAGCAGAGCAGGATGCGATATAGATGGAGAGAGACACTACCTATTTGGAGAGGGATCAAGCAGTAGCTCAGAGATAAGAGACAAAGAAAAGGTTTGTGGAGTTGAGAGCTCTTTGTACTGGACCAGCTGTAGCTTTTTCTCGGGAGTTGGTTAGGGTTGGTGATAGGGAGAGGTATTACAAAGATTTGTATGAGTAGGAGGTACCACCTTATAAATGGGCTCCTAGTTATTCATAGGCACATAGGAACAGATCACGGAGCAGGTCACACAACAGGTCTGAGAGCACAAAGGGTGTTGTAGGACCGCATAGGTCAGGACCATATAATAGGCTTCCTTTTGCATAGTGATCTTCAGCACCCCCCGTCAATCACCTCCTCATTCTCTGCATGGGAGCAGTGGGAGTTTAGCCTAGGGACATGTTTTATATTTATATGGACATTATATTATGGTCATAGAGCTTGTGAATCCATTTGAGAGATAAATTTTGACAATGTACTGTGACACTTTTTGAGATATATGTATATATATATATATATATCATTTTTGGTGGTGATTTATATGATATGCAATTTTTCATATATGCATGTGTTTTGTATGATATGCAATTTTCTATATATGTATGTGTTATGGATGTTATTGTTTACTTTATGATGTTGATGCAGCCTATGATGATATGTTGATTCTATATGATGATGTATGCATTTACTTTTATGGTGTATAAGAGTGAATTTGCACCCCATGTGAAAATTCCCTTTTTTCCTTTATCCATGTCGCGTCTCAAACTTTGATGCTCCTTATTTTTGGCTTTGTGTGGATTTGACATATGATTGGATGTGTGTATTAAAATACATAATGAATACTATGGTATTTTTTGTGTGATGAAATATGAAATGTTGCTTTAATTTAAGAAAAGTTGAATGCTTAGAAATGCAATTTATTTTGAATATGATGAAAAATGGAAAATGTTATTTGAATTCATGAGTTTTAATGTCTTGATTTATATCTTTATATGGATACTAATCTATTGATACGTGCTTGAGGGTATTGAGATGCAGGTCGTCAAAAACCAAGGGTGCGGCTAAGGAGAGAAGGTTAGCTACTTGGAAGGCTATAGTAGGAATGAAACTCTCGCATACACATGTGCACGTAATGTCATTTAAATGCATGTATTTTTTATTTTTTTAATTTTTTTTTAGGCTATAGAAATTGGGTTTGTATAGCACGACCCCCTATAAACTGCAGCGTGCCTGGTAAAATTTTTAACGTGACCGGTGGCGCTGGCACGACACGCCCTCTAGTACCACGGGACGGGGGAGACTAGAACTCGTGACTAGCCTCTTGCAACAAGAAAGACTTAGCCAACCAAGCTAGGGCCCCCCGCCGCATGTATTTTTAATTTGATTGGATGCATAATTGTATGTTTTTCTGAGTATTTATTTAATTTTATGAAGTGGAAATAAAAGCATAGTAAAATAGAAGAATTAATTAAATGCATAATGGTGTGTTTTTCAAAATGCTTATTTTTAATTTATGAAGTAGAAATAAAAAGGTAATCACATATGACCCATACTACAAAGATGTTGAGATAGATTTTGCATCACTTGACCAACTCCCTAATACAAATACAAACATCTCAAATATGCTTCATACCATTAATGCTGACAATGAAACAATGGTGGCACCAAACATTGCATCTATGTTTTTGGAGGAACAAACTGACAATGAAATAACTTATTCCTCCTCATTTATGGCTAAATTAGCAAATAAACGCAATGACCTACAAATCATCAAAGAAAAATTGCAAGTTACATATGAAAATGACAGCATTATGGAATGGCCACAACTTGATTTCTCTCCAATAAATGAATACAATACTAAGGGCCTTTTAGACATGGATTATCCTTCACTCTTTCCAAACGGTATTGCACTACCATTGCAGCCTCGTTATAGACAAGTTGAAATGCATGAATATGTGTTGCATTTAATGAGATATCATGATAATAGATTTGGAAGCCATCCAAGGTTTAGATATTTTATTTTGAACTAATAGACAGTAACTTACCTTAAAGAATTTTATTATGCAAATAAATGCACTTGCCTTGTTGAGTGAAAACAATTTTACTAAAGTTGTTTATTACTTGGTAAATTATTATTGTTGGTGTAAATAAAGTCTTGCACCTAGTTCATTCATTACTAGAGGACTTATTTACACATGTTAAGTTTACTTAGGTCATAGGAAGGAATCTTTCTAGAAGATGTTAGTTGTCATTAGTTGTTATCTTATCCTTTGACAACTACTACATGTGAACCTAGGTAAGTGTGATTAGTTGTTTGATGTCATATGATTCATAAAATTGTCATAATCCTATGAAATATTGCATCTCACCTTAACTATATAACCAAGGGGTTCTCTCATTTGTAATAATTTCAAATCATCTCATATCATTCACATTGAATACAATTTATTCTTGTCATATTCATCTCTCTCTTTTTGTGCTTTCCATTTGGTCTCAAGATCTTGGCAACCATAGCTAATTCTAACATGTTATCAAAGCGAGTTGGGTGCCATTGGAGAGTATTTTTTCTAAAGAGAGATATCAAATTTGGGGAGGTTCCATTTGTGGCTCTTTATCACAGGTTCAAATCAAAGCTTGTTGGTGCAAAATTGAGCTCACCATTGTGTCTGGAAGGTTTGAGAAACTCGATTTTACCTTTTGTTTCGTCCAAATTGGACTTACGAGGCCAAATCTATGAGGGTTTAAAGTTGAAGAGTGGTTGCCAGATCTAGAAGGTAGCTACAATTTTAGAGCATTTTGGGTCAAATCCAACCCTTCCATCGCATCTAGAAGGGCCAAAAACCCTAAGATCAACTGTCAAATCATTGAAATCGAAGCAGTTGTCCGGTGAGGCAAAAAAAAATTTCCCAAAGAGTTGTACGGCCCCCAGATCGTCATAAATGCGTCAACGGTATGATTTGGAAAAAAAATATTATTGAAAAAAATTTGAAAATTTTTGCATTATATTTTCTGCAAATTTTATTGTAAAATCATTAAAAAAATCTTTCTGCAAACAGATTGTTCTCTATAGACTTATTGTCTATGCATGACATGACAGGGTATCATGGGCACCACGTGGAACAACCCCCCACATGCCATGCGGTACCACAGTCCCACACGCAGGTCCCCCCACCATTTGTTGGCAGTGAAATATTTCCTAGCGGCATCCAAGAAAATAGTCGGACGCTTAAAATCACCAGCAGGTTTATTGAAGTGACAACCATTCATTCAAAATTTTGGCAATTGGTTTATAATCGGCAGTTAGTCAAAGTCTTCACTAGCGGTTGGTTCATTAGTAAATCCAGTGCATTCAATAAAATCTCGGTATCTTTTGTACCGCAGGGCCGTGTTGGAAAATCCGGCAGAATTTATTCATTTCACTAGTCAACAATTCATCTGGGAGTCTTTAAATAAAATGGGAGGAAATCCCTAAAGATTTTGATTAGTGGAATATTCCATTCAAGGCAGCAACAAAGAATATTCTGGTAGGAATATTTCAACCAGCGGGAAAAGATTCTCTGAAAAATATTTCGATCTGACCAGAGAATATTTCGATCGTCCAGAGAATATTTCGTTCGCATCTGTCAAGATTCTGAGGTTGGGCTCATTTTTTGGTGACGGGCCACAAGTCGTCAAATTTAATCTTGTATGTTGTTGATGCCAGCCCTCGTCATCATGACGTTATCATTTTCTAAAAAAATTTGCCCCCCTCACCATTTGCATTTTCAATTTTGAAGGCAAACTTTGAAGACTCATAACTCAGTCATTTTGGCTCCTTTTTTCAAGCATTTTTTATTTTATTTGGGATAATTTTTTATGATCTACATAGTGGTATAATAATTTTCTGGTTTTTGTGTTTAGGTTTTCCATAAATTTCATATTTTCACAGGTGTTGCTACTTCATCCTCAAATTGGGAACTTCAGGAGCTCATATCTTGCTCCTACGATAACATTTTTAGGTAAATTTTTTTTTTAAAGTGCATGATTTTTCGTGTACTTCTCAGTGGTATGATCAGATTGATTTCATTTTATACCAAAAATTGTACTTGATTCTATGGCCAAATTTGGCATTTGCATGTACCAAGATCAAAGTCCACTTCGTTGTTTTTGGCAAGTGGCAACCGTAAACGCACCAAATATAAAGTGCCAAATTAGATATTGCTTGGGGGGTTTCTTGATTGAGTAATTTGGGGGGGTAATCTTGCATTGTTTTGCTTGGTTTGTGTTCTCGCAATGGGGAAATCTCAAATTGAACTCCTAAATCCACATAATTATGCTACATGGAGAAAATCAGTATGGAACTATCTCATGATGAAAGGTCTAATAGGTCATCTAAAGGACACAATTCAAAAATCTATTGATGTTAAAGAATTGGCAAGATGGGAGATTGATCATGAGAAAACACTTGCATGCATATGTTCATTAGTCTCATTTGATTTGCAATTTCATATTGAATCATATAATACACCTAAAGAGGCATGGGAGACTTTTGAAAAATTATATGGTAAAACAGATAAGATTAGGGGTTATCAAATTGATAATGATTTGATGAATCTTGATCCAAAATGTTTTGACCACATCCAAGACTACATATCCTAAATCAAGCAATTAAGAACACAGTTGAAAGAATGCAGTATTGAAAAAGAGGATTTACAATTGGTTCTGAATGTGTTATCCAAGGTTGGTCTTGAGTATTCAGTATTTGTTTTTGGCTTTCATACCCATCAAATTTCTATGGGAGCATCATATGTTGATCCTAAGTTTGATGACTTTGCAAATCTCCTAATCCAAGAGGAAGCTAAGTTAATGAACATGGGTCTAATCAAGTTTTCCAAGTCACAAGCATTGGTGGCAAGTGAGTTTAAGGGACAAAAAGAATCAGGGAATCTTGATAAGAAGCAAAAGAAGAAAAAGAACAAGCCACATAAAGAATCAGAGTCCCCATCCTCAAAAGCTGAAACATCTAAGAAGGAGAGGCCTTTTTGTGCATATTTCAAGAAGGATGGACATGAAGAACACTATTGTTATAAGAAGGACATTGAGGAGTTTAAAAATCTTCTAAAAAAGAATCACATTAATTTTCCTTCGAGAATGTCTGAATCACCTTCTTCTCCTTCTACTTCAAAATAGTCTAAAAAGGAAAAAGGTCAAGCATCTACATCAAGATATAAAGGTCAAGCTCTTTGTGCTCTTTCAGGTCTAGGATCAAGGAGATGTCTTCTAGATTCAAGAGCATCTCATCATATGGCATCTTAATAGACTATATTCTTTTCATTTCAGCCTTGTACTATGTCTCCTATCTTGATGGGAAACAATACATACATGAGTGTAACAGGGAAGGGATCTATTAGTTCTGGGGACAACACTTTTTAAAATGTTTTGTGTGTTCCTCATTTGATGAACAATCTTCTTTCCATATATCAGATTACACATGGTGGAGATGGGAGGACTGTGGATTTCACACCTGATTTTGTCATCATTCAAGACTTGGATACTAGAGAGATCATTGCTACTAGGGTGGTTGATCATTCATCTCAGTTGTATACCTTTGCATAGTTTTCTTCTAATGATGACCTTGTTACTACAGTTGTTGATCATATGAACCATGATTCAGAGGAGACATTTGGCTTCTTGAACTTGAGAGTTCTCACATCAGATCCAGCTCTTGAGTCATGCATTTCATCTCCTTCGTCTGTTGTTGTACCTGATGATGCCTGTGTTGCTACAGTTTTGGCTCCTAGTGATTCAATGCAACAGGATCTTGATTGTCTTTCAGATTTGGCTACTTTGGATGACTTCTTGATAGGTATTTCAAACTTGCTTGTGGAGTCTCATCTTGCAGATTTGGAGGACACCATTGATAACATTCATCTTCTCTTTGATGGAGAAGAACCTTCTTCAGTTGTTGTGAGGGAACACCTTGACCCTCTTGTTCATTCTCTACATGATCATTCTTCACAGTTTGGCATGAGTGTGGATTCTTTTGGACAACATTTGGAGGAGACTTATTTTTCTTCAGAGGGGATATCTTTGTCTTTGAATCATGTTCTACATTATTCTCCACTAGATGTTGGATTGTCCTCTTTAGCAGTGTGGCCTATAATGCTTGTTTGGAGTGTGTTAGCTTTCGGCATCGACATGGAGACAATTGAGCATGCTTTAGAGACATCATCATACATCATCCATATTCCTAATATCCTGCATACATCCATGGTTTTGTTTCTTCCTAAGGGGAGGAACGTTGTTCAGCGAGATTGGATCATCTTTAGCATTCAATGTCGAGCTTCTACCATCATTGCAGGAGACTCAACATTGAGGGGGGGGCTACCTTGTCTCTCTTCTACTTCTCTCTTATTGGGGGTCTTTTTCCTCACATGGGGTTTTTACCTTCTCATTCTTCATTGAGAGCATTTCTATTTTGTATTTAATTTATCTTTTGGGGAGGAGTTTTGTCCCACTGGGTTTTCTCCTTTTCTCCATTTGTGAGAGATTGCATTGCATATGTACATGGGTACCTAACATGGCCTAGTATCCTGGACCCATATTTGCATCTTTGTGTCATTTGTATAATAATTTTCTACTCCCTAATTTGCACTTAAGGGGGGGTGTTGGTGTAAATAAAGTCTTGCACCTAGTTCATTCATTACTAGGGGACTTATTTACACATATTAAGTTTACTTAGGTCATAGGAAGGAATCTTTCTAGAAGATGTTAGTTGTCATTAGTTGTTATCTTATCCTTTGACAACTACTACATGTGAACCTAGGTAAGTGTGATTAATTGTCTAATGTCATATGATTAAGACACTTGTCATAATGCTATGACATCTTGCATCTCACCTTGGCTATATAACCAAGGGGTTCTCTCATTTTTAATAATCTCAAATCATCTCATATCATTGACATTGAACACAGTTTATTCTTGTCATATTCATCTCTCTTTTTGTGCTTTCCATTTGGTCTCAAGATCTTGGCAGCCATAGCCAATTCTAACAATTATTTATATTAGAAAGGTAATATTTTATTTACAATAAAGTGGTATTCATTTACTTATTTATTTGGAAATAAATAAATATAGTGAAATTAAAAGTAATTTTCAGTACTTATTTATTTGGAAATAAATAAATATAGTGAAATTATAAGTAATTTTCAGTAAAGAAAGGAAGCATCGGGAAATTGAATTTAATTGGAATTTCAAGATTAGGTTTTGGGGAAACTAAAAAGAAACTTCAAAAGAGAAAATATTAACAAAAATAAATAATAGTTCTTGAACACATTTCTTGATTTTATGCTCTGCAAAATATCAAAAATGGCTGCAAAATAGATTGCTTTCTAGATTATAGTAGATTCAAGTCAGTGGGATTAAGAAGAGAATATAGTGAAAAGAAAGGAAGAAGGAGAAGAATACTTCCAAAGAGAAAGCTCCACGAAAGGAAGAAGAAGCAGGAGGATTCTGTTTCAACTGGAGGCAACTCTTTTCCAGGTATTTAATTCTTTCCATTGTAATTAAATTCCAACACATGAAAAAGAATTGTTGTATTGTTCAAAGATTTAGCTCCTCTGAAACCATTGTGAAATTTTTTTTGTATTTGAAGTATTGGTTGTGTAAATTTAATTGTGATGATTGTACAACCTTTTCAAATTCTTTATATATTTAAATACAATTTTTACAGCCTCTCTGTATTGAATATCTTACTTCTAGAATATTTTTCTTTTTTCTGTGTGAATCACTGAGTAAAACCACATTCTAGATTGGGTAGATATAATATATATATATATCTAAATATATTTACATATATATATACACATACCACCAAACTTTGTATGCATATAAATATATATATACATATATATTTAAATAGATACATAATCTATATTTAAAATTTGATGGATTGAAGTACGCTTTTCATAGTCTATATGTATTGTGTTTGTGTCAAATTTAATTTAAAGAAAGTCAAAGTTTATATAAAGGAAAGGTTGGGGTCTTGCCCCTATTGCGCCTTCCCCATATGGGGAGGGGCTGCTCTGTGGGGGCAGTGCCCTCCACAGGCCGCAGCTTGTGGAGGGAGCGTTGCCCTCCCAGGCTACACCTTCCTCCATAGTTCGGGGGTGTTGGCCATACCAACCGTATTCTCCCTTTAAATCCTCATTTAACTTAGTAATATCCGCTAGGAATCATGTGAATAAAGTTGTGAAATCTTTCCTCCGAGTCTTTTACCTAAATGTGAATAAACGGATTTTATATATAAACTATGAATGTAAATATATATATATATATATAATGATATGTATATTTTTTATTTATTTGCAACAGTATATATACATCTGATTTAAAATAATAACCATGCTGGAACCATATTTTGTTTTGGATTGACAATTTCCAGGAATGTGCATAAATATAAATATATGTACATATAAAACTTGAAATAAATATCTATTTACTTTTATTGGAGAATAAACAAGTTCTCAAACCAGAATGAGTAGATTTGAATCTAGCGGGGAAATACCCAAATTTTTTGTATTATGCTGATAAATTTATGTGTAAGTGGTGATTAGATATAAATATTTGTATATTGAGTGTAAAGTGATTTTGGATATAAGTATTTACATAAATATAAATATAAATATATATATATATATATATATATGCTTGCATATATGTGAATGTACATTAGAATAATAAATGTGCAAAAGAAAATGAAATTTTTGAGAATACTTACATTGATGTTTAGAGAGGATTTCTTTTCTTTTCTTTGTTTACACAAAACTTATTATTTAGACTAAATCATTCAATTGAATATGCATGCAATTGTGTACTTTTAATTTAGTAAAAGTTTAGAAAAGAACTCATTGCAATTTGTTAAAACCATTTGAGAACTTATACACTTAAATAGTTAAATAGTGGAACCTATGAATAGATACATGAGTGAACAATACCATAAGAGTAAAGGTGAACTGAAATCCTCTAGAAGTAGACACAATGCTGATTGGAGTGTATTTTTAATTTAATTAGTAAATAGAATAAATCTCTTAATTAGTGATAGAATGAGGGATAACTTTCATGTATATGAAATGAACTCATTGCTTAAACTTGTTTTTATTCATTGATGATAGTTAATTTGAAGAATGATATGTTTAGTGAAATTGTAGGTTCATTCGTGAGTTACATTATTGCATTTATGTATATCATTTTATGAACTAGTCCATGAAATGGGTTCATGATAAACTGCTTGTGTGAGCAAATGATTTTAAACTAAATGGAAATTTTTGTATGGAGGATGCATTATTTATTTCCTTTATTAAGTAGACTTCCAAGATAGGATATCGAAGGTGGACCCACAAAGACGATAGTTTTACCTTTTCTAAAACTATTATTTATTTTTTATTTATGCTTGGCCAAACAATGTACCATTGAAATAGATGGAATAAAAAGCCTATAATTAAATGTTATATAGGTCTCTTCCACCTCCTATTTGCAAGAAATATGTTACTCTTAGTATAGGAATGTATATGGGCAT
Source organism: Sequoia sempervirens (assembly GCA_007258455.2). NCBI lineage: Eukaryota > Viridiplantae > Streptophyta > Pinopsida > Cupressales > Cupressaceae > Sequoia > Sequoia sempervirens. The sequence continues at coordinate 127,594,673 of VDFB02271358.1, forward strand.
CAGGCTTGCATTGGGAGTTCCCTCTTGTTGTGTTGTTCTAGGTTGCTAGGGTCCTCATGCAAGGTTGAGGATTTCTTCAAGATAGGAAGAAACCCGAGGAAGTCATGTGCTTCGTGGTTGGGTGGAAAAGGAACCTTAACTTCACTCTTGGCCTCAGTGCAAGAAGACCAGTGGATTCAAGGCGGATGAGGATCAAAGATTCTTTTGGTCATGGATATATCTCTTATGTTATTTTTGTATGGCTTGCATAGCCAATTTGTGCATTGTAACTTTATTTCATGAATATAACATTTATGGAAACTTGTTTCTATATCATTGAAATAGATGATTTGTAACACCCTTAATGGTGTATGTACATTGATAATATTAGATGAAATTACTTTGAGCATTTATGGATAACTCTTGGTATACATGTTATGGATATGTAATGTTATGGATGTACCTTTATCTCCTTACTTGAAAAGAATATTACTCATTTACTACATTGTGTATGGAATGGAAATCATTCGATATTTACAATCCACCTTAGAAAACAAAGTTTGGAGGCTTAATTCCACCTAATCCCACTGCTTGCATCACACTTGGCACCTATTTTGAATGTCGGTGGAGGCATTTCTGTCGAGGATGCCCGCGCAGTGCACAAATGTCTGTGCAACACGCTTACGTCCCTAGCAGATTCCTATGGTTGAAGTTGCAGAGGCGTCACACTTCTCATTGGAAGTCAAGTTGTAATGCCCCCTTCAGCCAACCGACCCAAATATGGTCATTTTTCTGCATCCTTCCTTCATATTCACTCCTTCAACAAGCATTTCATCTTCTAAGAACTTCTTCACTTCATTGACAAGCTTCAACACACTCTTTTGCATCCACTTCAAGCATTCTAGCAACATTCTTGCACCTCACTGCACCAAATACAACACTCTATCACTTCGGTAGAGAAAGTTTGGGACCACACCATTGCAACAGAGGCTCAAGTACTCTCATATTCTCCCCCAAGTAGCCTTGAGTGCTCTTGGTGGAGGTGGTAATCTTCCCTCTCCTCTCCTCTATCACTTGGTTGAGTTAGTACTTTACTGTTTTGTAACGCTTCAGTGCTCTTTACTATATTGTTTCCTTTATCTCATTCTCTTGGTTGTCTGTGGAGGTGGGAACACCTAAATGGGGGTCTGACTGAGGCAGACCCCTATACAACCACCCAACATTCTCCTCTCTTTCTATGTGTAGGAGTACGTATTTTTTGAGGGATCAGCTGGAAAATGAATTCCTTGGTGATATCCTCCTTGCCCTTTAGTTAGCTAGCGAGGTTGTTAGCTAGTTTTTCTTGGTTTGACCTCATCTTCACTATTGTCTGGTCGTACAGACGCTAGCGCACTTTGGAGATGCCAGTGCACCGCATTGACGTCCAGAGACCACACTTTCATCCTTAGATAGAGAGCTTCCTAAGGCATAGTGTTAGACCTAAAAACTGGCTTGCCTAGCCCCTTCCTTCATTTCAAGTCTACAAAGTGATTGAGAGGCCTCACAACACTCGTCACTCTCACCTTGCATTTCTTAACATTACACTTAGCTAAGGTCAGTTAGGGTATCCTCTAGCATCTTGACCCTCCATGACCTAGGGTCTTGCATGCAGTGGTCCCCCTCTCTTACATTTTTGGTGAACTCGACGTGAACCAACGTTTGTCCATCCATTGGTGTTGAGATCTCTCTTGTGTTCTTCGTGACTATTGTGTTCCTGAGTGTTGTGAAGGTTTATAAGCATCACAACCCATTCTACAACTTTTAAGTATATTGTTAGGAGAAGTATACAAAACCTCCTGATGGAAAGGATGAAGGTATCGATTGGTCTCTCTATGGTACTCTTCTCAGCTCTCACCGTTAGTTTGGCTACGCAAGAGCAGTTTCAAGGAACGATATGGGATTTTCTAATGAAACTGATCACGTTCCCACTCCCCCTACGTCTCCTACGCCATCATCGATGGAAAAGTATGAAGCTATTCAAATTCCTATAGAATACATTGCCACCCTTACTAAGGGATTGGGAAAATTAGAAAACCATTTGGAAAGAAATTTGAAGATGGCTAGAGCCACTCGGGTTGTCAGTGAATTAAAACATATGATGAGTAAAGATAAAATAGTCATTGAACTTTTGACTAGCCTCCTTGGTCTCGCCGAAGCATGTGCTCCTTCGAACAACCCTAGCTTCACACAAGGAGTCACTTTTGAAGAGCACAAAGGACAATTAGGAGTATCAATGCCCCCCATGCCCATCTATATGGCTGATGTGATTCCTTCTATCAGTATCCCTTTTTTCTCTAAACAACCTAAAAATATCAAAGTTAATAGGGTCCCCTTGGGCTTTAGCTTCACCCCTCCTATCACCTCTAGTGGTGGAGGCTTTGGCAAGATGAGTGGTGAGGGATTTGGTAGTGGTGGTGGATTTGGTAGCAAAGGCAGTGTCGGTGGAGGTCATGGTGGTGGTTCCAATGGAGGCCCCACTAGCAGTGATGGCTCTAGTGGTGGGTCTGGCGGAAGTCTCATGTCCGATGGTGGATCTAGAGGAGGCCTTGGCATTGGTTCCAAAGGAGGTCCCTCTGGCCCTCTATCTTCTAATGGAACACTCTCTTTCAGAATATGGGTAAGATGCAAAGCCAATTGGTGAGTCTTTCCCAAGCCTCTACCCAGCCTATCTTCCAGCCCTTCTTTCGACATAGCCTAGTGTCAGTTGCATTATTAAACACTCCTTTCCCTCAAGGAATGGAGATCCCTAAATTTGAGAAGTATGGTGTTAAGGGAGATCGACAGACACATGTGTCTACCTTTAATGCCCTTTGCACTGATTTCTTTCATCACAATGCATTGATGGTTAAATTCTTTCCCTGATCTCTCAAGGATACAACACTCAAGTGGTACTGTTCCTCACCTAACAATTCTATTTTCTCATTCGATCAACTTGTAAACTAATTCCTTAGATAGTTCCAAGCAAACATCGGGTCGAAGATGACCTTTTCGGATCTTGTCTGATGTAAACAAGGAGATAATGAAAAGATCATTGATTTCATAGCATGCTATCAAGCATTCCTTTCACAAATCTCATATCAATTGTCTACTTCTGATGTGTAGAAGGTATTCATAGGGAACTTACAAAGGCCTTGGCAAGAGAATTTTTCCCTTATGAAATACCCTTCTTTTGCGTACTTCTATGTAGCCTTATGAGAATACCAATAGACAGTTGTTCAATTTGGGGGATCCTCCTCGCACTCTCGTTCTAAGGGGAAGTTCATCGTATCAATCTCTAGAAAAGTAAGGACGTTGTGAATGTAGTAGTCGATGATGACAATGGCCTCAAACGTAACTCAACATTCACAAATTTATCAAAATCTTATACTTTCATCTTACAGAAGTTGTTAAAGGATAAGATCATAACTTTTCCAACTCATAAACTTGTTAAAGAACCCTACCCTAATTGGTATGATGGGAGCGCCTATTGGCAGTACCATCGTGTCAATGGACATGATACCAAATGTTGTATGTGGTTGTTTCATGAGATACAAGACTGCATCAAAGATGGTACCATTCATCTCGATGGGAATAAATCAAATGCTAACAAATCAATGGTGAAAGCTAATAGTGAACTGCAAATATACACGGACCCATTTCTGTCACACTCTACTAACATGATGATCAATCCCATTGATTTTTTTACCCAACTTGAGGCCTATATCAATATGGTCACAATAACTTCCACTATTCCATTCGCACCTAGTTCATCGGACAATACATTTACATCTCAGGATTTACCCTTAAAAAAAATACCTCGCCTCTCTACATTATTGCTTGCGTCAATGGCAACATTATGATAGGAGTCTTGATAAACCCCACAAGCCGCAAGAATGTTATCACTGAGGAGAAATTAGTAGTAAATTCATTACAAAAATAAAAATATGAAGAGATGAAATCTACCATCTGTACACATGATGGTATGTGCCTTAAACCTTATGGCTCAATCACTTTGTCTATCCTGGTTGGACCTAGGGTTGTCAACACAATCTTTGATGTTATCTCAGAGTCAAATTTGTTCAAGCTGAAGCTAGGTATACCCTTGCTTGCCTCCATGAATGAAATTTCCTCTATTGTTCACAAGTGTTTAAAGTTATCCCATGAAGGTGTCATGCACATAGTGCATGACATTGGATACCAACCCTTGTGTCTTGTGGTGGATATCCATTGGACCACTTTTTCCCTCCTCGATTGATCTGCTTCCTCCAAGAACATACCTACTTTACAAGAATTGTGTAAATTATAAGACTAGGGGAAAGGGGATCCAAAGTTGACCCTTCCCATGACAGAACAATTGATCGCCTGCTCTTCCTGAGAGGAGAAGGAGAAGCCCACACCAACTAATCTCCCTTCCCCAAAGGGGAAGGAGAAGGCCACATTGACTCCCTCTCCTTCTTGTAAAGGTAAAGAGAGGGATACCTCCTCTCAGACTACCTTGTCCTCTCCCCTTCTTGGGAAGAGTATTGGATGAGCCAGGCCGACGACTACCCGCTGAGTTTAATGATTCCCCCTTGGCATAGACCCAAGCTTATGATCACATACCTCCCTAATGAATACACTAGACCATGGTTTTATTTATACGACTAAAAGAAAGATTCTCATAGAGAATTTGACCATAGCCTCCTACTGCTCCTACTCTTAAGGTAGTAAGTGGAAAGAGGTCTACTGTTGAGGCTCTCAAGTTGACTCCTTCTATCACTCCTCAGCCTATTCCTCCTACTCCCATGCAGGAACCTATCCCTACGCTAGAAATGGTTGTGGTAGACATTCCTATGGTTGAGTAGGAACCTTTTGTCCCTTCACAAACCTTGGCCTCTAACTCCAAGAGTCGTAGAAACCACCTTGCACATGAATGCAAGCATCGACAAAAACCTCTTTTGGCCAAGCAGGCTACCTCACAAAAGGAGGAAGAAACAACCACCCCTACTTTAGGGCATCCTGCAACATCTTCTTCCTTCTTTCCTTTTGCATCCCTTTAATCTGGTTTCGTATTTCTCTTGGCTTTTGTTGCAAGTATGAATGTGCCTAACCCTAAACAGGTACAAGTGTTCATCACTCCTTTGATGGAGCCGCCTTTACTAATGTCCATTCCAGATATCCAACCTTTCCCGAAGCCCATGGATATAGTCAATACCTCGGTTATATCCGCCATGATTCTTTCCTCCTCTTCCTCGGTGCCTCTAGCCTCGTCCATGGGGAGTCCATCTCCTCCAACAAAATAGGAAGTGGAGGGCAGTCCTTCTAGCAATGAAGGACATAAGAGGATCTTTCCTTCTCTGCAAGGTGGCCCCGCATTGACTTGTTTTGTCTTGGTGACAAAATCAGTCCCAACTTCCCTTGAGTTTGTCACCACTCCCAAGTCATTCGGCGAGCCTAGCGGTGAACCTCAGGTGCAGCCTCTCCCATCCACTGAAGTTAGACATGATGCTCCTATGGGGTGCATGTTTAATTCCATGGATGAAGTCCTAGCCTTATCAACGATTTTCACAAAATCACTAACCTTAGCTCCACAAGAGCTCGGTGAAGAAGACCTTGTGGGGGTTCCTTCCTTAGCCCTTGTTGTAGGAGGGTTGGATGCTCCTCTTAACATCCCACCATTGTAGGCTCATTCTCCTTCCACTTATGAGGATTTAGATTGGGAAGCGGATGACCTCTTGGCTGATCAATGTTAGGAGGCCCCTTTTCTTGATCTTGTGTGTGTGTGTGTTTTGTGATGTGTTCCCCCGTACTTGTGCTATGTGTTCCTGGATGACTCTTGTCACCCTCGTTGGTGCTTGGATACAAACGTGGTTTTTGTGTCATAAACCTTCTTCTATCTGTATCATCATTCTTCCATGTTTGTGCTTGACTTTCGATAAATTGGGGATGATGCAAAGCATTAGGGATTTGACTCGATGACGTCATTTACTTGCTCGTCTTGTTGATGTGTGACTTGTCTTGATGTTTTGACATTTTTTTGTGTTAGACGAGAATGTATGAAACAACGAACCCTAAAGGACTGACCTAGTGTGGCCTTAGGTGCTCATCAATTGATGGCCTTGCCTACGTTATGCATGCAGAAATCTCATAGTTTTACTAGACTTTGACTGACAAGACTGACTAAAAAAGATTTGATTTATTTGACAATATCTGACATGTGTGATAGTGAATGCAATGAACCCTAATGGACTGACCTAGTGCGGCCTTGGGGGCTCATCGATTGATGACCTTGCCTACGTTATACACATAGAGACCTTGTAGTTCAACATGACTAATGACTTTGTCTTATAGACAATGGATTGAGTCATGATTTTGTACAAAAAAACTAAAAGGACTGACCTAAATTCCTTGGGGGCACATTGGCAGATGGCCTTGTCTACGTCTAGTTGCAGAGGCAACATAGTTCGACAATGACAAACACTAACTAATTCAACTGACTTTGACTCTGTTTTTGGATTTTTTAAAAGTTTTCTATATGTTTGTGGGTTTTTTTTTCTTGACATGTTTTGATTTTTGTCTTTTTTGAAGTTTTTCGATGTTTTTGAATTTTTTTAGGACATTTTGTGATGTTTTTGGATTTTATCACTAGTTTTACATCCTCAGAATAGCCACTGTAAGAACCAAATGACGTAAGTCAAGTGCCTGCCCCTAGTTTGGTATAAGACCAATTTATTATGAACAAGATGGAATGGGGATGTGAAGTGTGTTCAATGTCAATCGTTCTATGTTATGGAAAGGACAATCATTTATTATAGGTGATATGTTCAGGTGATGGATAGGAAAGATAGGTGATGTGACTAAAAAGTCAAGTTAGAATGATGGTAGATAAAGAAGCAGAGTTGACTACACATGGCGCCTATTTTCCAGGTTTTTGCCATGGTACTTATCCATAGTGCCACCGAAGTGGTTTTCACTATTGGACAACTTATTTCTCTTTACTATTTTTTTGATTTTTTTTTGTGTTTTGATGATTAAGACAAATCTCTCACAAGCTATACATAGAACCTCTTCAGATGAAGGTTGTTGATTGGTTTTGATAGTGGTTCACCTTCAGGAGTAGAGAGTTGGTATGCTTCTAATCCAAAGGCTTTTGTGACAATGTAGGGTCCTAACCAATTTGGTTCAAACTTTCCTGGTTTTTCTCTTTCTGCTTGATTCTTTGGATTTTCCATTAAGACCAAGTCACCATTGTCAAAATTTTGATTCAAGACTTTCCTATTGTAGCTACGACGAAGACAATTTTGATATGTTTGAAGGTGATCTAGTGCCTTTTTTCTTCATTCATCAAGGAACTCTAGCTCATGTAGTCTTGAGACACGATACTCTTCATTGTCAATATGCCCTTTCAGAGATACCCTTAGGGAAGGAATCTCAACCTCAATAGGCAAGATGGCTTCAAAACCGAATACCAAGGAATATGGAATGGCATCAATGGGAGTACAGATGCTGCAGTAAGCCCATAAGGAAGGGCTAAGCTATAAATGCCAATCACGACCAACATCATTGACAGTATTTTTAAGGATTGTTTTATTAGACACCTCAGCTTGGTCATTTCCCTGTGGGTAATAAGGAGTGGAAAAATGGTGTTGGATATGGAATTCTTCGCAGAGGTGACGAACTTCTTGGTTTTTAAATGGACGAACATTATCTATGATTATAGATTGAGGTACACCATACCGACACATGATATAGTTAAGGATAAACTTAGAAATCTGTGTGTTAGTAATGTAGGTCATAGGAATGGCTTCAATCCACTTGGTAAAGTATTTAGTCATAGTAATGATGAATTTATGACCGTCGGATGATGTAGGATGTATCTTACCTATGAGATCAAGTCCCCATTAGGAAAAGGGCCATGGTGACAATGGAAGAAGCTCCTATGTTTAGTGTATCAAGTCTCCATGAATCTAGCACTATCAACATTTCTTGACAAAGACATATGAGTCATTTTCCATTATAGGCCAATAATAGTCCAGCCTCATAATCTTCTTAGCTAAGGTAGGACCACTAGAGTGGGATCCACATATACCCTCATGTACCCCGTGTAAGGTTGCTTGTGCTTCTTCAGTATTGAGACATCTCAACAAGGTATTGTCTAGGGCATGTCTATAAAGGGTATCTCCAATGATGGTATACTTGGCTGAATTATGTATAAATGTCCTACATTGGTTGTTCGAGAGGTCAGGGGGTAGGATTTTGGCATGGAGGTAGTCATATATGTATTTTTACCATGGGGAATTGGGACCAACAAGTTCACACACCATGCTGAATCTGAGACGTCATAGGCAGGGACCAAAAGCTGTTCTACCAAAAACTCAAATTTAGTCATGTTGCTAGGTATGTCCAAGAGTGAAGTAATAGTTGTCATGGCATTTTCTACCCTATTCTGAATGCAAGGTATTTGATGAAAGACGATCTTGTCAAAATATTGTTTGAAACTATCTGCCATCTACTTGTACGGGGAAAGTTTTTCATCTTTGGTTTCATAGTCATCATTAACTTGTCAGATTATTAGCTAAGAATCTTTGTAAACTTGTAGATGCTTGATCTTCCATTTGATTTCCATGCATAATCCTATTACAAAAGCCTCATCTTCTGTGATATTATTGGTGCATAGAAAGGAAATTTTGAATGACTTACAAATAGTGTCGCCTTGTGGTGTGATGAACAATATGCCAACCCCTGAACCATGATTTGTGTGGGACCCATCAAAGTATAACTTCCATGTTGTTCTCGTGTCAAGAGTGAAGATGAACTCGTCAAGAAAATTTGAAACTAGAGGATGATTTGCCTTAATTGGTGGATCTACCAGCTAGTCAACAATAACTTGTCCTTCTATAGCTTCTCTTTCTAATGTAATCCTAACCCGTTATGTCCATTATATCCTTTGTCTTGCATTATCTTGAAACCTTTTTCATATTGATTTGTGGGTATTTGAGCAAGCAGAGGAGGTTCTTCATTATCTTCCTTGTATAACCAAGAGGTCACATCTTCATTTATAGCTTCTTAGTTTCCCCCATTTTTTGAAAGTCGTTGTGGGAGGGATGTGTATGGTGACCACTAATTGTCTCTTATCTGTTGTTGGTAAACCGTATGATTTGGGAGGAACCAAATGGCTGACACAATAAGATGCTTTCATATGATACTCTCCACAACCCTTATCTTGGATCTTGACCTTAGGAGTGGAAGGTAATGATTGGGAAGTAGATGTTTTGGAAAGAGTGGATGGATCGACATACTAGGATGAGTTGGATGATGAAGCCTCTTGATTTACAGGCACCTATCATTGGGATAACCCTCGTAGGTTAGTACAATAATGGAAAGGATCAGGATCACCATCTATTGTGATCTTGGTGACATTGAATGGGAATTTAAAGCATTGATGGTAAGTGGAGGGGACGACCTTCATAACATGTATCCATGATCTACTGATTAAAAGGTTATATGGGAGGACGATATCCAAGACTTGGAATTGGGTATCCATAACTGCGGGACCAATTTTGATGGGGAGTGTTACAACTCCTTTAGATGATTGTTCTTCATCATCATATGCCTTAATGAAAATACTCTTAGTAGTGTCCACACACACTTCTAAGAATCCTAATGCCTTAACCAGTTTCAAGGTGCAAAGATTCAACCTTGCTCCTCTGTCTTCCAAGACTCATCTAACTTTCATTTTATGAACAAGAACTTATAGGTGCAAAGGGTTGTTGTGGTGTGTCTTCTCAGTTGCATAATCTTGTTCAGAGAAGGTAGCATGATGATATTTGGTTAAGTATCCTACCATCTCTTGGAAACAATTGACATTAAGGTTTTTGGGGATGGTGGGGCTTTGCAAATCTTTATCTAGAATAGCTTGATGATTGGGTGATATACGCAACAGTTCCAAGATAGAAATTTGCATTGGGGTCTTCCCCAACTGGTCAAGTAAATTGTATTGAGGCTTGGAAGACTATGATTGTTGTTGTGATGGAGAACCTTGGACAGTTATCTTGGTCTGGTGAATGTTGACAACACATTCAAAAGTTTTCTTTATGGTAATAGTGTTGACATTCTCATTGGCAGCTCGAATGTGTTTTATGATTGGGTCGTGGTTATAATCATACTTGACATTAGCATAGTTGGATGAAGTATTGGTCTTATTTCCCAAACTGGAGGCTTTTCCTTTCCCATGGTCATGTAATGGATCATAAAATACCTTGTGATCAATGTTTGAGGTTGTATGTTTTTGTCCACTAACTTCAATAATTTTTTTTTCGACAAGATCCTGTATGGTATTCTTCAATTGTCGACAATTTTGTAGGCTATGTCCCTTAATCCGAGGAAATCACAAAAGGTGTTTCCATCCAACCAAGAGGGTTTAAATTTTCCAGGATCATATTGTCTCATCTCAAGGAGTTGTATGAGGTTATGTTGCATCAGTTGTTTAAAGACTGATTCAATTGGTTCTCCTAGGGGAGTGAATTCATGTTTTAGAAACCTCCTTTGCAGTCATTGTTGCTAGGTGTTTTGAAAAATGTTAGCAGTCTGATCAATGTTGTTGAGTATGTTGTTAGAGGGGTCGTGTCCTCTAAGTGTAATGACTAGTCTACCTATAGGGTTTTAGCATCAACTATCCTATCATTGGTTACATTCCTGTTCCAAGACCAAAACTTGTTTTTGTCATTAGGGTGGTTCTGCACATTTGGATTTCTATTTGGCATCTTGAGTTCTCCTTTTTCAATGAGATCCTTTTCAAGTATGATACCCTTTTCTACTAATTCCATAAAAGAAGTGCAACAGTGTACTCTTAAGTCACTTCTCAATTGTGAATTGAGGTTTACTAGGAATATGGTGACCCTTTTTTTTTCAGGTATTTCAACAGGGCATCAACTGTCTAGGATCCTCCATCTCTGGAAGAAGGTGATGAAGTTTTCTCCTTCATCTTGTGTGGTGTAACATAAGGATGCTATCATGATTTCATTGTCAATGTTAAAGGAGAAATGTTCAATAAAATTTTCAGCAAGTTCACCCCAATATTTTATGCCATATGGAAGTTGTGAAAACCATTCAAGTGCAATTCCAATAAGGCTTCGTGGAAATAATCTCATGAGATAGGTGGGGTCATATGCAATGTCTATGCACATTATGGAAAATTCCCTTATATGTTCAACAAGATAACACTTCCCATTATACTTAGGAAAGTTTGGTATAACATACCCATGTGGGAAAGGCGTCATGTATAATGCTTTGTCAAAGGGAAATGGACACAAGTATTTTACTAAAAAATTCCTCTTGCTCGACATTGCCATATTATCCATCTGTGTTTAAAGGGCTCGCATTTGTGTCTATAGAACATCCACTTGTGTCAATGATGTGTTAGTTGGATTGTTTGGGTCTATGTAAGTGTTTTGGAATCCAATGTTTTGTGATGGGTTTCGGTTAACTATTGGTATGAAGGGTGGGTTTTGATTTGGAATGTTAGAAAATGGGTTTTGGTTTGGAATTTGAGTGAATGGGTTTTGACTTTACATTGATTGATTCGGGATGGGGATGTTATGCAAAGGATTTGATTGGCTTCCATGTTGAATGGAGGGTATGCTTATTGTGTGTGAGACCCCTATATGTGGTATGGCACTAGTAATGTTGATTATTGGTATTGCAATTGTCTGTGGTATGGTACTAGTGACATTGATGCTTGGTATAGCAGTCATTGTGTTTGTGCCAACTTTAGGTCTTTTGCTCCCAACAGTAGGACCGAAGGAATTGGACGACGATGCCCCTATGGTGAAATTAAGACCTTGTGTCATGCTAGATGTACCAAATGGTGATGTAAGCATTGTTGTAGCACTCTATGTAGGTATACCAAATGGTATGGTTGTAGTTACTTGAGGTATAGTACCACTAGTAGTCATCGTGTTTGTCCCTTGGGTAGATGTAGTTTGCAAGGTATGGATGTCAAATCTAGGAGGTAACATGGAACCTTAAGCTATAAATTTTGCTAAGTATTGTTGAGGATCATTTTATAGGTAGTCATCTACAAAGGAGGCAAACTCAGGGCCTTGTGCAACAACATCTATGTCTTCCATTACAATGCGTCCTTGTGGGTCCCTAGTGACGAATTTGTCTAACAAAGTTTTGTGAGGTCTTAATGTGGATGATGGGGGATTTGAAAATGAATTGATGAAGTATCGCGGATCAACCATTTCTCTTTCTTTCCTTTTGGACCTTGTTTCAACCATGTAAGATAAGCTCAAAATGCAAGTGATGCAAAAACTATGTCTATGGATGGTATGATTCTAGTCTATGTTTTTGGGATTTTCTGGATATAAGGAATGAATGCAACTATCTTTTTGGTATTTTTTGGAAAATAAGGAATGTCTAAAATGATGTTATCCTAGGATGACTATGTCTAAGTATGAAAAATTCTAGGTAATCAATTTTGGGAGATTCTAAAAAGAGGTTACCAACCAGCTAAATTTTAACCAAGACTTCAATTTAATTTGTTAAGGGACCTTTGTAGGACTAGGACCAAAAGACAAAGTGAGCTCCCAAACTAGAATGATGAGCTAGAAGGACTCACATAGAGAAAAAAAGATATGTGTGACAAGTGATTAGGTTCAATGACAAATTTCGTTCAAGCAAGGATGTACCTAGAGTATGGAAAGTTGGCCTATTCTAAAATCTGCAAAAGTGACTTTCCTAAAATTTTGATCGATCTAAAGGTAATAAAGACTCCTAAGATGTAACAATTTTTTGTAACTAGAATTCCTATCGCTATGGCTAAATGACACCATAAAGGATGCAATCGTGCAAAATATGAGCAAAATTTCTAGTTTATGTTTAGAGGTCACTGTGACAAGATAAATCAAAGACTGGTGTGACTGTTCGGTTTCAGACTGTGACAGTGAATTTTGGTTTTTTGGTAATCAAGAAATTGCAATTTAGGATGATAGATGCATCGTAGAAATTAGTAGATGTGGTTCGCTGTGTCATATGCAATTTTTTGGTAAACTATGTCTCAGGTCTGTGATAGGCAGATGCAACTCACAATATCAGATGTGTCACATGATTTTCCAAATGCAGTTTTTGATCTTAGAGACTGTTTACTGGTAAAATATGGCTTGGGTCCATGACAGTTAGATGCGACTCACTTATCAGATGCGTCATAGGATTTTTCAGATGCAGGTTTTTAGTATCAAAGGTGTTAACAGGGTTGACATATATGACTCTATATAGCATATGTGTTGTTCTGGTAAATAGATGCGACTCACTATGATAGATGCGGTTTACTGGTAAACAAATGTGACTCACTATGACAGATGTGGTTTACTAGTAAACAAATGCAACTCAGATTTTGATAGATGATCTTCTGGTTAATAGATATAGTTTTCTGGTAAATTGTAGGTTTGACTCAGTTTGTTTTTGATCAAATTTTGGAAAATAAAGACAATCAAAAAATATTGTGTTTTAGGTTTGATAAACATGAACATGTATAATTCCATAAGACAAGTACAATCCTAAGGCTGGCAATGACAATATATGTTGAATTCTCACTTGGGTTTCCCCAGTTGCGCTTATTCAAAGAGGATGATTAGAAGCCTGACCACACTAGCTCCACTCCACGACACTCACTTCTCTGAGTCAGCCAAGCTTTAGTTCTCATGAATCTTCCATGACAAACTTTTCATCTCTACTAAGAATTGCAAGTATGTGAGACAACTTCAAAGGTTCAACCTGTTGCACTAATAGATAAAAGGATTTTGGTTAATCTAAACACAATTGGCTTTTTAGTAAGGGCACCCATTGCGGTGGCTATACATGAGGCAAGATAAACTTGTCTGCATAACAAACTTGCACCTCTAATCCTAAGTTTTCCATTAGGATTCACATTTGTATACCGGTCGGGAGTAGTTTGGCTAGAAAGCTTCGTTGTTGGTTTGAGTCGCCTTGGGGTGAGTACTTTTTCCCACCAAGGAAGGCCCAATTTCTAGAGTCAATAATAGTTTCTCTTACACCCAGGATCGCACGAGTGCACAAGGGGAGAGGATACTTCTATTAGTGAATCGGGTTTTAATCTAACAAAATGTGTGAATGCACCAAACACAGTAGACAATTGTTAATTTTAAGCCCAAATGACAATGATATAATCTAATCAGACAATTTGTTTCAAAATAATCTTTGAAAAGCGTTCTGCAAAATAATTCATTAGTAGTCTAATATTTATCTTCATCAATCATCCTGCAAACATTGTTTGCATATTTTTCTTCTTTGAAACATCCTGCAAACACTATATTAGCTCCTCAAGAACAAACACTACAAACTCTGAATTAGTCATAATGAAAACTGAAATAAAAAATTCAAATTTGAAATTCAGACATCAAAAAAAATAAAAATTATACCAGTCAAATGCATCACAGGGAGGCACAAATTTGTCGTGAAATGTCAAATGCGTCACAAAAATTCATATGTAGCTCATAGGATCAATTGTGTCATTTTGTGTTATAGATGCATTGTGTCGTACCTGTACTTGCAAAACTCAAAATTTTCCATGATTTTTTTTCAAAGATGGTGTCTTCACGTTGGGTTCACCAATGTAACATAGGAAAACAAGCAAGATTAAGCAATACAATGCAATAAACTCAAATCTAAACCTATGCTAACAACAAAGAACAATGGAATAATAAAAAGCATAAATAATAGAACAATCTCAACGAATATCTATGTAATTCCATGAATAACCTTGACTGTACTTCTCCATTTTGTCGTTGTATGATAATTTCCCTCAGATTTCTCTTAAGTGTGCAAGTATAGCCTCATAATAGTGTTATTAGCAAAACATCAAAGATTCTAAAGTTGATTGCTTCCAAAACTCATGATTTTGGGAAGAGTAATAATGATGAAGGAAAGCTAATTTATAGAAAATTGATTTTCGAATGATAGGCTTAGATTGAAAGATGGACCGACAATTAAGATTGAAAGATGTAACACGCATTGAGATTAGTGTCAGTAATAATGCGAGTGATAAAGCATAAAAGGTGGAGATTAAATTAAATAATAATTTAATCTTTAGTTGAGACTGTTTGAAACTCGAAAGAATAATGATTGCATGTAAAGGATAAAGATTAGCATAGAAGAAATTGTTTGTTCAAACGCACAAATGAATTAATTAAATAATTCAAGTTATTTAATTAATAAAAGTTTGCATGCAGAAGAATAAAACTAGATAACTAACTAATTAAACCAAAAGGTATGTTCGTCAAAAATAATTAGATATTAAATCAGGAGATAATTGACTGATTTAATTAAATCTCGACTTAAGTGGTAAATGACTAATTAGATAACTAAGCGATTATATAATTATAAAAGAATATGCTAGGAATAATTCTTTTATGAATTAAAGAATTATTTAATTCAACATTCCAAATATGGGGATTAAATTAAATAAATAAAACTGGAGAAAAGCTTAAAGAATAATTAAATAATTTTAAATGATTATTTAATTATAGTTGAAAATGTGACAAGAGTAAATTAAATAACAATTTATTTAATTTTAGAAAGAGGATAAACTTAATTAGTGACGCAATTAAATAAATAATACTTATTTAATTAATCAAAATTGAATAAAGGTAAAAAATTAATTAATTAAATAATTAAAGTTATTTATTTAATAAAGGACAAGTGACTTTTAGAAAATAATCAAATAATTAACATTATTTAATTATGACAATGAAAATGAGAATTATGTTGAAAATTGAAGTCGTAGGCCTAGACCAATTTTTAGTGTCTACACTACCAATATAATCGAGGTGTTCTTGACTAAGTATTTATTCTATGACTCCTTGTATTGTTGTATTGTATCCAAATAACATTATTATAAGAGATAAACTTATATTATAGTTGTATTAGTGTAGGGAAGATGTACCCCACTAGTTATGTATTTTGATTCCTATGATAATTATATTGTATATAGATATTAAATCCTTAAACAAGGTGATATTTTATATGCATTAGATTACTATGATATAGACTTGCACATCACATAGATCATTAACAATATTTCTACTTACCTTGAACATTACCTATTATTATTATATAATCATTATTAGTACCTATTCCCTTCACATAATTTTACAATCTTACTTTATCTTAAGTCAAATATCATAATCTTCTTTTCTCAATTTAATATTATATTTGTATAATATTTTCATTGAGAGGTGATCTACAGTGACATCAAAATCTTAGTTAACATTTTGGCCTTTTTAAAAAAAATTGAATGGCAGCTACTAGTATTCAAAGAAGAAGAGGCATGAAGGATGATTTTAAATTAAAAAATGATTTTGATTGCTCCAAAGGACTTCAAAAATTAAATGGTTTTTATTGGAAAAGTCTCCAGGCGCATACTGACAGCTTCAAAAATTAAATGGTTTTTATTGGCAAAGTCTCCAGGTGCATACTGACCACTTCAAAAATTAAATGATATAGTTTAATTTAAAATCATCCTTCATACTGACGGTTGTAAAAATAGTCCTTCATACTGACAGTTACAAAACTATTTTTATGAATTCATTAATGTATTGATAGTGTAACAGATGATATTAAAGAAATTCATTAGTAGTGATTAGGAATATTTGCTCGGCAGAAGTTTTTGGGCAACATTTATTCAAGCATCCACTATTAATAGTGTCTTTATTTACAAAATGCACGATGGCTATTTATTGTGCCTTTTGGCTATCGCTATTTTTTTTTTTGTGTATCCAAAAGCTCTAATAAGTTTTGTAAAGCTCAGAGAGATTGGAGCAGAGGCTGAAGTGCGATAGTGGACTGAGTGCAATCCATTAATGCATGGGTGGGTGCGAACGTGAGTGCCAATGCAAGAGGAAGTGTGAATGCAAGCAAGGTGTAGATGAAAACGGAAGCATCTTTCATCTACATATAGTAAATAAATTGTGCTTTTAGTTCTTTGATTCATTTGCTTTGTTTTATACATTTTGTTTCAGTGATTTCTATTGCTATTAAAGGTTCACTAGAAATAAATTGTGTTTTTACTTCTTGAATTTATTTGCTTTGTTTTATGCATTCAAATTCAATGATTTTTGTTGAGGGAGTGATAGACAAAAAAAAGATGAGAAAATGTATGGGGTAGGAGGACATTCCATTTGCTGATTTGGATGGGATTTGTAAGCTTGATCACATGCAGGGAGGATATTATGGCATAGGAAATGGAGGGGTCATGCTTCTTTAGAAATTACAAGTTCATAATTTACCCTCTTCTCATACATTGTATCAAGTAGCTTCTTTTATTACATTTCAAAGTATTAAGATGAAATGCAGGATTTTGGTAAGGTGAGTTGCACAAATTACTAATTCAGGGAAGAGGAGTTGAAGTGAATGCATGTTACATTCTAAAGACTACATAAATCATATCAGCGCATGGGTGTTGTACGTAATTCTACCTTACAAAAGCAAAAAAAATTGGGCATCTCCTCATAACCAATTCATTCAATCATGGTTACCATAATTTGAAACTTGAAATTGCTCTATACCCATCACTAATTCGAGAATATGTACATACAAACAATTCATTTTCCTGATAATTTCATTATTATTTCATACTATTTTGGTAGATTAGTTATATTGGGAACTTCCATCTATTACTACGAGATCCTTTGTGTAGATTGATTTTGTTTATTATAGTGACTAGATCACTCTCACCCAATTACCCAATAATCCTTTACGTTAATCCTTCTAACAAATAAGCAAAAGCATTGTGTAACACCCCGCCAAGGAACCTAGGGAAAAACACTCAAAATAACAAAATAACTAAACATTTTTTTTAAACCATTCGATTACAACTTAAGAACATAAGTACATAAACACATGCATTCTCAAGGTTCCATGACAACGTTATTTAAACAAATACAAGTAAGAACATCACAACACAAAGACATTAACATAAAACACAAAGATAAACTATATTCCAAATGAATGATACAATTACAAATCATGATGGAATCAAGTTACATTCAAAATACATCAAGAAAGATTATGATAAATCTCATAACATCAAATCATAATACAATAAAGCTTCTTATAACTATCAAGATAGTATACAATATGAATGATGATCATGTACAACTGTTCATCTCGTTCACGAGCATGCTCAGCGTCCAACTCCATGAACAAAGTGAATCTAGGAATTTGTCAAGAACAAACTCGTCTCGAGCTGCATAACCTACAAGGGGACCCAATGGAGGAAAAAGCACATTCATGACATCCACAAAGGTAATAAACAAAAAAGATAGAACATAACATCACATGGCTAACAATCACATCATGACATAATGACATCAAACCATAGTAATCACAACATATGCTTCCAGAGATGACTACAATACAACAGTTAACTCTACACAAGAGACTACAAACATGCTTTAGGATAAGAGTGTTGTCACTTAGTTCATTATAGGTTACCTTGGTGAATCTTCCTAGATTACTGTCCCTCACATCGAGTTACCCTAGAAATCTCTACCAATTCCTAGCCCCTAAACAAACTCAAGTGGCATCAAACTACCTTTCAAGAAGACAAAGTAGACGATCATGCCATTCCAGGCCATCTCAACCTACCCTTAATCTATACAAGCATTAAGGCACTAGGTGAGGCATTCAAATTATCTTATTAATTAAGTTTTCACTAGATTATAAACCCTCACTAGGTTACCTTGGATACCTCTTAGGGTTTCTGGCCCCTAACGAAAACCACTCTTCCTATAAGCAAAGGAAAACTCACATAACATATAGGATAGCCATCATGCACATATCAAAATAGGGTATGATCACATTTTATCCATGACATAAAACATCATACTCTCATTCACCACATAGGAAACATAAAGAACATGCATGACCTAACTATAACAAATCCTATACAAGAATTACAAAACTCCATTAAATTAACAGGTCTGAAAGAATACACAAATCTCAGAAAGACATATGCACTAAAGTACATAACATTCCTTCACAATTAAATCATTGCCAAATATATTCACCATTCACTTCAAAAACATTTAAATAACATATTTAAAAGACATTTATTTACATATCAAATGTAATCTTAACTTTTTACAAATCAAATAATTGTAATAATAGAGAATCAAAACTATAATTATAATTATTTTCAATCATAGCTTAAATACTCTTTCTATGCAGAATAACACAAATCTTTTCACAATGCTAACATTTCTTTTAAATTCAAACTTGTTAAAATAGATATTATTTAATGAATTTCAAATTCTAATAAGTAACTTTAATATTAAAACTTCAACTTATAATGGAATAAAAATCTTGACTCAATTGAATAATATAAATATACTTTCAAATCTTAATCAAGAAATTACTATAAATAGAAATTTCAATTAAATTTAAACACAACATATATCTATAAATATAAATAGATATAATTTGCCTTTATTATTTATATCAATTGACAAATAATAATAAAAGAATTCATTACATAATTGAAAATTTAAAGTAAAGTAACTGGACTATTACTTCACTAGAGAAATAAACAAGGCTAAAACTATGCACCATGCAAGACAGTTATCTATATAAGCATACAAAATGCAAGTTAAGAGGGTGAGGGTTATGTATACAACAATAACACAAATTGCATTACACAGGCAGTTGATCAATAGGTACACATGGTTGACCCGCATGCTCGAGTTGATTCTCACGGGAATACCCAATATCTTATTTCAAATATGTAACCATATGATACCTATGAATCGAATAAGAATATAGGTTGAGTATTTCCTAGCTACATGACTTCTGTGGACCTAAAGAGGCTACGATTTATGCTCATTTAGATGAAACACTATACAAAATTACGCGTAGGCGAATGGAAACAACTAAATATAATTAATTCATCTCCAATATAGTTGCAAAAGAAATTCTTCTGAGATATGTGAACCATTTCCATTGTTTATAGAATAGAGGCATTTTCTAGTGGAGAGTAAAGGTGATACTAAATGAAAAAATCTGAAAAGTTGGTATGCATTCCATGTCAACCTTGTGCACTCTTAGGGGCAACTTCCAACGCATAAAGTGGAGAATATTGGTGATGCTAAATAAAAAAATCTTAAAATTAGGCATACGCTATATACATGTGGCCAACAAGATGGGGGAAATTAGATGTAAGGAAGTTCCTTTAGATCCAAGGAATCAAATCTTATTAACCATGTGGTACAAATGATTAAATCCCACAAACAATTTGAAGCAAAGGAGTCTATAAGCAGAGAGAGCTATGCAAGTGACTCAGGGAAAAACTCTAGTTTTCAAATACAAGCCATTTAGGCACATGAGAAGCATAGGTATATTATTCACCACTTCATGCACAAAGGCACATAAGATGTTGGGGAGGTATTCGACTTCTAAACAGGGTTGAATTAATTGGTATTCAAGTCATTTCCCAAACAAATTTCAACACATCCACACTAAGGGACCTCCTGGACACAGGATCTAAAGATTCAAATTCTCATTGCTAAAATAAAACGCCATCATCGTGAGCTTGCACACAATTAAAGAGAAGAAGGATAGAGAAGGAGTTTCAGATGAATCCCATGGAATTCAACAACAAACCCTTACGACTCTAACAAATTTGTCACAATAAAAATCTTGTAGAGAGCGAAAGGAAATAATAGAGAATATAAAAATAAACATCGGAATTTTACTATAATAGACCAAGTTTTCAATTGTACAAGCAAAACAAGAAAGCCATTTAAAAATAAAGGTTAGGTAGATTCAATATTTAGATCTCTTCTAAGGTTAAATCTAATACGCATATAATGGAGATCAAAAGTCCGCTTATAAACATATTTTTAAATCATAACGTATATAATTTGATATATATACAATATACATAACTATATAAATAAATTTTAGTATTGATTTTCTTGCTGAATCAAAATTTTGTTTTAAGAAATCTGAGTGACTAATTCATCTTGTTCTTTGCAGGTTCAAGAAGATCAAATGAATTTCACAGACAAAATAATTTTCTTCAAAAGCAATCAACATTCAAACACAATAATGGAAAATTTTTGTTTCTTCAAAAATAAAATACAAATCAAAAAGTAAAAAACCTGTTATTTCCATTCAAATCACTCAAGAATTTGATGAAGAATTCAACAATTTCCAACCAAAAATTTTCCAAAAACCCAAAAATACTGCAAAGAAGATTTTTATAGAAAACTTTTCCAAAACAACTACCATGAAAACCATAATTTTCACACACCCCCAAAGGATTTTAATATGATTTTCTCTTTTAATTAAATCACAATTACCAAACTTAACTCAAAGTCAGCATGCAATCAAATTGCTCATTCAGTTCAAACTAAATAAACACTCAAGATAATATCTTCTAACTTGAAGTCACATTTAAAGATATTTTTACATCTTATGTTGAAAACAACAATTCATCATTATCTACTTTCAAACATTTTAACTAGCACATTGAAATATATATATCTTTTACTCAAAATTTTCCATTACAAATAAATAAATATCTCTTATAGTTAATTTAATTAATAAAAACCTTTTAAAACAACAATCACTTTTAAACTATTAAATTGTCTAAACATGATGTTTTAATCTAACATTTCCACACCATCAATTAAATCAATAACTGATCAATTAACCATTAAACTAATTAATATTTCCAAACATGACAAAAATATGAAGACATGACAAACCCAAACAAAATAACACAATGACATTGGGTGACAAATAGATACTTGTTATGTAAAGGAATGATGGCTAAAAGAAAGACCTGACATTATCTCTAATACAACATGTTTCCATTGGGTCAGGACATGCTCAGAACTGACAAAGCAGCTGAAGCCGATACTCGATACCTGCAAACTGCATCCAACAACATTGTTAAACGTATTTGCATAAACCAACAATCACACCATGAAAGAGAGTCGCAACATAGCGGGGTACTCATGAGTGAGTAATGCTACATTGTCTCCTTCACCAAGACTAACATACAATTATACTTCATAAACAACATCAGATACATCAACACAGTATAAAACCAACATAGTATCAAACACAACTAAAGCAACTATTAACCGAACATAAACAAACTGAAACAAAGTGTAGTAATTGGAGGGACACTACATCCTCCCCCCTAAGCTTAGACTTACTCATGAAAGTCACAAGATAAGGTATAACATACGCTATTGTAAACAACATCACCACAAATCATAAGTATAGCAAACAAAAACATACGTCACATGTTACACAAAGTCAAATTTATCCAAAACACTACTAAATTTTGTAAATCGTCATAACATGAACATCAAAAAAGGAAGTCATAATCATCCAAACCAATCAAAATAGTGATACAAGCACCATCGGGGTCACTAAATCCTTAACATTTCATAGTGAACATTGATCCAAAGAAAGCAATACAGTAACTAACGACATTGCTTACAAGGTAGTCATAACTGCCTATGCTAATTTTCAACCTAAAATTGATTCTAAATCACTATCACTGCCAGCGATAGGTTCCTCCTGGTCACTAAAATCAAAGGGGATGATCCTAAATCTAGGAGTTGGTACGTGAACTTTCTTGGGAGTTACTAATTCACTCTTGGTACTCACAAGAATTCCTGGGCGGGATTTCTTCCTCCTTTGATAGGTGATCCAAATTTTATTTTCCCTTACCACGAGTGGGTTATCCACGAGACCAGGTTCTAAGCAGGTGGGCAACTTCTCGAGCATGGGACATAACTACACACCCTAAAATCTTAATTTTTTAGGCTCATGGGAACTTAGAGACAAAATACTCTGGCGGTCAACCCCTCAGCCACCACCACATCCACCACCATGACCCCTACCTTGACGTTTAGGCATCGTCCTACACATAATCAAGGAAATGTCTCAGTTACAAGATGCAAAGGACAACTAGAACACACAAATTACGGATTATAACATCTAGGACAACCTAATGGGCTCAAAAATATCCAAAGTACCCAATGTTAGAACCTTTCCTCTAATACCCACTGTAACACCCTGCCAGGGAACCCAGGGAACAACACTCAAAATAACAAAATAAACAAACAATTTTTTTTAAAACCATTCGATCACAACTTAAGAACATAAGTACATAAACACATACATTCTTAGGGTTCCATGACAATGTTACTTAAAAAAAATACAAGTAAGAACATTGTAAGGAAAGCTAGATGCAGAAAACAACTCTCCTAACGTCAATACCACAGGGAAGAATGCAGATATACTTTTAATTTTTCAATTACAGTCCAATTAAGATGCACTATGAAGTAAACAATCAGAAACAGAGTATTTGACAATCACACATGAACACCAGATATACGTGGGAAAACCCTTACGGGAGAAAAACCCACCACACCAAGAGAAATCACTTTGTATTACAGTAATGGAGATTACATACAAATGTCAAACTTATCTTTTTGGTGTCTGTTTACAGCAGCATTCACCATGAACAATCTTGTATAGGAACCTTCAAGTTACAGTCATTACAGAACAGAATACATCTACTGATCATACAACCACCCAGCAATCCATCGATGCAACCAACCTTCGAACCAACCAATCACAATGTGCAATCACCGAGTATAACCATGTCGATCTTTGTTTATCTAGCTTCCTCACAGAACCGTCACAACGAACAAAATTCCAACTATTCAGATTCAGCTTCTCCTATTGGTCCACAAGA
This sequence comes from Sequoia sempervirens, assembly GCA_007258455.2. Taxonomy (NCBI): domain Eukaryota; kingdom Viridiplantae; phylum Streptophyta; class Pinopsida; order Cupressales; family Cupressaceae; genus Sequoia; species Sequoia sempervirens. Next base: position 127,618,446 of record VDFB02271358.1, read on the forward strand.
CTCCACATAGGACGGTCAAAACGGTCAACAGATTTCGCATTGTGTTGGCATCTCGGTGAGACACTAACAGTGTCTCGCCGATGCCACATAACCTTCATATCGATGTCGCCAAGAGTAATCATTTTCGCCAAGATGTTACAATGAGCTTTCATGTGTTACACCGAAGCACCAAGCAGTCAACAAGACCTATTGCTTTCACCAGGACCTCACATCGAGTCACCAAAAGGTTATACCAAAGTCACATGTTATGCCGAGCTCCAATCACCAGTCGGCAAGACTTAACATTATCGCCAAGAGGTTTCTCCGAGATCACAAATGTCACCCCGAAGTCATCAACAATTGCCAAGACATATCACCTTCGCCGAGAGATCTTATCAAACACATATAAGTTACACCGATGTCCACTATTCGCCAAAAGCTATACCGAAGACATCAACATCATCGGCGAGACATTCCATTCTTGCTAAGACTTATCTCTGAGACTCTTTGTGTTACCCCAAACGAATGTGGTCGGTGTGACTTTCTCACATTAGTAAGACTTCTTACCGATAGTATTTCTTCCAGTGAGAGTTTCCCTAATGACTTTAAACCAAATGTTGTCGACGAGACTTTAACTCTTCGCTGGGACTTCTCACCGATCTGCTATAGGCTATCCCGAAGCCCGTGGTCGCCATGAGTCTCCCCAATACATGATAGAATGGAATGTCGGCCAAAGATCTCCCTGAGCACTAAGAGGTCATACCGAACACTCCTTGTCACAACGATAGCTCCAAAGTGTAACCGTTCGGTGAGACAAAAGCTAGGTCACAACGACCTGAACAAAACATGGTGTTCCAAAATGCTTGTCGGCCAGACATATAGAATATCACACCGACTTGGCTTCTAAAGAGGTTTCAACCTGTATTTATTGAGGCATATTTCCAACAAACATTGCAACACAAAACCATTAACATAAAATGCAAAATACATCAAGCAAGATTATGATAAATCTCATAACATCAAATCATAATACAATAAAGCCTCTTATAACTATCAAGATAGTATACAATATGAATGACGATCATGTACAACTGTCCATCTCGTTCACAAGCATGCTCAACGTCCAACTCCATGAACAAAGTGAATCCAGGAATTTGTTAAGAATAAACTCATCTTGAGTTGCATAACCTCCAAGGGGACTCGATGGAGGAAAAAGCACATTCCACCCAACCACGTGGTACCCTAAGGTCCACTCCCTTTGTGCTAAGAGATAATGATAGATCCACAAAGGTAATAAACAAAAAGATAGAACATAACATCATATGGCTGGCAATCACATCATGACACAACGACTTCAAACCATAGTAATCACAATATATGCTTCTAGAGACGACCCACAATACAACAGTTAACTCTACACAAGAGACTAAAAACATGCTTCAGAATAAGAGTGTCATCACTTAGTTCATTATAGGTTACCCTGGTTAATCTTCCTAGATTATTGGCCCTCACATTGAGTTACCTTGGAAATCTCTACCGATTCTCAGCCCCTAAACAAAATCAAGTGGCATCGAACTACCTTTCAAGAAGACAAAGTAGACGATCATGCCATTCTAGTCCATCTCAACCTACCCTTAATCTATACAAGCATTAATGAACTAGGTGAGGCATTCAAATTATTTGATTTATATTATGATTATCACCCAACCCTGAGTACATTTAATTAAATTTTCACTAGATTATAAACCCTTGCTAGGTTACCCTGGATACCTCTTAGGGTTTTCGACCCCTAATGGAAGTCACTCTTCCTATAAGCAAAAGAAAACTCACATAACATATAGGATAGCCATCATGCACATATTAGAATAGGGTATGATCACATTTTATCCATGACATAAAACATCATACTCTCATTCACCACATAGGAAACATAAACAATGTGCATGACCCGACTATAACAAACCCTATACAAGAATTGTGAAAATCCATTAAATCAACAGGTCTAACAGCATACACAAATCTTAGAAAGACATATGCACCAAAATACATAACGTTCCTTCACAATTAAATCATTGCAAAATATCTTCACCATTCACTTCATAACACATTTAAAAGACATTTATTTACATATCAAATGTAATCTTAAATTTTTACAAATCAAATAATTATAATAATAGAGAATCAAAACTATAATTATAATTATTTTCAATCATAGCTTAAACACTCTTTCTACGTAGAATCATACACAAATCTTTTCACAATGCTAACATTTCTTTTAAATTCAAACTTGTTAAAATAGATATTATTTAACGAATTCCAACTTCTAATAAATAAATTTAATATTAAAACTTCAACTTATAATAGAATAAAAATCTCAACTCAATTGAATTGTTAGGGTTCCAAATTTGCACCCTATTTGCTAAGATTTTAAATGAGCTCAATAGATTTGGATGTAACATGGGAATGCTCTTAGGTCGTGCATGTCCTATTTGAAAGTAGACCTCTAGATTATGGGTCGGGTTCCCCTTTTGATGGTGTCACCTAAACTACTCCTTGCTAGGAAAAGGGGGAAAATAAGCATGAAAAGAAAACTAACCCCTATGGTGATGCACCTAATGTGTTTTCCTCAAACTTACACAGCTGCTTTTACACACAGGAATGATCAACAACTTAACAGTGGCTTACACAACTCATGACTTCATATGTCTTTGCATCAGTATTTCATAACAAGGCTACAAATGTCAAGGACAACATCTAGAATGAAGAAAAATGCATCTTCACAACTTAGACTCTACCCTAAAATAACTCAACAAATGTTATGACTTGCAATTTCATATTAACTGCATAAAGGAAAAGAAAACATGACAAAATCAAAGGGAAAAAAAATTATGCCATAAGATTTCATCAACCATTTATAAAGCTTTCAGAATAAAACAACATAATGAGAAGGTAAAATATATTAAATTATTGATCAAAATGTGTTACACTTCTACATAAGTCTGCAAATCTGAGTTACAATGTTGTCCACTACTTGGAAAAGACTCCAAAAGCTACAATTCCTACAGGAAGAAAGAAAAGAACTAACTCAAAACTTTAGTTTCAAGATACTTAAGCAAATTTTCAACCAACAACCCACACAAGTCCTTCTATAAACCCTAGGTCAGATGAAGCACAAAAGCCAAAAAGGAAGCTTCCAAAACCCCTCCAAAAGGTCCTCCAAATGCAAAAAAGTCAAGCCATAACTTGAACTACCAGAAAAGTATGAAAAAATACCTTCAAAATGGTCCTCCTTCCTCCAAAACAGTCAAATACATCCTCCCACACTTTCTCCATGTTGACAAGTCATCACTAAATCTATCACATGCCTCCAATTAGCTGAGTCACACTTTTGGTGTGTTTGCAAAGGCACATGACTTCAATTTAATCTCCTTTGACTAGATTTTAAAAGCACATGCCTTTTCAACACATGTCTTCTTTAACCTTTGCATTAAAAATAACATTTAATTAGATGGTTTATAATCACACCATTTAATTAAATGTCTTACATTACAAAATAATGCAAAAAGAAAGCTCAAAAATGCTTTCTATGATTTAGTCTCCAAATCATAAGGTTCAAATATATCCCCAATTTTGAAAAAACAAGCCTCCTTTATGCCTTACATACAACACTTTTACTTCACATTTAAATATAACATTTAATTAATTAAGTGATCATAAATTATCACTTAATTATAAAATGTTTCATATTAAGATTCAATGCAAAAGTAAAATACAAGGCACATAATTTTTTTGAAAAAAAAAAAGGCATAAGACCTAAAGTCTTAGCCCACGACCTTCATTAGTTCATGCATTTTTTTTTAAAAAAAGAAGGAAAAATAACTAAAGTCTCCCATTGACTAAAAATTTAGGGTAACAAACCCTAAACACCACAAAGCAAAGTGAAGGAAAAAACATTCATTCTTTCTATTGAGCTTTCTGGAGGGTGCTCTGCTAGGGTTTCACCCAGCTACTATGGCTACTTTGATGGAGTTTTCTAAAGGTTTTGATGGCGAAAACTACAGATTTTCAGCAGCATCATTATAAAAATGCTTAAGGTAAGCCTTCTGTGTGTACAAATCTACATTTTTCTGTTCATTTTGGAAAAGAATGCTCGAACTTGAGCTCTATGATAAATTTATCTTCATATTCAGCACTACTCTGTTGATTTATGGTATTTTCTTTGAGAAATAATTGCTTTTTTGAAGGATTTATTATGGTTTGTAAATGAAATCAGTGATTTTTCCATGGCCATACATTGCCCTATTGATTTTTTTGAGGGATTTGCTCCCTTCTTTCTATTGATTTGTAAAAATAAACAATGAGGCTATATGCTTTTTTTCCTTTCCCTGTGAAAGCATCTCTATTGAAAGATAATAATATGAATGAGATTTCATAGTTGGAACACGAGCTATTTTTGTCACCTGTTCCACAAGGCAATGTTGCCCCTATGATGAAAAAATTGGGTTTGTTAAATGATTCGAACCCATTGCACAATACAGGTATAATTCATAGGCTCTTCACGTGATTCTTCCTTGCATGAACACTACCCTTTGTGTTGCTTGCAATTTGTCTGTATGCCTCAATAATGTGAACAAATTCCATTCCGCTTAATGATGCTTGTTACTCCATAATTGTTGCCCAATATTCATTATGCACTTTTACCTTCAATAGGAACATCAAAACTGGGAGGAAAGGTTGGTGTATGTTCATTCTCTATATTATTTACACCATCATAATCATTAGAAACATTAGGACTAGAAGGAATGTGCCCCTGGAAAAATTGTTACACGCAAACTAGTTCTGACTGTACTTTCATTGATGCTTTTTCTCTGGTCACAAGGATGTAGCCCCATGTGTTCTCGACACAATTCCATGGCTAAAAAGGGTGGGCATTATGAACTTGAAATTGTAGCACAATCACTCTTTCCAACACTGACCGCCATTAATGGAGGAGATGAATCACCATCAATGTAATCTCCGCCACCAAAAACACATGTTGTTTTCATAGTCCTTATCAAAGGGGACATCACAACCAACTCAACCCTAGAAGAAATGCCAATAATTTCCACTTTCTTGCAAAGAATATCAACATGTTTCCATCCCAAAGGAGTGAGGCTTGCATCGGCTCGTTCATGGGACAATAACATTATCTGATATTTATCTCCAATCACATTGTCGTAGCCTTGTTAATGAAAATGGTTTGCTAAATGATTTGATGGCATTGCCCTGATTAACATCGATGATGCAAAAATTCATGCAAACACCATTCTAGGAAGATACTTGTGAAACATTATTACAAAACTTTACAAAAAAATTGTCACCAATTTCATGTTTTGACCTTGTCAATAGCCTTACACATCTATCTTCTTCTCAACATGTAAAATCATGTGTCTGGACTACTCTATGCTTTATGGTTGTCTTATGAAGCTATTTTCTTTGACATACAAATTCTATCAATATTTTTAGATGTTCAAATAGGTTTGACTATCTACTGCCATGTCTTCTCAACACCATCCATTGACAGTGTGATATCTGCCTTAAATTCATGTGACTAGATTACCTTAAAATGCTAATCCATACTTTGATTGGACCATGTTTTGTGCCTCGAAACTCAGAGATTAAAAATTCATCATGTCATATGATGATGACATTGTCTTTTATCTTTCTAAGGGTTGCTCACTTTAGGTCTCTACAGGACTATATCATTGTCTTCTTAATCGTTGCACTTGAGTGGTTAGTGGTATGCATGAAAAGCTGGTATAAGAAAGTTGAAGCTTAAAATATAACTTGTTCATTTATAGCTCCACTAAAATCAATATAGCTAAAGGGATTTTGAGCTTGCTTGTTTTCAAATTCCAACCTACATGTGGTCCAATTCAAAATACCTTTATTGTCTTCAATCATTTCTATATTAGTTTTGTTACGCTTGTATACCCCAACACATACTCATCAAGGCCTTTGGATTGTGTTGAAAACAAGTCAGAGAACAACATACAATCTGTCACTATCATCTTAAACACCATTTGTGTTCTGCCCCTTTGATTGGGCATGTAAAATCTCTACAACTTTTGCTAATGCTTCATAAACTATTGTATTTCCTTGTTATTGATGATTGTGCTTTCTCTACTTCTTTTTGCATTGAACCATTCGGGCATTGTGCCGTTCAAACCAATGACAACCCCATTTTGTCATGGATTGTATCAATAATCATAGGATGGTTAGTGGGTTGCTATCATTTTTGTTGTCTTGTCATTATCTTGACATCATATAACATTGCCATCCTTTAGAGCTCATGGGTCACTGCCTTTTTGATGTCGTATTCCATTTTGTGGACTTCTCATTTGATGACATTGCCTCTCCATATCACTGTTATGTATACTTGTTCTCAAGGCATTGATTCTTATCATTCTAAACTTGGGTTATTGCATTTATTGCATGCAATCTTGATCCATGTTGGATCATTTATGATGATCAAAACCTTTGCATGAAAGATTATGAGCATATCCACTAATGGTGTCCTTACATTGACATGTAGCATGCATTTTTATGTCCCAACCTTCATGGCTTCCATAGTAATTCTTGTTGCCCCACATATTTACTAATTGATTTCCACAACCGTTGTTTAACTTTTCAATTATGTGCCACAATTAAAATTGTCTCCTCACTTTGATCCTAGTGGGCATACACGTGTCCCCTATGACAATGACCTAAAAGCTCACCGTCCTATGTGATGTGTGGTTGTCCAATAGGGTTAAGGTGAGAGGGACCTTGCAATACTCTAGGTTGCTCCCTCATTATTTAAGAGATGCATAATTGAACCTGATGCATCTTTTGAATCTAATAATGAAAGTTGATCAACTGGTGTGATTTCATATTGATTTAATGCATTAATAACTGATAAATATTTGATCAAGTTACTCAATTTCCTTCTTCTTTCAAAACATGTTGAGCTCTACCCTTGTGGGAGCCACATTTACCCCACATGCTATATTTAACTGAATTAGATCAATAACCAGACTTGTCCTAAATCTGCACATGAAGCAAACAAGTTAGAAAAAAAAGATGCATATTCTAGATGTGTTTGATGACTTCATTTTTTCCCAGGACATCCAAGTTTTGCATACTTATTTAATGCACTTATGGATTAGTTTATACATGCATAGGTAGGTGTGTATGTAAGGATTGAGATATTTCATTACTTAGAGCCTCACTCTAATATAATTGTTTTTCCAAATGCAGGAGCTAGGAGCACAACGGAGCTGGGAAGGACACAAGTAGCTTGGGGCAGCAGCAACAAGGCAAGAGGGCAAGTCCTCAACCAGTGATTCTCAGGCAATGACTAGTCTCCATTCCTATATGCACATTTTTTTTTACTTATTCATGTATAAATTGTTCCTTTATTTCCATGGAATAAGTAAAGTTAGTCCCTTGGCTCATAAGGGACATGTACACTTCATGATTATCAATAAAAGATTACATTTGTATACATATGATTCTCTTTTCTCATTTGTTGTAATTGCAACATTGGAATGAAAAATGCAATATGTTTCATTTGAAAATCTTTTTCCATGCATATTAAACCTAGAAGACTTATGGTTTATCTTTTAATTGTTTAAATGAACAACTCAAAATAATAAACACTAAACCTAATTTCAGTTGAAAGCTAAAAATCAATTAACATTTTTGACGACATCTGTTATACATTTGCCTGCTAAACATGAGACAAACTGTTTAAGCTTATCCATTGGGCATGGGGTCACTCAGAAAGCTAACACCACTTGAAAACAACATTGGAAATTGTTGTAACTCACTTAAAATAGAAAGAGACACCTTTGAAAACCAAGAAAAACCAACAATACAAAATGAAAACTACCACCTAACTATGCAAAACAACACTTAGGGAATGAAAACTACAACTGAAATGAAACTACCCTAACCTACTCTAACCAACAAAGAAGCTGGTCAAACAAAACCATTGACATGCTAGGTGAAATAACTGCCTTTTCTAAAGAATTTATGATGTTTTCCATGCTAGAAAATGACTAGAAAGAAAGGGAACATGAATAAAAACTCAGCAAACAACTGCAATATCTCTTGAAGAACATATACAAGCTTACTAACTTGTTCATATGGAATGTAAACATTCCTTTTCTGAGGCAGAAAGGTAACTTGAGTGTGCTCTTCCTTAGCTGTACCCTCATGTTTAGGTGTAAGCAAGGTATCAATATCCTTATTGGCCTCCATTTTGGCTAAATTCCTAATAGGGCATCCTCGTGAAAGAATGGCCTCCAAGCCAATCTTGTTGGGTCTACTTTGATCAATTGCTTCTACAATCACAACCTTATGATGATTGGAATTAGCTACCTTGTGTGATTCAAATGAAACTATGGTTGCTCTGTCCACTTGGTTATGCTACTCACACTCTCCAGATTTAGTCAATGATGGCTTGGCATCAAGCTTTGAGCATAACTCCTCCATTATGCTTGAAACCATATCCTCCTCAAGTTCATGATTAGCTTCCTCGTGCATGAAATGTCCTACATCAACTTCATAACTTTCTCCTTGAGCATATAAAGGAGTACTCATACCTTTCAAAACATGCCTCTATTGATCATGCTCCTCTTCATGGATATTCTCATAGGTACCAACCTTTTCACCTCTCAAGACTAGGTTGCCCCCATCTTCCTCTTGATGAACCAACAACTTATCAAAGTGGATTTCATCTACTTGTTGTCCAACATTTGATACTAGTGTTAGTACAAGCAGGGTGTCTCCATCATCATCCACAAAACTAGGAAGTTCAACAAACAAATATGTCATGATCTCATCACTTTGCTGCTCAAAACTGGGCATTAAGGTAAGTTCAATCAAGCACTGCTCATCTTCACCTATAAATTCTGGAAGTTCATCAAATAAACAAACATAAACTTGAACTTGAACATCCTTTCCTTCTTCAACTATCCGTTGTCCCACCTTTTTCTCCTCTTTAGCAGTTTTTTGACCTCTAAATTCAAAACAAATGATTCTAGATCATCCCAAAAAAGGTCATCTTCATACTAATTTTTTCTTTCTAGTGAAGGAAGGCTAATTTTAATCTCATTATAGCTCAACTGAGATGTCAAAACATCAAAATTTTGAGCCTCCTCTTACTATATTGAAGTTGATGGGGCTGTGATTAGAACTGTGCTCTCTTCCTTGTTCATAAATAGTGGCAAATCATCTAATGAAGCAATTAGAGTATGAGAACCATCAATTATTTGTTGATCTCTATCCTGCTGCTTTTCATCCATAGCCTCGTTTTCCTCCATTATCACATTTGATTTATCATTCAAAAGCTCTTGTTCAAACATAACAAAAGCTAAAAGATTTGTTTCCTCCTCTACAAGCATCTCTTCTTTAGGTTGTTCTCGAACATAAGGGGTTGGTTGAGCCTCCTTAATGGGTTCTTCACAAGGATGCCTTTGTTCAATAAAGGGCTCTTGAATAGAAGGAGGGTTCCTAAAACTTGGGAAAGCATATTCTCTAGGCTCTTCTATAGGTTGAGCTTGCTTAAGGACATGTTCTTGAATTGAAACAAGATTTCTAAAAATTGGGAACTCAAATCTAGTAGGATGAAGAGGTTCATCTTGCTTGAAGCTTGGAAAATTGGACTTGGGAACCTCTTTATTGACAAGATTATTCAATTTTACAGGAAGAGTTGAGATGAAACTAGGAATGGAAGTTTCATACCTTAGTTGGCATTGATAATCAAAATAAGCTTGACTACTTTTCACCTGAGCAGACAAAGACTTGATTTGCTCCTCTTTAGTAGCTATCTCTCCTTCCAGACTTTCCTCAAACTGCCCTTTTTGTGTCACTCACTCTTGATCATAGACAAAGGATTGATCAACCAACTATTGCTACTGTGAGATAATCCTTTTCTGCTTCTTGATGTCAACCAACATCCAATACATATGTGAGAACACATTACTAGCATCACTAATCTTCATATGTTCAAGCTTTTGGCTCAAAGCCCACAACACAAGATCAAGCTTTTGGATCAAATCCAATACATTATGGTAAGGGTGGTCTTGAGGCTAATTATGTGAATAATCATGTTGGTTGGCATCAAAGACCTCTTCATGGGGTTGATTTTGATCATATATTGGCTGATATTGAGATTGAGCAGGGATGGGAGGGTGGAAAACATGATAGGATTGCTAGTAGTTTGTTGTTATAAGGACATTTGGTATAAGACCAACAAGCTGCTCTATGTGAGATGGTTGGTAAGAGGGAATACATGCATGGTTTTCATGAAATGGTGGGTAATATGAGATATTTCCATAAAATGGAAACATATTTGTTCATTCAAGAGACTGAAAAATTCATTGGAATTTCTCGTAAAGCAAGAAACCAAGTCTAATTTTGAAAATAAGTACATAACAACACTTTGCTTGCTTGAAACCAGTTGATATCCTTCCAGAGTTGCTAGGTATGTAAAGAAAATGTCTCCAAAAGGATGAAACTATTGTTGTACACACCAAACAACAACAATAAAATGCATAAAAATGAACTGAGAAGTAGTTCACCATCCCATCGAGCATGCCAAAACTGTTAGGGTTCCAAATCTGCACCTTATTTGCTAAGATTTTAAATGAGCTCAACAAATTTGGATGTAACATGGGACTACTTTTAGGTTGTGGGTGTCCTATTCAAAAGTAGACTTCCAGATTATGGGTCGACTTCCCATTTTGATGGTGTCACCTAAACTACTCCTTGCTAGGAAAAGGGAAAAAAGAAGCATGAAAAGAAAACTAACCCCTATGGTGATGCACCTAATGTGTTTTCCTCAAACTTACACAACTGCTTTTACACATAGGAATGATCAACAACTTAACAGTGGCTTACACAACTCAAAACTTCATATGTCTTTGCATCAACATTTTATAACAAGGCTAAAAATGTCAAGGACAACATCTAGAAGGAAGAAAAATACATCTTCACAACTTAGACTCTACCCTAAACTAACTCAACACATGTTATGACCTGCAAGTTCATATTAACTACATAAAGGAAAAGAAAAAATGACAAAATCAGAGGGAAAACATTTCTTCCATAAGATTTCACCAACCATTTCTAAAGCTTTCACAATAAAAAAACATAATGAGAAGGTAAAATATATTAACTTATTGATCAAAAGGTGTTACACTACTGCATAAGTCTAAAAATTTGAGTTACAATGTTGTCCACTGCTTGGAAAAGGCTCCAAAAGCTACAATGCTTGCAGGAAGAAAGAAAAGAACTAACTCAAAACTTTAGTTTCAAGATACTTAAGCAAATTTTCAACCAACAACCCACACAAGTACTTCTATAAACCCTAGGTCAGATGCAGCACAAAATCCAAAAAGGAAGCTTCCAAAACCCCTCCAAAAGGTCCTCCAAATGTAGAAAAGTCAAGACATGACTTGACCCACCAGAAAAGCATGACAAAAGACCTTCAAAATGGTCCTCCTTCCTCCAAAACAGTCAAATACATCCTCCCACACTTTCTCCATGTTGACAAGTCATCACCAAATCTGTCACATGCCTCCAACTGGCTGAGTCACACTTTTGGTGTGTTTACAAAGGCACATGACTTCAACTGAATCTCCTTTACTAGATTTTAAAAGCACATGCCTTTTCCACACATGTCTTCTTTAACCTTTGCATTAAAAATAACATTTAATTAAATGGTTTATAATCACACCATTTAATTAAATGTATTACATTACAAAATAGTGCAAAAAGAAAGCTCAAACAATGCTTTCTATGATTTGGTCTCCAAATCATAAGGTTCAATATACCCTCAATTTTGAAAAAACAAGCCTCCTTATTTGCCTTACATACAACACTTTTACTTCACATTTAAATATAATATTTATTTAATTAAGTGATCATAATTTATCACTTAATTATAAAATGTTTCATATTAAGATTTGATGCAAAAGTAAAATACAAGGCACATAATTTTTTTGAAAAAAAAAAAGGCATAAGACCTAAAGTCTTAGCCCACGACCTTCATTAGTTCATGCAGATTTATTTTTTTAAAAGAAAGTAAAATAACTAAAGTCTCCCATCGAATAAAAAATCAGGTTAACAAACCCTAAACACCACGAAGCAAAGTGAAGGAAAAAACCTTCATTCTTTCTATTGAGCTTTCTAGAGGTTGCTTTGCTAGGGTTTCACCCAATCGCTATGGCTACTTTGATGGAGTTTTATGAAGGTTTTGATGGTGAAAACTGTAAATTTTTAGTAACATCATTATAAAAAAGCTTAAGGTAAGCCTTCTGTGTGTATAAATCTGCATTTTTCTATTCATTTTGGAAAAATAATGCTTGGACCTGAGCTCTATGATGAATTTATCTTCATATTCAACACTCCCCTGTTGATTTCTAGCATTTGCTTTGAGAAATAATTACTTTTCTGAAGGATTTCTTGCAGTTTGTAAATGAAATCAGTGATTTCACTACGACCATACATTGCCCATTTGATTTTTTTGAGGGATTTGCTCCCTTCTTTCTATTGATTTATAAAAATAAACAATGAGGATATATGCTTTTTTTTTTCTTTCCTTGTGAAACCATCTCTGCTAAAAGATAATAATATGAATGCGATTTTGTAGCTGTTCCTATTTCTGTCACCTGTTCCACAAGACAATGTTGCCCCTATGATGAAAAAACTAGGTTTGTTAAATGATTCAAACCCATTGCACAGTACAGGTATAATTCACAGGCTCTTCACATGATTCTTCCTTGCATGAACACTACCCTTTGTGTTGCTTGCAATTTGTCTGTATGCCTCAATAATGTGAACAAATGCCATTTCACTTAATGATGCTTGTTACTCCATAACTGCTTCCCAATATTCATTATGCACTTTTACCTTCAATAGGAACATTAGAACCAGGAGGAAAGGCTAGTGTATGTTCATTCTCTGTATTCCTTACACCATCATAATCATTAGAAATGTTAGGACTAGACGAAATGTGCCCCTGGAAAAACTGTTATGCGCAAACTAGTTATTACTGTACTTTCGCTAATGCTTTTTCTCCAGTCACAAGGATGTAGCCCCATGCATTCTTGACACAATTCCATGGCTAAAAAGGGTGGGCATCATGAACTTGAAATTGCAGCACGATCGCTCTTGCAGCACCGACCGCCATTAATGGAGGAGATGAATCACCATCAATGTAATCTCCGCCACCAAAAACACCTGTTGTTGTTTTCACAATCCTTGTCAAAGGGGACATCACAACCAACTCATCCCTAGAAGAAATGCCAATAATTGCCACTTTCTTGCAAAGAATATCAACCTTTTGCCATCCCAAAGGAGTGAGGCTTACATCAGCTAGTTCATGGGACAATAACACTTTCTGATCTTTATCTCCAATCACATTATGGTAGCCTTGTTAATAAAAATTGTTTGCTAAATGATTTGATGTCATTGCCTTGATTAACAACGATGATGCAAAAATTCATGCAAACACCATTCTGGGAAGATACTTGGGAAATATTATTACAAAACTTTACAAGAAAACTGTCACCAATTTCACATTTTGACCCTATCAATAGCCTTACACATCTATCTTCTTCTCAACATGTAAAATCATGTGTCTGGACTGCTCTATGCTTTATGGCTATCTTATGAAGCTATTTTCTTTGACATAGAGCTTCTATCAATATTTTTAGATGTTCAAAGAGGTTTGACTATCTATTGCCATGTCTTCTCAACTCCATCCATTGATAGTGTGATATCTGCCTTCAATTCATGTGACTAGATTATCTTAAAATGCTAATCCATACTTTGATTGGACTGTGTTTTGTGCCTCAAAACTTAGATATTAACACTTCATCATGTCATATGATGATGACATTGTCTTTTACCTTTCCAAGGGATCCTCACTTTAGGTCTCTACAGGACTGTATCATTGTCTTCTTAATTGTTGCACTTGAGTGGTTGGTGATATGCATGAAAAGCTAGTATAAGAAAGCTGAAGCTTAAAATATAACCTATTCATTTCTACCGCTGCTAAAATCAATATAGCTAAAGGGATTTTGAGCTTTCTTGTTTTCAAATGCCAACCTACATGTGGTCCAAGTCAAAATACCCTTTATTGTTTTCAAGCATTTCTATATCAGTTTTGTTATGCTTGTATACCCCAACACATACTCATCGAGGCCTTTTGATTATGTTGAAAACAAGTCAGAGAATAACATACAATTTGTCACTATCATCTTAAACACCATTTGTGTTCTGCCCCTTTGACTGGGCATGTAAAGTCTCTACAACTTTTACTAATGCTTCATAAACTATTGTATTTGCTTGTTATTGATGATTGTGATTTCTCTACTTCTTTTTGCATTGAACCATTTGGGCCTTGTGCCGTTCAAACCAATGACAACCCCATTTTGTCATGGAATGTATCAATAATCATAGGACAGTTATTGGGTTGCTATTAAGGTTGTTGTCCTATCATTATCCTAACATCATATAACACTGCCATCCTTTAGAGCTCATGGGTCACTACCTTTTTGATGCTACATGTTCCATTTTGTGGACTTCTTATTTGGTAAAATTGCCTCTCCATATCATTTTTATGCATACTTGTTCTCAAGGCATTGATTCTTATCATTCTAAACTTGGGTTCTTGCATTTCTTGCATGCAATATTGATGCATGTTGGATCATTTATGATGACCAAAACACTTGCATGAAAGATTATGAGCATATCCACTAATGTTGTCCTTACATTGACATGTAGCATGCATTTTTTTTGTCCCAAAATTCATGGATTCCATAGTAATGCTTGTTTCCCCACATATTTACTAACTAATTTCCACAACAATTGTTTACCTTTCTAATTATGTGCCACAATTAAACTGTCTCCTCACTGTGATCCTAGTGGGCAGAGACATGTCCCCTATGTCAGTGACCTAAAAGCTCACCATCCTATGTTATGTGTGGCTATTCAATAGGGTTAAGGTGAGAGGGACCTAGCAATACTCTAGATTTCTCCCTCGTTATTTAAGAGATGCATAATTGAACCTGATGCATCTTTTAAATTTGATAATGAAATTTGATTAATTGGTGTGATTCCATTTTGATTTAATGAATTAATAATAAGTAAATCTTTGGTCAAGTTGCTTAATTTCCTTTTTCTTTCAAAACATGTTGATCTCTACCCTTGTGGGAGCCACATTTACCCCACATGCTATATTTAACTGAATCATAACAGTAACCAGACTTGTCCTAAATCTGTACATGAAGCAAACAAGTTAGAAAAAAAGATGCATATTCTAGATGTGTTTGATGACTTCATTGTTTCATAGGACATCCAAGGTTTGCGTGCTTATTTAATGCACTTATGAATTAGTTTATACATGCATAGGTAGGTGTGTATGTAAGGATTGAGATCTTTCATTGCTTAGAGCCTTGCTCTAATATCATTATTTTTCTAGATGCAGGAGCTAGGAGCACTATGGAGCTGGGAAGGACACAAGCAGCTTGGGGTAGTAGCAGCAAGGAAAGAGGGAAACTCCTCAACTAGTCATTCTCAAGCAATGATTGGTCTCCATTCTTATATGCACATTGTTTTTTACTTATTCATGTATAAATTGTTCCTTTATTTCCATGGAATAAGTAACGTTAGTCCCTTTGCTTGTGAGGGACATGTACACTTCATGATTATCAATAAAATATTACATTTGTATACATACGATTCTCTTTTCTCATTTGATGTAATTGCAACATTGGAATGAAAAATGTAATCTGTTTCATTTGGCAATCTTTTTCCATGCATATTAAGCCTAGCAGACTTATGGTTTATCTTTTAAATGTTTAAATGAACAACACAAGAATAAACACTAAATCTAATTTTAGCTGAAAGCTAAAAATCAGGTAATGTGAATAATATAAATATACTTTCAAATCTTAATGAAGAAATTACTATAAATAGAAATTTCAATTAAATTTAAACACAACATATATCTAAAAAATATAAATAGATATTTATCTTTATTATTTATATCAATTGACAAATAATAATAAAAGAACTCATTGCATAATTGAAAATTTAAAGTAAAGTATTTGAATTATTACGTCACTAGAGAAATAAACAAGGCTAAAACTAAAAGGGAGACTACGCACCATGCAAGATAGTTATCTGGATAAGCATGCAAAATGCAGGTTAAGAGGGTGAGGGTTGTATATATAAAAGTAACACAAATTGCATTACACATGCAATTGATCAATAGGTACGCATGGTTGACCTACATGCTCGAGCTGACTCTCACTAGAATACCCAATATCTTATTTTAGATATGCAAGTTACCCCTATGATACCTATGAATCAAATAAGAATATAGGCTTAATATTTCCCAGCTACACGACTTCTGTTGGACCTAAAGAGGCTGCGATTTATGCTCATTTAGATGAAACACTATACAAAGTTATGTGTAGGTGAATGGAAGCAACTAAATATAATTAATTCATCTCCAATATGGTTGCAAAAGAAATTGTTATGAGATATGTGAACCATTTCCATTGTTTAGAGAATAGAGGCATTGTCTAGTGGAGAGTAAAGGTGATACTAAATGAAACAATCTAAAAAGTTGGTATGCATTCCATGTCAACCTTGTGCACTCTCAGGGGGAACTTCCAACACATAAAGCAGAGAATATTGGTGATGCTAAATAAAACAATCTGAAAATTAGGCATATGCTATATACATGTGGCCAACAAGATGGGGGAAATTAGATGTAAGGAAGTTCCTTTAGATCCAAGGAATCAAAGCTCATTAACCATGTGGTACAAATGATTAAATCGCACAAACGATTTGAAGCAAAGGAGTTTATAAGCAGAGAGAGCTACGCAGGTGACTCAGGGAAAAACTCTAGTTTTTGAATACAAGCCATTTAGGCGCATGAGAAGCATAGGTATATTATTCACCACTTCATGCACAAAGGCACATAATACATTGGGGAGGTATTCGACTTCTGAACAGGGTTGAATTAATTGGTATTCAAGTCATTGCCCAAACAAATTTCAACAAATCCACACTAAGGGACCTCCTGGACACAGGATCTAAAGATTCAAAATTCTCATTGCTAAAATAAAACACCATCATCATGAGCTTGCACGTAATTAAAGAGAAGAAGGATAGAGAAGGAGTTTTAAACAAATCCCACGGAATTCAACAACAAACCCTTATGGTTGTAACAAATTTGTCACAATAAAAATCTTGTAGAGAGTGAAAGGAAATAATAGAGAACATAAAAATAAACATCAAAATTTAACTATAATAGACCAAGTTTTCATTTTTACAGGTAAAACAAGAAAGCCTTTTAAAAATAAAGGTTAGTTAGATTCAATATTTAGATCTCTTCTAAGGTTAAATCTAATACGCATATAATGGAGATCAAAAGTCCGCTTATAAACATATTTTAAAAACGTAACATATATAATTTGATATATATGTACAATATACATAACTATATAAATAAATTTTAGTTTTGATTTTCTTGTTGAATCGAAATTATGTTTTAGGAAATCTTAGTGACTAATTCATCTTGTTCTTTACAGGTTCAAGAAGATCAAATGAATTTCATAGATAAATTTTTTTTCTTCAAAAGTAATCAACATTCAAACACAATAATGGAAAATTTTTCATTTCTTCAAAAATAAAATATAGATCAAAAAGTAAAGAACTTGTTATTCCCATTCGAATCACTCAAGAATTTGATGAAGAATTCAACAATTTCCAACCAAAACTTTTCCAAAAACCCAAAAATACTGCAGAGAAGCTTCTTCCAGAAAACTGTCATGCAAAATTTTTCCAAAATAACTACCGTGAAAACCATAATTTTCACACACACCCAAAAGATTTTAATCTTTTTTAATTAACTCACAATTACCAAACTTAACTCAAAGTCAACATGCAATCAAATTGCTCATTCAGTTCAAACTAAATAAACAATCAAGATAATATCTTTTGACTTGAAGTCACATTTAAAGATATTTTAACTAGCACATTGAAATATATATATCTTTTACTCCAAAATTTCCATTACAAATAAATAAATCTCTTTTAATTAATTTAATTAATCAAAACCTTTTAAAACAACAATCACTTTTAAACTATTAAATTGTCTACACATAATGTTTTAATCTAACATTCCCACATCATCAATTAAATGAATAACTGATCAATTAACAATTAAACTAATTAATATTTCCAAACATGATGAAAATATGAAGACATGATAGACCTTAACAACATAACACAATGACAATGGGTGACAAATGAATACTCGTTCTATAAAGGAATGATGGCTTTAAGATAGACTCGACATTATCTTCGATACAACATGTTTCCATTGGGTCAGGGCACACTCAGACTTGGCAAAATAGGTGAAGTTGATATTTGGTACCTTCAAACTACATCCAACAACATTGTTAAACGGATTTGCATAAACCAACAATCACACTGTAAAAGAGAGTCACAGCCTAGCAGGGTACTCACGAGTGAGTAATGCTACACTGTCTCCTTCACAGGGACTAACATATAGTTATACTTCATAAACAACATCAGATACATCAACACAATATAAAACCAACATAGTATCAAACACAACTAAAGCAACTATTAACCGAACATAAACAAATTGAAAGAAAGTGTAGTAACTGGAGGGACACTACACATATAGGTTGATTGGTATTGTTAAGTCTTTCTAAAATACCACATCATTATATGGAAATTCATCTTTTAATTTCAGAATTATTTGTTTGGTGTTATACTAATTTTTATGAGAAGATTGAAGCCAACACACAATCGTTATGCTCAAAAGTTTGAGAAATAGAATGCTAGAGCCATGATGATGAAGATTTTTCACTTTTGATATTTGTAGTCTTGTGACCAACCATATCATGGTATGATAAGTTTTATAATGAACAAAATATTGTGCGAAAATCTTTAAAATTATAGAGAATAAAATAAGAGTTAATATTAACTATTTAAATTTAATTCCAAGGATGTGACTGTCTAGAGAAATCAAAAGAAAGAGGAGGTGATCTTAATGGACTAGAATTGCAATAGGATTTTATTACTACACTATAAACTAGCATACATATATTAAATATTAATATATATAAAATACGTTGAGAGTTATCATTATGGAGGCACGTATCCACAATATCTTGAAAACTTAGATATAAAAACAACCTTTCTATTTTATTTTTTCCTCTTTTTGCATGCAAATCATTTCACATTCTAAAAGTAAACTAAATTCTAATTTCAAAAAAGTCATAAAATATTTTAAGTAAAAAAGCTTTTGATTTGTATATTTTCAGTTCAATTGAATTTTATTGACCTTTAAATTTGAATGAAATCAAGAGAATATTTTGAAAAGCAAGAAAGATAATATCTTCCAAATAAATTTTTTAAAAAAAGATATAACATCCATTTTTCTCTAATTTTAAATATAAAATTATTTTTAAATCTGTTTTAAATCTCCTTGAAAAAGTGTCTACATACAATGAATGTAGCTATGTTGCATGTCATTTGAACGTGAAATTCAAACTAAATAATTTTTCCTTACATTAAATTTTGCTTTTTGGTGGATGTCATTGTATACGCCTCTCCACTAAAAATAATTAGTTATCAAGTCTAAATAAT
Source organism: Sequoia sempervirens (assembly GCA_007258455.2). Taxonomy (NCBI): domain Eukaryota; kingdom Viridiplantae; phylum Streptophyta; class Pinopsida; order Cupressales; family Cupressaceae; genus Sequoia; species Sequoia sempervirens. The sequence goes on from VDFB02271358.1 coordinate 127,638,153, forward strand.
AAAGGACATATTAAAAATGCAGTATACATTAATAGTTAATTTTGATTTTATTATTAATGTATGATTTTATTTTGTTGCTAATGTATTGTATATTGTTTGATTGAGGAAGGACAATGAAAAAGTTGTATCAAAACATTGAAAGACTATAACTATATAAAATAAAATTAATTTGTGTGTGATTTTTATTGTTATATGATTTTTAATTTGTGCATGATTTTTGTTACTAAAAGAAGATTTATTGTTAAATATTATTCTATTGTGTTAATAGATATAAGATAATCTATTTAAACATGAAACAATTGAATGATCAAACAAAATCAAAGAGATTTGATCAAATAAAAATATAAAAATGAAAGACATTTGAACTAACAAAAATACAAACTCGGAGATTTGATGAAACAAAAATTCAAAATAAAAGAGATTTGATGAAACAAAAAAATCAAAATAAAAAAGATTTCATGAAATAGAAAAATTAAAACAAAGAGATTTGATGAAATAGAGAAATCAAAACAAAGAGATTTGATGAAAGAGAAAAAATCAAAATAAAAAATATTTGATCACAAAAATAAATCAAAGATATATCACAAAGATTTGAAAATATTTATTATTAAATAAATTAAAAAATCAAATAAATAAATCAAAGATTAAAAAATAACTTAATTAAGAGATCAAATAAAAATATTAAAATAAAAGACATTTGAACTAAAAAAAATCAAAATCAAATAGGTTTGATGAAACAAAAAAATCAAAATCAAAGAGATTCTATTATAAAACAAAAAAATCAAAATCAAAGAGATTCTATTATAAAACAAAAAAATCAAAACAAAGAGATTTGATAAAACAAAAAAAAATCAAATCAAAGAAGTTAGTTAAAAAAATAAATAAAAAAAATCACAAAGATTTGAAAATATTTATTATAAAATAAATTAAAAAATCAAATAAATAAATCAAAGATTAAAAAATAACTTAATTAAAAGATCAAATAAAAATATCAAAATAAAAGACATTTGAACTAAAAATAATCAAAATCAAAATTAAAGAGATTTGATGAAACAAAAAATCAAAATCAAAGAGATTCCAATATAAAACAAAAAAAATTAAAATTAAAAGATCAAATAATTAAATCAAAGACAAAACTAAATAAATTAAAAGATAAAATAAATAAATTAAAGAGATTTGATAAAAAGAGAAATCAAAGATAAATCAATCAAAAAGAAGATTAGAGATTTGATCATAAAGATTTGATTACAATATTAATTAAATGAATCAAACATAAAATTATAAATTAAAAGATCAAAGAAATAAATTAAAGAAATTTAATGGCAAAGAGAAATCAAAGATAAGTCACAAAGATTTGAGAATCTTTAAGATAGATAAATTAAAAGATGAAATAAATAAATCAAAGATAAAAGATAAATAAAAAATGATCACAAAGATTCAAATAAATTAAAAAAGATCAAATAAATAAATAAATAGATTTAAGATAAATCGGAGATTTGATCATAAAGACAAATCAATCAAAAGGAAAAAACAAAGATTTAAAATATAAATCAATAAGAAATACTAAATAAAATAAACCTCACAAATATTTAAATACATGAGGTTAAATTAGGGTTTTGGATAGGGTTGGGGATTTGATCACAAAGATAAATCAATCAAAAGGAAAAAACAAAAATTTAAAATATAAATCAATAAGAAATACTAAATAAAATAAACCTCACAACTATTTGAATACACGAGGTTAAATTAGGGTTTTGGATAGGGTTTAATTATGCTCAGGGTTCAATTAGAATAAGATTTTGGACTAAGTTAGGGTTAGGGTTCAATTATAGTTACAATTCAATGGAGGTTTAGGTTTAAGGTTATGGTCCAAATAGGGTTACAATTTAATTATGGTTATGATTTAATTAGGGTTAGAGTTCGATTAGGATTATAGTTAGGGTCAAGTATAGGGTTCAATTAGAGTTACTATTAGGGTTAGGGTTAGGGTACAATTTTGGTTAGGGTTACTATTATGTTTGAATTAAGGTTAAGATTAAATTAGGGTGAAGGTTATTGTTCAATTAGGGTTAGTGTTCACTTAAGGTTATGATTGTGGTTAGGGTTTGGGTTAGTGTTCTATAATAAAACTTGGGGTTAGGGTTACAGTTGGAGTTCAAATAGAGTTACAATAAAGCTTAAGTTTATGATTCACTTAGGGTCCGAATTAGGACTAGCATGCAATTAGGGTTTAATTATTAAGGTTGAGTTAGAGTTAGTATTAGGGTTTGTGTGCAATTAGGGTTTAAATTTAAGGTTGAATTAGTGTTACAACTAGGATTCAATTAGGGTTATGACTAGGGTTAAAAAGTGTTATTGTTCAATTAGAGTTTAACTATGGTAAGTGCTATTGAGGTTCAATTAGAGTTAGTATTAGGGTTTGGGTGCAAATAGAGTTTAGTTAAGGTTGAATTAGGGTTACAACTATAATTCAATTAGGGTTATAACTAGGGTTATAAAGTGTTATTGTTCAATTAGATTTTAACTATGGTAAACATTAGGATTCAATTATGATTAGGGTTCAATTAAGGTTATAACTAGGGTTATAAAGTGTTATTGTTCAATTAGAGTTTAACTATGGTAAGCGTTAGGATTCAATTACAATTAGGGTTCGATTAAGGTTAGGGTTCAAATAGGGTTAGGATTAGTGTTAGGGTTAGGGTTCAATTAGGCTTAGAGTTAGGGTAAGGGTTATGACTAGGATTAGTCTTAGGTTTAGGGGTAAGATTCTAATATAAAGCTTGGGGTTAGGGTTATAGTTTGATTTCAAATAGGGTTATGATCAAGATTAGGTGTAAGATTCAATTATAATTAAATTTAAGTTAGGATTATAGTTAGGGTTCAATTAGTGTAAGTTTAGTGTTAGGGTTAGGATTAAAATAGTGTTTGGAGTTAGGATTAGAGTTCAATTACGGTTAGGGTTAAATTAGGGTTAGATTGTAATTATGATTATGGTTAGAGTTTAATTATGGATAGTGTTCAATTAGGGTTAGTATAGGGTTCAATTATGGATCTATTTGGTTAGGGTTTAACAATGGTCAGGTTTATTGTTGGTGTTCAATTAGGGTTAGTGTACATTAGCATTCAAGTATGGTTAGGGTGAGGATTCTAAAATAAAGCTTGGGGTTAGGGTTATAGTTAGGGTTCAAATATGGTTACAATCAAAGTTAGGTTTAGTATTCAATTAAAAGGTTAGGAATGAGGATCAGTTGGGGTTAGGACCCAATTAGAGTTAGGGTTATAGTTATGGTTTAATTAGTGTAAGGGTTAATGTTAGGGTTAGGATTGAATTAGTATTAAAGTTAGGGTTAGAGTTTAAGGGTTAATGTTAGGGTCCAATTAAGGTTAGAATTTAATTAGGATTATGGTTAGAATCTAATTAGGGTTAAGACTGCAATTAGGGCTAGGGTTAGGGTATAATTACAGTTAGAGTCCAACCAGGTTTAGGGTTAGGGTTAGGGTATAATTATTATTAGAATTTAATTAGGATTAGGTTAAATTAGTGTTCAAATGGGTTAACCATTCATTAAAGATAGGATTAGGATTAGAGTTCAATTAGGGTTAGAGTTACGATTAGGTTTAGGACTATATACTTAGGGTTACAATTCAATCTAGGTTAAATTAGGGTTGGGGTATAAATAGTGTTAGGATTTAATTAGGGTTCCTTTAAATTAGTGTTCAATTAGGGTTGAATTAGTGTTATGATTTTATGATAAACGTTGGGGTTAGGGTTACAATTGGGGTTTAAACAAGCTTATAATTAGGGTTAGGTTTACTATTCAATTAAAGGATTAGGATTGGGGATCAATTAGGGTTAATATTCAATTAGAGTTAGGGTTATAGTTAGGATTCAATCAACATATGGGTTAATGTTAGGGTTAGGATTAAAATAGTGTTCAAATTTAGGGTTAGTATTCAATTAGGATTAGGGATAGGGCTAAGGTTAGAGTAATTAGGAATATTTTTATAGTCTAATTATGGTTAGTGTTTAATTAGGGTTAGGTTTAGAGTTTAATAAATGTTCATATTCTGTTAGGGTTTACTAAGGATTGAGTTTATGATTAGGATTCAATTAAGGTTCAATCAAAGTTACAGTATAATTAGGGAAATAATTCAATTAGGTTTAGGAGATATTAGTGTTTAAATATAGTTAGGGATCACTTATAGTTAGGATTTGGATTACAATTCAATTAGGGTTAGAGATAGGTTTAGGATCAGAGTTCAATTAGGGCTATGGTTAGGGTTAGGCTTAGAGTTAAGGTTAGGGTTAATATTCAATTCAGATTAGGGTTAGGGTTCAATTAGAGTCAAGGATCAATTATGATTACAGTTAGGGTTAGGGTTTAATCAGGGTTAGGGTTCTATATCTAATTGTAACACACATCTTAATATTAACCTTAAATATAATCCTAACGCTAACCATATTCCTAACAAGGATAACCCTAGCCCTTAACCTAACCTTAACCCTAGCCCTTAACCTAAACCCTAAACCTAACAATAATTCTATATCTAACTATAACCCTAAGCTTGACATTAAACCTAACCCTAACCCTAACCCTAAACATAACCTTAATCCTAACCCTAATCTTAGCCCTAAATGTAATCCTAACACTAACCATAATTGTAATCCTAAACCTAACGCTAACCTAAACCCAAATTCTAACCCTAACCCTAACCCTATCCCTATCCCTAATTGCAACCCTTACCATAATCCTCAAACTAATCTTAATCCTAACCATAACCGTAACCCTAACCTTAATACTACTAACCCTAAACTTGACCCTGAACCTAATTGTAACCCTAATCCTCATGCTAACCCAAACCTTAATCCTAAGCTAATCTCGATGATAACCCTAACCCTAATTTTGATGCAAACCCTGTCTCTCATCCTAATATTATCCCTAATCCCAATCCTAACTATATATTAACTCTAACCCTAACCCTAACCTTAATTATATCTCTTAACCTTAACCCTAACCCTAATCCTAACTAAATATTTTTTTAATAATGCTAACTAAATATTGATGATATAATATTTTTTTTATTATAATATTATAAATATACTAAAAATATATTTATATATTTTAACTTAACATTTAAATATTAAATTATATATATTATTTTTTAAAATTGAATTACAAATATTATACTATCATATAATAATATATTAATTATTATAATAATTCAATATAAAAAATATAAATATAAAAATAATTTATTTAAGATATTACATGTTGCATTGTGATTGCTACTAGCATATATATATTTAATAATATATATAAAATAAACTGAGAGATATCCTTCTTGAGGCACTTATTCAATTTTTATGTGAAAATTTGATTAAAAAATAGGCGCCTTAAGAATAATATCTCTCCACATATTTTATATATATTATTAAATTTATATATGCTAGTTTAAAACTCAACTTATAATATCTTAATTTAAAAATAGATGCCTTGAGAAGAATATCTCTCCACATATTTTATATATATATTATTAAATATATATATGCTAGTTTAAAACTCAACTTAGAGTATCTTAATTTAATCATTAAATACTTATTTATTAATTCAGCATACTTCTAAATATTTACCTATATGAAATTGATTTTCTTAGATTCGAACTTAGAAACTATTTTATTCAACAAAGTTCTACTAAAAATAAATAAATTATTGACCGAAGAAGGAGGTACAGGCTAGAAATCGTAAAATATTAAAATCAAATTAAATAATCAGAAGGTTGGACCAAAATGATCAAACCCACAACTAACCTACCTACCTTAAAGCCTCTCAAGTTAGGTATTATGGAAGAATCATCTTGCACGTTCCCATACACCTTTAACTTTTTCACCTTTTATTTCCTCTCTCTCTACCTTTGGTTGGTTCGTTGAGTACGTAGCACAACCCTCAATCATGATCTTTCCAAGGGGACCCCCTTTCAAGGGGTTGAACTTCCCCCACGCAGAATTTTTTTCTTTCTTCGCCCACAAACATTCTCATCCTCCTTTGGACGTAAACTAAAAAACAAAAGAGTGTGGCAATAAAAAGAGTATATAATTCCGGCTTCTCCTTACTTTGTTTGCTTTCAATCGGTGCCGCCAGTCAGACCAACTGACAAGCCGGTCGTATGGCAGCAGCTAGTCGAAAGCCGGCTAGGGGAGAAACCGGCCATCGCCGGCGATCAATTATCGAGTCTACCTATACGTGTCGCCTGACCGGCTGAAGGAATAATCCACAATATACAGCCCTACTTTCTCGGCAAAAATCCACGTCGGAAAATTATCGTCCACGTCGATAATTGTGCTTTGCTAATTATCGTTCAGGTTGATAATTGTGCTTTGATTAATTTTCGTGAAGTCCAAGCGAGCTTTGAATTACAGTGAGCTGTAAATTAGAGTATCAAGTGCCACGTCATCAAGCGATCGCGCCCAGGTTCTGTATTGCAAGGGATTTTTCTTTGTAGAGCGGAAAGCATAACGCAATAATGCTTATGAGGGTTTAGAGGCGCGGATCGGGTAGATGTTTTTTCAGATTACGGGAAATGCTCAGCTCGATTGCATTGACGATTTTGTAATTGTCTTCTGCTCGTACTTCCTTATCCACTGAGCTGAATGTTGCGGCTTAACGCGTTTCTGCAGCGAGTATTTCAGGCATTTGCTTCCTCGATGTATAACTGATGCCCGCGAGCTCAATATCGTATTCGGCTTGTTTATCTCTATCTGCCACCAGAGCTTTGTGCCTTTCGGCCATTTCTGGGCCAGTGTTTCCAGCATTTGCTCCGTTTGGTGTATAACGTACATCGGCGGCCGGGAAATCATGTTGTGCTTGTTGCTCTCTATCCAATGACATAAATCTTACGCTATTTCGCCGTTTTCTTGTTGATATTTTCAGTGTTTTTTCAATCGGGGAATAACCTGCATCACCAGCTATAAACTTGTTATTGTGATCGTAGCCCTCTATCTAATGACATTAAATTTGCGCCCTTTTGGCCTTTCCATGGTCGATACATTCAGCATTTGTTCTATAAGTGTAGAACTTACATCGGCGACCCTAAAATCCTGTATTGCATCCTATCATGCATCGAATGATATACATATTGCGCCTTTTTGCCGTTCATAGGCTGCTATCTTAGCATTTTCCCCCTTCCGCGTATAACTGTTCAGAGGGTGCTTTCCTCAGCGAATTTTGGTGGATTTAGGCTATTAGAGGTTAAGATTTGTGGATATATTTCGACAGTACGAGATGTATGTGGCTCCGCCTCCGCAATCATCCGTTGGAAGCAGGCAAGGCAGAATGGACGAGTTAACAGTGACGAAGCGAGTCTATCAAATCTGGAAAGGCAGCAATGTAATGTGGATTCTTTTCCTTTCCGAAAAAAACTGCAGTTTTTTGCCTCTAATTTTGCCGTACGTTTACAGGTTTTGATAGAGCGTTTTTAATCATCAATTTACAGAATAATCCTGATAGGCGATTTTCCTAGTGCAATAAGAGTATTCTAGAGCTTTCTTCTGCAGCTTAACATGGCCATTTACTACAAAATAGAATGTGCACTGGCTTTTCCGATCGTAGATTAAATATTGATATTAACCACAATCTGTCCCCGAAAACTTCATTTTATTTTTATGGAGGATGTATTAACTGGCAATTAGCGAAATAATTGACTCGTTACTTGCAGTATTTAACTAGTTTACCTATTTTATTTTGAATTTTGCACTATTTTTCCGTTATCCTTCTGTTAAGCACCAAATTCCCCTGTAAAACTACAATTTTTTCTTGCAGTATGCGCTTTAAGGAAATAAATCAAGTCATAACTTACAGTATTTTGCCTTGTTACCTATTTTGCTTTAAGTAGTGCTTCTCTCAATATTTACATTGATCTTATTTCTTTGTGGCCAGGTCAAGAAACTGAGCTTGTTTGAAACGAGCTGCAGTTATGTAGGAAGAAAATTGGAATATATGGGATTTCATACAGGACCACTTTAAACCGGCTTTTGTGTTTGAGTTTAACTGGAAATAGTATCTTTTTCCCGAACTTAGCAGTTGAGTGAAAATTGGGCTCATGTTTGATTAGGATCGGATGATATTCCGTTTAAATTCATAGCGAAATGGCAAATTTGACAATATTTAAGATAAGAGTATACTACATATGATTCACTGTAATGTCTTCAAATAGGTGTCTTTTGCCTTTCTCTCTCTATTTTTTGTTATCAAATATGGAACGATCATTTTCTCAATGAGTGTTTGAGAGATCAAAGGGTTTAGGTTAAAGATTGTGTCAGACCAGGGTGTGGTGCCAAATAACTTTGTTTAGGGTTTTATAATAATAGATTGGATTGTTGATTTGAAGGTGGCAAAATTCAGTGCTTAATCACTAACCATACTTATAAAGACACTTGAGTTCAAAGCTCGATGCTTATAAATTCCTGAAAAGCCAATATGCACCACTCCCTGAAGGAAGACAATTTGGATGACCTGGGGATTATACCTGGAATTGCAAATGATAAAAGGTCCAATATTTTCACTTTTGAATACGTGGCTAGAGGATTTACAATAACTGATTGGGTGCTACAGAAATTTTAGTTAGTGGTGAAGAGAATGTCGTGGAAGCATAGCTTGGAATTTATTAGAAGAAACTCGATGTATATTTTTATTCCTATGAAAGTTTCAAAATCAGACATTTCTTATACCAATATTGGTAAGGATGGGTTTGGTTTTAATTCCTGATAGTAATTTGCCTTTACCCCTGCTTCAAGGCTCGTTCAAACAGTGGAAGGTCAAGATTTCTGAAATTTAAACCAGCATTTGATGGTTGCAACCTGTACTTGGTCAAAGGTTCAGGGTTTGCTAGTATTTTAGTTTAAAACTACAGAAGATGCCCATTTCTTCACGTTGTTGTGAAAATTGTTTCACCAACTGAAAGCAGTGAGGGTTGGAAACCTTTGTTGCCACTCATGGAAACCTTTATTGCCACTCATCAGAGGTAGGAGAGCAATTATGATTAGTTTCTGTAAAAGTAAACTCACACAATCATACTTTCTAGTATGAGGGAGCAATCGATTGAAACTCAAACTCACTTAAGCAGCTTATATTCTGGTACGAAAATTTGCTTAAATTGGTCTCCTGAGTGATTACAGACAGGAGAGCTTTGATAAGCTGAACTTTTGGGTGAATATCGTATTCTTCATAAACAACATCAATCATTTGGAACAAGAAAGAAATTGGTTGAAAGGAAACCAAATAAGTAGTGTTGACAAGCAGCGCATGCATCCCTACTATATTTGACTACATAACAACTGTTGCCTCCTAAAGCCATATTGTTTTTCCTGTTCATCCTTAGAAAATAGTGATGTGGGTCTGGGAGAAAGAAAAGAGCATGCCAAATTGTTGCATTTCAAAAGAATGACCAATTTTAAAATGTTTATTGAGCAGTTTCAACAAATAAGGGCAATTTGAGGGAGATTTCTTGATAGGATTCAGATTATGTAGTTTTAATGCTCTCTTTTCTTCTTCTCATTCCTGTTCTCTTTCTTTGTCTTCTTCTCTAAAAATGTAAAATAGTAAAATGAGAGAGTTTTTTGTTTTTAGGTGTTAGTATCATTGTTTTAGCCTTTAGTGTTAGTATCTTTGCTTTAGGTTTAGGGTTGTTGTAAAGGGAGGTGAAGGTTCTTGTGGGCCCACCTGCTCTACTGTTTTTTTCCGAGTATTGGAAATGTTTATGATTTTTTTTTTGGTAGGGGATGGGTGGGAATGCATCTCTGTGGAACATAGATATGTTCAAAAAGTTGCAATTTAATCAGGGTAGGGTTAGGGCTTTTGAAAAATGGAAAAAAATAGGGTTAGGTTTTTTTGAAAACAAGAAAATATTTCAAAATCACAATTGATCCCGATTCAGACAATTTAGTGGTAATTAAGCAGCTAAAACTTGCAAAAAAGCTAGAACCCGCAATTCATTCCAAAAATCATTAAAAGTTGCTGCCAAAAATTGTCCCCAGCGATTGTGATTTTTTTTGCAATTAATGCTACTATGGTTGAGATAATGCAGTCTAAGGTCTTTTCAATTTCTAGTTGTATGGTGCATTCTTCTGCATTCAGGCAGCTGGGACAATCGTATCCATTTTCTTCTGACCAAAACAAATCTTGCTTGCTATCTGATTCTGCTGAGTCAACTCCAATGATAGTATCACTACACTATATTAGTTTGTTAAGTTTGAGGATCCTACAGTTTATTTTTCGCTGATATATTATTCAACACCTGCTAAAAATTTGGGGAAACAAAGCAAACCTGTAACCAAGAGAAGGCAAAGTTAGTCATTCTTTCCTTGGTTCATTCTACTACCAGACTATCTTGGCTTTTGGCCACATGTTCATTTCCATATTGTAACATTGGAAAATACAACTGTAAGTTGAAAACACTTAAATGGAGATTGCCCTATAATTTTCTACTTTAAGTTATTGGTTCAAATTTTCTTTATTGTTTCCCAACAAGGCATGATCTGTGTGGAATATGGGTTGCCATCTTTATATGTGTATAGCAACATGCACGATTTTTTCTTTTTGTGAACCCCTAGGTTTTCTTGATTGTACACGTCTTCAATATTAGCCCAAAGTTCAAAAAAAGATAATTCATTGATAACGAGTAATTAATACATTCTTCTACCATTCATCATATATAGTGGGATAACTCTTAAAGGCCATCTACACCAACACATGCATAATATATACTAAAAAGTGTTCATTAAAATTACCAAGCATGATATATATCTGCAGAATGCATGCTGTAGGGTATTTTCATATTTTACCTTTAATAATAGTTGCAGGAAGAAGTGTCTTCAAATCTGGGACATGTTTCCCATCTGCGGTATGGGTACAGAGATGTCCCCAGTTGCAATAGACATCCTGACTGGGGCTTCTGCTGTCTCCAAATTCAGATACCCTAAAATGTTGCTGTCTCCGCCAAAACAGAGCATAAATTTTTTTAAAATGAGAAAACAAAACCATACAATTCATCGTGTTGACTGTCTAATTCATAGAAAATGCAGGAAAAGCTTCCACAAAACTGTGCAATGATTTTCACGACACTGGAAATATATTTGGACAGTTATAGCCCTTTATAATACATTAATAGAGTTGCTTATGTTTGTTCTACTGGACTTGTAGCTAACAACACTGCATTGTTTGACAATAAACTCTAAAGCATACAAAATTATTACATATATGAAAAAGCCAAAAATCCCTAATCTGGGAAGCCCTGTGGGCCACTACTGAACCTGCAAATCTTTCAAACTTGTTATCAGTCAACCTACAACATCAAACTATTGATCTTTTCAGTTTTCCTCTTGTTGAACTTGACATTCGAATTTTCAATATTTATTATTTATAATTAATGTTGTATATTTCGCATATTTTAATTTTTAATTCTAGCAACACACACACACACACACATTTATATGTATACATGTATACAAGTACGTACGTATGTATATAAATATACATATAAATGTGTAGATATATATATGTATATATATTTATGTGTGTATGTATATTTATACCAGTCTCCTGGTAACTATGCTTTTAATACATTTGTTTTTTGCTATGAAAACATGACTTGATCCCAGTGTCTGATATTCTCATACTCAACAGTTTCTTCTTCCACCACATTGTATGTATCATGATGGATCATAAGATGAGATGATTGACGCAAGTCTCCCTATGCATCAATGCTCATTTTGCATGGCAGTTTAGTGTCAGATATCTTTAAAATATTGTGATATATTTCAATTTATCTTTTCTTGGCAGGGTTCCCGACATTTACTTGAAAATATTGTGACTTTTTCAAAATATCTTTGACTGCAATTTTCACCAATATAAATTATTGGTGATATGTCTTTGTTAATATCACAGTAAATTAGTTTTTGTTCTATAGGCATCAAACTTGCAAGTTTTTGGTCATTCTACTCTAGAACTTTTATAAATGGGTTATAACTTATACCCCTTGAATGGTGTAAGTAGCTGTTAAGATTTCCAGCTGCCATTATTGAATAGCAGTTAGATCTGTTGCCCAGCGACAACAGCAATTATTGCTGTCATTAGTTTAAAAATGAACGTGGCTATCTACAGTTATGAAGACACCTGGTACAATTGGGTTTGTAAACCTTGTGAATAGGGAACATGGCTGTCGTTATTGTTATTAGTGACTGTGACTACTGCCTTTGATAACAGCGAACACTGCTGTCATTATTCATGATTTGTGAGCATAGTCATTACTAGACAAAACTGTCAAATGATTATGCTATCTTTTGACTTGTCATTATTGTTGCATCACAACTGTTAGTGCTATCATTGACTACTTGTCATTTCTACTTATCAATGGATGTTGTTGTCATCCTAGAGGTTTGGCGTCCATATTAAGGGTTTATTGTTGCTGGTAAATATTTTCAGAACTGCTGTTAAGAGTATCGACTTGCATTTACTTGCTTATATATTTGGGTATGATTGTTCATGGTTATGTATGCAAATGTACATCTGATTTGAATGAATACAATTAAAGTTTCCTTAAGCAGTTAATTCCCATTGCAATAGTTAGTCAATATTCATCTTATATTTGCATATCTATGTTACTTTGCTTTCCTGGCATCATATCATTTGAAAATCAAACAAAACAAATCACATAAACACTCAGAAAAACAGAACTCAGACATTGCATGCCAACCATTTGACGATATGTCAATCCATTTAAACTTAGTTTTCGGAGCAGAATAAGACAGGGTTCTTACAGCGACACTGCAGTCGCAACAGACCATTCATCAACAACAAAAGAAATAAATAGAAACAACAGATGATCCTGTGACAGATGGTGCACCATAAACACAAAGCACATGCGTGGTGGGTGCAACAACAGTAGCAGATGACCCAGAGACAAACAACACACCAATAATAGATGTAGAGGAAACATGGATCCCTGCAACAAACAGCGAACGAGCGGGAGTGCACATTTCAAAAAGTAAAAAATAATACAATGTAGTGTTGTAATGTTGTATCATTGAGATTGTTGTCATCATTATTGTCTTTTGACATAACTCCTTTTATGATTAGTAATCTTCTTATGATTACCGATCAGTAGCATTCTGTCATTATTGTGACTTATACATTCTTGATCATTATGATGTTCAGTAGCATCCTTATTAGTACTGTGATCCATTAATATGGGCATCGGTATTGCTGTCAACAATATAGGAAATATTGCTGATCAAAGTGATTAATACAAAACATTGTTAAGACAGGACATTGCTGTCCTGAAATGCCAGGCATGAATGTTGCCCCTGCTGTAAACTCAAGAGGTATTTGAAGAGGTTAGGGAGACTTTTGTTGTTAACTGTAGTGACCATTTAGTGTATGATTTATTCTTTTCAACTTGATAGTTAAGGAGAACAGTAGGTTTAATGAGTTGTATTTACGTTAGTTGCATTTTATTTCATTATCATTCTGGTAGAATTATTTATTAACATTGTTAAAGAGTCGAAGGCATTTATATTACAATTATCTATAATCAGCAATCTCAAAATTAATGATAAAAGTCCATAGTTAAATTCATGATGTACACTCTTGTTTACTTTCACTCTCACTGTCTATGTAATTAGGATGGCTTTAAATGTAAAAAACATCAGTTATTTCTCTCTCCTTTTTTTAAAAAAAAAATTTTACCTCAATTTTTGGTTTCTCGATATTTTTCTGGTATTTTTCCAATAATATCCTGAAAAATTGGAAATACCTATCTTTTTAGATGCCGAGAAATTCCCAAGAACAATATTTGCTTCTATGGTGTAGATTCATGTACATGGCTTGTGTTTTTCTTTTCTATGTGAAATGTTCCTTTGTATTTCCTTGCAGGGAATTTCATCAGGCCCGCTACTTGTTCCTTTCACATTTAATGTTTTTGGCATTGTAGAATTTGTCTTATCTTTTTTTTCCGAATAACTAAAAGTCTACAAGTGCAGATAGTGTTAGTTTTCTATATGATATTTTGTATTATTAATTTATATCAATTTGACAATTTCCCACATTAGAAGCATGAATTATTTGCTATTTTCCTGATTTGGCCTTGTCCATGAAAATTGCAGGATACAGACATATCTACTTTAAAATGATCTGAAGACACCTTCTACTTGGTCTAATGTTTGATGTAACCATTAGTTTGTTATTCCCCAGATTTGTATGTTATATTTGTTATGGATCATAAGATGTTATGATTGATGCGAGTGTTAAAATAACATCTATGTGCATTTTTCTAGGTTATTTTGTGTATATTCGTGTTCATCATATTACATTTGTTTGTTTCTTAAATTCATATATCATTTTCCCCATATTTATGTTATATTCTATTGCATTTCTTTGTAGTTGTCTGGAATTTCTCAGCATATTTTTCATGTTTATTGAATATTTTTGCTGATCTTCTGTTTTTCCATTACTGCAAGTGTGTCCAGTTCTGGGTTCTATAATATCTTGTGAGAGTACCGGTTTTTTCTTTTACTTTTGGAATGAGTGGATTAACATTTTTTTTCTTCTGTTGCATTGTGCAGAAGTTCTTTCTGGGTGGAAGGCTTATATTTGGTCCAGATGTGCGGTCATTGGTGATGACCGTTTGCCTTATAGTAGTTCCAGTGGCAGTATTTTGTAGCTTGGTTGCCAATGAACTTGTGAACAAATTCCCTCATCATCTTGGAATTTTTATAATGGCTATTGCTATTATCTTCACAATTTATGTGAGTGCTCATTTTCTTCATCTTGTAATATTTTAACTATGGTAATGGAATGTGCATGCATGTTTGAAATCTACGATAAGATATTTTAATTAGAGCTTCCCATTGTCCAAGTTTATATATATTTATTAAGTAGTTCTTTTGAGATTTAGTCAGCAGATGGGGAAAACGCAGGTTAATCGACATTGCTTTATTGATATTCAATTCGCATGTTCACATAGTCAGTGGACACGCTTGATAGGAATTTCAGATGAAAACAGTTTTTAGAGAAAACACGGCTATCTAGCTTAACTCATGCCTTTTGAGTTTAATGAATGCCATATTTTCTGATTTTATATGACCATTTAGATAGATGGATTAGAAATCTAAGAATCTTCAAGCAAGTATATGTATCAACTTCTCTTTAATTTCTTTGGATGCAACCTCTAATCATATGATTAAACATTTTATTTTGAAGCTCAAGTCTTCTATTATGTATCATTCCCTTTGTTATCTCTACAAGAAAGGACAATGAAATTAAATTGTCATAGGGAAATACGGGGATGCTTCCTGGGGCCTTTCCTGGGCATCCCTGCCCTTGTACCCATATGGGTGTGCAGGCATGACCAAGAAATGTCCTCTGGCCTTTCCCAAAATCATTAAATTTATGGAAACATCCCTGAAATGGGGAGTTGTGACAAGTAACTTCCCAGGGACGTCCAGACATCCTTGGGATGGCTGGGAATGTCTTAGGCCTTCCTCAAGAATCTTGGGGAAGGCCTGTTTAAGAAAAAAACTTATTAAAAAAAAGAAAGTTCATGAAATTTTAAACATTTCATTTGGTGTAATGAAACTTTTTAAGTTATTATATTTGTATGAATTTAGAAATATTCAATATTTAGTGGTATGCACGCATAAGAATGCAAATCACAAGTTGGCTTGATGGCTGTACCCTGCCATCCCCAGAAAATGGCCTTGTGTCACTGCCGTTGCAATTGCTTGGCAGGCTCAATGGCTCAAGTTGCAGATTGAAGACTGGGAGCTATAATGCACAGTTTTTAGAAGTGTTTTCAAAATGAGGTCAGAAGGTGAAATATTTATTACTCAAACTATTCCCTATCATATACCTTTTCCCTTACACCTTAGTTAAAAGCATTAACATTTTGAAGGCCAAAAATTATAGCATGTAAAAAGTTTAGAATAATAATATGTAAAATACCTGTTAGCCATATTCCAGGAGCCACATACAGATAATAAGTAATGGTCTGTATCATTACCAAAAAGAAATTGGTCATAATTTCCTATATTTTGAATTTTATTATTTTATTTAAAAAAATTAAAGTTTTCCTCAAAAAAGGCCTCCCGTCACTGCTATTCCCGAGTCACATTCCTGCATTTCCTGCCATTCCCATCCTGGATACGCCCTGGAAAACAGATTTATCACTCCCTTCTCGACTTCTTGAATAGTCACTTATTATTCACTCTTTGTGTTTACCAACGCCTTTAAATTCAAGGCTTAATTGATTGCTTAGTTAAAAAATTTAGATCTAATGAGAGCAGCAATTTGCTTAATGCGAAGTCAAATGATACATTTTCATTTCTCTAAGCATCTGTTCCTTTGTAGTATACTTGTTTGTCCTTGGGGATTTTGGATCTTATATAAATATTTGTATAATCTTCATACAATACAAAACTTATCAAAGCTCTTTATTTCTTCAAAAGATTCCTATTATTTCCCTCATCCCCTTTTGGAAGATTGTAGAGCCCTGCATGTTCTAACATTTTAAAAATCTCACTCTCTATTTCAGTTTCTTCAACGTTTGAAGCCTGTTTGTCATTTCAAGCATTTGTTTGACAAGGATGCAAGGTGTAACAACATTTTCTGCTAACTGACATGCCTGTAAACTATGTCACTGAAAAAACCTTCCCTAGACCCAAATAGTAATCACTATTTGGAATGCTTTGGCAATGGACTACTGCAAACATGTGAAAATGTTTCTCTAGATAAATTTCTGGAATGTTCCTGAATGTAAATGCCCAGATTAAATCTGCTCGATGTTTCCAGATCCATGAGAGGTGTTTAGGATCCAGTCTCCACTTCATTTCCGTACAACAGAATAGTAAGAAAAAAACATTTGTTGACAATAAAAAACAATTAAATACATTAAATCTCCACAGTCCATAATATTGGATTTTGAATCTTTCTGGATTTAACTGTGTAATATTTTTCTGTCAACGTTTTGGATCACACTCTGTGATCCATCATCAGGATGTAGACATTAAAGAACAAGATTAAAAAATATATAATGTGTATTGTTTTTGTCACTCTATATGTGTATGATATGGGGTTTCATGTTTCATAACATTTTGAAGATAAATGTTTCCAGACTTTCACATATCAACAAATTTCAGGTGTTGATTTCAAATGGAGTTTCACTTATGAAATATCCTCAGGGTTTTAATTTGCCTTAACCTATTTTCAGATCCTTGGTTTAAGTTAAATCTTTATCACACAAGCAATTAACTCAATAACAAACAACTTCAGTTTGCTTCAGAATCTGCTAAATTAATCCAACCAAAAATTTCAATCGCAGAATTGAGGGATGGCAAGTATCCAAGTTCAGCAAATTATTGATTTGATTGTCTGAGATAAACAGCTGATCTAGATCTGATACAGAGCTTACAGAGATTGCTGTTGTAGGTAGATTACATATGATTGGAAATGACTGACCATTATCCACTGTAATATCCTTTCAGGTCTGTCCTGTGATCTAAGGTGTGAAACCCTCAGATGTTGGCGCACTTAACACCCTACCTCAGAAATCTTCAGTGCAGTGAATCTGTCTTCAGGGAAAGTGCGCTCTATGATTGGAAGTTTATATTGGATCTGACCTGAAATGTGAGTCCTCCAAGGGTCTGTCTCTTTGAGATTGCTGTTGGTATCCAACAATCTCAGAATGTCTGCTAAAGTTCCTCACTATAGCTGATCACTGTAGGTTAACCGGGAGCTCATTGAATGTCTGTTATAGCTTTCCCTTTTTGCTGATAGTTGTAAATGACTAGATCTGGCAGCTGCTGTGATCTTCCTTCCCTAAGAGATCTGAGTTGTTTCCTTTCCTGGCCAAGCACAGTTCTGGAATAGCCATGTTTTGCTACCTCCACTATGGGCTGGTGAAGTTGTGATGTCTCTGCAGATTGCAGTTGGTTCCCTCACAGTCCAGTTCTCTACCAAAACTCACCAGCTTGCATGATATACCTCCAAAATAGGGGTGCCTGGGTCCAATAATCTGAACGCCAACTTGTAACTTTGAATTTGAATTTTTATAAATTTATTAATATTTACTTTCCAATAACCAGGGCACCAAATTTGAATTTAAAATTTTATTTATTTATTATATTATTTATATTATATAATATTAGTATTGAAAAACACTATTTCAAATAATAATGATAGGAAGATTATTGGTGGGGAAAGGGACATGACAACTTAATGCGTCTTCCAAATACCAAGGGTCTTAACTTTACACCTAGCATTTTTTTTCCTATCTAATTTGTTTTATCGAGTCCTTATTTTCACAGCTTTGTGTGTTCCATATATTTGAAATTGTTTTAGTGTTCCACGGGCCTGGGGGACGGGGAAACGGGGGGACGGGGAAACGCGTTTCGGAGACGGGGGGACAAAGGGCCTTAGTTTGGGGACGGCAGGGAGACGGCGGGGGGACGGCGGCGGGGGGGTGGCGCTGATATAGTTATACATATACTTATAGTACTTGAAAAACTAGTTTTGAAAAGATGTATAATAGTATAGCAGTATAAGAATTACATTTCAAATGAAACTATAGGAAATTAGTAAATTTATAACATGGCAAAATTTGAAATACTAAATCTAAATACGAAGATATTTGAATTGTCAAATTGGAGATTTCTATTATATCGCCAAAGGCTCAAATATGAATAACATTGATGATATGACAAAGTCTATAAAGATGATTAATTGATTACATGATTCATCATTAGTTCATTACAATAAGTAGCATTACAAAATGAAAACTGAAAAGACAAAATGCCAAAATGTCGAAACTCAAAATGTAGTGAATGGAGGCCTCTAATCATCTCCAAACTCCCCATCACTGGAACTGCTGGACTCCACATGGTCAAGATCCCTCAAGCTCACACCAACCAGCCCTGCATCTGAAGTGGTAGGATCATCCTCATCAATCTGTGAAGGCTCCTCTGGCTCCACATCCCATCGTGCCGCTGGACTCTCCTTGTACACAATTGTCTTGCGGTCCATGATACGCAAAGCACTGTGTACAGCCACAAGCTTCTCTGCTCTCTTAGAGGTAAGTCTGTTCCTCTTAAGAGAGTGGATGAAGCTATATGTAGACCAGTTCCTCTCAGCAGCTGAAGAACTGGAAACCTGGGATAGCAGACGAATAGCTAGAGTGGTGGTCAAAGATTTCGAACCATGACAATTCCACCACAAAAGTGGGTCCTCCTGTGCCATAGAAACTATATCCACCTTTGCTGCATCTGAATAGCCTCTAAGAGTGGCAAATCTGGTCCACTCAGTGCGAATTGTGCTGGCATCTGTAGAATCATACATCTTCTCTATGCACCTAAAGAAACCTGCCTTCACCTCATCATCCTGAATCGGTGTCACTCTACCTGGTCTAGCCATGTACCACTTAGGATTCAAGGCAAAGGCAGCCATATGCAAAGGAGTGTTCAACTTGTCCCATCTGCGCTGAATGATTGGCCGGATGTGCTCATTGTAGAATGCTAGAGAGGGGTCCTTCACTTGCACAGCAGCCCTCATCTGGTCAAGCATAGAGTCAATGCACTCATACACCTCTCCAAGGTTAGGTGCATCCCCATCCCCATATCTGATAACCTGGAATACTGGAGAAATGATGGAGACAATGTATTTCGCATCAGTCCAAAACACATCACTCTTCACTATCTCCTTCACCCTTCTCCCCTGTGCTGTCTTGGCCTCGGCCCACCTATTCCACTCATTAGTCATAACCATGACTTGCAATGCCTCTTGCAACTCAATCATTCTCTCCAAGAGAATGAAATATGATGCATATCGGGTCTCCACCGGTTTCAAGAACTCCTTCTTCGCGAAGGTCCTGAAGAGTGCATGGGAAGTGTGGTGGTTGCAGATAAACATCTGCACATCTCTCGCATCAGTGACCACTCCTCTAATCCAATCAATCTTCCCCATGTCCTTGAGTGCATTGTTCATGGCATGCACACAACATGGGGTCCACCAAATATGTCTATAGGCTGCCTCAATGAGTTTCCCTGCTGCTTTACACACATGGGCTGCATCTGTGATTACTTGGACCACATTTTGTGGCCCAACCTCCTCAATAGCCTCCCTGAGGAGATGAAACTGAAAATCAGCATCTTTGCGATGCCCTGTACAATCAACTGCTCTAAGGAAGTATGGGCCCTCTGCACATGTGACCATGATGTTGATGAGTGGACGATGGCTAATGTCCGTCCACCCATCCATAACTATACTGCACCCAGATGCCACCCAACATGCCTTCATCTTCTCCATCAAAATATCGATCTTGGAATAGCACTTATCCAAGATCGAGGTCCTCATTTTTGTCTCACCTGGTGGCACATATGATGTTCCTCCCTTAGCCACCATAGCCATCATCTCCCTATAATAAGGAGACCGTGTAACATGAAATGGAATTCCATTGGCAAAAAAGAACTTGCCAATGGATTCATCTATCTCATCTCTCAACTGCACATTAAACATATTAGCTATGGGGTTACTTTGTGATGTCTGCAACTTGCGTTTCCCTGTGGCTGTCCCCCTAGCGACACTAGAAGTGGAAGTGGATGAAGTTCCAAACATCATTCCTCCCGTCTGAAAAGTATGTGGCACTGATGCATGCTGGATTTGCTGAAGGGCTGCCCTACCAGTCAAAGTAGTAGGGACTGAAATATTTGTGTCCTCTGGAATGCCCCAAAGCTTGTTAAACTCCATTCTATACTTTATATTTTTAGCCTCCTTCAAAAACTTACAAGGCTCCACACCTTTTCCTGTCCAAAAAAGAAAGTGTGCATTCACTCGAGTCATGCTACCAAACCATTCCATATGACAAATGTTGCACTTCCACTTCCTTGTTCCCCCACCTGAACTTGATGTGCTTTGTATTCTTGTAGCAAACTGTTTCAGAGGAGACTTTGGATCAAAATGACCCCTAGCAAACTCTGCCAAGGTTTCTGAAGGGCAACCTGTACTAGCTGCTGCACTCGCCAAGGAACTAGATTGGGCTGCAGGATCAGCCCCATGGTCATCCCCCTCATTCTCAGGTTCAAAATCTGAATCATGTTCACTATGAGAGTGAATTTCCATGTCATCCCCACTCATGTCTTCGGTGCTCATCGTGAAAGTGACACTGCATTCACAAAATTAAAATAAAATCAGCCTACTTTAACAAATTGAAACAATGAACATTGAACAATGAAAATTGAAATAAGTTAACAAATTTGAAATTTTACTTTGCAGTTTGCAAATAGAAATTAGAAAATAAAAAGGATTTGAGAAATAGAAAGGATATGAGGAAAAAAAAGCAAGCTCTATAAGCAATATAAATAAGTAATAACTAATAACTAATAGTATTTGAGAAATAGAAAGGATCTGAGGAAAAAAAATTAAAAAAGCAAGCTGTTTACACTTTAAGTCTTTTAACTTTAAGTTTAACAGTTTAACTTTAAAGTTTAAACTTTAATATTAAAATTTTAAAATAAAAAAATTGATGTTGAATCTTGAGGGCAAAATGATGAATGATTCAATCATCTTCATCATTTTGCTCTCAAGATTCAACATCAAATCTGAATTTGAGTCTTTGAGATGAATAAGAAAAAAAGAAAACAAGTTTAACTTTAAACTAAGAAAATAAATTTTAAAACAAAAACTTGAAAAACAACAAGAAATTTGAAAAAAACTTCAAAAACCCTACCTTGTGCTTGAAAAATCTCTCCAAAATGAAGTAGAATCCTCTTCCTCCTCTTCTTCTTGCTCCTTCTCACTCCTATCACACTTGCAATCTTTATTTTCACCCCTTCAATCAGACTTCTTCACTGTTTTTCTTCTTCTTCAGCTGGCTGCAAAAAAAAATCAGTCTTTGAATGTGATTGAAATGATCAAATCTTAATGAAAACATTGTTTTGTGTTGTTTTAGAGGAAGGGGTGGGGCCCACGCCAACTTAGGGCAACAAGGAAATAAAAATAAACTAAAATTTTAAGTTAAAATTTGTTTTATGCGTCCATAGACGCGTCTCAACACGGGAGACGGCTAGGCGTTTCCCAGTCTCCCGAGAAACTCCTAGACGTCTCCCCAGGAGACTTGGAGACGTCTCCCCGTCTCCGGCGGCGCTTTGGTGGCGGTGGCGGGACGGCGGGGGACCGAGTACCCGTCCCCCCGTCCCCGGGACGTCCCCGTTTCCGAAACGGGTCACATTTTGGGGGGAAACGCGTCCCCGTGGTTCACTGTTTTAGATTCATGTTAGCCTGACTCATCTGCAGAGACTAATGATATAAATATGTTCACAACTAGCAGGCTTGCGATGAAATGTGGTGCATGGCAAATAGACATCTTGAACCTCTATCTCACTGCAACTAATAACCATATTTCATGCAGCCATTATTTCCACGATGGAAATCAATCTTTCAACATTCCAATTGCAATTCACAGTGTTATCATCTTTAAGTGTATCATCCCAATATTAGAAATTTGAAACATAAGACACCTAAACTTGAATTATCCCTCTTTTGGATTATGACACTTGTCAATCCTTGCCATTCTCTCAGCATTTAAACTGTAAAATTCCACGTCATTCAGTATCAAATATATAGTCTGCACTTGCTTTCAAACATTTTTTTAGACAAATTGCAGGTCCATGTATTAGCAGCAAATTGTATAAACTTGTAGGCCCATGCATTTTCCTGCAGCTGTTACAGCTGCAATTCAACTTGTTTTTTGAGTGCTTATTTTTTGTTTTCTTTATGCATCTCATCTAAGTGTGTTGCATTATGATTCTTAAATGAGTGTGCTAAAATCATCCGAATGGAGTAAGGTGAACAATTTACTTGAGACTATGCTTGAAAAGGAGAGGAACACACTCCAGAAATTTGAAATTCATAGTTTTATGAATCTTTCTACATTCCATTTGCAATTCACAGTGTTATCATCTATAAGCGTATCATCCCAAGTTATTCCCAATATTAGAAATTTGAAACCTAAGATACCGAAACTTGGGTTATCCCTCTTTTGGATTATGATACCTGCGAATCCATGACATTCTTTCAGTGTTTAAATTGTAAACATTTCACATCATTTAATATCAAATATAGTCTGCACATGCTTTCAAACTTTTTTCTCAGACAAATTGCAGGTCCACATATTGGCAGCAACTTATACAGCTTGTAGGTCCACACATTTTTGTGCAGCTACTATGGCTGCAGTTCAACTTGTTTTTTGAGTGCTATTTTTGTTTTTTTTTATGCATCCCATCTAAATGTGTTGCATTATGATTAGTAAATGGATGATGCTAAAATCATCCGAGTGGAGTAGGGTGAATAACATACTTATGATTAAGTTTGCAAAATAATTTACTTATGACTAAGCTTGCAAAGGAGAGGAATGCATTCCAGAAGGGTGTATTGTTTTAATTACATATTCATCTTTTTCAACTGCACAAACTAATAAGATAAATGTGTTCACAACTACCATGCTTGCCATGGAATGTGGTGCACAGCAAAAAGATATTTTAAACCCCCATGATGCACAGCAAAAAGACAGTTTAAACCCCAATCTCGTGGTACCTAATAACCTTATTTCATGCAGTCATTTTTTCCATGATGGAAATCATGCTTTCCACATTCCAATACTAATGTGCAGTGTTATTATCTTAATGTAGTATCCCAATTGTAGAAATTTGGATCCTAATCTGCATTTCAATGTTTTGTACAGCCTCAACAACCAAATCCCCAATGATTATGCCCTGTAGAATTAGTAGGCTGAACAACATTACTGCAAGGCCAATAGAATGATAGGAGTAACATGTTATTTGTTTGCGAAGGATTAGTTGTTTCAGGAGTAAGAACAGTGATTGTTTTTTTAACATTGCTCAACAGCAAGTGCTAGTTTGTGTTGAGAGACATCGAATTCAGAAGGTATCCTGGGTGTCTAGTTATTTCAATTAGCTGTAGCACAACCCTGTTTTGGATATTTCTCGCTAGAAGTAGTCTGCCAAGTTTCCATTCACAACCATTTTGGCCAGTGCTCCAAAAACCATATTAATATATTCCAGTGGGTTTGAACAAAATCTCTTCCCTTATTAAAATCCTAGCACTGTCATTCCTCTGTTTCCAGGTCTCCCAGTGAACTAGCAGTCTTTGTGAAGCACCAGATATTCCAAATTATACCATTTCCCATTTCTGTCCTGTCTCCTAGGTATCGGCTCTTTGCATTCTTCTGGGCTGAATGATTATCTTGTCCTCCTCTAAAGCTACATCTCTGATAAATTATGAATTGAAATTTTGTGATTTGTGAGAAAACAATTAAATCAACTTTTACTCTTTCCACTTCTGAGCAGAAATTTGTAGTATACAATTGTGTATAAAAGCTTTCATAATGATTTGTTCATAGTAGTGTTGTTTAGATCTTTAAAGATCAGTTTCTGGTTGTCAGTACTTGCTTGATGTTTATTGAGAAAATAATTGATTGTAGCACTATAACTAATCTTTATTTCATTTGGTTGTCAGTACTTGCTTGATGCTTATTGGGAAAAGAATTGATTGTAGCACAATAACTAATTTTTATCTCTCATTTCACTTACCAGGATTTGTTTCTTCTTCTTCTCACATCTGCAAGAGATCCTGGCATAGTACCTCGTAATGCATTCCCTCCCGAGCCAGATTATGAGACTGAACATTCAGAATGGGGAGCTGATGGAACACCACGATTTAAATTACCACGTACAACAGATGTGATTGTAAATGGGGTTACAGTGAAGCAAAAGTACTGTGATACTTGCATGTTGTATCGTCCTCCTCGTTGTTCACATTGTTCTATCTGCAACAACTGTGTTGAGCGATTTGATCATCACTGCCCATGGGTTGGGCAGTGCATTGGCCAAGTATGTATTTTCCTTAGTGTTCAATGATTTAACACTTATATTCTCTAAAGGACTGTCTGATTTCCAAGTTTGTTGCACTAGGGAAATACTCAAGATCATAAACATTAAAAGTCAAACCAACTGTATCATCCTTGATTTGTTTGGTCTATTGAGAGTTATAAAACTGTGGAAGCATACCAGTTTTAATCAGTTAGCCATAGTTCATTCTATTCTATGTACAAATAACTTAATAAGGAAATCAATCTATAATAGCCAAATCTGTTGAGGTAGCAAGGAGGTGTATGCCTTTGTATAGAGTATTATTCTAATATCTGAACGATGCCTCTTCAAAGGAACATTAGATAAGTGATTTGTAATTCCTTTATTTGAAAGTAAGTTCTGAGGTCCTGGTTAAAAGTCCTGAACTTTCTTATTTTTTATAGTGCATATTGGAAATGCCCTCATTCCCTGTCTCTGTTTGACATAAATTTTTCATTGAAACATAATGATTTATTCAGTTTTAGAGCTTGTTTCTAACTGTTAATGATCATTCACAAGGTTTTCATAAAACTCATGGGACAACTGCTTTCAACAGCAACCATCAAAGTACATTTGTATTTAGTCAATGCCTTCTATACATGACATCTCAGACATGCTTCAATACATGTAATATGAATTATACAATTTTTGTAGAACTTTCTATATTTCCATCCTATTTCATCCAGCAATTATTCCCACGTTTGTTGTGTTTTTCCAAGTGGAACTTTTGTTTAGTCATACACCTTAGGTTAAGTTCAGTTGGTTAAGTATAGCTAGGTTAGAATTATTTTCTAAAACATTTTCTAGGAATTAGGTTTAATTTCTAGAATTGCATGTTGCACCTAATTTGCAAGTTGTCACAAGTTGTCATGTACAAGTTGCATATCCAAACATATGCATTTACTAGGGTGTTCATAATCTATAAATAGAATACCTCCCTTACTCATCTTGTATGAAGAAGGATAGAAGAAAGAAGGTGAGAAATGGTTGAGAAATTCCATGAGAGGAGCTCATTCAAGAAGGAAGTAATCTAATTTCTTATTTTTTAGATCTATTTTTGCCATTGAATACAATAGTTTCTTGTATAGCTCTATGCAAACATTAGATCTTGGTGTTCTGATGAACAAATGTTGTTCTGACTCTCTAAGTGCATCCACAAGTTTTTACTCGAGTCTTAACTATGTTAGAAAGACAGAACAATTATATTCAAAGGTAAAGTAGGCCTAACAGAATACTAATTAGGATCACTTCTTGAACAAGCTTCTCTCTTGGAGTTTCTCAACAATTTTTCACCACTTGCATAGTTTCCTCAGCAACTCAGCAACTAACTATGAAATTTCATGCAGTTGATGTCAGCTGTTGGTATTTGTTGAACTATTTATTAGTCAATTTTCTTTATTACATGTCTGTATATAAGATTTATCCTCTTTACTCCAAGCACACTTATGTTCTATTATCATTTGTATGCAGCGCAACTACCGGTACTTCTTTATGTTCGTCTTCTCAACAACCATATTGTGCATCTATGTATTTGCCTTTTGTTGGGTACTAATCAGGAAAATCATGGAGGAAGAGCAGATGGGCATCGGGAAGGCAATGCTAAAAACACCAGCATCGATTGTACTTATAGTCTATACCTTTATTGCAGTTTGGTTTGTTGGAGGGCTGACTTCATTTCATATTTATTTAATAAGTACAAATCAGGTAATATTTATATAATTGATGCAGTTATTAGAAGGTTTCTAGCCTCTGTTGCTTTTCTGCTGTAGCCTTCTTATTTTTGGTTAAAATATGTTCATTTTTGAAGCTTTATTTTTTCTTATTCAGTACGGTTATAGGACAAAAGCATTAGTTTTGTTTGTTCATGAAGGTTTTTATCTGGTATATTGCAGACCACTTATGAGAACTTCCGATACCGATATGATAGTAAGATGAATCCCTATAATAAAGGATTGCCACAAAACTTCAAAGAAATATTCTTTACAAATATGCCTCCTTCAAAGAACAATTTCCGAGAAAAGGTGCGACAAGACTTCACAGGTTATAGGGTAGCTAATCCTTCAATAGACAGAGATAGTTTCAATGCAAAAATGTGCAAAGGAGGTAGTGACCTTGAAATGGGTATTAAGCCTTCATGGCCAGCTGTTGGGATTGGAGCTTCAGAAGATTTACAGGGCCAAAATCTAGAAGCTGTAGACACAAGAAGTGTAATGCAATCAAGGAGGTCCAGTTGGGGTTGCAAAAGTGGAAGCTGGGAAATAACACCTGATATTCTTGCCTTGGCTGCTGGGGTTGGTGCCGAAGGTAGTCGTGCTGTAACCAAGACTTCACCGGGGATGATTGATGGTGATCAAAAACCATGAAAATGTCATTTATTATTAGGCATATTAGAAAAGTTCAAATCAAATGATGTGATTTGTTTTGTTTGCAATTCGATTCTCATAATTTCCAGAGCCTGCAAATGGATTGTGGATTGATTTTAAAGATAAACAACATTGACTGGTGGCAACCCAGGACAGGCCAATACTGACACTGTGACACTGCAACTTCAGGTTCAGATTTCATGTGCTTCAGAAAATTATGGAGACACTAAGTATTGTATTTTAGAAGGAAAAGTGCGTCATTCACCATAGAGATGGATGGATGTTGTATGCTTCGTTATGCATGCTTTTAGGAATTACAGATTCTTTTGGGTCAGATCTCAAATACTCAAAATTGATGGTAAAGTGTTTCAATTGTTAAAACTTGACATGTATTATTTGCTGGTTTCTTTTAAGCTTTCATGGCAAATTATGTATGGGGTTGGTTTTAACAGAGAACTATTGTACATTTATTAATATAATCTGGGATTATTTTGCTTGATTTGGCATTCGGTGAAAATCCTTTTATATTTGAGGAAGGTGAGGGCAAAATTTAGATGATTTATGGTTTGAAGAATAGGGAAATTGTAGCTTATTCAGAAGTTTATGGTTAAACTCTCAATTCTTTGGAATTTTTTTATGGTTCTGTATGCTTAGAGCTTTCTATGGCTGCAGCCATTTTTGGGGCAATACATTTCACAGCAGAAGTTATGATAGTTGAGTCAGAACTGAAATATACAAAACTTTGATATGAGAAGGCAGCACATTTTATGGTTGTTTGCTTCTAATTGAGTGAAATACGGTTAGCCCAAAGAACAAGTGTAATTCAATTATACTGGACTGTAGGAATAAAAAAAGCATCAAGATACTTAGACCTATGCATCATACTACCACATGTAACCAATTTTAATAATCATGGAGTTTCTGATAATCAAGAAGATTATTGTGGCTTCAAAGATGCCAAGCATTGAGGTACAAAAGAGGGATTTAATGAAAATAAATAAAACAAGTAAAATCAAATGGATCCTTAGGTTAGTAGCCTTAATGAGGTATAAAACATTTGCTTATCCTTTGAATAGTTCGAATGCTAGTGTTGCAGATGCGCAGTTTGGTTTCTTGTATGTTAAAGCATTGCAAGTTCCTTAGCCTAAACAGTCTTGGTTCTTAGAGCTTGGAATTTTTACTTTCTTTCCATTTAAAATCAGTCAATGCTTGTGCAAGATTTGTCAATGAGGCAAATGAACCCAATATCTTGATCCCAAGAATGAGCACAATAGCAAAAACACAGAAAAATTTGAAAATTACAAAATGCAATATAATAGTTACTCCAAATAGAGGATACAATACAAGCAATCTGATGAAGCCTAAAGTGTTAGATGAGCCCATCAAGGCACTAGAAGATGGGGAGGAAGGACAAGAGTTAGCCTATCAACATGGACTCTTTACTCCTCATAATCAATCTTACAAGTTCATGTGATTGGGGGATCTTCCTTTAAATCAATATCATCTATTGAGGGACCCATTATGAAGAAAGGGGAAGTGTGGGAGAATAAGCTAGGCAAGCTTTCCTCAAATTGAATACTTCTCTCAATGAATAGCTCATGAGTCTTAGGATCTAATAGTTGATCCTTAACACCATTAAGATATCCAACAAAGATGCAAGGCTGACTTTGAGGTTCCAAAGCCCATGTCTCTTTGAAGGAATGTGTGCCCGTGTAGGGGAGCCAAAATCTCTAAAACGTTGTACAACTATGTTTCCACCACACCAAGCTTTAGAAGGGCTGATCCCTTTCAAGGCCTTACAAGGAACTTGCTTTTGAACGTATGTAGTGAGAGATAAGGTGTGAATCATGTAGGTGATCAACTCCCTAGGGACCTATTATTCTTTTGCTTTGGGAAATCATTATGTTGTAGAGTGTTGAACCCTTTACAACACAAGCCCCAAGGGTAGAGCAAAACAAGTCTTCAATAGGCCACTACAAACAACGCACATCAACAGTGAGTTGAACTTTCACCCACAACTCAAGTATGAGTTTGGGAAGAGGAAGAATGACATTTCCTCCGTTTAAAAACATCCGAATTCCCATTGCAAGGGGAAGCAAGAGGGGGAACTACCACAAAGGGTCTATCAGCACTCAAAGAGAGGATAGTAGGACGACAAAGTGAAAGGCAGTCATCCATCTCATGGGATTGGAGTTGAAAAGAAGCAATAGGAAAAACAAGTTGCAAGCACAGAGAAACCCCCTAAGAGAACCTATTGGTGTGTGCAATAGAACGACGAGGTGAAAGGTGGCCTTCCATCGTGTGGAGTTTGGGGTAAGTCGAAGGCTAAAGCCAAATCAAGATGTGAGCGAGCAGGTTCACCAATAGGGTCTATAGGGCACAATAATCCATACTAGAAGTTAGGGACTCATTATCATCTTGTGAGGAGTCATTTGACAGAGAAACATGAGCTTGGATAGTCAAGTAATCACCATTAACATTCCTCCACCAAGTAGCAACGCCTTTGCAATGTGAGAGTGGACAATCCGCAAGCAAATGACCAATCAAGAAGCAATGACAACATCTGAAAGGGAGGCCCTCATAATCAAGAGGTCAAGTCTAAGGCTTATCCCTAGCCATCAAAACCACATCCTCATGAATAAGCTTGGAAATCTCAATATCCACCAATATGGGAGCAACGGTAGAATGCCCATGTAGGAAGTGCAAGCGTCAACCTTCAAGAAGTGGCCAATAGAGTTTCCAATGGCCTTGTAACAAGAAACCTCCCAAAACTAAAGGGGGAGATTTAGGAGCCTAACCCACATTGGATACACATTGAGTGGTTTGATAAGGAGGTTAAAGAAGGATGACTAGGGTTTAGTCGAGAGAGTGCTCTCCGCAAACCCAAAGTTGACCCAACGCCAAGTTTCTATCCTTGGAAGAAGCAAATAAAACAATGACAAAACCCTTAGCATAAGGGAAGAGCTTGATTTTACCAACCACAAGAGGCTGCTAAGAAACCAATACCCAATTGTGCAAGTTAGGAAGAGGGCCAAAAGTTAGAGAATTTGCAAACCAGACCTCTATGCTAATAGAAATCCACATTTTCCACCACATCCTCACCACAAACCACCATTGGGGATGATTTGGCACAAGAGGACGAGATTAATGAGATTTCTCTTGCAATGGGCAAGCAGGAACATACCTAGCCACTTTAGAAAAGTTGTGTTCACTGATAGTAGGTACCAAAGGAACAACAAAGGGTAACCCTAGGCGTAGGTAGAGGCAAAACCCCAAGGACACCAGGGTCAACTAGAACACCAAGTGTAGCTGAGCCAACCCCTTAGGGATGACAAGGACAACACCTTTCAATAGGGCTCTAGGAGTCCACGCAGCCAAGGGCACAACAGTAGTAGCAATCAAATCTGCAACAATCAAGATGAGTGAGCAATGGGCGGGAGAGGTAGAAGGCATTTTAAAAAAAACCCTCAATTAAAATTTTGGTGTATTAACACCAAGGTAAGCAGTCTCCATTATTGACACGATACAAAGAATAACCCCATGAGGTTTGGACCTTGGTTGTTGGACTTACAGGCAAAAAGCCCCACCATTTCACCAACGAGTCTCCCTTTTTTTGGTGTGTTAACACCAAGGCAAGCAATCTCCATTATTGACATGGTAGAGAGCGACCTCGTGAGGTTTGAACCTTGGTTGTTGGCCCTACATGCAACAAGCCCCACCATTTCACCAAAGGGTCTCTCCTAAAAATTTGGTGTGTTAAGACTAAGGTAAGAAATCTCCATCATTGACATGATAGAGAGTGACCCCACAAGGTTTCAACCTTGGTTGTTGGCCTTATAGGCAAAAAGCCCTATCATTTCACCAAAGGGTCTCCTCTAAATTTTTTTGTGTGTTAACACAAAGTTAAGCAAACTCCATTATTGACACGGTAGAGAGCAACCTTGTGAGGTTTGAACCTTGGTTGTTGGCCCTACAGGGGAGAAGCCCCACCATTTCACCAAAGGGTTTTCCCTTAAAATTTTTGGTGTGTTAAGCCCAAGGTAAGCAATTTCCATTATTGATAAGGTAGAGAGTGGCTCCATGAGGTTTGAACCTTGGTTGTTGGCTTTACAAGCAAGAAGCCCCACCATTTCATCAAAAGGTCTCCCCTAATTTGATCAAATTGATACTAAATAGATTGATCAATTAATTGAATTGATTGATTAGTTAACCATGAGGTGTAAATCATGACTTTTATCAGATTATGTGTGGATAACAAATTTATTTCAATATTAAATATTTGTGGGAGAATGATTTATTTAAATTAATTAAATAATAGAGTACTAAATCAATTTGATTTTGATAAAGTGGATTAATTAAAGTAAGATGAATTATTTTAATGAGTGAATGAGTGATTATATTGTTAGGTGTCAAGATGGAGGTGGTGGTATGGAGGTAAGCATGTGTGAGATTTTTGTCTACATGTTTCCCCTCTTTGAAAGGATGTTGCAATTGCAAGAAGCAATATTGTTTTGAAGAAAGTAGATACATGTAGTTTCACATTAGTGATAGATGGTACCCCAAAGCATTAAAGATTAAGGATTGATTTGATTGATTGATTGACAATGTTGATGTGGAAACAACATATCCCAAAAAACATGAAGATGATTGATAACGTTGTTGATTTGGAAATTATATATTCCAAGAACAATGTGAGGATTGATTAAGATTGGATTTGAAGGAATTTAACACTTGCATAGGCTTTAGATTTGGGATTAAATTGGATGATGGGATGCCCCCTCAAGAGGATAGGCAAGTTTGAAGAACATGAGTGTGCTCTAAAAAATGGATGAAGTTGATATCAGTAAAGGGGTGAATAGTTGTGGATTTGAGCAATGGAGGAAGGGATTGAAAATGATGAAGAAAATGAGTTAAAAGGATGAATGTTAAGGAGAAATGGATGAGGATGGTAGGGATGAAGATTAATGGATGGGAGTATGAGATGAAAATTTAGAATTATGATAGGTGGGGTGATTAATATGAACGTATTGGGTGGGGATGATCAATTTATTTAATGATTATAAATGTGAGTTTTTAAAAATTATGCATTATGATGATAGAAACAAAAATAAAGTAGTATGATATATTTTCAGATTATTTGAGTTAGGTACATGCTAGAAACCTACCAAGATATTCAAATTTCTTTGAACTTTTTTGATTTTACATAGACGTTATTATGATGGTATACTCGACCACGATGATGATGTGTGATATGTGAAGATAACTAACTTGAAATAATAAATCAAAATGTAATAGAAAGTAAACACACACACACAAACACATGAAAAACAA
Source organism: Sequoia sempervirens (assembly GCA_007258455.2). Classification (NCBI taxonomy): domain Eukaryota; kingdom Viridiplantae; phylum Streptophyta; class Pinopsida; order Cupressales; family Cupressaceae; genus Sequoia; species Sequoia sempervirens. Next base: position 127,670,811 of record VDFB02271358.1, read on the forward strand.
CAACAAAAATAAAAACAAAGACAAGTCTCATGACCCAACAATCATGTAACCTCAATATTTAACATAGTATAAAGAACTAAGGTGTCCTTAGGGAAGTATCACATGGGAATTAAACTGAGCATTTTGTGCTTTTTTTGAATTATTACTATAAATGCAAAGAAAAAGAAGACACACACAAGAAAGCATGCATAAAATATGTAGTGTAGGAAAATGTACTCCTTTACATTTTCACACTTTGTTTGGGTCCCCTCAAAATTATGCCTTAATAAGCCCTATTTTACATCTACAAGTCTAATAAATTACATTTTTTGAAGGGGAAACCCGACAACAATTAATGCCCATATAATTAATTACCTTAAGCAATGTGTGTTCTAGGAATAGGGACCTGGGACCCATTCGCCCATGAAAAACAACAACGAAAATAAAAACAAAGACAAGTCTCATGACCCAAAAATCATGTAACCTCAAGATTTAACATAATATAAAGAACTATGGTGTCCTTGGGGAAGTATCACATGGGAACTAAACTAAGTATTTTGTGCTTTTTTTGAATCATTACTATAAATGCAAAGAAAAAGAAGGCACACACAAGAAAGCATGCATAACAGATGTAGTGTAGGAAAATGTACTCTACATTTTCACACTTTGTTTTGGTCCCCTCAATTAAATTGGACCTAATTATGCCTTAATAAGCCCTATTTTACATCTACAAGCCTAATAAATTACATTTTCTGAAGGGGAAACCCAACAACAATTAATGCCCACATAATTAATTACCTTGAGCAATGTGTGTTCTAGGAATAGGGACCATGGGCGAATGGGTCCTCCCTAGGCCTTTGGAACCAAATTTAAAATATGTTTTTGGAAGTATTTTAATGTCCCTGAATTCAAATTTCAATGTCAGCTTGTAATGTTTAATTTTTGGGAAATTAAAGATAGATACCTATAAATACAAGGTCTTTTTATCAATTCAAGTCTAAGGAGAAATTATCTAGCAAGAAGGAAAATTTCCTAAGATCAAATATTATGGTCAAAGGCATTCAAGAGTAGATTTATCAATGATTTATTGTAGCAATCAAGATCTCAAGCATCATGTCAAAGTCTTTTCCAATCATGCATGTTTTTGGAGCTAACATTGTGATGTAGTTTTCAAAGATCCAAGTCAAGCATTCAAGTCAAAATTTACGTATCAAGATCCACATCCATTGAAGCCATCTCATGCAAGATCAAAATCAAGATTTCAAACTTCCAAAGGTTTATTCAAGGGTTTGGTGAGTTGCAACATAGCATTGTTCATTCATCATTCCTTTCATGTTTCATTACAGGTTTAATTACCAAAATGGGGTTTAACCAAGACAAACCCCCATCCACCAAAAACAAATATTTTTCTCCTCTTTGTGAATGTGCATGTTTATAGGTTGAAGAAGGATTAAAGATCTATCAAGTTGCAAAATTGGAAAAGTTGTCATAGTTGCAAAAAGTTGTCAATTCATAGAATCTCACCTACAAACCTTATTTTTGACTGTCCGATATTGAAACCCAGATCAAACAGAAGCTACAGATTGACGCTAGATGATGTTGAAAGTTGAGCAAAACCTTTGCATAGAGACCCATTTGCCTATGAGAGAATGAGTCACAAGTAGCCTCCCAAATCTACATTTTGGTGATTGGTACACATCACTCTTCCATTTCCAGATTTGCCAAAACTTTGATGTTTTTGTCTGTATTATGCTTTAAATTGACGTTTCAAGTTTGAATGAGCATAATTGATTTGATTTACTATTTTTAGTTTTTCTCCCAGCAGTGATGTTCAAGCTGATACCCCCGTCCTCAATCATACAGAAATCAATAGATTCCCTCATTGATTTGACTCGCCTAAGGGTTGTAAGTCAATTCTTTGTGTGAATCTCATTTCCTAGTGAAATAAAGGAAAATAGGTCCATCCATATCAAACACCCCATATCACATATCATTTTTCTATATCTCATTTTAATATACTTATTTTCTAACATTTCAAAAGATAAAAAGATAAGACAAACAAGACTACCCTTAATCAAATTGAAAGCCAACAATTGATTGATTTGATGACGATGATATCATTGTTGATGAGAGAATGATATATCCCAAGAACAATGCAAGGATTGAGAAGGATATGTATCAATGATGATGATTGGTAGTTTTAACAAGGTTTGGATTTTGGATAGACCAAGGATGAAGCTTACATATACTTTTTTGGATATGTGCTAGGTTGTATGGCTAGATTTAACAAGATTGTTTTGCAATGTTGGTATGGCATGTGGATAATAAGGAGCTTTAGTTTAATGGATTGGATGCATGGAAGGTATTTGGAGGATATTAGCCACATGGATTGGATACTAAGTAGGGGGTCACAATCTCTAAGGTTTGATCTAGAATGTGGGATTGTGGATCTTGTGTCAAGCTTTGGATTCACTATTGGGAATTAGATGACACTCAAATTGTTTAAGGAGAGAACTTGTTATATTACCAAGGGTGAGGGTGTTTGGAGGGATGAAATGATATAATTATGGAGAGCAATGAGGGATGCAATGTGAGGTGGAAATGGGGAAGGGATACAATATGTGGTTTCTAAGGATTATGTCATATAGGAATGATATGCCCCATTTAGTTGCATGCCACTTATGATGCTACACCAAAATGTTTACTAAAGAGGTCCAACTTTATCCATTAATTGTGACAATAGTCTGGATTGTTTGGTTGCAAATGAGTAGACATATCAAGAGGTGTTCAAAAACATGTTTCAAGATTTCATCCATTTCCTTATCAAGTTTAAAAGTGGGGAGTAGGATGGATGGATATGACAATATGGATACATGAATATGAAGGGTATGCAGATATAATGAATGTGATAGATATAATTTGGTGGTGATGCAATGCTAGGGATTATGGAGGATGTATAATTTAGGTGAATGAGACAACTTTCCTCCAAATATAGGGTACACACAAATGAATAATTTACACGACACTAGAAATTGGTTTTCATCATGATACTTTCCCTAGATGCCATATGAATATTTTTTATTGTTGAACATTTTCTTTACTTATTTACTTTTTATTATTTTTTGATTTTTGATGTTTGGAATCAAGCATTTGATTCCATTGTAAGCTAATAATATTCCATTGTACATGGCCACTTTAGGTACATCACACTACTAGTGTTACACTCAACACATTTTTTGTGAGCTTTGATGATTTTTAGGTTGGCTTCTCTTGGGGTATTGCTAAGAAAAATGAAGGGGGAGGTAGATAATGCAAAAGTTTGGATGCAAGGGGTGTAGTGATGGAGGTATGTGAAATAATGGATCGGAATAGGTAAGAGGGGTGGATGGAAGGATGTGAATATGAAGGCATGCATAAATCTAATGGGACCAATGGGAGGTGGGACCAAAAGTTCTCATACTATATTAGACATTTTTGTTGGGTGTAATGGTGGCTTTTAAATTTTGGAATTTTAGAACTTGTTGGCTTAGGTGATCATGAATTTTAATGCTCTTAGATAGTGGGATTTTAGAATTTGGAGTGAGTATCCACATTGCTATATTTTGGGGCCCAAGGGATTTTTTTGGTTTGACTTGTTAGATTTTTGTTTGGATATTCAAATTGCTTGTATTTAGGAGTGGTGGATTCGTGGGACCTTTGGGAATGCCAACATGTGGCTTGCAACTTTAGATTCATGGATTTTTACATTGAGGTTCTTGGATCTGGAAGACTAGATTTTGAAACCCATATGAACTTCAAATTTGGGGATATTTGGATATGGGGATTGTGTATATTGGGATTTTGAACTATTGGATTTTTGGGTCTTTGTAATGTCCCCATTTTCGATGTCCTCTTTCGGATCATTCTGGTTCTGACACACTTACTAATTTTAGTAAGTGCTATATTTAGTAACTGGTTCGACAAGTAGAACAGTGTAGGGTTTCCTATTTGGGCAATGTGTGGAAGTTGTTCGATGAGCTTTACTACTTGTGCCAGTCCTTTCTATGGGGTTTTTTTTCGATGTTTTAGTGGGAATTTCTATTTATAGCAATGGCCAACTTACAATGCTTACTATTCTTAGTAAGCCACAGGGCATCTTAGTGATCTTCAGTTTTGTACCAGTTGATGTTTGGTGAGTACTTACTATTTTTAGCAGTTGCTATTTATAGTGTCTATTTCAGGAAACTGGTCTCAAGCCCATTGTGACATCAACAACGTTATTTCTAAGGTGACATTGGAGAGCCCAAGGTTGAATTATTTAATAGTTTATAAAATAACTTTCTAACTTAAGTGAGGAGGGAAGTGGTCATCAAAAAAGTACTTTGGTGCCTAAGTGATAACTTTAAGATGCTTTAGAAGGCTAAAAAAGTGCAAATAGTTTTCTTATGAGCAGGACGCCCCTTTGAGGATTATTTGATAATGTTTTAAAGTACAAAACAAAAATATTAAAAGGTTTTTGGAGGGAAAATGATTCAAAACCTAAAGTTGCCCTAATTTCCTTCTCATCTTCTATAAAGTGACTTTTTGGATCTCATTTGCTCATAGATGTTTTGGCTGCTTATTGAGATGCTGTTGGTTTTTCACTAGGAGGTCAGATTAACGGAGTTGAGGACAAAAACCCTCGATATCTAAGGCTGGTTTTGATAGTGCAAGACCTGCCCTAGCTGGTGGAAGGGTGGTCTCACTCAGAGGTCATCATTAGAGCTTCAAGTTGCAGATTATAGTAAAAAAATGAAGATTTTCAAGTACTTTTGATGTGGCTTTGTTTGTTTTTGGCTTGTGGAGACTTGGTATCGATTTGGTGAAGTTTGTGTTGCATTCTGGTGATGATTTTCATGATTTCTCGGCACTTTTTTGGTGTGGACCTGAACCTAGTTTATGACATTCAACTCATTTTTGGTACGAGATTCCATTATGGCTATTTGAGTTGAGTGTTCCCCCATCTAAGGTGACTTCAACGAGATATTATGCTTATTTTTCTGAAAATACAATGATTTATTAGAGCAAGTTATCCTTGTTGCTGAGGGCGCCCATTCTAGGTGTTTGTTTGTTGTTGATCGACCATTTTTGGGTGTGATTTAGACTTATTACTGTTGTTGTTAAAGTAAAATCTGGGTGAGTTCTTGTCAAGGGATTGAAGGTCATAATCAGTGTTTTCATATGCTACGAATTAGGGTTCTTACTACTACTGTTTGGAGCTCAATAACAAGTCTGAAACTTGTATTTTCTGAGTTAGCAAATGGAAACTTTTGACTGTAAATTTTTGTCATTGATAATGAGAATCAAAGTGTGAAAATAACTTCTTTAAGGAAAAGTTTCATATGTTTCACTTGCAAATCTATTTCCTTTATGTTGGCATGTCAAAATAATGATTGGTACATGAAAACAAGAAACAAACATACACAAAAAATTCATAATAGCAGATTGGCCATTTCAAAAAAAATATTGGGGTCTTATATTATAGTGGTATTAGAGCACTAATCATCTTGCCAACCAGTGGGTGATACAAAACTACGAGCAATAGTGACCGACAAAGAAAGAACCAGGAAAAAAACATGGGTGAAAGAAAAGAAGTTGAAAGAAATATTGGTAAGCAAGATCATATGATGCAACTCTTGGATGCAGTGGTTAAGAAGTCAAGAAATAGCAACCCAATGTGCTCAAGAGACCAATCAACAACTCACATAGTTGGTATAAACATTAGACTGTTGGGGGTAGGGAAATGATGCGAGTTAGCATGGGGTATCCATTCAAAACAACAGGGTAGCTATGGCTAGGCCTCTTATGCCTATATTTCCACCAAGAGTAGAAGCACAACCCAATCAAGAGATTACCTTAGTTGAGTTGCAAGATCAATTTATATAGGATTGGTTGGATGCAAGCCTTGGTTTCCAACATGACATATCACTTCGGGATTATATAGATCTTAGGATGAGTCATACGCCCAATAAGGGCAATAGAGAACATCATAATGACTTACGAAGGAAAGATGAAAAACCTAGCATTCCTTATTTTGATGGGTCCAATGAGATTTCAACGAGAGCATGGGTTCATAGGGTGGATACATACCTCAATCAAAACCCCATGCCTGAAGAAGAATCCATAAAATATGCTACTATGCACCTTGGAGTTGCACATAAATGGTGACATCATGGGATGATCATAATGGGGCATGCTCAGATTACATCTTATACCGAGTTTACTGATAGACTCATAGAGAGGTTTGAGAAGAAGGAACCAAAACTTCATTTTAAGGAGGTGGAAAATTTGGAGCCATACTTATTCAATAAGAGTAGGTGGTTGAAGAGAAGTTCATAGCAGAAAAATTAGATGAAGTGATTGATTTGAAACATGATGAATGTGAGATGGAGCCTCGGGATGACTCTTTGGACATGCATGCAATTGTTGTGGTTGAGTTTGTGCATGAAGGAATTGTCAAAACAACAACCTTATATACACCCTTAGAGCTATCCAATGAAATTGAGACAACTTTAGATGATGGGCATTTTGAAAACAAAAGGGATAATATCTTCAAATTAGCTAATAATGATGACTCTTTACCTCATGTTGGTAATGATGACACATGTGGCATTTGATTTGACTTCCAAACGAAGCCTATGGAGAGAGATGCTTATGATGATTTTAATCCTAATGAGTTAGGGAGTGACTTATTCAGAAAGACAACTATTCATGAAGAGCAAAATGAGCACTTATTCTTTGATCAAAGCGATCAACCTTCCTACATATGGGATTCAAGTGTGTTGGCACCAAAGTATGATAAAGATCCACTTTGAGATGAAAATCCTTTGGTTTGTAATGATGTCCTTACTATATTTTGGGAGCCTTGCATAGAGAATGGTATTGATAGTGATGTTTCAAATCTTGAAAGGAATCTGATTTTACATTGCAGGAAACTGATTTTGAGCAGAGACCTTGTAGCTTGGTTGATTTGGATTCACAATCCACTATTGGGAATGATAAGGGAGAGTCTTAGGTGATTCGGGAGGCAACCACTCAAGGGATATATATTGAGCATACTCATTCAAAAATAAAACATTAGCTTATTGGGCCATGGGATCTAGGTGTTTGGGGACAAAAATATGATGAAGAATCAGTTTGGGAGGAATCTTCTTCTAACCAAGTTACTATTCCAACCTTAGAGCATCAAGAATGTAAAGAGGAAGCCTTAGAGGGAATTGATTTTGAGGGGCATAATCTCGAAGACAAATCAAAAATGTTTTTGCTTGGGGCTAATTTTGATTAGAGGCCTAGTGATGAAGAAGAGGCACATGAAATTTGGGACAGTCATGGAAACTTTGATGACAAGTGTGAATTGATTTCTGATTTTTAGATGCCACATAATAGTAGTTCACCATTTTTGCTTGATCATGATTGGAAAAGACAACTCTTGGTATTTGCTGAAAAATGAGGTGCACATTTTATCTAGTTTGGACAATGAACATTTGCATGTGGAAAACTTAATTCAAAATGCATCGATGGGACAAAGCGAGCTTAATATCTCATTTTTTGATTTACATACAATGAAGAGCTCCATGGAAGAATTTAAAACAACTTACTTACACATGATGCATGATAGAGATATAGCCACCAAGTTTGCAGTTGAAACTCTATCTATGTCTAAGCAGTTTAGGGAAGAGGTTAGTGAGCTCACCATTTAGCTTAATTCCACAAGGCTTGCTTTGGAAAGTGTCCAAGAAGCACTTCGTGAAGTGAACAATCAACTCTATGAGACTCAATAGTTTAAGGAGAAGGAAGGTAGAGAAAGGGAAAAGGGGATCAAACAAGTAATGATGGAGCTTGATTTCATCTAGGAGGAGTATGATCTTGCACATTGTCCAAAAAATCAGAAAATAGGAGTTCAGATCAACAAAAGGATTGGTTTGATTCAGGAGTTGAGGATAACCTTCAGTTTATTGATAATCCTTTTTTCAAGGTAGATGTTGATATGTCGTATGAAAATCCACTTTTTGAGTTGGATGATGGGATTACTTCTAGTTGTAGCATTGCTTTGGGCGAAATTAGTAAGGTTTGGCACCCAGGTGTAGTTTCCAGTCATGAAGAGTTGTCTTAGGATTGGAGTAGCGGGCCAAGTTCCTGTATTAGTACTGTTGCCCACTTTCTGATCAGCTGGTACATGAATTTGGTTTTGGATCTGCAGATGAGTTGGATGGTTTCTTTGGTTTAGCAGTTGAGTAGCCCATGGTTGAGCTTGGATGGCAGTGATGATTTGATCCTTGGTGATGATTTTGTTGCTACCTCCATGCTCATCTCTCTTATGTTTTTAGTGGGATTTCAGTTTGAGTACCACTGCCCTCACTTTCTTTCACTGGTTATGATGACATCTTTTGATGAGCAGACTGATTTTGAGTTTGGGCAGGCTTTGGGGCACTTGGTTGTGATTATCTTTCTAGACACAGTTTACCTATTTGTTGTTTCCACTTTGGTGAGTGACGCTCACTGCAATTACTTTATGGAGATGATATACATTATTCTAGATGATGTCTTAATGATTGCAGTACTTTGGGTGTGTTGGTGTGTTTGGGACCATTCTTTTGAAACTTGGAGGTTGAGTGTTGATGTTATGATTTTGGTTTGCGTCAGCATAGGCTTTTCCTGGTTGGTAGATTTCAAAGATATGGTAGTGATTGACTTGCTCCATATTTGGGGTATCTTGAGGTGTCATGTCGGGGTTTATTTCTTATGGTTGAGCAGAGTTTTCCTCATGTTGTCCAGGATTGTGAGTGACCATGAGTTTGTTGATGTAGTCTTCTTTGAGTTGTTTTGGTAGGATATTTTTCATGGCATTGACTACGAACCTATCAGGCTTTTCAGTATGGGCTTTGAAAATTTTTATTCCTTGGGGGTCCAGGATAGGGGAGCATAGTTTTGGCACGTTGGTTCATTTATGAACAGTGTGGAATGATGTCAGTATGGTGGTTCCTTCTTGAGACTAATTTGGTACCTGAGAATCACACTGTGTTGTAGTTCAACTACCATTTGGGATGAGAGAGCCAATGTTGGTTTTCTTGAGTTTACTCCTGTGGCATATCGGTTTGGTTCTCTCAAGGGGAATTCTTTTGAGGAGTTGGTCAAGTCTATACAATATTTGATTATGCTTAATACAAGAGGTTTTCAGGAGGAATCATGTGTTGGTACCTTGCAGGATAGAGATTTGAGCAGTTGGTGCTATAGACCTCCTAGATTTACTTGGAATCCTAGGATCATTTTTGGTTTTAATGTGAATGTCCCCATTTTCGATGTCCTCTTTTAGATTAGTCTGGTTCTAACACACTTACTATTTTTAGTAAGTGTTATATTTAGTAATTGGTCTGGCAGGTAGAGCAGTGTAGGGTTTCCTGTTTGGGAAATGTGTGGAAGTTGTCCAATGAGCTTTACTCCTTGTGCCAGTCCTTTTTGTGGGCTTTTTTGGTGTTTTAGTGGGACTTTTTATTTATAGAAGTGGCCAACTTACAATGCTTACTATTCTTAGTAATCCATAGGGCATCTCAGTGATCTTCAGTTTTGTACTAGTTGATATTTGGTGAGTATTTACTATTTTTAATAGTTCTATTTATAGTAAGTCTATTTCGGGAAACTAGTCTCAAGCCCATTGTGTCCTCAACAACATTATTTCTAAGGTGGTGTTGGAGAGCCTAAGATTGAATTATTTAATAGTTGCTTTTAATCAATCACTTAAGTTGTTTTATAAAATAACTTTATAACTTAAGTGATGGGGTAAGTGGTCATAAAAAAAGTACCTTGGTGCCTCAGTGATAACTTTAAGTCATTTTAGAAGGCTACAAAAGTGCAAATAGTTTCCTTATGAGCAGGACGCCCCTTTGAGAATTATTTGATAACGTTTTAATGTATAAAGAAAAAATATTAAAAGGTTTTTGGAGGGAAAATGATTCTAAATCTAAAGTTGCCCTAATTTCTCTCTCATCTTCTATAAAGTGACTATTTGGCTCTCATTTGCTCATGGATGTTTTGTCTACTTATTGAGATGCTATTAGTTTTTCGCCAGGAGGTCAGATTAACGGAGTTGAGGATGAAAAACCTTGATATCTAGGACTGATTTCGGTAGTGTAAGGCCTGCCCTAGTTGGTAGAAGGGTGGTCTCACTCAAAGGTCACCATTAGAGCTTCAAGTTACAGATTACAGTGAAAAAATTTGAAGATTCTCAAGCACTTTTGATGTAGGTTTGTTTGTTTTTGGCTTATGGAGACTTGGTATTGATTTGGTGAAGTTTGTGTTGCATTCTGGTGATGATATTCATGATTTTTGGGCACTTTTTGGTGTGGACTTGAACCTAGTTTATGACATTCAACTCATTTTTGGTACAAGATTTCACTATGGGTATTTGAATTGAGCATTCCCCCAACCAAGGCGACTCCAAGGAGATATTATGCTTATTTTTCTGAGCATACAATGATTTATTAGAGCAAGTTGTCCTTGTTGCTAAGGGTGCCCATTCTGGGTATTTGTTTGTTGTTGGTTGGCCATTTCAAGGTGTGATTCAGACTTATTATTGTTGTTGTTAAAGTAAAATCTGGGTGAGTTCTTGTCAAGGGATTGAAGGTCATAATCAATGTTTTCATATGCCTTGAAATAGGGTTTTTATTACTGCTATTTGGAGCTCAATAATAGGTCTAAAACTTGTATTTTCTAAGTTAGTAAAAGTAAATCTTCTGATTGTAAATTTATGTCATTGATAATGAGAATCAAAGTTTGAAAATAACTTCTTTAAAGAAAAGTTTCAAATGTTTTACTTGCAAATTATCTCCTTTATGTTGGAATGTCAAAACAATGATTAATACATGAAAACAAGAAACATACACAAAAAATTCATAATAGTGGATTGGCCATTTCAAAAAAAATATTGGGGTCTAATATTATAGTCTTTGGCCTTTAATTTTTTTGGGATTTCCATTGTAGGGGTGTGGAGATTTCATGCATTTTGATGGGTTCCTTTGAAGTGGCAATAGATTCATTATTATGAAAATTCCAAATGATATGTGATTTTTTTGTTCTAGGGTGATGGATGGAGGAGATGGATGGTCAAGGTTAGTAATGGGGTCATTGAAAGGATGGTGGTGGAAAGTTCTTGGGAAGAGTGATGGGAGGGACCTATTTTGATGGTGTGAGAAGTTACTTTAGTGCTTGGGGGAGTAACTTTCATCCTTATTTTTCTCACTAGTAGAATTATATTCGATGCCCTAAAATCTTTGATTTGCATAAAAATGATTTGGCTATAAGCTTCATTGCTCATGAAGGCCTAATCCTTTACCTTGATAGTTCATGATCTACACATTCAATTTGTGATGGGATACTTATTACTTCTGTTATCTACTAGATTTGCACCCTATCCAGAGACAACATTGGAAGATCTCATAGAGTGTAAGCTCTGAAAAATGAAGATCAAGCTCTGGAGAAGGCCGACTTCCTCTTGGTTCTCACCTAAATCTAACTTATTCTACTATTTTGTTCAAGGAAAAGGGATAAAGAAAACATAAACTGAAAACTGAAAGTGAGATTAAAAGGGTGATACACCAAACTAACTAGGACCTATACAACAACTTGGACACATAGTCCAACCAATAATACATCATAACTTTGTTTAACTCAAATCAATATACTCTTTACATCAATGTTTCATGAGAAGGTTATAATGCATAAATCTAGAAGGAAGAAATCTTCACAACTTTCATCTACTTGCACTTCAACACAAATCATAACCTGTAAAAAGCATACCCTTTCTGAACAAAGGTGCCATTAATGAAAAATCAATCACCAAGAATGAGGAACTTCCACAAGCAATTGATTACATTAACAAACTACACATAGTAGAACAAAAAAACTCAAGTAGGCAAAACAACTTATCTTTATTGATATACAAGGCATCAACTGTCATATATGTCAAAATGAGCTACAAAGTATGCAAAGTCTGCAGAAGGACTCCAAAGTCACTAAGTACAAAATGCATAACAAGAACTGAATACAATGAGTCAAAAGATGACTATATTACCAACTCCCAAGAAGTTGCACCAAAATAGGAACCAAAAATTGCCTTGGGTCGGATGCCTCCAAAATTCCATGAATCTAGCAACTACATCTCCTCCAAAAAGACTCCAATAGGCTAGAAAAGTCAAGTTTGACCATGCCAAGCATCTAGGCATGCAAAACCACCCCTACATTCTCTCCATAACCACTAACAAAGCAAATAAAAGTCCCCCTATATGTTCTCCTTATGTTGGAAAACTGTCCCTAACCTCCACTATATGCTTGCAAAGCATAAAGGCCAAAACATAAAGGCATAAAGGAACGTACCCTATCTTTGCATTATAATAGTCCCACAATTCAAATGATTTATAAATACATCATTTAAAGATCACGTGCTTTACATTTAAAATTCAATGCAAAAATAAAAGGGTTATGATTTCTTGGTCAAGCTTTGATTTGACCATGCATAGTTCAAGGAAATTTTTAAGTTGTGAAGACTTAGCTTTTACAACACATTACAAGGCACAACATATACAAGGTTTTCAAAAACCTAGGCACATGACATAAATCTTAGCCCTTGGCATACATTTGACACCCTTGTATTTGACACCTTTATACTACAGAGTATGTTTACTGTGGCATTATTACTCACCTATAGCTTGCAATATCATTGTCTTGTTATTACCTTACCATGTTAATTGTAGACAAAACAAATCCACTATTTCATGTAATACCCTATTGCATTAATCCTGAACTCAATACAAATATTACATTGCTGACATGCATGTTGGCAAGGAGAAAACATTTCACCACATTTTAAATAGCCAAAAAATCCCTCTGTTATCTATTCTTTGCACCTTTCAATATCATGATTGCTAGTATATAAATGAAAGTTATGACAACTTGGAGTGACTTTCTGTGTTGTTGATACACTTAAAACCTTCTATTTACCATAAATATTCTCCCTATAAATTTCCATATCTTCATGATAGATCAATGACCTTTGTTTAGCTTTGAAAGTTAATATATTCCAATATTCTGCCTAGTGAATAGACATATGTGACCATGTGATGAAAGTAAAGTAGAAGTAAGGTAATCTTTATGCAAGCTTCTGAATCCATAGTAAACATGTATTTCAAACCATGGCTTCACACTGTGAGATTGATGTTCAGTGTGTTGCTATTGCACTGCCTTGACTATCAATTAACTGACCTTGATCATCTCTCATGACTTATATTATATCTTGATAGAGTCCTCAAGAAATAAGGATAGGTGTCTTTAGCAAGGAATATTCACGTCTTCAGTAATGATATTCACATGCTTATTGAGTAACAAGACTAGAGGGGTGGATATGCCTATGATAAGATAAATTATTTTTAAAAATCTTGATTCCTATCAAAATATGCAAATAAGACTCAAGATAAAGCACTAAGATAAATAACACTTCTATCCCTCTAAACATATGAGGGCAACATGCTGGGCTCAACCCTTGTGGGAGCCACATTTTATCCCACATGTTGTAATCGGATGAATCAAAACAACAACATTATTTTTCCTATACCTGCACAAGAAGCAAACATGTTACATAAAAACTGAGCATATGATGGATGTGTTTGATTATGCTCCTTGTTTTCCTAGACATCAATAGTACACTAGTTGTTTTAATGTAGATGGAGGTTAAGCTTTATGTTTACAAATTTTTGCAGATATATAGATTAGTGACCTTTCATTGCTCTAACCAAATTTCATCTCACTCATGTAGGAAACCTAGGAGCAACAAGAGCAACTACTAGAGGCTGAACAAATGGGAAGGACTAAAGCTGATGCAGGATAGACTCAACCAAGACTCGTCATTCAAGAAATAACGAGTCACCCTTCTCTATATGTGCATTTCTTTTTTGCAAATGTATATTTTTTTCTTTATTTGCATTGAAACAGTCAATCTCACGGCTTGTGTGACATTATCCATTTGCATTATCAATAAAGATTACTTTTCTTAGAAAGATTGTGCACTTTCTCCTATGTTATATGTATCTGCATAAATGCAATCTAGTAATGTAATCTTTTGATTTTATTTATGCACATGAATGCAATATAGAAGAATTTAAAATGTACCTCACTCTTCATTTGAAAATCACAAAAGCTCTACCTGATTGAGCTATTAGAGAAAATAGGTAAAAAAAATTTGGTGACATCTGCTATATGTTTTTCTGCTAAACATCAGACCAATTGCCTAGGCTTATCCATTGGGCACAAAGTCACTCAGAAACTTGACACAACTTGGAAACAGTCCTCAAAAACAATACTGTAACTCAGCAGATTAGTGCAAAAGACCTTGGAAACTTATTTAGACACCAAAACTGCAATAGGAAAACTATTTAATTATGCTAAACAACACTTAGGGAAATTAAAAACTTGCATCTAAACTATGGTGCAACAACACTTATTGAAAACAAAACTCCTAATCTAGCATATATAATGCAGATCAAACCTTAAACCAACGTTTGAGGTGTATCCCATTGATTGGGATAGGAAAAATTTATCCATCCATCTTTGATAATTGTAATGTATTGTGCTCCTTACATTCTGTAATAACAAATGGGCCACTCCAGAAGTTATCAAACTTAGTGTGCTTTCTTGGCCTGTTTTTCAACTCATCCCATTTGAGTACATCACCCTCTTTGAACACTCTAGGAGTTGCTTTTGTATCAATAACTCTTTTTGTTTGAAGCCGATGATACTCCCAAGACTTCATGGCTTTATTTCTTGTCTCTTCTAGCTCCATGAGCTGAGCATACCTAACTGCCATTGGGTCCTGTTCTTCAAACATCTCTAGCTGATGCATAATATCAAGAGCTAGTAGTTCTATAGATAAAGGCAATCTTACCTCCTTAGCATAAACTAGTACATATGGAAAATTCCCAATGGACCGCTTGGGAGTTATTCTATCTACCCATAAGGAAGATTTCACTTGGTATGCCAAGTTCTCTAATTATCCTCCATGATTCTTTTGATGATTCTTATCAGATTCTTGTTGTTGATTCTGCCAAACCATTACCTTGAGGGTAATAGTTTGATGATGTATTTAAATAAATGCCATTCCTAACAACCCAATCACTTACTCTAAGTCCAACAAATGTTAAAGCATTATCTGAAATGATTGACTTAGGTACTCCAAACCTGGTTACTATATCATCATAAAAATTTAAAACAACATTTTCATTGGCTTCTTTCAAAGCCACTACTTCAGTCCACCTTGTAAAATAATCAGTTGCAGTGAGTACCCACCTGTGACCTGCACTAGAAGGTGGATTTATAGGTCCTATAAAATCAATGCCCCATTTCATGAAGGGTTGTTCCACTTGACTTGGCTACAAAGGTAAAGCTGGCAACCTCTCTTTTCTTGTAAAAATTACATATTTAACACATTTTCTTGCCCATGCATGGGCATCCTTAAACAAGCTTGGCCAATAGTAGCCAACTCTCATTATCTTCCATGCAGTAGTTCATGGGGCAAAATGATCCACAACAGTTCCATCATGAAACTCATGAAGCATTTTATCTACCTGATCACGATCAATGCACCTTAACAACACACCATTAAGGTCCTTTTTGAAAAGAACATTATCAACCAACACATAAGGAATAGACTGCAATCTAAAATATCTCCTCTTAGCCTTATCTAAACCTGGTGGACACTCACTAGTCTACAAGAAATGAGTCATATCACGTACCCAACTTGCACCTAATGCAGGTGCAACATTCTAAGAATTACCATTAGTGACCAAAATAGCCTACGTTTTTGTCTTTTTCTCATTTTCAGACCCTGTAGCTAGCTGTTCACACAACCCTTTACCTCTTACAATCTTGGTCACCTTAATGTCTATATCATACTCCATAACCTTTGTGATCCATCCAACCCTCTTTTCATTCAAGTCCCTACTTAATAGAAACTCCTTCACACTAGGGTGAGCAACCATTAGATGTATCTTATTGTTAGAAATCAAAGGCTTAAATTTTTTGAGACTTTTGATAATAGCTAGAACATGTTTCTTCACAAAAGTATACCTCTATTCATAATCCTCTAAACCTTGACTAAAAAATGCAATGGGCTGTTCTATGCCATCAATATTCTGCTATACCAACATTGCAAAAATATAATCTATGCTACCAAAAGCATATAAAATAAAGTCCTTTGCAAAATTTGGATTTATCAGAGTAGGAGCTACTGTCAAAGCCTCCTTAATAGCTTCAAAAATACGCTTGGCCTCTTTGGTCTAGTTGAAACTTGCATTTTTCTTTAACATGTAGCATTTAATGGTCTCAAAAGGTTTGTAACATCTGGAATAAAATTTCTTAGAAAATTAATTTTTCCCAAGAAACTTTGCAACCCCTTCTTATGATTGGGTAAAGGCAACTCTAAAATGGCTTTCACTCTTTCAGGATCAATGGCGATCCCTTGTTTTGACACTATGTGTCCTAAAAGCTTGCCTTTGTGAATAGTAAAAATACACTTTTTGGGATTGAGGGATATACCAAACTCCCTACACCTCTCAAACACTTGTCTTAGATGGGAAAAATGCTCCTCTGCATTTTTTGAAAAAACTGTTATGTCATCAAGATATATAAGTACTAATTTATGAATCAACCCTTGAAATGCCATGTCCATGGCTCTTTGAAAGTTGGCATCAACATTAGATAAACCAAATGACATTATTTTGTAGGCCATAGTGCCCCACTTTGTGGTAAAAGAAGTCTTGTATTAGTCCTCTTCTTTGACCAATACCTTGTTATAACCAGAATAACCATCAAGCAAGAAAAATATTTCTAAACCAACTACTTGAAGGATCTACTCCATAGAGGGCAACAGGTAATTATCTTTCAATGAGGCTCTATTAAGGTCTCCAAATTCTACACAGAGCCTAATTTCTCCATTTTTCTTCCTAACCGGTACAAGGTTAGAGACCCACGAAGTATGTTTGATCGGGAAAATAATATCTCCCTCAATTAGCTTGGTCAGCTCTTTGATCATTAGAGGCTCAAGCTTGGGGTTTAAAGGCCTCTGTTTCTACCTAATAGGATTTGTATTTGGCTCTAATTCTATGCTATGTTGGGAAATCTGGGGATCAAATCCCTTTAAATCTAAGTATTCCCATGCAAAAACATCTTGAAATTCTCGATAAAGAGCAACAAAAGCTTGCCTATCTACTTGTGAACAAATTTTTCCAATTTTAATGAGCTTATCTTTGAAAATCTCAAGCTCTTCATAATGTTCCTCCTTGACCTGCATGTTTTTTTCTTTTTGAGCTAATCATCAGTGCTGAAGATGGACTCTAAGGTGACTAGACCCCTGGGCAACTTATTAGTCCTCAATTGAATGATCTGATCATCATATTGTTGCTTGAGCTTCTCTTGATTTACCATGAAAAATTCATCTTATTCTAGTAGAAAAATCAACACCTATTCATCACTCTCAAATACTTGTCAATGAATGTTATTATCAAGAATAGAAAGCCTTACAACAACCTTAACATATTGCTGCACTTTTCCCTTTTTAATATCATTAGGTATATCAAACTGAGCACCTATTGCAACTAATCTATCTGCATGCTTATTCTGAGTCCTAGAAATTGAAATTAGATTAAAAGCATCAAATTCTTCTATCATATCCCATACCCTATGCTTGTAAGACTTCAAAGCATCATTTTTAGTCACATTCAAGCCTCTTACCCGATTGACAATCAATTCATTGTCTCCAAATACCTGTAGGAAGCTAATCCCCCTTTTCCTTGCCCATTCCAAGCCCTGGATCAGACCTTCATACTCGACAGTATTGTTAGAAGAAGAAAAATAAAATATGAAAGCAGAATAATACTTGTCACCTTGTGGGAACACAAGCATTGCACCCTCACCAACTTCTTTTTTGCTTCTAGAGCCATCAAAGAACATCTGCCACACTTCATCTTACTGTTCTAGCTATTGTTCTGCCTTCTTCTCAAGGTTTGACATCACTGTTTCAGGTTCATGTAAGACATATACCCCCAAACCAGCATCTTCAATATAATCATTTGGATTATCCTCAACATTTTCTGCTACCCATTCATTTAAAAGAATGTTTGGTACACTTTCAACCTACAATTCTTGAGCAACAACAAGCTCTCTATCCTCAAGAACAACATAATTTTCATTAACAACACTTGGTATATAGGGTTCAATGTGATCCTTGACAAGTGACTCAAATTTTATTGTCACTTTTATTCCATATCTAGTCCTAAACAACATGTGAGACCAATCGAGGACAAATAACCCCTATCTTAGTAGTAAAATCTCTTGACAAGCATAATGCAAAATAGATTGGCAAGTCAATGGAAAATATGTCCTGGGGAATGGAAAATTTTGGACAAGCGTGAAGTGTAAGGCTTAAGTCCTTAATGACACCTATTGTATTAACAAATGACCCATCGAATTGGACCACTCCTTTCTCAAGGGGTTGACATTTTAATTCCAACTTGTCAGCAATCTACTTGGGCATAACATAATTGCTTGCCCCACTACCCACCATACAATTATGGACTAGCTTGTCCTCTACTATCAAAGTCACATAAAATGGAGGGGGTTTGACATCTTTAGCTAATTGTTTATTGCTATCCTAAGGTGTATTTGTAAAAACAACTTTAACCTGACCTATTGGTGTATCATTTCAAACATTCACATCAGATAAAGTAGACTGTAATAAGTCTTTTTGGCTTGGGATGGATAAAGAGTCCCACATAGATATTGATACATTCATTTTCTTCATACTTTCAACAATATTGTAAGGTGCATCGGTATTTACCTTTTGCTGAGTCATCACAACAACAAGATCAACTTGCAAATGAGTTGATTAAGGGTGGCTTCAAGTCTATTCCTTGGCAACAACTTGTGAATTTCTTTGTAATATGCGTGGAACTTGAGATGTAGATGACCAACAACCTCTTTACCTTTGTTTGCTGACTGTTCAATCTCAAAAGCCCTCTTTTTGGCTCTTGTGTTGGCTGCAACTGGAGAATCATCCACATTCACACCACAAAATTCCTCTCCTTGCCAATTCATGAGAGTTGTATCATATGGAGGGTGATTGGTGATTCCTCATTAGGTATGTTCTGCACATTTGAGACATTATGCACCATCAAAGCCTAATTAATGACCCCATTCGAGCATGTGGCTGCTTATACAGAAAACACCATTCATAGTTTGCTGCAAGGTTGTTTTGTATAGGAACAAGCTCCCTAGTTGCACTAATTGGAGTTGGATTGTATGGCTGAAAAGGCCTTGGGTTTACATTTTTTCTTGGTCCTTGTTGATTTTCCTGAAATGGCTATCTATTAGCCTGATAAGTATGATTCTACCCTTGGTTTTGTGGCTCATAAGACTATCTATTCTGAAACTACCGCTTCTTAATGCTAACCAACTCATTACTAAATGTCTAAAGCAAATTTTCAATCTTTTGTTGACTTTTTTTAATCTCCTGCAACTCCTAGGATGGACTTGGGACAATTGTTTCTTGGCTAACAACAATTGGTAATGCTGGAACAAGTAAAGGGGAAAAGGGTGGTATTTGTAGAGGCATTAAAGGCTGAATTTCTAGGAAAATTGGCATTGGGGGTCTAGGAGCTATTTTACCAGCTTGAATTAGGCTAGTTTTTGCTTTAATTACTATCTCATAAGCATCTGGTAAAGAGACACCTCCATAGATTGTATCATGACAGATATGTCACTATTAAGAGCCCTCAAATAATATAGAAAGGCATACTTCGGGGAAGGTCTTACCGTTTCAAGAATCCTATACCATGTTTTCTGAAAATGATAGTTTAAGTCTGTCATTTGCTCCTGGGGAGCTCTCTTGGTTGTTGTCAGCTGTTCAACAAGTGACTGGTGATTAGACTTATCTTGAAACTATTTGTGCAACTTGTTTCCCAATTCATCCCATGTTGCAATGGAATCAATTGCCAAACCTCTAAACCATTGTAGAGCCTTTCCTTTAAATGAAGTAGTGAGCAACCTTACTGCACCATTGTCCTAGGTAATGTGGTGGAATCCACATAATGAAGCCACATCTCTAATGTGCTCAATCAGAGTAGTTTGGTCCTCCCTCGTGAAAAAAGGAAAAATTTTCAAGGTAGCCATAGGTATATCATCATGCTATGCAAGATTTAAAGGATCACCTCCATTAAATGGAACAAAAGGCTGATTTCTAGTCATTTGGGTAGCTTGAGGTGGATTTACCCGAGCTAGAAAAATAGGGACAAAAAATGAGGGTACAACAAGACTTGATGTTACTACTGGTTTAAAACTTGGAGGAGTAGACTGAACTCTTTTGGATGAAATAGGAGTTCGTTTTACAGTTCTTCCACTCCTCCTAGGTTGTGACAATTTTAAATATTCAAAAGGGGCAACACTACTTCTTGTTTGTATTCTTTCCATATGTTGTCCTGCATTGACTTTTGCTAACCACCAGACTCAAAGTCGCAAGATATGCAAACTTAACCTCTAAAAAGGTCTAAAATTTCACTAGTTGCACATCAAAACCAACAAAAATTAAAATTTCAAGATTATCTTGATTCGACAGTCCCACCAAGCGTGCTAAAAACTGTTATCTACTAGATTTGCACCTTGTTGAATCAGAAAATTCAACAATCCAGAGACAACATTGGAAGATCTCACAAAGTGTAAGCTTTGAAAAATGGAGATCAACCTTTGGAAAAGGCTGACTTCCTCTTGGTTCTCACCTAAATCTAACTTATTCTACTATTCTCTTCAAGGAAAAGGGATAAAGAAAACATAAACTGAAAACTGAAAGTGAGATTAAAAGGGTGATACACTAAACTAACTAGGACCTGTACAACAACTTGAACACACAATTCAACCAATAACACAACATAACTTTGTTGAACTCAAATCAATATACTCTTTATATCAGTGTTTCATTAGAAGGTTATAATGCATAAATCTAGAAGAAATATTCACAACTTTGATCTACATGCACTTCAACACAAATCATAACCTGTGAAAAGCATACCCTTTCTACACAAAGGTGCCATTAATGAAAAATCAATCACCAGGAATGAGGTACTTCCACAAGCAATTGTTTACATTAACAAATTGCACACAGTAGAATAGAAAATTTCAAGTAGGCAAAACAACTTATCTTTATTGATATCCAAGGAATGAACTGTCACATATGTCAAGATGAGCTACAAAGTATGCAAAATATACAAAAGGACTCCAAAGTCACTAAGTACAAAATGCATAATAGGAACTAAATGCAATGAATAAAAAGATGACTATAATACCAACTCCCAAGCAGTTGCACCAAAATAGGAGCCAAAAATTGTCTTGGGTCAGATGCCTCCAAAATGCCATGAATCTAGCAATTGCATCTCCTCCAAAAAGACTCCAATAGGCTGGAAAAGTCAAGTTTGACCATGCCAAACATCTAGGCATGCAAAACCACCCCTATATTCTCTCCATAACCACCAACAAAGAGAATAAAAGTCCCCCTACATGCTCTCCTTATGTTGGCAAACTGTCCCTAACCTCCATTATATGCTTGCAAAGCATAAAGGCCAAAACATAAAGGAATAAAGGCACGTACCCTATCTTTGCATTATAATAGTCACAAGATTTAAATGATTTATAAAGACATAATTTAAAAATCATGTGCTTTACATTTAAACTTCAATGGAAAAATAAAAGGGTTATGATTTCTTGGTCAAGCTTTAATTTGACCATACATAGTTCAAGGAAATTTTTAAGTTATGAAGACAACTTTTATAGCACATTACAAGGCACAACATATACAAGGTTTTTAAAAACCTAGGCATAAGACATAAGTGTTAGCCCTCAGTATACATTTGACACCCTTGTATTTTTTTTTAAAGAAATGGTAAAAATGCCATTCGACATTAGGTATGAAGCAAACCCTAAAAACAAAAAAGGCAGGAAAAATGACAAAAGGTATTCTTTTGTTTTTGAAGCTTCTTGAAGAAGCTTGTGCTGACAATGAGGGTTTCTAAGGAGCTTCTCATGGTGGAATTTTGCAAAAACAAAGGCATTTTGGGTAGTTTCTTGACAAAAAATTGACCTCAAAGGCGTTGGTAAGTATTTTTGAAAAAATTCTTGTATTTCTTTTCATTTTTTGAAGAAGGAAAAAGCTCGAACCAAGTTGCAAATATAGAAAAATGGCCAAACTTTTAGAAATTGTGTGTTTCCTTGCTTCCTGTGTTGATTTCATGCATTTTTAACTGGCTTGATGAAGAAAATTCTTTTGTATACTCAGCCTCTACAAGGTATTGATTTCCTGTGCATCTCTTTGTAATGTTTCCTTGATAAAAATCTTGATTCAAGCCCTAAAATGCAAGAAAAGCTTTTTGTTTTCCTGTAATTTGCACTTTTTGGGTTTGTACAATATTCTTGTTCTCGTGCCTTTATGCCTTTTTTGGAAAATAATAGGAAAAAACCTTCTATGCTGCTATGGGTTTCATATTTTCCATCTTGGGTTTTAACTAGAAAACCCCAAGCAGGTTTCAATGTTTTGTGGAAAAGAAAAACTTTCTATAGATTTCCCTTCTTTCGTAAAAAAAAAAGGAATCTATTTCCTAACAACCACAACCATATTTTTCTCTATAGGAGTGTCAAGGGTTTGCACCTTATTTACTTTTATTTGGGTTTCAAAACCCACGCCTCATGGTTTCCCTCTATGCATTACCTTTGGTTTGTAGATGCAAAATATATTTGCCATAATTGGCCGCGGCTAAAAAGATTCTAACAGGTTTCAAAACTTCTCTTTCCTCCTCTCTAGACACTTGGTCTTTGTTCTTTTCCTCATGGCCATAGTGGGTTATCAAAACCTTAATGCTGAGGGAATTCTTGCATATTCTCTTACAAAACATAGAACTCTACCTTAGCCATTCTAGGTACCTCCAAATTTTCTCTCTCAGATGCATTCAATGGTTTTAACTTCTGCATTAGCCTTCTGACAGACTGAGACCTCATTCAGATGTAAAACTTTGTCTTCTTTGTGATAATCACCTTTACTTTTTGTAACTCATAGGTCTAAAACCCATGCTCTTCATTTACCATGTTCTGCATAATATCTCTTCCTTTGTTTTGTTTGTGACTATGACAATTTCATTGTGTGTTCTATGATGAAATAATGAAGAAAATTTTCCATTCTTTGGCTCGGCCTCAAAAAGTCTGCACTATACTTAGTACCATTTCTTTGGAGTTCATTGTACCTCTCCTATGTTAGTTCTGTGTACTGGCTCAAAACCCTGCTAAACATTCATGGCTTCTCTGTTTCTCTTACTTTGACAGTCATCATATTTTACCATCTCAGTGCACTTTGACTCTATCACCTGCCTTTGGTCATTTTGTTGTTACAATTACTATGGATGATATCTCACTTCTTGCAGACACCATTTGCCATCATTTTGTTGTCATGAATGCATTCTCATTTTTGAACTACCCTTAAAGCCTCCACTGTAACTCCTTATGCCGATAATTACTACATGACTATATTTTAGTAACCTCATGAACCTACCACAGTGCTATCTATGTGAAAATCTGAATGGCTTCTTTAATGTACCTTTATACTACAAAGTATGTTTACCGTGGCATTACTACTCACCTGTAGCTTGCAATATCATTGTCTTGTTATTACCTTACCATGTGAATTGTAAACAAAACAGATCCACTTTTTCATGTAATACCCTATTGCATTACTTCTAAACTCAATACATATATTACACTGCTGGTATGCATGCTAGCAAGGAGAAAACATTTCACCACATTTTAAATAGCCAAAAAATCCCTCTATTATCTATTCTTTGCACCTTTCAGTATCATGATTTCCAGTCTATAAATGAAAGTTATGACGACTTGAAGTGACTTTCTATGTTGATGATACATTTAAAACCTTCTATTTATCATAAATTTGCTCCTTGTAATTTTTCATATCTTCATGATAGATCAATGACCTTTGTTTAGCTTTGAAAGTTTATATATTCCAATATTCTGCCTAGTGAATGGACATATGTGACCATGTGATGAAAGTAAAGCAAAAGCAAGGTAATCTTTATGCAAGCTTCTGAATCCATAATAAACATGTATTTCAAACCATGGCTTCACACTGTGAGACTGATGTTCAGTGTGTTGCTATTGCACTGCCCTGATTGTCAATTAACTGACCCTGATCATCTCTCATGACTTTGTTATCTTGATAGAGTCCTCAAGAAATAAGGATAGGTGTCTTTAGCATAGGCATATTCATATCTTTAGTAATGATATTCACATGCTTATTGAGTAACAAGACTAGAGAGGTGGATATGCCTATGATCAGATAAAAAAATTTATATCTTGATTCCTATCAAAATACGCAGAAAAGACTCAAGATAAGGCACTAAGATAAATAACACTTCTATCCCTCTAAACATATGAGGGAAGCATGCTAGGCTCAACCCTTGTGGGAGCCACATTTTATCCCACATGCTATAAGTAGATGAATCAAAACAACAACACTCTTTTTACTATACCTGCACAAGAAGCAAACATGTTAAATAAAAACCAAGCATATGACATATGTGTTTGACTATGCTCCTTGTTTTCCTAGACATCAATACTAGACTAGTTGTTTTAATGCAGATGAAGGTTAAACTATATGTTTACAAATGCTTGCAGATATATAGATTAGTGACCTTTCATTGCTCTAACCAAACTTCATCTCACTCATGCAAGAAACCTAGGAGCAACAAGGAGCAACAATTGGAGACTGGACAAATGGGAAGGACTGAAGCTGATGCAAAACAAACTCAACTAGGACTTGACATTTAGGCAATGATGGGTCACCCTTCTCTATATGTGCAATTCTTTTTTGCAAATATATATTTATTTATTTATTTGCATTGAAACAGTCAGTCTCACGACTTGTGTGAGATATTATCCATTTGCATTATCAATAAAAATTACTTTTCTTAAAAAGATTGTGCACTTTCTCCTATGTTATATGTATTTGCATAAATGTGATCTAGTAATGTAATCTTCTGATTTTATTTATGCATATGAATGTAATATAGCACAATTTTAAATGTACCTCACTCTTCATTTGAAAATCACAAAAGCTCTACCTGATTGAGCTATTAGCGAAAATAGGTAACAACTTCAAAATAAAGATATGAATCCATCGTTAGATAGCTTGGAGCTATTGGGATTTTCAAATTTGCTTATTTGCACGGAGACCAAACCAAACAAAGATAGTTGGGTCCAATGGATAACATTTTGGCTCTTGGATGGAGTTGATGGGGGTGTTGAGAGGATGTTTGTGTTTAATTAGGATTAATGAGATCAATGGAAGCGTTTTGACCTTGAGTTGGATGTGGGTAAGTTTGATCATGTATAGGGTAGGGATCTTGATATTTTTTTTTTGATGTATGCATGTTTCTCTTAAGCTTTATGTGTCCTTGATCAATTAGCTCTTGAAATTCAAGTGTTGATAAAAGAGGGACGCTTATGGATTTTTGAATTTATGGGTAGCATGAAAGGGTGAATTGTCTTCATTTTTCTTTTTGCATAGATTGATTTGTAGGAATGACAATGTTAAGGGCATTTTGGATGACACTGACAAGTTAATGCTTGTGAGGGGTATAAAATAAGTCCTCAAATTCATATTTTTTCCTATGATTTCTTGATAATAGCCCTTGGATAACATCCTTCATAGTTAGGTTAGGTTGATTGGATTGATTATTTTGATTGGTTTGATTAATTTGATCATATTTATTGGTTTTTGTTTAAACTTTGAAGGTTTATTTGATGGAGGATTTGTACAAGGATATAGGGTTGCCATTTGTTCATTTGAGACATGGAGTTGATCAAGCACATCTTGGATTTGGCTTTGGTTTATGCATAGGGGACCCTCTTATGCTAGAATAATTTCCTCTTGATAGATATGAACACACAAGTCATTTGGACTATGAGGTTCATTGGTTTAAGGAATTGCATTTTTTAGGGGTCAATGGACTAGGATTAGGATTGATATATATGGGTGTACTATTTAGTGTTGTAGGTTTTGTAGGGATGGATTAATATAATCATTGATAAGTAGATTAGGATTATGATTAATATGGATGTATGTTGGAATTGGTGTTTTAGGATTTGTAGGGATTGATGGAGGATTTAATTGAATATGATTTATAGGGTTTGATGGATGATTTAATGGTTTAGGATCTTTATGGGATGATGAGGGGCTTAATGGATGAGGGATTATAAGTTTAGGTGGATGGTTTAATGGAATATGATTTAAAGGGTTTGATAGAGGATTAAATATTTTGGGATCTTTATGGGTTGATATGGTAATCAATGGATGATGAATTGTAAGTTTGGGTGGATGGTTTAATGAAATATGATATATAGGGATGGTGGGATATTTTGATGGAGGGCAATTTATTGATGAATTGTTTAATGGTTTAGGATTTAGAATGTTGGATACATGAGGTTAAATAGGGATTGAGGGATATATTGATGGAGGACTCAAAGTGAAAGTATTTGATGGATGAGGGGCTACATGAGTAATTAAATTAGGATCAACATGGATGGGTGGATTAGCCATGCATGATTTTTTATTTAAAAAGTTTCCCATATGTAAGTGTTCAAGGTCATAATTTTCAGGAAGCTTAGCTCATATACTTATAAGGTATCTAACCATATTATCTTTTATTTGAAATAGGGAGTGATCTAGTGGGGTTCAACCTTGTTTAGTTTTAAACAAACCATTTCAGTCATTCAAATACTCATCTCGATCCACAAGGCTATCATCATCATCATCGTGTTCAAAGGGGTTTTTAGTTTGGTATAATGAATTTTAACTACCACAAGTTTTGTTTAGATTTTGGGTGGGGTTTTAACATACTCAATGAACTTGTTGAATTAGGGGTCCATGATCCTTTTTTTGGTTAGACTTTGGATTTTGTTTGTTTGGATGCTACATTTTACACAAGTTTGGCACAATAGGGAAGACAAAGTAAACACATGAACAACCTAACCATTCAAGTGGGAGTGTCTGCACTTGTGTGTCCATTGACAATACCTGAATCTAGGTGTGGACAATAGGGCCCATGAGGAGGCACTAGTCACTTTTGATCCTCAAGATCACTCCAAGATGCAAGAGGAGAGAATATATGGTCTACTATCTCATGTTCAAAAGTATGTGGTGAGTAATTTTCTAGCACTAACTTCTTATTGATGCATCACAAATATGAATGACTACAAAGATGCCTAATGGATGTACAAGGCTTACTAGGGGTGTCCTCTATATACTTGAAGCTATGTGGAACTTGAGCCCATGATGGAAAATGTTGTCTAAAGTATGAGATTAAGGTCAATTCCATCTTTATTTCACATTGTCCTCTACAACAAAGCTACACTAAAAATGATAGCTCCTTCATTGAGGCAAGTTATTTAATTCTCAATCCCCCATTTGTTTATGTCACCAAAAACATTTGGGTTTGGGTCATCCTACTAGGTGAAGAAATTCAAGTATAGGACCATTAAAACTAAAAATAAAGAAGGGTATTACTTATTCCCAAAATCATAATTATGTATGAGGGAAGAGCATACATATCCAACTTCCAAGGTAAAGGGGTGAATGATCACTTTTGATCCTCAAAATTGCCTATAAGGCACGACAAGAGAGCATGCATGAAGCCAATCACCAAAACACATGACTAATATAAGCAAACAAAGCAAATAAGTTAATGCTAGCAACCCAAAACTAAATGTGTGATTGAAGAATTCCAAACTAAAAATAAAAAGGGTATTTCTGATTCCCAAAACTCATAATTGTGTACGAGGGAAGAGCATACATATCCAACTTCCAAGATAAAAGGGCGAATGATCACTTTTGATCCTCAAAGTTGCATATAAGGAAGGACATGAGAGCATGCATGAAACCAACCACCAAAACACATGACTAATCTAAGCAAACAAAGCAAACAACTTAATGTTAGCAACCCAAAACTAAATGTGTGATAGAAGAATTCCAAATTGAAATCTTTGGTTAGCAGGGTTGCATTAAATAAGTTACTAGTTTGCAAAGCATTCTTCGACAAACATCCTGCATGCAAAAACTGTTATAATTTTTTGGTTTTTATATTATTATTTGTTGACTTAGACTAACGACTACCTGTAACAAAAAAAGTGTTAGAAAATGAAAAAATTCCCTGTGCACAAACTGTTAAGCAATTAATTTTGGATTTTTTAACTAGCTTATTGTTCAAACTCGTGACCTAATGAAGGCAGAAGTCCAGAAAACAATAGTAGCACAAGTTTGAATCTGGTGGAATCAATATTGTCAATGAATTAGAGAAAATTCAAAAATAGATGTAATCGTAGCTTGATTAACTGATCAGTGAAAATTCATGCCTCATGCAAAATGTGGAGAGATATAGGGTTTCCTTTGTGGCGGGACGATAACACGACCGTCATTTACAAACCCTTAGGGCTTCACTATAGTCTGAATTCCTTACCTTTTCCTATTATTACCTGCAGCTGTGAAATTAGCACCAGAAGGAACAGTGGCACAAAATCAGCTACATGAGCCATCTAATTTATCTTTGATCTTGAAGCCAGGAGGTCACGAGCTTCAAATTCACCATAGCAATTTAAAGTTTTCGGATATTGTGAAACATGTTCTATATATTTAGCAAAAGAAGTTGCGAGTTCAAAGCAATATTGAAGCCCTTGGATCTTCAAGGCTGAAGATTACCAGTTCCACAATTGCATATTAAGTCTGCTTCAAGCTAGACATTTTGGATGTTTTGACAAAAAATTAGTGAGTATTTAGCAAAAGAAGGCTTGGATTTCAAAGAATACCTGAAATCGCCACATTCTCCATCTATGATATGTGCCTGGAGGTTGCAGGTTCGAAACTCTTTGTTAAGGGTTTCATAGAAATACGAGGAAACATCTTCAATGGCACCAAAAATCCCTCCACTATTCATTTTTCCAAAACAATTCTGTCTACGGTGATGTAAGATTTCTTTTTACTAAATGAAGAATTTGGATGTTAAAAAATCATGGATGATTCCAATAATTTGGAACCCATTAGAATAACATACAAAAGAGTATAATTACCTACTTTCAAGGAAATTCAATAATAAGCATGAAATTCACACACAAAAAGGTAAAATTTCGATCAAATATAATGAATTGAAACTAAATTGCAATACCTCTTGACAAATGGATGTGCTTTACAATTTCTATAGTATTTGTTGCTCACTTCAATAGTATATACTTTCCTAATCAGGATGATGAAACAGGATGATGAAATAATAGATTGGATCTCAATTTATAAATTTTCAATGAGATGAATGAATGAGGTTAGGATTTGATATCGGATCATGAGTTTACCCACGTTAATGGTGGAATAGATGTGGAGAGGTGGTACTGGTAACTATTACCCATTTGCATGGAAAAAATTAGCTAGTTGAGAAAAAAGTGTTTATTGATGATAAATCATGATTTAGGTCTAAACTTGTTATTAATAATACAACCATTCAACAGTACCACCCCTACGGGGTTTGAACTTTGGTGGCAAGAACAACAATGCCACCTTTAAACCAGTACACCATGCCAATACCAACATTAATAATTCTCATTTTAACCAATAAGAACTTGAGAAAATTTTCTATTTGAATTTTTTTAATCTATGATCAATGTATACATGCGAATTATTTAACAAAATATATTTCAAAAATCATTTCTCTTTGGTTTCATTGGTACACAATTTTCAACCCATATAAGCGATTTTTCCACTTCCATTTCTTCCATTACCTCCATTATTCCATTTCAGAAGAGAATTGGTTAGAATTATTAATCATAAAAAATAATTAATCAAATCACAACAATATTTGCAAAGCTTAGAAATAATTATAAAATTAAACTAAATTTTAATTTCTAAAATTTATTAAGTATTTATTTTCTAGTTTTGAAAATAATCATTTAAATTATAGTAATTACATACTACAAATAAATTAAATTAAAACTAAATTTTATTTTTAAAATAATTCAACAATTATTAATTATAATTTTAAAATAAATTAGGAATATATATATATGTATTTTTAATATATTATATGTATAATATATAATTTTAACATCGTATTATAATATATATACAATATAATATGTAACATATGTAACATCTAATATATAATATAATATATTAAATAATAATATTAAAATTTTATATTTTAATTTTAAATTATGTAATATATTATTTTTAAATAATTTAATATATTTTTAAAAAATACATTTAAATCAACATGATTTTGATTGTTAATAAATAAATAAATTATTAATTGTTTAGAATTACTCCCTCATTTCTTTAAAATAATGAAATGTAGCAATTAAGATTACTACCAATTAAAATTAATTCTCCCTTCTAAAATTCTATTTGTTTTACAATTTAACCCCATAATAATTATTGATTATAAAAAATAATTCAAAACAAATACTAATTAAAATAATAATTCTTAAAATAATTGCATACCTCAATTAAATTTTAAAATAATAATTCTTAAACATAAAGGTTAAAAATAAATATCTAAAATTTTAATTTAAATAATTGTTTTATAGAACTATAATATTTATTAATTTAATCATTTTATGAAATAATACTTCACTACAATAAAACAAATTAAATTTTAAAATTTCATTTACTATTTAAATAATAAGTTAAAAATTTAGGACATAGAAAAGAGAGTGCAACCATATGGCATGTTTTTCATGAGACTACATATATACTTTTAAAAGCGTGTTTTTAAGAATGGTGGACATGTTATTTTTTAAAGTACAATTTTATTAAAAATTTAGGATTACAAAATTTCTAAGTGCTTAAATAAAAACAATATACATCCTAAAAATGTTAGGCAAAGGAGAAATCAAACTAATAGTGTTTTTTTATCTATGGATAGGGTATTTAATTTTTTTTAGATACATGTTTAGAATGATTTTATAAACATAGTTCAATAGAGTTTCATGTTAGTATGAAAAAAGGTTTTACCTATCTAGTTTAGTTTTCACCCAATAGAGATGTTCACATTACACTTAGAAATGTTATTTTAATCACATTTATTGTTTTTTTTATTAGATAGTTTATGAGATTTATTAATGTGAATAGACTTTATAATTTGTCTTAATTGTTTGTTGTAAAGTTTGGTATGAGAATTGTTCTATATTGATATTATGTTTGACTATTAGACTCTTCTAAAAATAATTATCCTCAATTCTCTTACTATTAAAAAATATTGATACATACATAATTATTGAAGATGATAAAATGTATAAAAAATAATATATATTTTTAAAAAGCATGTATTCAATTTTTTGAAAATTATTTTAATTAAATTAATATATTAATAATATAGTTTTTCCTATAGAATCTTCTAAGAATAATTTCTTAATATTAATATATATATATATAATATTAAACAAAAATGCATATTCAATTATTTTAAAGATTATTTTAATTAAATTAATATATTAATAATATAAAAAAGTCAAATTTTATTTATGCAACTGAAAGGAATATAAGTTATAAAAGATAAAAAAGAGGGTGGCACACATCAAAAGAAAAATACAAAATTTAATTTATATAAAAAAAATAATTTAGATTTCATACATAATTCTTTAAAGACTAGATAATTACATTCATTTTTATTTGATTGTCATTAGTGTTGTTTAAAATTATTATGATATTTTGTATCACATTAGAATTTTTATATAATTTTATTACTTTATATAAAAAATAGTCACAATAATACTCAAATAAAGAAAGTTATGTGTAATTAATTTTCTAAAATGTAATTGGCTCAAAAATTTTGAGCGATAAGGGCGATTTTCCTAGAGGAGAAAATGGCATGCTTTTCTCTACTGAATATGCTCAAACTGCAATGATTTATTTTAGCTTGAACAGTTTCAAAATCCATTTGAAATTTGTTTCTTTCCCGAAGGTTTCCAAGAGCTCTGCTGTAAGCTGAAAATTCAGGCTTACACTTTTTGTATCAAACAATTCTAGTTTTGAAGCAACTCTATGCTGCAATGCTTATGGAAATACTTGTAATTCATCATATGCTATAGGGTTTGAAGAAATAAAAAATCTTGCCACAATTTGGAAGTGCACTTCACACACATGACATCCTATTATACAGGTAATTTCTGCCTTGGAACTTATCTTGCCCTTTTTATTGTGCGGATGATGAAAACTTTATGTATCTTATTTCTATTAATGCATAATTAATTGAACTTTTTAAAACCGATGCACAAGCTAGTTTTGTAAGTTTCCAAATTCTTGAATTTTTTGTTGCTCCTTCCCACATAGTTGATAGAAGTTTGGTTAATCAAGGACACATATGCAAAGGATGTGCATAAACAATCCAACACCTATGCTAACTAAGGAAGGCTATGACTTTTGTGTGCTAATGCGTTGTGCTCTTATTTTTTAAAGTGTTTTAGTCACATGGGTTGCCTTCCATGAATTCAGGTTTTAATCCTATGTTATTTTCATTATGGGTTTTTCGGTATTTAAGATTGTTTCTTGAATGGTTGAAGTCTCTTGCTTTTGGCCAGACTATGGATATTGTGTACATTCAGGCTGCTCCTCAAGCAATTGTCTCCAAGAAGTAGAATACTTGATGTTGCTTGAATCATGAATGTTGTGTTCAAATTAGGTTATGAATGATTTACTGTGTTTTGATTTTTTTCATCTTCCTTTAGTGTTTTGGTTTTTCTCTAAACCTCTAGTTTCTAAGGAAATGTATTAGCACTACTCATGCTAGAGCCCATTACGGTACATTAGCTTCTCTTTCATTTGAACCAAAATTACAACTAGTTAGGAATTCTATGTATATATTAATCCCAAAATACAGTTATAAATGTCAAATGTTTATCATTAGAGGAAAACTTGATTTTCATGTACCTATTATTTATTTGTTTTATCAATATTGTTGCTAAAACTTATCAAACACAACAAATAAAAACATTACTATTTTATAACTTTTTGGCAGGAACTTCGCTGCCTTGCAACTCTTGTTTTATTTATACATATATTGGATATTAGGGCACCTTGGCCCATGAACATTCTTGTGTATGGTGTGTGATCTATCTTCTACATTATCTTATTTTTATTATTGTGTGTGGGTCCTACCAAGTGGTATTACAACTATGATTTTGGCAAAGGTGATGATGAAATCCTAATTTTCAACAATCCACCTATATATTTCTATGGAGGAGGAAATTTGCTACCCTCGAGTCTCAAAATGAGAAGAGTCTACAAGGAAAAAATGGTCCTCAACTACCTCAAAAGAAAATCTTAGGTGATAAAGGAAATTGTTTATATTTTGTGTTTTATGATGATTTAAGAAATAAGGATTTTAGAGACCACAAAAGTAGACTTCAGAGGTCTTGGGAGCAAGCTAACTAGCTCTCGTTCAAGGAAAACAATATGATGTGTGTACATCCTTGTGACACGCTATAGTCTCATACAATCCGAGAACAAAACTTATTAACATTTAAACACAAGTTTACTAGCTACCTAGAGGCTAAAATTTGGAAGTTTTATTAAACTAATAGAATAATGGAAATGATAGAAATAGCAAGAAAAGAACCAACATTCCTAGATTTGAACGAAATAGAATGAAATGGAAAAGAAAAAAAGATGAGGGTAGACTCAATAGAGGTCCAACGTTATGAAGCTTCCTGCAATGCTCTAAATCAATAACCTGCACACACATAAATGAGGAAAAATGTTGGGGTTGTTTTGGGGCTTGCCTTAGTCAAACCCCAATTTTGGTGTTTCCACCTCCAAAAACATCCAAATAGACATATAAAGAGAATAATAGACAAATAAATAGATAGACAAGATAATAGATGAGTTAAAATGATAATATATTACTAAATTAAATACGATAATGCAATAAAAGAGTCTAGTTACCCTCCCTTTAGCAAGCTAGTGATGTCGAGGAGAGTATGCAACACTCGTGACATGCACAAGAGCCAAAGAGTTGACGTAGAGAGCTAAGATAGCTTGGGAGCTTGACAGATTGAGAGAAAATGATGTAGAAAAGAGCGAGAATGAGCTAGAGTGAATGGAAGATTGAATGGAGTGAATAGAATGAGAGAATGAGTGAAAGAATAGAGAAAAGGCATGCGAGAAGGAATTTTCAACATGTCTACAGTGCATAGAGGTGTTACACTTCACAAGAAGGCGAAAGTGTAACGCCCCAACAACCATGAAATCAAGAATCTTTTCAAGATGTTTGCGTGACACACAAATATTTGTGTGTCGCACTAGTGTCTCTTATAAAAATTCACTCAAAGACTGAAAATAAAGGGTTCAAGGATGAAATTAATGTTTTTGATAAGATAAGCTAAATTTATAGGGTGCAATACCCTTTACACAAAGGATCCCAGAGGGCCAAAGTCACATCAAACACCAAAAACTAACATATAGTTGAGTTATAGTAACAACATATAGACACCAAAAACTTAGAAAAACAACAGAAAAAAAAAGGAAATCCCACCCAACAATAACACACACCCCACCCATCACTTAGCTAAACCCTCCCACTCATCAAAGAGGAGCTTCATCACATCACCCTTGACCCACTTGTTGCTAGAATCCTCTTCCGCAATCTTCTTTCCGACCTCCTCTTTCAACACCTCAGACAGGGTAACATTTGAGCTATGGATGAACTTGATTGTGAAGCATGTCATCCTTGTGAATTTATTTTCCAGTTAATCAACTTTAGTCCACATATTATTGAGCTCTTCACCCTTATCCATTTCCACCCTATTAGTCACCTCAACCTAAGTCGGATGATTCGAGGACTTCAACATGGATTTCTCAAGGATCATCTTTTTTTAACTTAGAGAAATGGATCGGACCTTCCAAAAACTCCTTGGTCTCTTCAAAAGTATTGTACTTTCTCTCCTCTTTGCCACCATTTTGCTTAGAACTGCTATAAATCTCATCTACCAACACCTCCATTTTGTTCTTTGCTAGTCTGTTAGATCTTCTAACACTAGTTTGCTCAGTCCCCATGTCAACATTGGCCGCAACCACCGTATCCCCATGGGAGTATCTATCAACAGAGTCCCTATATTTTTTGTTTGTGGGCGGTTCCTCTACATGGCAAGGGTTGCCCTTCTTACCCTTTTTTGGTTTTGGCTTGATCTTGATAGGTGATTTACTATCTTTCTTAGAGGGTGCATTTTTTAGCTCATAGAGCCCCGCATCCGCTTTAAACTAGGCTAAATCCACACCACCTTTTTTCTTGTTTGTTGGGGGTTTAGTTTTAGGATCCTCGGGGGATTGACAAGCCATAAAGGGGGTCTTTCTTTTAGGCCCTATCAAAGTGGCCGAAGAGGGTTTATCAGGGGATTGCTCAGAGGTTTCTTGTTCCTCAATTTTAACGACCGAGATGGGTTTTGGAGGATAGAGGGCCAAATGAAAGTGGTATAGGTGGAGAATGAGACCTTGGTGCAGGGGAAATTTGGGCAGTTTTTCAGAGTTTTTAGCCACTAATTCCATAGTTTCCCTCATAGATATTTCAAGAGAAGAAAGTAAGAAAAAGGGAAAGGTTATGAGCATCCTATGTTTGAGATGGTTTAACAAAGGAAAATGATAGAATTAGTAAACCTTAAACCTCCCCTCAAGAGTAATGTACTTCATTATAGCCATACAAACTTGGTCCCATGGCTTTAGCAGCGAGCTTTGTTCGAACCCGATGTGCAATTTGGTTGAATTTTCATTTTCACAGAAGAAGGCATTGAGGCTCTCCAAATCCTGCACCTTAGTATGATTTTTGAGTTTTTGACCCATGCAAGATAGGCTAGTAGCTTTTCCTATGACCTCCTCATTGATTTTGAACGAGATGCCACCAACAGTAACTCTTTTGTCATTCCATGAGCTTGCAAACTTCGAGAGCTTCTCATCACACCCCTGTAAGCTCTCCATTAGAGGTGCAATGACTCCTTCCATACATATATGCCAGACAAGGGGGTCCCTCCGAAATTCTTTGCAAGATCTAGGCTCAGTTCGGACCCTGTCTCCACCCATTTTCACTTTCATGTTGTAAACTTTCAGGGGGGTAAACAAAGTGAAGTTTTTCAAATTGCCAATGGGTAAAACACACAACCCATTTATCACCACCACCATACCAAAACTAAAAATATTGCCTCATTAAGGCAATTAGATTTTCACACGTACAAATTGTCATTCCCAATGAGTTTAGGGTCGTGGGGCCATAGTAAATCTTTCTTAAGTACATCAGGGCATAGCCAAAAGCCATAATTACTTTTATCGAATCATTATTATCCAAAGTATTGATGGTAATTTTGGCCTTACGCACGTTCCAAAAAATGTGGTTCAAAATATAAGCTTTGTACTTATGATAAGAAAACTCATAAAGCTCTTGAAAAGACCATTCAATCCCTGCTAGCACCCCTAACCACCTCTTAAATTTTTACCCACACCCCTCCACATCTTACGCACATTCCAAAAAATGTGGTTCAAAATATGAGCTTTGTACTTATGATAAGAAAACTCATAAAGCTCTTGAAAAGACCATTCAATCCCTGCTAGCACCCCTAACCACCTCCTAAATTTTTACCCACACCCCTCCACATCATCATGCATATTCCACATCATTATGAGCCCAAGTGTGTAATAATGAATACACCCTTCCACTATAGAAAATTTAGATCCCATCATTAATTGTAATGTTTTTTTTTTTCAAGGATAGTTCCTTGTATTTTCACAAGGAGAGCCCCCATACTTCTCCAAAACTTGGATAACACCCATGAAGAACCCAGGTTGGCCAAAGCGTCAGCCATCTGGTTGCCCTTATGGTAAATGTGGCCTAGTTTCTTTCTTTCCAGTTTAGTGAGCAGGAATTTTGTATCCAAATGTATGTCCTTGATATTTCAACCATGGCAATGATTGTGATTGAAGGAACCTATCACCACCTTGGAGTATCCTTCAATGTGTAGGTTATTTTGTGCCTAGAGTGATAATAATTTTAACACCCTTAAGTAGCGTTCTTACCTTAGCTATCATAGAGGTTTGTGTTCTGATGCCCCAACATACCTAGCCACCAAATTTCCCTTTGGGTCTGTAATAATGCCCCTGTGCTGGCCAACCCAGGGTTTCCTTTTGCTGCATCATCAAAGTTAAGTTTGTGCTAGCCAATATTAGGGAGTTTCAAGATTGTATTAAGTTTAGCAAGAGCTTTAGAGTTGTCAAATGATTTGATCTATAATTTCTTATTCCAAGATTTGGCCATGTTGATCTTCCACACTGAAGGAGCCTTGTCTGATGGTTTCCAAATGTAGAAGGCCACATTCTCAATAATTAGTCTAAGACCAATGCTAAAAACCTCCTTTGATATTTTTTCCACACTTCTAAAGATACAATTATTTCTTTCTTTCCACAAACACTAGCAAAGGATGAGAGGAACCTGTTGCCAAATTTCTTTAGGTAGAGGATGGTGATAAGGACCGATCCGGTTATCAACAAAAATCTTAAGGTAACCATTCATGGCCCAATGAATACCAAATATTCCAAAGGATGACTCCCATACTTCAGTCACAAATGGGCAATGGAGTAATAGATGAAGAACATGATCTTCATTGTTCTTACATAGCATGCATCTATACAGGATTTGAAATCCCCTTTTCCTTAGGTTTTCCTGAGTGAGAATCCTATTGTGACAAGAGGTCCACCAAAAGAAATTAATTTTTGGTGTAAGTTGTCTGTTCCATACCCATTTCCATAAAATTTTCTAGATTCCTTGTATAAAAAAAACTATAGGAAGTCTTAACCAAGAGGTTTCCCTTGCTTTCCTTAGTCCAATAAAATTCATCCTCCAAGTTAGAGATGGGTATTCTAGTGAGAGAGAGGATGTTTTGCAGTGTCCTAGCCTAGTGCCTTAACTCTAGGGAAAGAGGACAACACTCCTCCAACATTTTCCATTTCATAGAACCATGTAGCCCACACAAGTAATCTCTCACATTCCTTTCAAAAAACACCCTAGTAGGAACCATTAAATTCTTGAAGTCAAATTGAGAGAGAGGAATTTCAAATGGCTAAGGATCCTCCCAAAACTCAATTTTGTTTCCATTTCCTAGTT
Source organism: Sequoia sempervirens (assembly GCA_007258455.2). Taxonomy (NCBI): domain Eukaryota; kingdom Viridiplantae; phylum Streptophyta; class Pinopsida; order Cupressales; family Cupressaceae; genus Sequoia; species Sequoia sempervirens. The sequence goes on from VDFB02271358.1 coordinate 127,709,069, forward strand.
TCCATCTCAACCTAGATTGTAATAGCTTTTTCATCCTATAGATATTGTTCCAAAAGAAGGAACCACCTGGGTGGTCAACTGAGAGGCACCTAATCAGGGGATAGTTTTTTAGATAGTTCACATTTAGAAACCTACACCACTCCTTGTTCCTTATCTGGTCCCATCCAACCTTAGCAATCAAAGCTTTATTAGTAGGTTGAATTTTTCTTATGCCTATCCTTCCACTAGATTTGGGGAGAAAGGCCTTATCCTAACTTATCAAAGCCAATTTATTTTTTCCTCTATACAAGACAAGAAGAAATTCCTTTGAATTCTTTCAAATTTCTCAACTATATATCTAGGGATTTTAAATATGGATAGA
>VDFB02271358.1:127709529-127727115 GCA_007258455.2 Sequoia sempervirens
ACAACTTTGCTTCTTGTCAATACTCCTTTTTTCTTATCTACAATGATCTAACTGTCTGAATGATTTTTCTTCACATATTTAGGTGTCATAGGGGACACCATCGGAGCTTCTTCTTGCTCTTCTTCATTCTACTTCTCTTGATCATCCATTTCCTATTCTTCCACAACTTCTTCAATCTTTACACAATAAGGTTCATCAAATACATATCCATCAATTTCAATTTAGTTCTTCATTGCTTCATCAACCTTGAAATTTGTGCTTTCTACAATCTTCCTCAATCATTTATTGAAACATCTGTAAGCTTTGATTCTAGTGGAATATCCAAGAAAAATACCTTCATCACTTCTAGCATCAAACTTCCCTAAATTTTCTTCATCCAGTTTGATATAACATTTGCTTCCAAATACCTTGAAATACTTAACAGTAGGAATTCTTCCACACCATAGCTCATGGGGGGTTTTAGTATTGTTTTCTCTCGCTTGAATTCGATTGAACACATAAAAAAAAGTATGAATAGTTTCTCTCTAGTAAACTTCTAGTAGACCAACTACAATCATCATTGATCTAGCAACTTCTTGATTCATTACGTTTTTTCTTTCAACAACTCCATTCTGCTAAGGATTTCAAGGGCATATAACTGTCTTTTTATTCCATGAACTTCACAAAACATATTAAACTCATGGGAGGTGAATTCATCACCTCTATCAAACCTTAAGCATTTTATTCTCAAATTCACTTCATTCTCAACCATAGCTTTAAATGTATTGAATCTATCTAATGCATCAAATTTATCTCTAATAAATGTAACCCATGTATACCTAGAGTAATCATCAATCAAAAGCATAAAGTTTATTTCACCTTGTAGACTTCTCACTCTTGTAGGACCGGCAAGATTTGTATGAATTAAATCCAGTATTCTAGTAGTAGATTACTCCTTCAATGTAATCCTTGGTAAATCTATCATGACTTGCATTACACTAATCCTTGCCAGATTATCAAAATTCATATGAAACATTCTTTGATGCCATATCCAACTGTCATTAATCTGAGTCATAAAGCAACTTCCATCAGCACCCTTAAGTTGATATATATTTCCTTCAAACTTATTTCCTGCAATAATCACTGTTTTGAATCCTTTCCTAATTTCACATATATCATCCTTAAACACAAGATCATATCTCTTACTACACATCTATCCAACACTCAAGAGATTACACCTTAAGCCCTTAACATAGTAAACATCATCAGTATTATGCTTTCCATCAAAACTTATTGAACTTATCCCACAAATCTTAGCACCATTATCATCTGCAAACATAACTAAGCCTCCATCATATTTTTCAAGTTTAACAAACTCACTCTTGTCACCAGTCATGTGATGTGAACACTTGTTTTCAACTACCCAATAGTTCTTTTCATGTTTAGCAGGTAGGGTAGAAATTACAGTACCTTTATCTATCTCTTTCTCCGGAGGACATTCTTTCATGTGTTTTTTAGAATTAGCAAAAGTAGGTTCATATTTTATAGCCAAGAACAAGCATTCATTTTCATCAAGGTCACCATAATCAAATTCGTCATCAAAAATACTAAATTCCTCATTCACATAATATGCTATGTTGATCCTTTTACTTTTGATTTATTTCTCATATCTTTGTTCCTCTTAGCTCTTTCTAGACATCTTGAAGCAAAATGACCTATTCATCCACAACTAAAGCATTTAAAGGGTAACTTACCTTAATACTTGTCAAAGCATTTCTTCATCCTTCTCATAAAGTTAGCTTCTACTTCATCATGACTTTCTTCATCTGAATCTTCCACTCTTGTAGCCTTGAAAGAAGTTTATGATTTGGATCCATTTCTCAAATTCAACTTTCTCAACTCATAAGTTGTCAAAGTTCCCACTAAATAATTTTTAGTATAGGTGTTGTAATCTATATGCTCTTCAATAGTAGATACCTTTTCATTGTATGCATTAGGGAGAGTTCTAAGAATCTTCTTTACAATCCTAGATTCATCTATTGTAGCACCAAGTCCTCACATTCCACATACCACTTCATCTACTCTTTGTACATAAAATTTAATGTTCTCATCTTCATACACGTGCAGGAGCTCAAACTATGTCTCCAAATTCTACAAATTTGCTTCTTTGACCTTTTCATCTCATTCATGCGCCTTTTCTAAAGCATCCTAGACTTCTTTAGCAATCTTTAAATTTTGAACTTTAATCAACTCAGAATATGTAAGACTATTCTTCAAAATGAACTTCACCTTATTGTTCACATCATGCGCCTTGATTTCATCAATTGTACTTGGAACATTAGTAGGAGGAGTGTAAGGATTCTTATAAGCTTTCTCAACATCATATCCACAATACTCCAAATATTCTTCCATCATTATTTTCAAGATAGCATAATTAGTTCTATCAAATTTTGGATACCATCCCAGACCTTCCTTAAGTGGTTAAGATCTTCTCCAAGGAACCAAGCTCTGATACCAATTGTTGAACAAGACAATTGAGAGGGGGGTGAATTAGTTGTAACAAATTTTATCTTCAAAAAATTCACTAGAACTTAGATCAATCACAAATCTATTACTCTACTAAAATGATTAAATATTAAGTGCAAAGGTAGAAACTGAAAAGTAACACACATACACAATAACGCTAGATTTACATGGAAAACCCAATGAGGGAAAAACTGCGATGAGGTTTAGCTCACAATATAGAGAATATCAAAACCAATTACAAAGGATCACTACCAGATTAGGATCACTTCCAAAACAACAAGGACTCACTGTCTTGATCAGGACCCACTGTCCAACAAGGGTTAACCATCCGGAGGGCTCACTGCCAAAACAACAAGGACTTACTATCCAACAAGGGTTAACCACCCAAAGGGCTCACTGCCACACAAATACAAATAAGATAGAAGAGATATGTTACACAAAGAAGAAAACCTCAATGCAATACAAATTTCCACCATGATTCAATCAACCACTTGCAGACATGCATGAATGATAGAGTACACCTTCAACTCATTGCTTTCATAAACTCAAAATTTAGATTCTAAACTGATCTGCTACACTCTTATCACATATATACAATGATAGTCTAATTTGCATATGTTTTGCATCTATTTTCTCTATTTCTTCACACCACTCTTTGTACACCTTTCACCAATATCTCATCTTGTATATGTACCATCTTCAACTTTGAAACATATGCTAAGAGAGGACCCAAATAAGTCCCAACATGCTTTATGATCTTTGAGAGTAGTTTTTAACACAAGGACAACCAAACCAGCGTAAAACACATAATAATTAGGCACATGTATCCCTTAACACGATCCAATATTTCCAAACAACAAAATTATCTTCAACATGATGAAAATAGCTTATCTCTAGAACCATAAGTCATAAGAATTAAACAAAAAGAAATCTAGACCAACAACATTTCTCCCAGACCTCAACTAGACACCCTAAAAACCACAGTTCATAATTGGTGAGTGGTGAGCATAACTCGCATTGTACAATGAATCAAAAGCCAAAAATTTGGATATAGCAGCTTCTAACAATCATGATTGACATATCTAAACCACTCAAACATAGGAGAAAATCCTGGAGCAAAACCCAGAGTAAGCACTAAACACCTGCAACCATTCTTTATTAATTTTCTCAATATCCTCAACATATGGGTAAGTACTCCAATCTGTGACACGATTTAGGTGTCAATTTGTAAAAATTTGCAAAAAAAGGCCAAAATTGGCCATTTGGCGCATGCCAAATTGAAAAGAAAAATAAAAGCACAAAACATTTTTCAAACCCTCATTTGTCTTCAACTCACAGCTTGGCTTGGAGGATTGGAGGTTTGCAACTCGCGCTCGCCAAATATCATCAATTATTTGCATCGTTGGCTTGCTACCTTTCACAAGGATGCCGCCAACACATCAGAGACGAAGAAGATTGCGAAGAGGTATGTATTTTTATTCAATTTATTTTGAATTTGATTTAGAATGCAGATTGAAATAGGTTTTTATAATAAAATTTTGTTCTAATTATCAAGGAATGAATTTCCACCTCAAAACTTTGAGAATTCACAGTCAGCCCCTCAGGAAGAGCCTCCTATTCGAGAACAACCTGAAACCCCTCCATCAATTCATAGGCATCCTCAAGTAACACAGGAAAATATTCTAAATAAAATTGAAAATAATAAAAGAGATATTGAACAATTAATTGGAAGATTAATCGAGCATGCCAAAACCAACCCTTATAGGAGAGGGTTTGTTGAATCATTGAAGTCAATTGTATCTCATGTAGGAGAAATGAGCGATAAAATAAATTTTTGTTCAAATAAGAGGCATGAAATGAGACAATATTATGCTAGAGGTTTGTCATATGCAGATGTTTAAAAAATTTTTTTTAGCAAAGCTGACTTGTGTGCCCTATTTACAAACCCGAAAACCAACGCACCTTTGTCTCATACATGCATGAGGTTCCCCATCCATTGGTTCCACCATGAGTTAATTAAAAATAAATGTTGGGAGCGGTGGTGGATGGTATTTGACCAACCTCCATGCAATAACCATGAGGTACCACAATACTTTTTGAGGAAACTGTATTGTGAGTTTATCCTCAATAAGATGCCAAATTATTTTGACATCTTAGACTTTCAGGGTAGAGGTGGGGGCTCCACACATGATAGACCTGTTGCATGATGTAATCCATAGTTGGCACTGAGACCCTTGGCCAAACCCATGGTGGAGCATGTCATCTTTCCTCCCATTGCTAAGGGTAGTGTAGAGGTGGAAACGTTGGAGTCCATAGGCTCACTCACCCAGACCATTTTACAGTGTGTGAGACCTCTAGTAGAGCCTAGTGTGGAGGAGTAGTCTAGGCCCTGAGCTCCACCCCACCATTGTGGCGCTTGTGGTGTAGTTTGCATGTATGATTATCAGAGTGCTCAAGATGCAGCTACACAACCTACATCAGTTGTAGAGGTGATGGATTTCACAGATGATTTGTTGAATGATACGTTTAACATTGACAATCAGGTAAAATTTAGCAAGTTCATTTAATGTTGTTTATTAAATTATATTTTGAAATTTAAGAATAAGTAAATTAGTAGAATTTTGATTTGATGAAATTTCAGGGTCGGAGTGTTCATGAGAAGTGCCCCATTCCTACATACCCTTATTCATTCTCGATGTTGAGTCCACAGGTATGCAACTAGTATTAAAGATATTATTATTGCATTTGAACAGTTGAATTTTATATTTGAATGTTTGTCTCATAACATGCTTTGGATTTCAAATAGTTTCTTGGTGGACCTTCAACCTCCACACCTCGTAATTCATTTCCTCAAGGACCTTACACTCAGGTAGCCTTTATTCAATAATGGTGTTGTAAAACAATGTTAGCTAGTTTTCATAATTTTGCATATACAAATCTACAAAATTGATGAGAAACACAAACATTGCATTTATATTCCTTGATCGTGTCACATTATCTTCTCCTAATTCACTTTTTGTTCCTTTATTCCTTCCTAATCCCATCCCATTAACATTTAATAGTTCACCCTACCATTTACTCTTTCATTTACCATTTGCAGACGTTGACATCAGAAATCCCTGGTGATGTTGGTGGCACGATGGACCACGGAGTTGCTACAACAATAGCCAATTCTGATCCATTAAGAGAGGTATGCAACAAATATGTTGATTTGACATTATATTTTCTCTTTTATGGTCTATTATAGAAAATTTTCATGATAATTTTGTGTAGCTTACTTTCTATCTTGATGGTTGCTACAAGTGGTTGTCACTCTAGATCGTGGATGTGGTAATGATGTAAATATGAATGATGACTATCTGTATGCGGTAAGTGGTTATATTTTGTTATATGTCATTCCATAATTCAATTTTTATGTATTAACATCTTTACATTTTATGGTATCAGTTGAAGGTCCAGAGTGAAGAGAGGAGGACTAGTGAGCATGTGTGAAAGACTAGAGAACCAACAGTCACTCCATCCAACTGAATTTTGAAGGTAGCACGGGATCTATTTCCTTCCCCTAGAGGGAAATGACTGTATTAGGGTCGTTTGTTGTATTCCTATGTGGCATTTTGGAACATATGTTTTGTACAAGCAATATATACGTGACATTTTATGTCCATAATATGGCTACTTTGTACTAAGCCTATATGGTTTTTTTGGATATATTCTATATACTTTTATCAATATATCATTGTATACCTTATGGATTTTTGATTAAAAAAATCTTATTTTGCTACTACCATTCTTGAATGATGTTATCATGCGTATTGTGTAAATCGTATCCTTGAATGTTGTAGGCATGGATTTTATTTACATCTAATGCTTAATTAATTATTGTTGATTTCTCAATAAGCTCCATCTAAAGCGTATTGTGTAAATAAGCTCCATTCCTGGTGGTTTGTATCATTTGGAATGCTTCAATTACTTGTGCCTCACTTATTTGTATGTATGCTTCACTTATTCACATGTATACTTCACGTATAGTGCATGTATTCACGTGTATATTCATGCTTTGAATGCATAGCAGAAAAAATATTTTGGGGAAAAAATTGACAAACCAAAAATATAAGAGTTTTTTAAAAAATCGAGAAAAAATCATATTTAAAAAAACGTAAAAAATTATAGAACAAGAGATAAAATCTATTTATTTTGAAATTGAAAGGTATTTCCATAGCATATAGAGAGCAAATAAAATAAATATTTTAACTAATGAATTGTAAAAAATATTTTTTTGTAATTTATATTCATATTGTTGATTACATTTTATTGCACATCTTTCAAAGTCAAAGCATTACTTCACACTACATAACTAATAACTAGATGTTGATAGATGAAAAAATTTCAATTACAATATAGTTTTTACAAAGTCAACCTAAGCAGTTATGCAATTACTTCACATTGCATAACTAATAAGTAGGAGCAGCTGCCAATTGCATTTTGTTATCATGGCATTCTATGAGGCCAGATTTCTTTGACATATTTTATCAAATAGTTCACTGCCTTGTCTATGTTACCACAATTTTCATACATGTCTACTAAGTATTTTTTCTAATAGTTAATTTCCTTGTTGCTATGGCTAAAAGCATAAAACAAGTGCTTTCAAACAAACTATGGATGCTTGGAAAAAATCTATCAAAAGCATAATAGCAAGCAATACTATAGACAAGGAAATGAACTACTTGAAAAAAATGCCTAAAATAAATGTGATCTCATGGTGATGGAATGCCATGACATGCAAATTGCTATGGATTTTCATGCCATTCCATCACCATGAGACCACGTTTCTTTGAGGAATTTTTTCAAACAATTCATTGCCTTGTCTATGCTACCACATTTTTCATACATGTTTACCAAAGCATTTTACCAAACAATTCACTTCCTTACTGCTATGGCTAAAATCCTAAAATAGGTGCTTGCAAAAAAGCTATGGATTCTTGGAAAAAATATATCAAAGCATAATAAGAAGCAATAGCATAGGCAAGTGATGCAGAGACAAGATAGTGAACTGGTAGTATGTGATGGATGCTCCCATGTTTTACAAATGAGGGGTAAGCTCAATTTATAGACTCCTCAAATACAGTTCAATGGACAAGATTGATTTTGAATCAACGACCGAGATTACAAAATAAAACCCTAATTAGGGTTTTTCACAACTAACTACCTCTCAACCAATGAGAAAATTATATTTGGGGACACTTGTCCTTCTGCTAAATATAAACCAACAATAAAAAGTTGTTGCATTATGAAGTGTCAAGTTCATTGAACCTAGACATGCTAGCTTGGAACAATTTGATTGGTTGGAAGATGACGAGGCACCATCTCCGCGTGTTGGATGTTCCCTTTGATCTTGGCCTAAGGTGGACTTCAAGATATGTTTGTCATCTCCTATTTTCAGCTTGGGGAAAACTTTAAGTTGTCTTTGCCATGTATGCTTTGAGTTGGGATGACTTTACGTTGTCTTTTCCATGTATGCTTTGAGTTGGGTGGACTTTACCTTTGTCTTGGACAAGCATTATTCAAGCCAAGGGAAGACTTGACAGCAGTTTGGACATAGCTTTTCTTTCCCAAGCAGACTTTGCATCATCTTCAACATTTTCCTTGACCATGGGCATGGTAGACTTTGGTTGTGCCTTGCCAAGATTGGGCAGACTTTCTCTTGACTTAGACATGTTGATTTTCCTTCAGAAAAAAATTGAGAGAATTTATTGTAGAGGGGCACAACATGATCCCATAGGCTCAAACGAGAAGTTTATAAGCATCACGGTGTATGAGTATCATCATGCCAAAGTTTGCAGCCATTTTGCATTTCAGACTCTTAAGGGATTTAACTGGTTGAACGTAGCTCAGAGTGATTTGGTGTGTTTGGGTGTGAAAGAGGACCATGCCTAGTGTAAACGTACCCAATCAGACACATTGGAACAGTTAGTTTCATCACACGAGTTGCAGAACAAAAGTTGCACCACTTTGCAACTTTGCACTACTTGCATTTAACAACTTTTCCCCAAGAGAAATCTCGCCGCCACAAGAAAATGCCTCCGAAATAGTGAAAAATGAGAGATTTTATTGTAGAGGGGCACAACACAATCCTATAGGATCTAACAAGAAGTTTCTAAGCCTCACGGTGTCCGAGTAACGTCATGTTGAAGTTTGCAGTCATTTTGCACTTCAGACTCTTAAGGGATTCAGTCACTTGAACATAGCTCGGAGCGATTCAGCGCATTTGGGTGAGAAAAAGGACCATTCCTAGCATAAAAATACCCACTCAAATGTGTTGGAACAGTTAGTTTGGTCACACAAGTTGCAGAACGAAAGTTGCACCACTTTGCACTACTTGCATTTGACAACTTTCTCCCCAAGAGAAATCTCACCACCACAGGAAAACACCTCTGAGATAGAAAAAAAGAGAGTTTATTGTAGAGGGGCACAACACGATCCCATAGGCTTTGACGATAAATTTCTAAGCCTCACGGCGTCCGAGTAACGACATGCTGAAGTTTGCAGCCATTTGCACTTTGGACTCTTAAGGGATTTAGCAGGTTGAATGTAGCTCGGAGCGATTCATTGTGTTTGGGTTTGAAAGAGGACCATTCCTAGCGTAAACGTACCCACTCAGACACGTTGGAACAATTAGTTTGGTCACACGAGTTGCAGAATGAAAGTTGCACCACTTTGCACTACTTGCATCTGACAACTTTTTCCCCAAGATAAATCTCGCTACCACAGGAAAACGCCTTCGACATAGGAAAAATCGAGAGAGTTTATTGTAGAGGGGAACAACACGATCCCATAGGCTCTAATGATAATTTTCTAAGCCTCACGATGTCCAAGTAATGTCATGTTGAAGTTTGCAGCCATTTTACACCTCAGACTCTTAAGGGATTCAGCCGGTTGAATGTAGCTCAGAGCGATTCAGCACGTTTGGGTGCAAAAGAGAACCATTCCTAGTGTAAACCTACCCACTCAAATGTGTTAGAACAATTAATTTTGTCACACAAGTTGCAAAACGAAAGTTGCACCACTTTGCAACTTTGCACTACTTGCATTTGACAACTTTTTCCCCAAGCAAAATCTTGCCACCACAGGAGAACACCTCTGAGATAGAAAAAACTAAGAGAGGTTATTGTAGAGAGGAAAAACATGATCTCATAGGATCTAATGAGAAGTTTCTAAGCCTCATGGTCCAAGTAACGCCATGCTAAAGTTTGCAGTCATTTTGCACTTTGGACTCTTAAGGGATTCAGTCGGTTGAACGTAGCTCAGAGCAATTCGACACGTCTGGGTGTGAAAGAGGACCATTCCTAGAGTAAACGTACCCACTTAAACATGTTGGAATAGTTATTTTGGTCACACGAGTTGCAGAACGAAAGTTGCACCACTTTGCAACTTTGCACTACTTGCATTTGACAACTTTTTCCCCAAGAGAAATCTCGCCGCCACAGAAAAATGCCTCTGAAATAGAAAAATTTGAGAGAGGTTATTATAGAGGGGCACAACACAATCCCATAGGACATAATGAGAAGTTTCTAAACCTCACGGTGTCTGAGTAACGTCATGTTGAAGTTTGCAGCCATTTTGCACTTCAAACTCTTAAGGGATTTAGCTAGTTGAACGTAGCTCAAAGCGATTCGATGCATTTGGGTGTGAAAGAGGACCATGTATAGCGTAAACGTACCCACTCGGATACTTTGGAATAGTTATTTTGGTCACATGAGTTTCAAAACGGAAGGTGCACCACTTTGCAACTTTGCACTATTTGCATTTGACAACTTTTTCCCCAAGAGAAATCTCGCCGCCACAAGAAAATTCCTCTGAGATAGTGAAAACTGAGAGAGGTTATTGTATAGGGGCACAACACGATCCCATAGGCTCTAACGAGAAGTTTCTAACCCTCACAGTGTCCGAGTAATGTCATGTTGAAGTTTTCAACCATTTTGCACTTCAGACTCTTAAAGGATTCAGTCGATTGAACGTAGCTCAGAGTGATTCAGTGCGTTTGGGTGTAAAAGAGGACCATTCCTAGCATAAAAATACCCACTCATATGCATTGGAATAGTTATTTTGGTCACATGAGTTGCAGAACGAAAGTTGCACCACTTTGCAACTTTGCACTACTTGCATTTGACAACTTTTTCCCCAAGAGAAATCTCACCACCACAGAAAAACACCTTAGAAATAGCGAAAACTAAGAGAGGTTATTATAGAGGGGAAATAAACTATCCCATAGGATCTGATGAGAATTTTCTAAGCCTCACAGTGTCTGACTAACGTCATGCTGAAGTTTGTAGCCATTTTGCACTTCAGACTCTTAAGGGGTTCAACTAGTTGAACGTAGCTCAGAGAGATTCGGTGCGTTTGGGTGCAAAAGAGGACCATTCCTAACATAAACGTACCCACTCAGACATGTTGAAATAGTTAGTTTCATCACACAAGTTGCAGAACGAATGTTGCACCACTTTGCAACTTTGCACTACTTGAATTTGACAACTTTTTCCCCAAGAGAAATCTCGCCGCCATTGGAAAACGCTTCCGAGATAGAAAAAACTGAGATAGGTTATTGTACAGGGGAACAACATGATCCCATAGGCTCTAATGATAATTTTCTAAGCATCATGGTGTCTAAGTAACATCATGCTGAAGTTTGCAGCCATTTTGCACTTCGAACTCTTAAGGGATTCAGTTGGTTGAACGTAGCTCGGAGCAATTTAGCACGTTTGGGTACGAAAGAGGACCATGCCTAGAGTAAATTTACCCACTCGGATGCATTGGAACAGTTAGTTTGGTCACACAAGTTGTAGAACGAAAGTTGCACCACTTTGCAACTTTGCACTACTTGCATTTGACAACATTTTGCCCAAGCGAAATCTCGCTACCATAGGAAAACACCTCCGAGATAGAAAAAACTAAGAGAGGTTATTGTAGAGGGGCACAACATGATCTCATAGGATCTAACAATAATTTTTTAAGCCTCACGGTGTCTGAGTAACATCATGTTGAATTTTGCAGCCATTTTGCACTTTGGACTCTTAAGGGATTCATCCAACCAAGAGGCTCAAACTCAATCAAATTGACAACTTTCCTTCAAGAGGAATCTAAAAATATTAAAATGTTCTTTTAAAGAAAATCAACTAATCTTGCAAGTTAGACAACAATCAGAAGCACCATTTCTCAATTTCACCCATGAATCCTAGTAGTAGTGCAAACTCAGTTTTTGGCCTTTTACTCAAATACTCTCCAAGACACCTAACAAACATATGATGGTTTAAAACACCCATTTTAGAGTTGTAACACATATCCCAAAGTCAAAAATAAGTATTTTGGACCAAACTTCTAAAATCACCCCCTCTACGCTGACCTATTTAGGCTGATTAGGCCTAAATTACAAAGCAACATATCTTTAAACTTCTCACAGGCCCTTGAAACCTTGGGGAAGCATTTCCTATGCCCTCAAACCTCTGAAACCACAATTTTTTCCTAGGGTTAACCCTTCCAACATAGAAAACCACAAAACCCTCAATTTCATGCTAAATTAAGAGGGTTTATTCAAAATACCACTTGCACAACCTCCTAGACCATGCCCCTGACTCAAAAATGTGTATTTTGACCCCTATGTGCTCAAAAGTTGAAAAAAACTCCACACTCTCATTGATTTTCACAAACCCTAGGTTGAGGGCTCCATTTTCATGTGTTTTCTTTAACAAAAATTAATAGGACAGCAGGCTTATCTCCTTTGTTCCTTCCCCACAACTCTAATCATGCAACCTACAACTTAATCAAACTCCCTAGGGCCCATTACACTAGTTACAATAGATACAATCGGTGTAAGGGCCCTTTAAGACATGTTTTTTTATCACAAAACCCTCAATAGGGTGCTCTCAGCCTGTAATAGGAAAACAATGATTTCTTCAACAAATCTTTATTAAATTCTTTCAAACCTGATGTAAAATAAGGCTAACACAGTCCTCCATGAGAAATGAAAGATTACATAGCAAATTTCAGTCTGTACGGCTCATACAGGTCTACAAAATGTGAAAGAAACATAAAAAAATGAAGAAAACTCAAAATTTTCTTATTGTCAATACCTTAAACTTCAAGCCAACATTAAAAATGGTGTCCTCATGCCTTTTTAAAGGCTTCTCATATTCAACCAATGACCAATTTCCCTCCCAACTAAAATTTAAACCACTTATGACCATTGGAGATCACAATTTCATCTTTTACACAATTTAATAACATCATTACATGCTTTGCAATGTTTTCTCTTTTTGGCCCTTTTAATCACCTAACCTATTGCAATGGTTCTAATGAGACCTTATTCACCTAAAAACCATGTCTTAGTTAAGAAAACAATATACTACCACCCTTGACGCCACCTTGACAACTTTGACACTCCTTTCCATTTGATTTACAATCATTACAAAATGAATACATAAGCCCCTCAAAGTTTGCCAAGTACCATAGAATGGTCACTTAGGACCTTATTTGAACTCATGGACTCAACACAAACACCCTAACGCACACATTGTCTATAAAACTCTTCATCGAAAATAGAGAGAAGGTTGGTGCTCTTGCACCAAGCCCAAACATCCAAATGACCTACCATGCCTTTGCAAACCTTCTATCACATCAAAATCCACCTGATAACATTGAAACAACCAGGTTCTAACCTTATTCCAAACTATTGCTTTAATCTGCTACTTCAAGCTATGCCTCTTAGGCCTAAATTCATGCTTTTTCCATAGGAGCAATGTGGAAATTTCCACCAAATGTCTTTTCCACCCATTGTATTCTACTGTAACTTGGTGGAATGGCATAATTAGGTGTAGGGGGCATGTGTGCATGATTTCAGGAGCAGGGGTGGCCATTTGGGGGTTTGGGCATGATGCCTAGTTGTCAAGAATGTGTGTTTCGAGTGAAATTTGGAGGTTAAGTGTAGGTAGTGATGGAAAACATTTGGGGCAGTACTTTCCAAGAGTTATTTAAGCAAGGGCAGACATATTTGGTGTTGAAGGAATTCAAATGGTGAGGAGAGGTTTGGAGGTGAGGTTTTCAATAAACCCCCTTTGAAACTTGTTAAAAGTGAGGGTTTTGAGTTTTGGAGTGTTGGTGATTGTTTCATTGGAAGATGATTGTCGATTTAGTGCTTATGTACCCTGGTCATGAATATACAATGGTGTTTTGTGTCTGGAAGGAAGATTAAAGGGTAGTTGGTTTGTTCAGAGTTTTCCACCCTGCTCTGCATCACTTTGCCATGTTTATCAACATAAAACTATGATATTTTTTGTATTTCAATATGTAATGATAATGCAATATGAAATATGTAGTGTAAGACAATGTCATATATGTGTATTTAAACTTTAAAGTTAAAATGTTAAACTTTACCATTGTTCTTGTCTTCAAAGTTGTTTAAACTATATAATTTAACCATAATATAACTAAGCAATATATGATATAATTAACCATTATTCATTATTTTTGATTGTCAACTATATAATATAACCATTATTTTTTATGATATTGTACATTGTTATTTAACCATTGTTGAAGATTGAATTTTTGAACAATTTAAACATGCACAAGATGAACAAATTATTTCAATTCTCAACTTCTATATATGAAATTATCCAATAATCAAGTGTATGTCCATATACAAAAATGGAATCAACTCCAACTCAAACAAAGTTTTACAAAGTGTGGCATATGCCATCTCGATATCTATTCATAATATACATGCCAAAATGTCTATCTCATCCTAAACTACTGGTGGATCATCAAAATGGAGCCTATTTCAATCACTCTTTGGCTATGAAGGTAACTGCACAAGAAAAATTCAAACCACAATTGAGATTAGTTATATTATATAATTTAAAATCAAATAATTAACATCAAAATCAATATACATTGAATTGTAATTGAACTCTAAAATTGAAATCTTGATTACCTCATATATATATATATATATATATATATATATATATATATATATGTCTCTTCAAACCATCATGAGTCCTAGAATATGCCCCTCTCATAGAACCAATCATATCAACTTTTGCAATGTCAATCTATATAGGTGAACACAAAAACATCAAATTGATACAAGTTAGCATACAATTGTCCATAATAGGAACATATTTACCAAACACAAAATAAAATAAACGCATACCTCTTTAGGCATCTCTTTTTCTTTATCTCTTTCAGTTGTTTCGACACCTCCTCCCTGAGGTGTTTCAACTCCTACTCCTTCAAGTGTTCCAACACCTAGTCCTACAAGAGGAAAATAAGATAAACATATAAGTTAATATATAATTTTGTTAATGACAATTCAAATGACAATCAAGTATAAAATGCATGAATTCGGGCCTAAAAGGCATGGGTTGAAGTAGCAGATTGAATAATTTGTTTTGAAGAAGGCTAGAAATAGTTGGTTTTAGTGAGATCTAGTGGGTTTTGATGTATTTGAAGGTTTTCAAGGACTATGGAGCTCATGTGTATGTTTGGGCATGAAGCCCTAGTTGAGAGAAGCACATTTTTTAATGGAAATTTGAGGTTTTAGAGACTAAAAGTGGGTGAAGTTTGGGGGAAGCATAATATTAAGGATTATTAAGTATGTGTAGGCTTAAACAAGGGTGTTTGAAGTGGTCATAAGGTCACAGGAGGCCTGGAGATGGGTCTTTCAATGTATTCTCCAAAATCCCACTATATTGTAGGGGCAACTAGGCCAATTAGGCCTCTTTTCCAAAGAAACACCTTCCCAAACACCTGCAATCAAGTCAAACACCATGGAAAGTCATTAAATAGGTTACAAACCTTAAGATTTCACAATTTTTAGAGCTCCAACTGCTCACCAAGCTACCAATCCACTAAACATCACTCTCAAGCCACCAAACCCAGGTTTTCCAAGGAGCCTTATTGAAAATCACTCTTCCCACAATTAAATCTTACATCCAACACCCCAAACATACCATATGATGTCTGTACATGCTCAAAAGACTCTCACAAATGACTTCCCCAAAGGATTTCATCCATTCACACTCTAAAATGATGCAGACCTAGGGGCTCAAACTCAACCAAATTGACAACCTGCCTTCAAGAGGAATCTAACAAGATTAAAAGGCCTATTAGAGAAATTTCAGCTATTCCCCAAAGTTAGACAACAATTAGAAACATATTTTCTCACTTTCACCCATGTAACCTTGTATTAGTGCAAATCTAGTTTTTTGCCTTTAACTCCAATATCTTCCAAAACACATAGCAAAAAAAATATTGAATTAGATACCCATTTCAAATCTATAAAACATATGTAAACCCCAACATTAACTCTTTTGGACCAACATGGAGATCCAATACCCCTACCATGAAAAAAACTAGTGAAATAGGCCTCCTTTTCAAAGAGAGTACCCTTTATCGTTCACCAAAACCTCTAAAACCTTGGGGAAGCAATTAAAATGCCAAAAAAACATAGAATCCACAATTAGATTCCACTTGTACAGCCAAATCCACCCCAAACTCAAAAACCCTTGTTTTATGCACTATTGATGAGGGTTTATTGAATATGATGCTTCCAAACCTCCTCAGACCTCAGAACCAACTTGAAAAATTTCCAACAGCCCTTTAAATTCTTAATGATTCAAAATGCATGACCTCCCATATAGATTCCACCAAACCCTAGACCAAAATCCCCATTTACATGCATTTTCTACACAAAACTCACAGGAACAACCCCGGTCTACTTTATTCCTTTCTCACAATATAATCAATGTTCCTAGCATATAAAAATCCTCCATAATACCCAATACACTAGTTATAGTGAGCACAATTGGTGTAAGGGTCTTGAATACATGATTAGGGCTAGAAAACCCGAAAACAGGGTATACCCGGTTGTTCACAAGAAAACAACTATGGAATGCTTCAAATTCTATGTTAAACCTTCAGAACTGATGAAAAACACAAAATATTCATGCCACTACATTATTCATAAATAAATTACTCAATGCAATGACTGTAAGTTACTGTATAGGTCTAGAAAATACGAGAAAATTTAGAAATTTGCTGCTAACAATGAGAATTCAATTGGATTTCTTCACAAAAACATGAAGCCAACGTTAAAAATGATGACCACCACCTTTTTAAATGTTTCCCGATCAAATAAAACTAACATAACAACCTCCAATTGAATTTTGAATCCCTTATTAGTCGTTGGAGTGCCAAATTACATTTGTTTACCTATCTTTGTTAACAACTCATTTGATTCCTTTTACATTCTTTTACTATTTGACTCTCCAAAACATTTAAAGCACCTATGTTGGTCTAATTATACCTTATGAGACCCTAAAACATGACCTAATACATAAAAAGCAGCATGAACCTACTTAGACCCCCTTTTGTCATCATTGATAATTGCTTCACATATTTGACCTTGTTTACAAAAATGGATCAATGAGACACCAAATGGTCTTTATAGACCTTACTAAAGAAAATAAACATCAAAAAAACTTTACAACCTCCCTAGACACACACCTAATGCTCCAATTGTGAAAGTAAGGTGTAGGTGCTCTTGCACCATAAAACCACTCAAATTCACTCAAAATCGCACATTTTCACACCCAAGGCTACATTCCATCACTCCAATCATTTTGCATATCTACATTAATGCAATTTTGCAAACCCTTATACAATCAAACTTAAACTCTTGAAATAAAGCAATGATCAATAACATGACTTTACAAATTCAATGTGCATGCTTACCAATCATTCTAGGGAACCATCTGGGTCTGCTCTACTCTTTATTGTGTCAAGTATTGCCTCATGGTTAGACTCACACACTTTCCACAAGTTCTTGTTCGCAGGTCTTCCCTTATATTTTATCAAATGAACATTGGTGACGATGACAAGGTTCAAGTAGTGAAGAATCTTCGGATGCGTGTTGAAGTCCTCAAACGACCAAATTGCAACATTCTTAACTGGGTACCTTCTAAGCCATGTTCTAGTAATGACCATGAACCTATAGGATATTCTATGTTTTCTCCATCTATAACTGGG
>VDFB02271358.1:127732656-127811222 GCA_007258455.2 Sequoia sempervirens
GGGAGAGAGATAGAGACAGTGAGGGAGGGAGACAAAGAGAGACCTGAAAGAGGGAGAGGGGGTAGGATGGAGAGACTTGAGAGTGAGAGAGAGGGAGGAGGAGAGGAGAGGAGAGGAGGAGAGATATAGAGGCAATGAGAGAGGGAGAGGGTGGAGGAGATACCCCTAAGAGAGAGAGAGGAGGGAGAGGAGAGAGATAGAGGAGCGAGAGAGGAGGAGGAAGAGAGATAGATGGATCGATCAGAGAGGAGAGGCAGGAGGAGACCTGATAAAAGAGAGAGAGGAGAGGGGGTAGCATGAAGATACCTGAGAGCCAGAGAGGTGGTGGGAGGGAGAGACCTGAGAGAGGGAGAGAGATAGAGGAGAGATATAGAGGAGTGAGAGAGAGAGAGGAGGAGAGAGAGAGGGAGGAGAGGGGTGGAGGAGACACTTGAGAGAGAGGGAGAGATAGAGGGGGTGGGAGAGAGACCAGAGAGAGAGGGAGGAGAGGTGGGAGGGAAAGAACTGAGAGAGAGCCTAGAAGGAGAGAGAGGGAGAGAGATAGGAGGGCATGAGAGAGAGATGAACCTGAGAGAGAGAGACAACCTGAGAGAGAGACAAACCTGAGAGAGAGAGAGAGGGAGAAGTGTTGAGAGGGAGAGAGATAGAGGGAGTGAGAGAGGGAGGGAGTGGAAGAGAGATAGAGGGAGTTATTGTGAGAGGGAGATGGGGTAGGAGGGGGAGACTTGACAAAGAGAGAGGGGGTAGGACAAAGATACTTGATAGAGAGAGAAGAGGGAGAGAAGAGGGTGGGAGGGAGAGACTTGAGAGAGGAGAGAGACAGAGTGGGAGAGAGATAAATGGATAGAGAGAGAGAGGGTAGGAGGGAGAGAGAGAGAGAGAGGGCAGGAGAGAGAATTGAGAGAGGGGAAAGGTGGAGGGAGACACCGAGAGGGGAGAGAGATCGGAGAGAGATAGAGGGAGTGAGAGATAGGAGTGGGAGAGAGAGAGGAGTGGTCTGTGTGAGGAGAGGGGTAGATGTACCTGAGAGAGAGAGAGAGAGATAGGGAGAGAGATAGAGTGTGAGAGAGAGGGAGTGGGAGAGAGATAGAGGGAGTGAGTGAGATACCTAAGAGAGGGAGAGGGGGTATGAGGGAGAGACTTGAGAGAGAGAGACAAAGAGAAAGATAAAAACCTAAGAGAGGCAGATGGAGAGAGACAAAAAGACCAAAGGGGGACAGAGAGGGAGACTGAGAAAGGGGGTTGGAGTGAGATAGATTTATTTAGGTACTTAGGTGGGAGGGAAAGAGACCTGAGAGAGGGGATTGGATTGAGAGAGAGTAGTCTAGGTCACATGGGAGGGAGTGAGACCTGAGAGAGAGATACTTTAGAGGATAAAGAGTTATCCAGTTAGGGTAATGATTTAGAGAGCGTATGAAAGGTAAAACCTCAACTATCCATCTATGATCATACAATTTTCACTCTACACATTATCAAAGTTGTCAACCAAAGAGATGGGAAATTCAAGTTTTGTTCAAAGCAGGTCATTTGGCAAGCGCCAAATTTGGTGCTCGCCAAATGTGATGTTCCATTTGGTGAGCGCCAAATTTGGCGCTCGCCAAATGGCCTACTTTGGACGTGTTAATTCACTGGATTTTCCCAAATTTCTTCATATTTTCGTCTGTGCTCCCCGTCTCATTTGCATGTCTTTCAATGCAATTTTTTAAAAAATTGTGATAGCATTGACCTCTCTCTTAGCTATCTAAATATATACTTCTTTTTTTCCTTTTGATTTAGTTAAGGTTTTGATTTGTGGCTTCTATTGTAAATGCCTCCATTTTTGGTCAAAAACTAACATGTGCTAGTTTTAGGATAGATTTTTACTCGTTTATCGAAACATGAATCAAATTACATTTTTTGAAACTAGACTCCATTTTACACATGATGAAAAAAAATCAATTTTTGATTAGTTTTCAAAAAAATTAGCGAGGAGCACGCTCAAATTTCAACTTTTCAGGATGTGTCCACTTTGAATATTCATAAAATATTATATATTCATTTAAAAAATTATCCGAAAGAACAAAGATAAACTACATGTTGTTAGCTAATTTCTCACCATTGGGATTTTTGAAATTCTAAAAAAAAGTTAATCAAAAAGGGGGGAGCCCTCAAGCGCTATGTTGTTTTTTTTTTAAAAAGGACCTATTTTCTCCCCCAATTTTTGAGACCCTTAATCTTCATTAATTTCAAAAAAAAAAAATTATCTTAGAAACTAGACTCAGAGCACTTCAATTTTTTTTCTTGCTACATCTTGAAATTTTGAGCGTAACTATCTTCAATTTCTCGTGCAAATCAGATTTTGTTGATTTCAGAAAAAAAAAAGTGACATCTTAAGAGCCAAAATTGTGTCACAGATCCATGCACTTACCCATATATAGCCAATAACCTGCATCCATGACATCAATGACAACAACAACCAATTGATAACCAATTGACATCATTAACAACACCTTCATTCTTGCAATAGATATTCCCACTCTTTCTTTCATCTTTGCTAAGTCTATGACATTAGCCTCGTAGGAGCTTGTTGGCGTGGATGTTGAGGTGGCCTTCTCCTTGGCTCTTGTTGTAGGTGATTCAACAAGCACCGCTCTTGCTATATCCCCTATAGGCTTATCTTCCCTCCCCCTAGGATGATCTAGATTGGGAGTAAGACGACTTACCAGAGGTGTTAGACTAGAGCGGTACCTCTTCTTTATCTTTAGATTAGATTTGTATGTTTATTTGTGTTCCCATGTGATTTTTTGTTTATGCTCGTGCTCTCATTTGGAGGACCCTTGATACCCTTGTAGGTACTTGACTATAGGAGGGAAAATCTATCGTAACCTTCTTTTGTTTGTCTCATCATTCTTCTATGTGTCGTACAATTTGGATTTCATGTCAAGAACGATGCAAAGAATTTGAGCATTTAGACCTCTTCCATGTTGACCTAATTTTTTATTTTTTCTTCATGTTCTCTTCTTCCCATTCTAATCTATTTGGGAGGTGATTGACATATCATAATGTGTTGGTGTGGAGCTTGATCGATCTCCAAGTGAGAGATTTTTGGTATGTGGTGACTGATCATGCTATATTGTACACTCTTCATGTATCCTCACCAGGGTCCAAGGCTAGATTGAGCCCCAGGCGAGGGTTTGGGGGTGGCAGCCCTTGAGAAAAAAAAAATCCCATTTTTTTTGCTTCGTCACCAACAAAAGAAAAAAATGACTTTGTAGAACCCTAATTTTGGAAGCTTCTAAAAAGCTTGTTATAAGCGGTTTGGATGGGGGTTGTAGTAGGGAATTATTTAGCAAGATTGTAATATTTTTTACACTGGATAATAAAATCATTGGATAGCTGTGGTTTTGTGGATGTAGCCCAGATTGGGTGAACCACATTAAATTCTCTGTGTTGTCTTGTTTCTACTACAATATTTTTTGTGTTTTATTTCTCTGTTTTATTGATCAAAACTACATTTAACTATTAGATATCTTCCTTCTAACCCTAACAAATACATATTATATTATATTTATCTATCTATATCTATGATCAATTCTAACCCATAATAATTGGATCCCCTTGTGATCTTGATTTCTTCATCTCTTCTTTTCTTGATGTTATAGATTCTATGTGTTGTACCTCATGTGACAACATCCCATGAATACATATCGCTATGTATGTCATGCCACAACATCCCTCTGCCTTTTCTTCTCCTTAGAATGACATGTGCTCCTTTTGCATAGCACACATCATTCTAAGGGGGTTATCATATATGTTCTTAATTTTTCAAATCTTTATGTATTATAATCTCATTGTCTAGCTTGGGGGAAACCTAAATAGACTTGTCTCTTTTGTGAATGTCCTGCAATGCAATTTGCAACAACCACAAGCCTATTTTCTTGTCATATGGTCTCTAGCTTGCTAGCCATAATTATTAGCATTGTCTTTTATCTTATCAGATTATGTCATGTCTACAAATTTTATTATGTCTATTTTTTGTTTTTTCACCTAACGTGTTTGTCTACAACTAACATGTTTGTGGTGATATTTTCATTAGCTTTGTAGGATGGAAGACTCATTTCCTCTTCGTCTCTTGGCTTAGCTTCTCTAGTGCATATACCAGAATGAAGACCTATGCCCTCTTCATTCTAGGTATATTCTCTTCAACCTCTTTCTACTTTAGCTCACACATGTTAGAGTACATATGCTCGCTAAAGGGGGAAAAATGTAATGTCAAAAATTGCACCCCATACAATTTTACATCACATCACCTCCCCTTTAGCCTAATATTTTGATTCTTCTTTCTTGGTATTCTAGTTTGAATTGTTTGTGTGCATGGTGGATGCCACTTTGGGGGTACGCCACAATCCCCCTCCCCTGTCCCCTTCTGACTATGTGTTGTTGAACCATGTGGAAAAATGAACGAGGAAAAGGGGTTCACAATACAAGAAAGGAATCCCTGATCCTGGATTTTTCCTATATGGGGAAGGTTCATTCAAGGAAACCTAAGATCCCAAAGTGGATTGACTATCAAAACAAAGGTGAGTCAATTCTCAACAAGGGAGACCTAGGAATATTCCTTAGGCTTTGAGGGGTTCACCACCAAGCAAAATCTTGGAAAAAGATAACTTGATATTCAACTCACAAAACCTAGTAATGCAAGCCAAATAATGAGTACAAATGACATAATTAAGTAACAGAAAGTTAGGATGTATGTACCTGGGAGTTTGGAAATGTGATAAGGATTTTAGAAATGCAAAAATGCTATCAAAATGTGCTAGGGAGGACTAAGACGCCCTTACTATCTTCTTAGTCTCGTTTTTTTCGAGGCAGACATAGAATCTTCGAATGTCAGAACCGGATCTGAAGAAATCTCTTAAAAATACCTTCATGAGTTCTAAGACACCCTTACTGTCTTCTTCATCCCACTCTAAATTTCTGCAACTTCAGAATGTGATCCTGATGTCCAAGGTTTGCACTTCCTTCTTCAGGTTTTGAAACTTCCAGATCTTACATGCAGGTGACTTTCCGTGAAGATGACAACTTTGCAACTTCGCACTCCAAATGTTCTTCAACTTAAATCAAACCCTTGCTATGAAATCTATAAACTTGTGTGAAGTGGCTAGCTTGAATATAGATCTTGAATTGAATGAATGTTTGATTTGAATTGCTTGCTTGAATCAAAACCCTACATCACAAATGTTAGCTCAAAAACACACATGATGCAAGAATATATTTGACATGATTCTTGAATATTTATGATGGGGCTCCAAATGCTTGATGAACTACTCTTGCATTCTCTTTTGAACTCAATTATGCTATTAGGAATTCTCTCACAAAAGTCTTATATTGAAAATGAGTGAAAGAACCTTGTATTTATACTTATCCATTCTTAATATCCCAAAATTACACCACACCAAGCTAACATCTGAATTCATTAATTAAAGGAGGCTAAATCCCACCAAGATTTGAAATTAAATCTCAAAAATAACATGAGGGGGACTAAGACACCCTAGGTGGCGTCTTAGTCCCAAGGCTTGAAACTCAAGGCACATACTCCAAAAAGGGGCCCATTTAAGGTGCCTTTAAAATTAGGGTCCCAAGACCTTTGGAGGACAAAGATTTCCTAGGTGGATTTTTAGTCCCAGTCAAAAAAATCAAGGACACAACCAAAATCACTAAATTATCATTTATCATTTGATGTTTGTCAAGATTAGCCATAAAAAGATATAATTTATTAGGCTTGCGGATGCAAAATAGGACCAATTAAGACATAAATAGGGATAAATAAAGCAAGTTGGGCCCAAACAAGTGTGAAAATGCAAGGGTGTTAATTTTCCTACACTACAGTTGTCTTCAGCACATGCACCACCTCCTTCCTCAAGGGACCCTCCCATTCCATCTATTGAAGATGTGCCTATGATTCTTGTCATTATGTCTACTAAATAAGTGCCCATGATTCCTATCATTCAGGAATCCAAGGGTTGGAAGAATGTGTTGCTTAACTCCTCCCAAAGTCCAATAGTAGATAAGTCTCACCCTTAGTTGAAAGTGGTGAACTCCATCTTTGGCACTGAAATATTGATCTTGGAATCCACCTGTGATAGGATCGTTTCTTCAATGGAGAACTCAGTCATGGGTAATTTTTTCTCCTTTCACCCTACTATGGATATGGTTAGAAGATGGTCAATGGCTAAATAGCGTGTAAAGGGCAGTGTAGAAGTTTGTGCTATGGTTGATGGGTTGTTCATGTTCAAATTCACGGATTTTGAGGATATGCTTTTTGTTCTATCTTCGGGCCCTTGGGTATATTGGAAACATAGCCTTTCTTCTACCATTGGAAGCTTGGCTTCGATCTTGGCATGGACCTCAACAAATATTCTCTCATTTGGGTTCGTCTTCCAGGACTGCCATTGGAATACTGGGATGATTCAGTATTTCAATGTATAGGAGATTCGATGGGCCACTTCATTACTTCGGATACCATCAACAGAATTAAATTTTTTTTATTCTTTGCTAGTTTCTATGTCAATTTTGATATTAACAAGTCTCTACCCAACTCAGTGACTTTGAGCTCTAAGTTTGGGTCTTGGAATCAACAAGTATGTTATGAAAATGCTATGGTTTACAGTAAAAAATGATCCAAACCTAAGCACCTCATTTCTGACTGTAATTCCACTATAACAAACAAACCTATTCCAAGAGATCCCTCGATGGATGAATCTCAAACAATTACCCATTCAAGATTGAGATCCTAAAGATCATTGATTCCCTGACCAAATCTAGTCCTTCTAAAGACCTTGTCACAAACTTGATTGTGACATCACCCAGCAAACCCACCCCTATGTTGGTTGTGTCCCCATTTGTGAGCATGCCAAGAAAACCAGTGGCCATTTTTGATTTAAAGATGGATATGTTGGGAGATCAATCTCGCCTAGCTAACCATGATCTGATTAAAGAACTGGAAGAGGGAGAAATAGCTAGAGTTGTTTTAAAAGGGCAAGGATCTGGATCTAGTGTGACAAATACAGTTGTCCTATCACACAGCCAAACCATTAATGAGGATGGTTGGTCAACCCCAAAGAAGAAGGGAAAAAAAAGGAAGGTAGATGTGGGGGTTAACACCAAACCAAGTAGACCCAACCAACAACAAATGGGAAATAGAGAGACAACTAAAGAGATAGCTATTGGAAAACAAAGGATGTTGGAAGTATCCTCAAAAAAATTTCAAAATGAAAGTCCTATCCTGGAATGTAAGAGGGATAAATAGCCCCCATAAACATTTGGCCCTAAAGGATTATGTTTGGGAGCACAAGATTGATGTACTACTATTACAAGAAGTTAAAATAGTAAAAACAAAATTTGAAGCCATAGCTAAAAACATCTAGTCGAATGCTCACTTTTTCTTTAGTGATGCAGATGGGGCATCGGGAGGCCTGGAAGTTATGCGGAACCCTAATAGGCTAAGGGTGTTGAACTATTTCAAAATAGGAATATTTTGGGAATCCAATTCACCCATTATGGGTTTTCGTAGATTCTAATTAATATCTATGCCCCCAACATTAGGAATTCTAGAAAAGCTCTTTGGCTAGAAATCACTGAGTGGATCCAGAAAAAAAAAAAAGCGAGGCCCGCTGGTTAGTGGTAGGAGACTTCAAGTCTCCTTTATATCCTTCTGAAAAGTGTGGGGTCTTGGTGGACTATTTAGATAGTATGACTGACTTGGCTGATTTTTTAACTGATATATGGCTAGTGGATATTGAGTTTAGAGGCTAGAACTTTACTTGGACCAATAGGAGAATGGGGGATAACCTAATTTAGGTTAGGCTTGATAGATTTATTTTCTCCCCTAATTGGATTGCTTTACTTAAGTCCAACCTACTGGTGCTTCCCCAGATGGTCTCAGACCATAATCCCCTATTGGATATTATGAATGATCACTCTATTGTTGGTCCCTTTCCTTTCCGGTTTGAGATAATGTGGAACTCTCACCTAGACTTTAGAAATAAAATTGTTGGTTGGTGGAATATTCTTGTCCATGGCTCCCCCATGTTTAGGGTCTTCCATAAACTCAAGTATATTAAAATCATGGTTAAAGGTTGGAATAAATGGGTGTTTAGGGATGTTTTCCATTAGAAACAGGAGCTCTCTGACAGACTTAAGGTGACCCAAAAAAGGATGGAGGAGGAGGATGTTAGTGATCAGACCTACCAATAGGAGAAAGATGATGCACAAAATGGGATAATTTTTTGATAAAAAAGGAAATATTATGGAAGTAAAAATATAGAATTCAGTGGATGAAAGAAGACTGCAACACTTCCTTCTTTCATATCTTGACCCTAAAACACAAAAAAAAAATCAGATTAAAAATTTGAAAGATGATTTGGGAGTAGAAGCTACTACTTCAGCCCAGATTGGTTTATTGGCCTCTGGGTATTTCCTAAATGCATTTTCTAAGCCTATGGGGGCTCCTAATTCATGACCTGTTATTGGATGCCATCCCTGCTGCTCTAACTAGTTTGGATAATGATAATATTCTTTATGCTATCACTCATGAGGAAGTAAAATTGGTTGTTTTTAGTATGGGTGCCTTCAAGGCCCCAAGATCGGATGGATTTCCTTCAGCTTTCTTCTAGGAGTATTGGGATGTTGTGGGAGAGAACTTATTTCTTGTTGCATGGCAAAGAATTTTTCAAGTCGAGCAAGCTCCTAAAATAGCTAAACTATACATTTTTAGTTGTCATTCCTAAAAATGAAGACCCCCAAACCATGGTTGACTTTAGACCCGTCAGCCTATGTAATGCCATCTACAAGATCTTATCCAAAAATTTGGTCAACCATCTAAGACCCTTTCTAGATAAAATGATTAGCCCATGCCAAAAAGGATTTGTTCTAGGGCACCACATTATGGATGTTGCAATTGCCACTGATGAAATCATGCACTCTATGGAAAAAAGTAATTGTGCGGGTATGACTTTCAATCTTGACATTTCCAAAGATTATGAAAAATTCCTATGCAGTTTTCTTCTCAAAGTTTTAGCTAAGTTTGGGTTCAATTAGAAGGTGGTGAACCTCATTTCAGAATGCACTTCTATTGTGAAGTACTCTATTTTGGTCAATGGGATTCCTCATGGTTTCTTTAAGGTTGGTAGAGGAATAAGACAAGGTGATCCCCTATTGTCATATCTTTTATAATGGTTGTTGATGTCCTAAGTAGGAATGTTTCAAGGATGCTTGTTGATGGTTCTATTATGGAAGTTAAACTTGCCACTACCCTTGATCTAGTTGATATACAATAGTTTGTGGATGATACCATCCTCTTTAGGAAAACTTATGTGGTGGAATAAAGGAAATGGAAGAATTTTCTAAACAATTATGCTTCTAGTTTGGGCCAATGCATAAATTACAACAAAAGAATGATTTAATTCTTTAACAGCACTCAAGCTCTAAAGGACAGAGTGCGGTTGTTTTGGGTTGTAAGAGTGCTTCCCTTCCTTTTGTGTACCTTGGTCTCCTCCTCACAGTTAAAGAAGTCATTCCTACCTTCTAATACTCTGTCCTAGAAAGAATTCAAAGAAAACTGGTAGGATGGAAAGAAATCAATCCTCAGTCATGCTAGTAAGTTGCAACTCCTAGTTTTTGCTCTTCAAGGGATTCTGGTATATTTTCTATCCATATTTAAAATCCCTAGATATATAGTTGAGAAATTTGAAAGAATTCAAAGAAATTTCTTCTTGTCTTGTATAGAGGAAAAAATAAATTGGCTTTGATAAGCTAGGATAAGGCCTTTCTCCCCAAATCTAGTGGAAGGATAGGCATAAGAAAAATTCAACCTATTAATAAAGCTTTGATTGCTAAGGTCGAATGGGACCAGATAAGGAACAAGGAGTGGTGTAGGTTTCTAAATGTGAACTATCTAAAAAACTATCCCCTGATTAGGTGCCTCTCAGTTGACCACCCCAGTGGTTCCTTCATTTGGAACAATATCTATAGGATGAAAAAGCTATTACAATCTAGGTTGAGATGGAAACTAGGAAATGGAAACAAAATAGAGTTTTGGGAGGATCCTTAGCTATTTGAAATTCCTCTCTCTCAATCTGACTTCAAGAATTTGATGGTTCCTACTAGGGTTTTTTTTGAAAGGAATGTGAGAGATTACTTGTGTGGGCTACATGGTTCTATGAAATGGAAAATGTTGGAGGAGTGTTGTCCTCTTTCCCTAGAGTTAAGGCACTAGGCTAGGACACTGCAAGACATCCTCTCTCTCACTAGAATACCCATCTCTAACCTGGAGGATGAATTTTATTGGACTAAGGAAAGCAAGGGAAACCTCTCGGTTAAGACTTCCTATAGTTTTTTTATACAAGGAATCTAGAAAATTTTATGGAAATGGGTATGGAATAGACAACTTACACCA
This sequence comes from Sequoia sempervirens, assembly GCA_007258455.2. Lineage (NCBI taxonomy): Eukaryota > Viridiplantae > Streptophyta > Pinopsida > Cupressales > Cupressaceae > Sequoia > Sequoia sempervirens. The sequence continues at coordinate 127,743,092 of VDFB02271358.1, forward strand.
AAAATTAATTTCTTTTGGTGGACCTCTTGTCACAATAGGATTCTCACTCAGGATAACCTAAGGAAAAGGGGATTTCAAATCCTATATAGATGCATGCTATGTAAGAACGATGAGGATCATGTTCCTCATCTATTACTCCACTGCCCATTTGTGACTGAAGTATGGGAGTCAGCCTTTGGAAGATTTGGTATTCATTGGACCATGAATGGTTACCTTAAGATTTTTGTTGATAACCGGATCGATCCTTATCACCATCCTCTACATAAATAAATTTGGCAACAGGTTCCTCTCATCCTTTGCTAGTGTTTGTGGAAAGAAAGAAATAATTGTATCTTCAGAAGTGTGGAAAAAATCTCAAAGGAGGTTTTTAGCATTGGTCTTAGACTAATTATTGAGAATGTGGCCTTCTACATTTGGAAACCATCAGACAAGGCTCCTTCAGTGTGGAAGATCAACATGGCCAAATCTTGGAATAAGAAATTATAGATCAAATCATTTGACAACTCTAAAGCTCTTGCTAAACTTAATACAATCTTGAAACTCCCTGATATTGGCTAGCACAAACTTAACTTTGATGATGCAGCAAAAGGAAACCCTGGGTTGGCTAGCATAGGGGCATTATTAGAGACCCAAAGGGAAATTTGGTGGCTAGGTATGTTGGGGCATTAGAACACAAACCTCTATGATAGCTAAGGTAAGAATGCTACTTAAGGGTGTTAAAATTATTATCACTCTAGGCACAAAAAAACCTACACATTGAAGGAGACTCCAAGGCGGTGATAGGTTCCTTCAATCACAATCATTGCCATGGTTGAAATATCAAGGACATACATTTGGATACAAAATTCCTGCTCACTAAACTGGAAAGAAAGAAACTAGCCCACATTTACCATAAGGGCAACCAGCTGGCTGACTCTTTGGCCAACCTGGGTTCTTCATGGGTGTTATCCAAGTTTTGGAGAAGTATGGGGGCTCTCCCTATGAACATACAAGGAACTATCCTTGAAAAACAAAAAAACATTACCATTAATGATGGGATCTAAATTTTGTATAGTGGAAGGGTGTATTCAGTATTACACACTTGGGCTCATAATGATGTGGAATATGCATGATGATGTGGAAGGGTGTGGGTAAAAATTTAGGAGGTGGTTAGGGGTGCTAGCAGGGATTGAATGGTCTTTTCAAGAGCTTTATGAGTTTTCTTATCATAAGTACAAAATTCATATTTTGAACCACATTTTTTGGAATGTGCGTAAGGCCAAAATTACCATCAATACTTTGGATAATAATGATTCAATAAAAGTAATTATGGCTTTTGGCTATGCCCTGATGTACTTAAGAAAGATTTACTATGGCCCCACAGCCCTAAACTCATTGGGAATGACAATTTGTACGTGTGAAAATCTAATTTCCTTAATGAGGCAATATTTTTAGTTTTGGTATGGTGGTGGTGATAAATGGGTTGTGTGTTTTACCCATTGGAAATTTGAAAAACTTCACTTTGTTTACCCCCCTGAAAGTTTACAATAGAAAGTGAAAATGGGTGGAGACAGGGTCCGAACTGAGCCTAGATCTTGCGAAGAATTTCGGAGGGACCCCCTTGTATGGCATATATGTGTGGAAGGAGTCATTGCACCTCTAATGGAGAGCTTACAGGGGCATGATGAGAAGCTCTCAAATTTTGCAAGCTCATGGAATGACAAAAGAGTTACTGTTGGTGGCATCTCGTTCAAAATCAATGAGGAGGTCATAGGAAAAGCTACTAGCCTATCTTGCATGGGTCAAAAACTCAAAAATCATACTAAGGTGCAGGATTTGGAGAGCCTCAATACCTTCTTCTATGAAAATGAAAAGTTGACCAAATTGCACATCGGGTTCGAACAAAGCTTGTTCCTAAAGCCATGGGACCAAGTTTGTATGGCTATAATGAAGTACATTACTCTTGAGGGGAGGTTTAAGGTTTACTAATTCTATCATTTTCCTTTGTTAAACCATCTCAAACATAGGATGCTCATAAGCTTTCCCTTTTTCTTATTTTCTTCTCTTGAAATATCTATGAGGGAAACTATGGAATTACTGGCTAAAAACTCTGAAAAACTACCCCCATTTCCCCTGCACCAAGGTCTCATTCTCCACCTATACCAATTTCATCTGGCCCTCTATCCTCCAAAACCCATCTCGGTCGTTAAAATTGAGGAACAAGAAACCTCTAAGCAATCCCCTGATAAACCCTCTTCGGCCGCTTTGATAGGGCCTAAAAGAAATACCCCCTTTATGGCTTGTCAATCCCCCGAGGATCCTAAAACTAAACCCCCAACAAACAAGAAAAAAGGTGGTGTGGATTTAGCCTAGTTTAAAGCGGATGCGGGGCTCTATGAGCTAAAAAATGCACCCTCTAAGAAAGATAGTAAATCACCTATCAAGATCAAGCTAGAACCAAAAAAGGGTAAGAAGGGCACCCCTTGCCATGTAGAGGAACTTCCCATAAACAAAAAATATGGGGACTCTATTGATAGATACTCCCATGGGGATACAGTGGTTGCGGCCAATGTTGACATGGGGACTGAGCAAACTAGTGTTAGAAGATCTAACAGACTAGCAAAGAACAAAATGGAGGTGTTGGTAGATGAGATTTCTAGCAGTTCTGAGCAAAATGGTGGAAAAGAGGAGAGAAAGCACAATACTTTTGAAGAGACCAAGGATTTTTTGGAAGGTCCGATCCATTTCTCTAAGTTAAAAAAAGATGATCCTTGAGAAATCCACACTAAAGTCCTTGAATCATCTGACTTAGGTTGAGGTGACTAATAGGGTGGAAATGGATAAGGGTGAAGAGCTCAATAATATGTGGACTCAAGTTGATTAACTGGAAAATAAATTCACAAGGATGACATGCTTCACAATCAAGTTCATCCATAGCTCAGATGTTACCCTGTCTGAGGTGTTGAAAGAGGTCGGAAAGAAGATTGCGGAAGAGGATTTCAACAACAAGTGGGTCGAGGATGATGTGATGAAGCTCCTCTTTGATGAGTGGGAGGGTTTAGCTAAGTGATGGGTGGGGTGTGTGTTATTGTTGGGTGGGATTTCCTTCTTCTTCTTTTTCTATTGTTTCTGTAAGTTTTTGGTGTCTATATGTTACTGTAACTCGACTATATGTTAGTTTTTGGTGTTTGATGTGACTTTGGCCCTCTGGGATCCTTTGTGTAAGGGGTATTGCACCCTATAAATGTAGCTTATCTTATCAAAAACATTAATTTCATCCTTGACCCCTTTATTTTTAGTCTTTGAGTGAATTTTTATAAGAGACACTAGTGTGACACACAAATATTTGTGTGTCACGCAAACATCTCGAAAAGATTCTTGATTTCGTGGTTGTTGGGACGTTACACTTTCGCCTTCCTATGAAGTGTAACACCTCTATGCACTGTAGACATGTTGAAAATTCCTTCTCGCATGCCTTTTCTATATTCTTTCACTCATTCTCTCATTCTATTCACTCCATTCAATCTTCCATTCACTCTAGCTCATTCTTGCTCTTTTCTACATCATTTTCTCTCAATCTGTCAAGCTCTCAAGCTATCTTAGCTCTCTACGTCAACTCTTTGGCTCTTTTGCATGTCACGAGTGTTGCATACTCTCCTCGACATCACTAGCTTGCTAAAGGGAGGGTAACTAGACTCTTTTATTGCATTATCGTATTTAATTTAGTAGTATATTGTCATTTTAACTCGTCTATTATCTTGTCTATCTATTTATTTGTCTATTATTCTCTTTATATGTCTATCTAGATGTTTTTGGAGGTGGAAACACCAAAATTGGGGTTTGACTAAGGCAAGCCCCAAAACAACCCCAACATTTTTCCTCATTTATGTGTGTACAGGTTATTGATTTAGAGCATTGCAGGAAGCTTCATAACGTTGGACCTCTATTGAGTCTACCCTCATCTTTTTTGCTTTTCCATTTCATTCTGTTTCATTCAAATCTAGGAATGTTGGTTCTTTTCTTGTTATTTCTATCATTTCCATTATTCTATTAGTTTAATAAAACTTCCAAATTTTAGCCTCTAGGTAGCTAGTAAACTTGTGTTTTTGTTAATAAGTTTTGTTCTCGGATTGTATGAGACTATAGCGTGTCACAAGGACGTACACACATCATATTGTTGTCCTTGACCGAGAGCCAGTTAGCTTGCTCCCAAGACCTCTGAAGTCTACTTTTGCGGTCTCTAAAATCCTTATTTCTTAAATCATCATAAAACACAAAATATAAACAATTTCCTTTATCACCTAAGATTTTCTTTTGAGGTAGTTGAGGACCATTTTTTCCTTGTAGACTCTTCTCATTTTGAGACTCGAGGGTAGCAAATTTCCTCCATAGAAATATATAGGTGGATTGTCGAAAATTAGGATTTCATCATCACCTTTGCCAAAATCATAGTTGTAATACCACTTGGTAGGACCCACACACAATAATAAAAATAAGATAATGTAGAAGATAGATCACACACCATACACAAGAATGTTCATGGGCCAAGGTGCCCTAATATCCAATATATGTATAAACAAAACAAGAGTTGCAAGGCAGCGAAGTTCCTGCCAAAAAGTTATAAAATAGTAATGTTTTTATTTGTTGTGTTTGATAAGTTTTAGCAACAATATTGATAAAACAAATAAATAATAGGTACATGAAAATCAAGTTTTCCTCTAATGATAAACATTTGGCATTTATAACTGTATTCTGAGATTAATATATACATAGAATTCCTAACTAGTTGCAATTTTGGTTCAAATGAAAGAGAAGCTAATGTACCATAATGGGCTCTACCATGAGTAGTGCTAATACATTTCCTTAGAAACTGGAGGTTTAGAGAAAAACCAAAACACTAAAGGAAGATAATAAAAAATCAAAACACAGTAAATCATTCATAACCTAATTTGAACACAACATTCATGATTCAAGCAACATCAAGTATTCTACTTCTTGGAGACAATTGCTTGAGCAGCCTGAATGTACACAATATCCATAGTCTGGCCAAAAGCAAGAGACTTCAACCATTCAAATAAATACCGAAAAACCCATAATGAAAATAGCATAGGATTAAAACCTGACTTCATGGAAGGCAACCCATGTGACTAAAACACTTTAAAAAATAAGAGCACAACCCATTAGCACACAAAAGTCATAGCCTTCCTTAGTTAGCATAGGTGTTGGATTGTTTATGCACATCCTCTGCATATGTGTCCTTGATTAACCAAACTTCTATCAACTATGTGGGAAGGAGCAACAAAAAATTCAAGAATCTGGAAACTTACAAAACTAGCTTGTGCATCGGTTTTAAGAAGTTCAATTAATTATGCATCAATAGAAATAAGATACATAAAGTTTTCATCATCTGCACAATAAAAAGGGCAAGATAAGTTCCAAGGAAGAAATTACCTGTATAATAGGATGTCATGTGTGTGAAGTGCACTTCCAAATTGTGGCAAGATTTTTTATTTCTTCAAACCCTATAGCATATGATGAATTACAAGTATTTCCACAAGCATTGCGGCATAGAGTTGCTTCAAAACTAGAATTGTTTGATGCAGAAAGTGTAAGCCTGAATTTTCAGCTTACAACAGAGCTCTTGGAAACCTTCGGGAAAGAAACAAATTTCAAATGGATTTTGAAACTGTTCAAGCTAAAATAAATCATTGCAGTTTAAGCATGTTCAGTAGAGAAAAGCATGTCATTTTCTCCTCTAGGAAAATCGCCCTTCTCGCTCAAAAGTTTTGAGCCAATTACATTTCAGGAAATTAATTACACATAACTTTCTTTATTTGAGTATTATTGTGACTATTTTTTATATAAAGTAATAAAATTATATAAAAATTCTAATGTGATACAAAATATCATAATAATTTTAAACAACACTAATGACAATCAAATAAAAATGAATGTAATTATCTAGTCTTTAAAGAATTATGTATGAAATCTAAATATTTTATTTTTTTATATAAATTAAATTTTGTATTTTTCTTTTGATGCGTGCCACCCTCTTTTTTATCTTTTATAACTTATATTCCTTTCAGTTTCATAAATAAAATTTGACTTTTTTATATTATTAATATATTAATTTAATTAAAATAATCTTTGAAATAATTGAATATGTATTTTTGTTTAATATATATATTATATATATATTTATATATATATATATATATATTAATATTAAGAAATTATTCTTAGAAGATTCTATAGGAAAAACTATATTATTAATATATTAATTTAATTAAAATAATTTTCAAAAAATTGAATACATACTTTTTAAAAATATATGTTATTTTTTATACATTTTATCATCTTCAATAATTATGTATGTATCAATATTTTTTAATAGTAAGAGAATTGAGGATAATTATTTTTAGAAGAGTCTAATAGTCAAAAATAATATCAATATAGAACAATTCTCATACCAAACTTTACAACAAACAATTAAGACAAATTATAAAGTCTATTCACATTAATAAATCTCATAAACTATCTAATAAAAAAAACAATAAATGTGATTAAAATAACATTTCTAAGTGTAATGTGAACATCTCTATTGGGTGAAAACTAAACTAGATAGGTAAAACCTTTTTTCATACTAACATGAAACTCTATTGAACTACGTTTATAAAATCATTCTAAACATGTATCTAAAAAAAATTAAATACCCTATCCATAGATAAAAAAACACTATTAGTTTGATTTCTCCTTTGCCTAACATTTTTAGGATGTATATTGTTTTTATTTAAGCACTTAGAAATTTTGTAATCCTAAATTTTTAATAAAATTGTACTTTAAAAAATAACATGTCCACCATTCTTAAAAACACGCTTTTAAAAGTATATATGTAGTCTCATGAAAAACATGCCATATGGTTGCACTCTCTTTTCTATGTCCTAAATTTTTAACTTATTATTTAAATAGTAAATGAAATTTTAAAATTTAATTTGTTTTATTGTGGTGAAGTATTATTTCATAAAATGATTAAATTAATAAATATTATAGTTCTATAAAACAATTATTTAAATTGAAATTTTAGATATTTATTTTTAACCTTTATGTTTAAGAATTATTATTTTAAAATTTAATTGAGGTATGCAATTATTTTAAGAATTATTATTTTAATTAGTATTTGTTTTGAATTATTTTTTATAATCAATAATTATTATGGGGTTAAATTGTAAAACAAATAGAATTTTAGAAGGGAGAATTAATTTTAATTGGTAGTAGTCTTAATTGCTACATTTCATTATTTTAAAGAAATGAGGGAGTAATTCTAAACAATTAATAATTTATTTATTTATTAACAATCAAAATCATGTTGATTTAAATGTATTTTTTAAAAATATATTAAATTATTTAAAAATAATATATTACATAATTTAAAATTAAAATATAAAATTTTAATATTATTATTTAATATATTATATTATATATTAGATGTTACATATGTTACATATTATATTGTATATATATTATAATACGATGTTAAAATTATATATTATACATATAATATATTAAAAATACATACATATATATATATTCCTAATTTATTTTAAAATTATAATTAATAATTGTTGAATTATTTTAAAAATAAAATTTAGTTTTAATTTAATTTATTTGTAGTATGTAATTACTATAATTTAAATGATTATTTTCAAAACTAGAAAATAAATACTTAATAAATTTTAGAAATTAAAATTTAGTTTAATTTTATAATTATTTCTAAGCTTTACAAATATTGTTGTCATTTGATTAATTATTTTTTATGATTAATAATTCTAACCAATTCCCTTCTGAAATGGAAAAATGGAGGTAATGGAAGAAATGGAAGTGGAAAAATCGCTTATATGGGTTGAAAATTGTGTACCAATGAAACCAAAGAGAAATGATTTTTGAAATATATTTTGTTAAATAATTCGCATGTATACATTGATCATAGATTAAAAAAATTCAAATAGAAAATTTTCTCAAGTTCTTATTGGTTAAAATGAGAATTATTAATGTTGGTATTGGCATGGTGTACTAGTTTAAAGGTGGCATTGTTGTTCTTGCCACCAAGGTTCAAACCCCGTTGGGGTGGTATTGTTGAATGGTTGTATTATTAATAACAAGTTTAGACCTAAATCATGATTTATCATCAATAATTATTGTTTTACAATTTAACCCCATAATAATTATTGATTATAAAAAATAATTCAAAACAAATACTAATTAAAATAATAATTCTTAAAATAATTGCATACCTCAATTAAATTTTAAAATAATAATTCTTAAACATAAAGGTTAAAAATAAATATCTAAAATTTCAATTTAAATTGAGATCCAATCGAGATCAAATCCTAACCTCATTCATTCATCTCATTGAAAATTTATAACATCCTGTTTCATCATCCTGATTAGGAAAGTATATACTATTGAAGTGAGCAACAAATACTATAGAAATTGTAAAGCACATCCATTTGTCAAGAGGTATTGCAATTTAGTTTCAATTCATTATATTTGATTGAAATTTTACCTTTTTGTGTGTGAATTTCATGCTTATTATTGAATTTCCTTGAAAGTAGGTAATTATACTCTTTCGCATGTTATTCTAATGGGTTCCAAATTATTGGAATCATCCATGATTTTTTAACATCCAAATTCTTCATTTAGTAAAAAGAAATCTTACATCACCGTAGACAGAATTGTTTTGGAAAAATGAATAGTGGAGGGATTTTTGGTGCCATTGAAGATGTTTCCTCGTATTTCTATGAAACCCTTAACAAAGAGTTTCGAACCTGCAACCTCCAGGCACATATCATAGACGAAGAATGTGGTGATTTCAGGTATTCTTTGAAATTCAAGCCTTCTTTTGCTATATACTCACTAATGTTTTGTCAAAACATCCAAAATGTCTAGCTTGAAGTAGACTTAAAATGCAATTGTGGAACTGGTAATCTTCAGCCTTGAAGATCCAAGGGCTTCAATATTGCTTTGAACTTCGCACCTTCTTTTGCTAAATATATAGAACATGTTTCACAATATCTGAAAACTTTAAATTGCTATTGTGAATTTGAAGCTCGTGACCTCCTGGCTTCAAGATCAAAGATAAATTAGATGGCTCATGTAGCTGATTTTGTGCCACTTCTCCTTCTGGTGCTAATTTCACAGCTGCAGGTAATAATAGGAAAAGGTAAGGAATTCAGACTATAGTGAAGCCCTAAGGGTTTGTAAATGACGGTCCTGTTATCGTCCCGCCACAAAGGAAACCCTATATCTCTCCACATTTTGCATGAGGCGTGAATTTTCACTGATCAGTTAATCAAGCTACGATTACATCTATTTTTGAATTTTCTCTAATTCATTGACAATATTGATTCCACCAGATTCAAACTTGTGCTACTATTGTTTTCTAGACTTTTGCCTTCATTAGGTCACGAGTTTGAACAATAAGCTAGTTAAAAAATCCAAAATTAATTGCTTAACAGTTTGTGCACAGGGAATTTTTTCATTTTCTAACACTTTTTTTGTTACAGGTGTAATCAATGGAAAATTAGATTGTTAGCTTGTTAAATAATAAACAATCAAAAATTCAAAGAAATAACGAAGCACAAAGGAAATAAAATGAAAATAAAAGGAACAATATTACCAGAAATCTTCATCTTCCATGGTTGACCTTCGTTACACCTTCTAGTTTGCAGCAAATTGATGAGGCCCTCAGATTTCAAATGAGCAACCTATGATAATGTCAAAGCCCTATGCAAATGTTGAAGGATTTGATAGAATAATGCCTATGTCTATGCCTATGACTATGACAATATGCTAAATGAAATAATAATTACCAATACTAAAATGACTATAATGCTTAAATTCGAAAATGAAGTTGTCAGGATCTAGAAATTATGAGCAAAATTGTCTTTTATAGAAAACACAATTTTGAGTGGACGGATGAGATTGAATTCTAAGAAAGACCTAGAATAAGAGGTTCGGATTAAATCTGAAAATCCCTAATCAGGGTTAGGGAAAAATCCTTAATCGAACGGTCAAGATAATATCTCAGATAATCGGATCGACGGTGGAGAATAAATGAGGAAATTAATTAAAGAAATAAAGATTTTCGAAAATCAAGAAGATAAAGACTGCCTGATTTGTGAGATTCGAAAAATCAAGAAGATAAGATGTGGACTGAAGATTCGATTTGGAAAATCAAGAATCTGCTCGATTACTTGATTTTTAGAAGATTAATTACTATTTTGAATTAAATTAATTCAAAATAATGATTTTGTGAGATAATAAATAATCTTTTTTAGATTATTTATCAAAATGGACTGACAGTTAAGATTGAGATGACATTTTAAATAATTTAATTTATTTAAAATGAGAAGAATATCAAATTGGCAATTAAATAATTAGATTTAATTATTTAATTTAGAAGATAAGATTAATTAATTAAATAAATTAATCAATTTATTCAATTAAGACGATTAGTGACATATTAAATAAATAAATGTAATTCATTTATTTAATAATCGAGAAAAAATTAAATGCAGAAGGAAATTAAATAAATTAAGAAATTTATTTAATTAAGGGAAGACTTAGACAATTAATGACATATTTAATAAATAAATAAAATTTATTTATTTAATAATCATGAAGAATAAATGACATGAATTAATTAAATAATTATGAATTATTTAATCAATAGTCGAATGTGGACCAAGGACATAATTAAATGTCATAATTATGCTAGGACGAAAGTGGTAAAAATGAAGCTTGCAGGCCTAGGTCATTTTTAGGTGTCTACATTTTGCCCCTCTTTGTCATGATGTAGCATGTCGCATTGTGACAAAGAAGATAAGTCAAAAATATGCCCTAGTGCAAAATAAGATGAGGAAGAATGACGAGGAGGGTTGCGGTATGCCCCCTCAAGAGGAAAGACAGGTTCCAAGAACATGGGTGTGCTCTCGAAATTGGTGAGAAGACTTAGAATATGAAGAGACAAAGAAATGTTAGTGCAAAAGATATGGATGATGATATGGATGCAATGCCTATATGAGATGGGTGAGAGAAGATGACAAGACTAAAGAAGATGCATGTTAGTTCCTAGACCAAATCCTTCAAAACTTTACCGTAGGACCTTAATATTTATTGCTCTTAATCATCATTGGGCCAGTTGTTGTGATGGCTAACAAACACCATGATATAACATAGATCAAGGTGTACAAGGTCATACCATCACATAAGACAAGTAGTCGCAAACAAGGATGATCATGACTCATACTAGGAGCGTGCTTGCCCCAGTCTTTTTGCCATAATCAACCACATGCAGAAAAAAGACAAGGACAAATCATGAAACGTCGCTGCTTCTCTAAATCCTGTTTCCAGGACATCCTTGAGAAACTAGTAGCATGATTGTCAAAATACAAAAAGAAAGAGTCCTTACCATGATATGTCGTTGTTTTTCTAAATCCCAAAATCAGGACCTCGCTGAGAAACTAGTAGTCATGCGTGTCAATTGACATGATACGTCGCTGCTTCTCTAAATCCTGCTTAGTGGGATCTCGCTGAAAAACTAATATCATGATAAAAACTAAAAACAAATGCCAAGTGTTTGCCAAGTGCGTCTGGATGCCGAGTGCATTGATGTGTCAATGTAAATTTAAATGATGCCAAGATGACAAATGCCGAAGGTTGCCATATTCAGGAAGGACACATCCTGAATAATGTCGATGTCTAGGAAGGACACATCCTAAAACACCAATGTCAGAGTTTTGTTCTTCAGAAGGACACATCTGAAAGAACGTTGTTGTCGAGAGGAATGATCCTTAAGTGTCAGAAAGGATCCCTCGAAAATGTCAAATGATAGGGACGATGCCTAGGAAGGACACATCCTAAGGCACCAATGTCAGAGTTTTGTTCTTCAGAAGGACACATCTGAAAGAACGTTGTTGTCGAGAGGAATGATCCTTAAGTGTCAGAAAGGATCCCTCGAAAATGTCAATGATAGGGATGATGCCTAGGAAGGACACATCCTAAGGCACCAATGTCAGAGTTTTGTTCTTCAGAAGGACACATCTGAAAGAACGTTGTTGTCGAGAGGAATGATCCTTAAGTGTCAGAAAGGATCCCTCAAAAATGTCAAATGATAGGGATGATGCCTAGGAAGGACACATCCTAAGGCACCAATGTCAGAGTTTTGTTCTTCAGAAGGACACATCTGAAAGGTAACCAAGAGTTGATAGTTTGACTGGTTGCGATAATTTGACTTGTTTTGACTAAGTTTGACCTATTTTGACTGAGTTTGACTTGTGTTGGCTATATGTCGATATTGTCATGATGATATGTGCCGATGAGATTGTCTTGTTGTGATAATGATTGTCATGATGAGTTTTGTTCGTTTGGGAAAGATTCATGTTGTCTTGAAGACTTTTTGACGCGTGTGCCAGTGTGATGCCATGAACCCTAATGGACTGACCTAGTGCGGCCTCGGGGGCTCATCGACAGATGGCCTTGCCTACGTCATACACTCAAAGACCTCGTAGTTCGACACGACCAATGACTTTGTATCGATGACAAAAGATTGTACCATGATTTTATCTTGACAAACCTAAAAGGACTGACCTAATGTCTCGGGGACTCAAGCATGAGTCTTGCCTATGTAGCAAATGCGCAGAGACAACGTAGTTCGGACAGATGACGAAGACTGATTTGACACGACTGATTTTGACAAGAGATTCCCATGTGTTTGCGCTTTTCGACCAGTCTGATGTGTTTGTTTGGTTTTGTTCAGGACGTTTTATGATTTTTAGGTCTTTTTTCAGGACATTTTGCGATGTTTTTGGGTCTTTCTTCAGGACTATTTGCCAATGTTTTTGTCTTTTCTTTTTTTTTCTTTTTTTCAGGACCTTTTGTGATGTTTTTGGTCTTTTTTCAGGACTTTTTGCTAATGTTTTTGTATTTTTTTTAGGACTTTTTGCTAATGTTTTTGTCTTTTTTCAGGACTTTTTGCCAATGTTTGTCTTTTTTCAGGACTTTTTGCTAATGTTTTTGTCTTTTTTTCAGGACTTTTTGCTAATGTTTTTGTCTTTTTTTTTCAGGACTTTTTGGTAATGTTTTTGTCTTTTTTTCAGGACTTTTTGGTAATGTTTTTGTCTTTGTTTCAGGACTTTTTGCCAATTGTCAAGATCATGTGTGACATCCACTACAGTTTCATGATAAACATTTTGCCCCCAGTCAGGTCTAAGACTTAGCCATTTGCAAGGGACATGGACGGGATGCTGCTGACTTGGTAGACGGACAGTCGTCAGGACTTGATAATACAAATGGATAATATCTCACACAAGTCGTGAGACTGATTGTTTAATTGCAAATAAATAAATAAATATACATTTGGAAAAAAGAATTGCACATATAGAGAAGGGTGACCCATCATTGCCTAAATGTCAAGTCCTAGTTGAGTTTGTTTTGCATTAGCTTCAGTCTTTCCCATTTGTCCAGTCTCCAATTGTTGCTCCTTGTTGCTCCTAGGTTTCCTGCATGAGTGAGATGAAGTTTGGTTAGAGCAATGAAAGGTCACTAATCTATATATCTGCAAGCATCTGTAAACATATAGTTTAACCTTCATCTGCATTAAAACAACTAGTGTAGTATTGATGTCTAGGAAAACAAGGAGCATAGTCAAACACATCTGTCATATGCTTGGTTTTTATTTAACATGTTTGCTTCTTGTGCAGGTATAGTAAAAAGAGTGTTGTTGTTTTGATTCATCTGCTTATAGCATGTGGGATAAAATGTGGCTCCCACAAGGGTTGAGCCTAGCATGCTTCCCTCATATGTTTAGAGGGATAGAAGTGTTATTTATCTTAGTGCCTTATCTTGAGTCTTTTCTGCATATTTTGATAGGAATCAAGATATAAATTTTTTTATCTGATCATAGGCATATCCACCTCTCTAGTCTTGTTACTCAATAAGCATGTGAATATCATTACTAAAGATATGAATATGCCTATGCTAAAGACACCTATCCTTATTTCTTGAGGACTCTATCAAGATAACAAAGTCATGAGAGATGATCAGGGTCAGTTAATTGACAATCAGGGCAGTGCAATAGCAACACACTGAACATCAGTCTCACAGTGTGAAGCCATGGTTTGAAATACATGTTTATTATGGATTCAGAAGCTTGCATAAAGATTACCTTGCTTTTGCTTTACTTTCATCACATGGTCACATATGTCCATTCACTAGGCAGAATATTGGAATATATAAACTTTCAAAGCTAAACAAAGGTCATTGATCTATCATGAAGATATGAAAAATTACAAGGAGCAAATTTATGATAAATAGAAGGTTTTAAATGTATCATCAACATAGAAAGTCACTTCAAGTTGTCATAACTTTCATTTATAGACTGGAAATCATGATACTGAAAGGTGCAAAGAATAGATAATAGAGGGATTTTTTGGCTATTTAAAATGTGGTGAAATGTTTTCTCCTTGCCAGCATGCATGCCAGCAGTGTAATATATGTATTGAGTTTAGAAGTAATGCAATAGGGTATTACATGAAAAGGTGGATCTGTTTTGTTTACAATTCACATGGTAAGGTAATAACAAGACAATGATATTGCAAGCTACAGGTGAGTAGTAATGCCACGGTAAACATACTTTGTAGTATAAAGGTACATTAAAGAAGCCATTCAGATTTTCACATAGATAGCACTGTGGGAGGTTCATGAGGTTACTAAAATATAGTCATGTAGTAATTATTGGCATAAGGAGTTACAGTGGAGGCTTTAGGGGTAGTTCAAAAATGAGAATGCAGTCATGACAACAAAATGATGGCAAATGGTGTCTGCAAGAAGTGAGATATCATCCATAGTAGTTGTAACAACAAAATGACCAAAGGCAGGTGATAGAGTCAAAGTGCACTGAGATGGTAAAATATGATGACTGTCAAAGTAAGAGAAACATAGAAGCCATGAATGTTTAGCAGGGTTTTGAGCCAGTACACAGAACTAACATAGGAGAGGTACAATGAACTCCAAAGAAATGGTACTAAGTATAGTGCAGACTTTTTGAGGCCGAGCCAAAGAATGGAAAATTTTCTTCATTATTTCATCATAGAACACACAATGAAATTGTCATAGTCACAAACAAAACAAAGGAAGAGATATTATGCAGAACATGGTAAATGAAGAGCATGGGTTTTAGACCTATGAGTTAAAAAAAGTAAAGGTGATTATCACAAAGAAGACAAAGTTTTACATCTGAATGAGGTCTCAGTCTGTCAGAAGGCTAATGCAGAAGTTAAAACCATTGAATGCATTTGAGAGAGAAAATTTGGAGGTACCTAGAACGGCTAAGGTAGAGTTCTATGTTTTGTAAGAGAATATGCAAGAATTCCCTCGGCATTAAGGTTTTGATAACCCACTATGGCCATGAGGAAAAGAACAAAGACCAAGTGTCTAGAGAGGAGGAAAGAGAAGTTTTGAAACCTGTTAGAATCTTTTTAGCCGTGGCCAATTATGGCAAATATATTTTGCATCTACAAACCAAAGGTAATGCATAGAGGGAAACCATGAGGCGTGGGTTTTGAAACCCAAAGAAAAGTAAATAAGGTGCAAACCCTTGACACTCCTATAGAGAAAAATATGGTTGTGGTTGTTAGGAAATAGATTCCTTTTTTTTTTACGAAAGAAGGGAAATCTATAGAAAGTTTTTCTTTTCCACAAAACATTGAAACCTGCTTGGGGTTTTCTAGTTAAAACCCAAGATGGAAAATATGAAACCCATAGCAGAATAGAAGGTTTTTTCCTATTATTTTCCAAAAAAGGCATAAAGGCACGAGAACAAGAATACTGTACAAACCCAAAAAGTGCAAATTATAGGAAAACAAAAAGCTTTTCTTGCATTTTAGGGCTTGAATCAAGATTTTTATCAAGGAAACATTACAAAGAGATGCACAGGAAATCAATACCTTGTAGAGGCTGAGTATACAAAAGAATTTTCTTCATCAAGCCAGTTAAAAATGCATGAAATCGACACAAGAAGCAAGGAAACACACAATTTCTAAAAGTTTTTCCATTTTTCTATATTTGCAACTTGGTTCAATCTTTTTCCTTCTTCAAAAAATGAAAAGAAATACAATAATTTTTTCAAAAATACTTACCAATGCCTTTGAGGTCAATTTTTTGTCAAGAAACTACCCAAAATGCCTTTGTTTTTGCAAAATTCCACCATGAAAAGCTCCTTAGAAACCCTCATTGTCAACACAAGCTTCTTCAAGAAGCTTCAAAAACAAATGAATACCTTTTATCATTTTTCCTGCCTTTTTTGTTTTTAGGGTTTGCTTCATACCTAATGTCGAAAGGCATTTTTACCATTTCTTTAAAAAAAAATACAAGGGTGTCAAATGTATACTGAGGGCTAACACTTATGTCTTATGCCTAGGTTTTTAAAAACCTTGTATATGTTGTGCCTTGTAATGTGCTATAAAAGTTGTCTTCATAACTTAAAAATTTCCTTGAACTATGTATGGTCAAATTAAAGCTTGACCAAGAAATCATAACCCTTTTATTTTTCCATTGAAGTTTAAATGTAAAGCACATGATTTTTAAATTATGTCTTTATAAATCATTTAAATCTTGTGACTATTATAATGCAAAGATAGGGTACGTGCCTTTATTCCTTTATGTTTTGGCCTTTATGCTTGCAAGCATATAATGGAGGTTAGGGACAGTTTGCCAACATAAGGAGAGCATATAGGGGGACTTTTATTCTCTTTGTTGGCTGTTATGGAGAGAATATAGGGGTGGTTTTGCATGCCTAGATGTTTGGCATGGTCAAACTTGACTTTTCCAGCCTATTGGAGTCTTTTTGGAGGAGATGCAGTTGCTAGATTCATGGCATTTTGGAGGCATCTGACCCAAGACAATTTTTGGCTCCTATTTTGGTGCAACTGCTTGGGAGTTGGTATTATAGTCATCTTTTTATTCATTGCATTTAGTTCCTATTATGCATTTTGTACTTAGTGACTTTGGAGTCCTTTTGTAGATTTTGAATACTTTGTAGCTCATCTTGACATATGTGACAGTTCATTCCTTGGATATCAATAAAGATAAGTTGTTTTGCCTACTTGAAATTTTCTATTCTACTGTGTGCAATTTGTTAATGTAAACAATTGCTTGTGGAAGTACCTCATTCCTGGTGATTGATTTTTCATTAATGGCACCTTTGTGCAGAAAGGGTATGCTTTTCACAGGTTATGATTTGTGTTGAAGTGCATGTAGATCAAAGTTGTGAATATTTCTTCTAGATTTATGCATTATAACCTTCTAATGAAATACTGATATAAAGAGTATATTGATTTGAGTTCAACAAAGTTATGTTGTGTTATTGGTTGAATTGTGTTCAAGTTGTTGTACAGGTCCTAGTTAGTTTAGTGTATCACCCTTTTAATCTCACTTTCAGTTTTCAGTTTATGTTTTCTTTATCCCTTTTCCTTGAAGAGAATAGTAGAATAAGTTAGATTTAGGTGAGAACCAAGAGGAAGTCGGCCTTCTCCAGAGGTTGATCTCCATTTTTCAAAGCTTACACTTTGTGAGATCTTCCAATGTTGTCTCTGGATTGTTGAATTTTCTGATTCAACAAGGTGCAAATCTAGTAGATAACAGTTTTTAGCACGCTTGGTGGGACTGTCGAATCAAGATAGTCTTGAAATTTTAATTTTTGTTGGTTTTGATGTGCAACTAGTGAAATTTTAGACCTTTTTAGAGGTTAAGTTTGCATATCTTGCGACTCTGAGTCTGGTGGTTAGCAAAAGTCAATGCAGGACAACATATGGAAAGAATACAAACAAGAAGTAGTGTTGCCCCTTTTGAATATTTAAAATTGTCACAACCTAGGAGGAGTGGAAGAACTGTAAAACAAACTCCTATTTCATCCAAAATAGTTCAATCTACTCCTCCAAGTTTTAAACCAGTAGTAACATCAAGTCTTGTTGTACCCTCATTTTTTGTCCCTATTTTTCTAGCTCGGGTAAATCCACCTCAAGCTGCCCAAATGGCTAGAAATCAACCTTTTGTTCCATTTAATGGAGGTGATCCTTTAAATCTTGCATAGCATGATGATATACCTATGGCTACCTTGAAAAGTTTTCCTTTTTTCACGAGGGAGGACCAAACTACTCTGATTGAGCACATTAGAGATGTGGCTTCATTATGTGGAGTCCACCACATTACCCAGGACAATGTTGCAGTAAGGTTGCTCACTACTTCATTTAAAGGAAAGGCTCTACAATGGTTTAGAGGTTTGGCAATTGATTCCATTGCAACATGGGATGAATTGGGAAACAAGTTGCACAAATAGTTTCAAGATAAGTCTAATCACCAGTCACTTGTTGAACAGCTGACAACAACCAAGAGAGCTCCCCAGGAGCAAATGACAGACTTAAACTATCATTTTCAGAAAACATGGTATAGGATTCCTAAAACGGTAAGACCTTCCCCGAAATATGCCTTTCTGTATTATTTGAGAGCTCTTAATAGTGACATATCTATCATGATACAATCTATGGAGGTGTATCTTTACCAGATGCTTATGAGATAGTAATTAAAGCAAAAACTAGCCTAATTCAAGCTGGTAAAATAGCTCCTAGACCCCCAATGCCAATTTTCCTAGAAATTTAGCCTTTAATGCCTCTACAAATACCACCCTTTTCCCCTTTACTTGTTGTTCCAGCATTACCAATTGTTGTTAGCCAAGAAACAATTGCCCCAAGTCCATCCTAGGAGTTGCAGGAGATTAAAAACAGTCAACAAAAGATTGAAAATTTGCTTTAGACATTTAGTAATGAGCTGGTTAGCATTAAGAAGCAGTAGTTTCAGAATAGATAGTCTTATGAGCCACAAAACCAAGGGTAGAATCATACTTATCAGGCTAATAGATAGCCATTTCAGGAAAATCAACAAGGAGCAAGACAAAATGTAAACCCAAGGCCTTTTCAGCCATACAATCCAACTCCAATTAGTGCAACTAGGGAGCTTGTTCCTATACAAAACAACCTTGCAGCAAACTATGAATGGTGTTTTCTATATAATCAGCCACATGCTCGAATGGGGTCATTAATTAGGCTTTGATGGTGTAGAATGTCTCAAATGTGCATAACATACCTAATGAGGAATCACCGCAACAACAAAATCATCCTCCATATGATACAACTCTCATGAATTGGCAAGGAGAGGAATTTTGTGGTGTGAATGTGGATGATTCTCCAGTTGCAGCCAACACAAGAGCCAAAAAGAGGGCTTTTGAGATTGAACAGTCAGCAAACAAAGGTAAAGAGGTTGTTGGTCCATCTACATCTCAAGTTCCACGCATATTACAAAGAAATTCACAAGTTGTTGCCAAGGAATAGACTTGAAGCCACCCTTAATCAACTCATTTGCAAGTTGATCTTGTTGTTGTGATGACTCAGCAAAAGGTAAATACTGATGCACCTTACAATATTGTTGAAAGAATGAAGAAAATGAATGTATCAATATCTATGTGGGACTCTTTATCCATCCCAAGCCAAAAAGACTTATTACAGTCTACTTTATCTGATGTGAATGTTTGAAATGATACACCAATAGGTCAGGTTAAAGTTGTTTTTACAAATACACCTTAGGATAGCAATAAACAATTAGCTAAAGATGTCAAACCCCCTCCATTTTATGTGACTTTGATAGTAGGGGACAAGCTAGTCCATAACTGTATGGTGGATAGTGGGGCAAGCAGTTATGTTATGCCCAAGCAGATTGCTGACAAGTTGGAATTAAAATGTCAACCCCTTGAGAAAGGAGTGGTCCAATTAGATGGGTCATTTGTTAATACAATAGATGTCATTAAGGACTTAAGCCTTACACTTTACGCTTGTCCAAAATTTTCCATTGACTTGCCAGTCTATTTTGCATTATGCTTGTCAAGAGATTTTACTGCTAAGATAGGGGTTATTTGTCCTCAGATTGGTCTCACATGTTGTTTAGGACTAGATATGGGATAAAAGTGACAATAAAATTTGAGTCACTTGTCAAGGATCACATTGAACCCTATATACCAAGTGTTGTTAATGAAAATTATGTTGTTCTTGAGGATAGAGAGCTTGTTGTTGCTCAAGAATTGCAGGTTGAAAGTGTACCAAACATTCTTTTAAATGAATGGGTAGCAGAAAATGTTGAGGATAATCCAAATGATTATATTGAAGATGCTGGTTTGGGGGTATATGTCTTACATGAACCTGAAACAGTGATGTCAAACCTTGAGAAGAAGGCAGAACAATAGCTAGAACAGTAAGATGAAGTGTGGAAAATGTTCTTTGATTGCTCTAGAAGAAAAAACGAAGTTGGTGAGGGTGCAATGCTTGTGTTCCCACAAGGTGACAAGAATTATTCTGCTTTTAGATTTGCTTTTTCTTGTTCTAACAATACTGTCGAGTATGAAGGTCTGATCCAGGGCTTGGAATGGGCAAGGCAAAGGGGGATTAGCTTCCTACAGGTATTTGGAGACAATGAATTGATTGTCAATCTGGTAAGAGGCTTGAATGTGACTAAAAATGATGCTTTGAAGTCTTACAAGCATAGGGTATGGGATATGATAGAAGAATTTGATGCTTTTAATCTAATTTCAATTTCTAGGACTCAAAATAAGCATGCAGATAGATTAGTTGCAATAGGTGCTCAGTTTGATATACCTAATGATATTAAAAAGGGAAAAGTGCAGCAATATGTTAAGGTTGTTGTAAGGCTTTCTATTCTTGATAATAACATTCATTGACAAGTATTCGAGAGTGATGAATAGGTGTTGATTTTTCTACTAGAAGAAGATGAATTTTTCATGGTAAATCAAGAGAAGCTCAAGCAACAATATGATGATCAGATCATTCAATTGAGGACTAATAAGTTGCCCAGGGGTCTAGTCACCTTAGAGTCCATCTTCAGCACTGATGATTAGCTCAAAAAGAAAAAAACAACATGCAGGTCAAGGAGGAACATTATGAAGAGCTTGAGATTTTCAAAGATAAGCTCATTAAAATTGGAAAAATTTGTTCACAAGTAGATAGGCAAGCTTTTGTTGCTCTTTATCGAGAATTTCAAGATGTTTTTGCATGGGAATACTTAGATTTAAAGGGATTTGATCCCCAGATTTCCCAACATAGCATAGAATTAGAGCCAAATACAAATCCTATTAGGTAGAAACAGAGGCCTTTAAACCCCAAGCTTGAGCCTCTAATGATCAAAGAGCTGACCAAGCTAATTGAGGGAGATATTATTTTCCCGATCAAACATACTTCGTGGGTCTCTAACCTTGTACCGGTTAGGAAGAAAAATGGAGAAATTAGGCTCTGTGTAGAATTTGGAGACCTTAATAGAGCCTCATTGAAAGATAATTACCTGTTGCCCTCTATGGAGTAGATCCTTCAAGTAGTTGGTTTAGAAATATTTTCCTTGCTTGATGGTTATTCTGGTTATAACAAGGTATTGGTCAAAGAAGAGGACCAATACAAGACTTCTTTTACCACAAAGTGGGGCACTATGGCCTACAAAATAATGTCATTTGGTTTATCTAATGTTGATGCCAACTTTCAGAGAGCCATGGACATGGCATTTCAAGGGTTGATTCATAAATTAGTGCTTATATATCTTGATGACATAACGGTTTTTTCAAAAAATGCAGAGG
This sequence comes from Sequoia sempervirens, assembly GCA_007258455.2. Classification (NCBI taxonomy): domain Eukaryota; kingdom Viridiplantae; phylum Streptophyta; class Pinopsida; order Cupressales; family Cupressaceae; genus Sequoia; species Sequoia sempervirens. The sequence continues at coordinate 127,764,813 of VDFB02271358.1, forward strand.
AGCATTTTTCCCATCTAAGACAAGTGTTTGAGAGGTGTAGGGAGTTTGGTATATCCCTCAATCCCAAAAAGTGTATTTTTACTATTCACAAAGGCAAGCTTTTAGGACACATAGTGTCAAAACAAGGGATCGCCATTGATCCTGAAAGAGTGAAATCCATTTTAGAGTTGCCTTTACCCAATCATAAGAAGGGGTTGCAAAGTTTCTTGGGCAGAATTAATTTTCTAAGAAATTTTATTCCAGATGTTACAAACCTTTTGAGACCATTAAATGCTACATGTTAAAGAAAAATGCAAGTTTCAACTAGACCAAAGAGGCCAAGCGTATTTTTGAAGCTATTAAGGAGGCTTTAACAGTAGCTCCTACTCTGATAAATCCAAATTTTGCAAAGGACTTTATTTTGTATGCTTTTGGTAGAATAGATTATATTTCTGCAATGTTGGTATAGCAGAATATTGATGGCATAGAACAACCCATTGCATTTTTTAGTCAAGGTTTAGAGGATTATGAATAGAGGTATACTTTTGTGGAGAAACATGTTCTATCTATTATCAAAAGTCTCAAAAAATTTAAGCCTTTGATTTCTAACAATAAGATACATCTAATGGTTGCTCACCCTAGTGTGAAGGAGTTTCTATTAAGTAGGGACTTGAATGAAAAGAGGGTTGGATGGATCACGAAGGTTATGGAGTATGATATAGACATTAAGGTGACCAATATTGTAAGAGGTAAAGGGTTGTGTGAACAGCTAGCTACAGGGTCTGAAAATGAGAAAAAGACAAAAACGTAGGCTATTTTGGTCACTAATGGTGAGTCTTAGAATGTTGCACCTGCATTAGGTGCAAGTTGGGTACGTGATATGACTCATTTCTTGTAGACTAGTGAGTGTCCACCAGGTTTAGATAAGGCTAAGAGGAGATATTTTAGATTGTAGTCTATTCCTTATGTGTTGGTTGATAATGTTCTTTTCAAAAAGGACCTTAATGGTGTGTTGTTAAGGTGCATTGATCATGATTAGGTAGATAAAATGCTTCATGAGTTTCATGATGGAACTGTTGGGGATCATTTTGCTCCATGAACTACTACATGGAAGATAATGAGAGTTGGCTACTATTGGCCAAGCTTGTTTAAGGATTCCCATGCATGGGCAAGAAAATGTGTTAAATATGTATTTTTTACAAGAAAAGAGAGGTTGCCAGCTTTACCTTTGCAGCCAATTCAAGTGGAACAACCCTTCATGAAATGGGGCATTGATTTTATAGGACCTATAAATCCACCTTCTAGTGCAGGTCATAGGTGGGTACTCACTGCAACTGATTATTTTACAAGGTGGACTGAAGTAGTGGCTTTGAAAGAAGCCAATGAAAATGTTGTTTTTAATTTTTATGATGATATAGTAACCAGGTTTGGAGTACCTAAGTCAATCATTTCAGATAATGCTTTAGCATTTGTTGGACTTAGAGTAAGTGATTGGGTTGTTAGGAATGGCATTTATTTAAATACATCATCAAACTATTACCCTCAAGGTAATGGTTTGGCAGAATCAACAACAAGAATCTGATAAGAATCATCAAAAGAATCATGGAGGATAATCAGAGAACTTGGCATACCAAGTGAAATCTTCCTTATGGGTAGATAGAATAACTCCCAAGCGGTCCATTGGGAATTTTCCATATGTACTAGTTTATGCTAAGGAGGTAAGATTGCCTTTATCTATAGAACTACTAGCTCTTGATATTATGCATCAGCTAGAGATGTTTGAAGAACATGACCCAATGGCAGTTAGGTATGCTCAGCTCATGGAGCTAGAAGAGACAAGAAATAAAGCCATGAAGTCTTGGGAGTATCATCGGCTTCAAACAAAAAGAGTTATTGATACAAAAGCAACTCCTAGAGTGTTCAAAGAGGGTGATGTACTCAAATGGGATGAGTTGAAAAATAGGCCAAGAAAGCACACTAAGTTTGATAACTTCTGGAGTGGCCCATTTGTTATTACAGAATGTAAGGAGCACAATACATTACAATTATCCAAGATGGATGGATAAATTTTTCCTATCCCAATCAATGGGATACACCTCAAACGTTGGTTTAAGGTTTGATTTGCATTATATATGCTAGATTAGGAGTTTTGCTTTCAATAAGTGTTGTTGCACCATAGTTTAGATGCAAGTTTTTAATTTCCCTAAGTGTTGTTTAGCACAGTTAAATAGTTTTCCTGCTGCAGTTTTGGTGTCTAAATAAGTTTCCAAGGTCTTTTGCACTAATCTGCTGAGTTACAGTATTGTTTTTGAGGATTGTTTCCAAGTTGTGTCAAGTTTCTAAGTGACTTTGTGCCCAATGGATAAGCCTAGGCAATTGGTCTAATGTTTAGCAGAAAAACATATAGCAGATGTCGCCAAATTTTTTTTACCTATTTTCTCTAATAGCTCAATCAGGTAGAGCTTTTGTTATTTTAAAATGAAGAGTGAGGTACATTTTAAATTCTTCTATATTGCATTCATGTGCATAAATAAAATCAAAAGATTACATTACTAGATTGCATTTATGCAGATACATATAACATAGGAGAAAGTGCACAATCTTTCTAAGAAAAGTAATCTTTATTGATAATGCAAATGGATAATGTCACACAAGCCGTGAGATTGACTGTTTCAATGCAGATAAAGAAAAAAATATACATTTGCAGAAAAGAAATGCACATATAGAGAAGGGTGACTCGTTATTTCTTGAATGACGAGTCTTGGTTGAGTCTGTCCTGCATCAGCTTTAGTCCTTCCCATTTGTTCAGCCTCTAGTTGTTGCTCTTGTTGCTCCTAGGTTTCCTACATGAGTGAGATGAAATTTGGTTAGAGCAATGAAAGGTCACTAATCTATATATCTACAAAAATTTGTAAACATAAAGCTTAACCTCCATCTGCATTAAAACAACTAGTGTACTACTGATGTCTAGGAAAACAAGGAGCATAATCAAACACATCCATCATATGCTCAGCTTTTATGTAACATGTTTGCTTCTTGTGCAGGTATAGGAAAAATAATGTTGTTGTTTTGATTCATCCGATTACAACATGTGGGATAAAATGTGGCTCCCACAAGGGTTGAGCCCAGCATGTTGCCCTCATATGTTTAGAGGGATAGAAGTGTTATTTATCTTAGTGCTTTATCTTGAGTCTTATTTGCATATTTTGATAGGAATCAATATTTTTAAAAATAATTTATCTTATCATAGGCATATCCACCCCTCTAGTCCTGTTACTCAATAAGCATGTGAATATCATTACTGAAGACGTGAATATTCCTTGCTAAAGACACCTATCCTTATTTCTTGAGGACTCTATCAAGATATAATAGAAGTAAGTCATGAGAGATGATCAAGGTCAGTTAATTGATAGTCAAGGCAGTGCAATAGCAACACACTGAACATCAATCTCACAGTGTGAAGCCATGGTTTGAAATACATGTTTACTATGGATTCAGAAGCTTGCATAAAGATTACCTTGCTTCCGCTTTACTTTCATTACATGGTCACATATGTCTATTCACTAGGCAGAATATTGGAATATATAAACTTTCAAAGCTAAACAAAGGTCATTGATCTATCATGAAGATATGAAAATTTACAGGGAGAATATTTATGGTAAATAGAAGGTTTTAAGTGTATCAACAACACAGAAAGTCACTCCAAGTTGTCATAACTTTCATTTATATACTAGCAATCATGATATTGAAAGGTGCAAAGAATAGATAACAGAGGGATTTTTTGGCTATTTAAAATGTGGTGAAATGTTTTCTCCTTGCCAACATGCATGTCAGCAATGTAATATTTGTATTGAGTTCAGGATTAATGCAATAGGGTATTACATGAAATAGTGGATTTGTTTTGTCTACAATTAACATGGTAAGGTAATAACAAGACAATGATATTGCAAGCTATAGGTGAGTAATAATGCCACAGTAAACATACTCTGTAGTATAAAGGTGTCAAATACAAGGGTGTCAAATGTATGCCGAGGGCTAAGATTTATGTCATGTGCCTAGGTTTTTGAAAACCTTGTATATGTTGTGCCTTGTAATGTGTTGTAAAAGCTAAGTCTTCACAACTTAAAAATTTCCTTGAACTATGCATGGTCAAATCAAAGCTTGACCAAGAAATCATAACCCTTTTATTTTTGCATTGAATTTTAAATGTAAAGCACGTGATTTTTAAATGATGTATTTATAAATAATTTGAATTGTGGGACTATTATAATGCAAAGATAGGGTACATTCCTTTATTCCTTTATGTTTTGGCCTTTATGCTTTGCAAGCATATAGTGGAGGTTAGGGACAGTTTTCCAACATAAGGAGAGCATATAGGGGGACTTTTATTTGCTTTGTTAGTGGTTATGGAGAGAATGTAGGGGTGGTTTTGCATGCCTAGATGCTTGGCATGGTCAAACTTGACTTTTCTAGCCTATTGGAGTCTTTTTGGAGGAGATGTAGTTGCTAGATTCATGGAATTTTGGAGGCATCCGACCCAAGGCAGTTTTTGGCTCCTATTTTGGTGCAACTTCTTGGGAGTTGGTAATATAGTCATCTTTTGACTCATTGTATTCAGTTCTTGTTATGCATTTTGTACTTAGTGACTTTGGAGTCCTTCTGCAGATTTTGCATACTTTGTAGCTCATTTTGACATATATGACAGTTGATGCCTTGTATATCAATAAAGATAAGTTGTTTTGCCTACTTGAGTTTTTTTGTTCTACTATGTGTAGTTTGTTAATGTAATCAATTGCTTGTGGAAGTACCTCATTCTTGGTGATTGATTTTTCATTAATGGCACCTTTGTTCAAAAAGGGTATGCTTTTTACAGGTTATGATTTGTGTTGAAGTGCAAGTAGATGAAAGTTGTGAAGATTTCTTCCTTCTAGATTTATGCATTATAACCTTCTCATGAAACATTGATGTAAAGAGTATATTGATTTGAGTTAAACAAAGTTATGATGTATTATTGGTTGGACTATGTGTCCAAGTTGTTCTATAGGTCCTAGTTAGTTTGGTGTATCACCCTTTTAATCTCACTTTCAGTTTTCAGTTTATGTTTTCTTTATCCCTTTTCCTTGAACAAAATAGTAGAAGAAGTTAGATTTAGGTGAGAACCAAGAGGAAGTCGGCCTTCTCCAGAGCTTGATCTTCATTTTTCAGAGCTTACACTTTGTGAGATCTTCCAATGTTGTCTCTGGACAGGGTGCAAATCTAGTAGATAACAGAAGTAATAAGTATCCCATCACAAATTGAATGTGTAGATCATGAACTATCAAGGTAAAGGATTAGGCCTTCATGAGCAATGAATCTTATAGCCAAATCATTTTTATGCAAATCAAATATTTTAGGGCATCGAATATAATTCTACTAGTGAGAAAAATAAGGATGTTAAAGTTACTCCCCCAAGCACTAAAGTAACTTCTCACACCATCAAAATAGGTCCCTCCCATCACTCTTCCCAAGAACTTTCCACCACCATCCTTTCAATGACCCCATTACTAACCTTGACCATCCATCTCCTCCATCCTCACCCTAGAACAAAAAAATCACACATCATTTGGAATTTTCATAATAATGAATCTATTGCCACTTCAAAGGAACCCATCAAAATGCATGAAATCTCCACACCCCTACAGTGGAAATCCCAAAAAAATTAAAGGCCAAAGACTATAATATTAGACCCCAATATTTTTTTTGAAATGGCCAATCCACTATTATGAATTTTTTGTGTATGTTTCTTGTTTTCATGTACTAATCATTGTTTTGACATGCCAACATAAAGGAGATCAATTTGCAAGTAAAACACTTGAAACTTTTCTTTAAAGAAGTTATTTTCAGACTTTGATTCTCATTATCAATGACATAAATTTACAGTCAGAAGATTTACTTTTACTAACTTAGAAAATACAAGTTTTAGACCTATTATTGAGCTCCAAATAGTAGTAATAAAAACCCTATTTCAAGGCATATGAAAACATTGATTATGACCTTCAATCCCTTGACAAGAACTCACCCAGATTTTACTTTAACAACAACAATAATAAGTCTGAATCACACTTTGAAATGGCCAACCAACAACAAACAAATACCCAGAATGGGCACCCTCAGCAACAAGGACAACTTGCTCTAATAAATCATTGTATGCTCAGAAAAATAAGCATAATATCTCCTTGGAGTCGCCTTGGTTGGGGGAACGCTCAATTCAAATACCCATAGTGAAATCTCATACCAAAAATGAGTTGAATGCCATAAACTAGGTTCAAGTCCACACCAAAAAGTGCCCAAAAATCATGAAAATCATCACCAAAATGCAACACAAACTTCACCAAATCAATACCAAGTCTCCACAAGCCAAAAACAAACAAACCTACATCAAAAGTGCTTGAGAATCTTCAAATTTTTTCACTGTAATCTGTAACTTGAAGCTCTAATGGTGACCTTTGATTGAGACCACCCTTCTACCAGCTAGGGCAGGCCTTACACTACCGAAATCAGTCCTAGATATCAAGGTTTTTCATCCTCAACTCCGTTAATCTGACCTCCTGGCGAAAAACTAATAGCATCTCAATAAGTAGACAAAACATCCATGAGCAAATGAGAGCCAAAAAGTCACTTTATAGAATATGAGAGAGAAATTAGGGCAACTTTAGATTTAGAATCATTTTCCCTCCAAAAACCTTTTAATATTTTTTCTTTATACATTAAAACATTATCAAATAATTCTCAAAGGGGCGTCTTGCTCATAACGAAACTATTTGTACTTTTGTAGCCTTCTAAAATGACTTAAAGTTATCACTGAGGCACCAAGGTACCTTTTTTTATGACCACTTACCCCATCACTTAAGTTATAAAGTTATTTTATAAAACAACTTAAGTGATTGATTAAAAGCAGCTATTAAATAATTCAATCTTAGGCTCTCCAACACCACCTTAGAAATAATGTTGTTGAGGACACAATGGGCTTGAGACTAGTTTCCCGAAAAAGACTTACTATAAATAGAACTATTAAAAATAGTAAATACTCACCAAATATCAACTAGTACAAAACTGAAGATCACTGAGATGCCCTATGGATTACTAAGAATAGTAAGCATTGTAAGTTGGCCACTTCTATAAATAAAAAGTCCCACTAAAACACCAAAAAAGCCCACAAAAAGGACTGGCACAAGGAGTAAAGCTCATTGGACAACTTCCACAGATTTCCCAAACAGGAAACCCTACACTGCTCTGCCTGCCAGACCAATTACTAAATATAACACTTACTAAAAATAGTAAGTGTGTTAGAACTAGACTAATCTAAAAGAGGACATCGAAAATGGGGACATTCACATTAAAACCAAAAATGATCCTAGGATTCCAAGTAAATCTAGGAGGTCTATAGCACCAACTGCTCAAATCTCTATCCTGCAAGGTACCAACACATGATTCCTCCTGAAAACCTCTTGTATTAAGCATAATCAAATATTGTATAAACTTGACCAACTCCTCAAAAGAATGCCCCTTGAGAGAACCAAACCGATATGCCACAGGAGTAAACTCAAGAAAACCAACACTGGCTCTCTCATCCCAAATGGTAGTTGAACTACAACACAGTGTGATTCTCAGGTACCAAATTAGTCTCAAGAAGGAACCACCATACTGACATCATTCCACACTGTTCATAAATGAACCAATGTGCCCAAACTATGCTCCCCTATCCTGGACCCCCAAGGAATAAAAATTGTCAAAGCCCATACTGAAAAGCCTGATAGGTTCGTAGTCAATGCCATGAAAAATATCCTACCAAAACAACTCAAAGAAGACTACATCAACAAACTCATGGTCACTCACAATCCTGGACAACATGAGGAAAACCCTACTCAACCATAAGAAATAAACCCCGACATGACACCTCAAGATACCCCAAATATGGAGCAAGTCAATCACTACCATATCTTTGAAATCTACCAACCAGGAAAAGCCTATGCTGACGCAAACCAAAATCATAACATCAACACTCAACCTCCAAGTGTCAAAAGAATGGTCCCAAACACACCAACACACCCAAAGTACTGCAATCATTAAGACATCATCTAGAATAATGTATATCATCTCCATAAAGTAATTGCAGTGAGCGTCACTCACCAAAGTGGAAACAACAAATAGGTAAACTGTGTCCAGAAAGATAATCACAACCAAGTGCCCCAAAGCCTGCCCAAACTCAAAATCAGTTTGCTCATCAAAAGATGTCATCATAACTAGTGAAAGAAAGTGAGGGCAGCGGTACTCAAACTGAAATCCCACTAAAAACATAAGAGAGATGAGCATGGAGGTAGCAACAAAATCATCACCAAGGATCAAATCATCACTGCCATCCAAGCTCAACCATGGGCTACTCAACTGCTAAACCGAAGAAACCATCCAACTCATCTGCAGATCCAAAACCAAATTCATGTACTAGCTGATCAGAAAGTGGGCAACAGTACTAATACAGGAACTTGGCCCGCTACTCCAATCCTAAGACAACTCTTCATGACTGGAAACTACACCTGGGTCCCAAACCTTACTAATTTCGCCCAATGCAATGCTACAACTAGGAGTAATCCCATCATCCAACTCAAAAAGTGGATTTTCATACGACATATCAACATCTACCTTTAAAAAAGGATTATCAATAAACTGAAGGTTATCCTCAACTCCTGAATCAAACCAATCCTTTTGTTGATCTGAACTCCTATTTTCTAATTTTTTGGACAATGTGCAAGATCATACTCCTCCCAGATGAAATCAAGCTCCATCATTACTTGTTTGATCCCCTTTTCCCTTTCTCTACCTTCCTTCTCCTTAAACTATTGAGTCTCATAGAGTTGATTGTTCACTTCACGAAGTGCTTCTTGGACACTTTCCAAAGCAAGCCTTGTGGAATTAAGCTCAATGGTGAGCTCACTAACCTCTTCCCTAAACTGCTTAGACATAGATAGAGTTTCAACTGCAAACTTGGTGGCTATATCTCTATCATGCATCATGTGTAAGTAAGTTGTTTTAAATTCTTCCATGGAAGATCTTCATTGTATGTAAATCAAAAAATGAGATATTAAGCTCGCTTTGTCTCATTGATGCATTTTGAATTAAGTTTTCCACATGCAAATGTTCATTGTCCAAACTAGATAAAATGTGCACCTCATTTTTCAGCAAATACCAAGAGTTGTCTTTTCCAATCATGATCAAGCAAAAATGGTGAACTACTATTATGTGGCATCTAAAAATCAGAAATCAATTCACACTTGTCATCAAAGTTTCCATGACTGTCCCAAATTTCATGTGCCTCTTCTTCATCACTAGGCCTCTAATCAAAATTAGCCCCAAGCAAAAACATTTTTGATTTGTCTTCGAGATTATGCCCCTCAAAATAAATTCCCTCTAAGGCTTCCTCTTTACATTCTTGATGCTCTAAGGTTGGAATAGTAGCTTGGTTAGAAGAAGATTCCTCCCAAACTAATTCTTCATCATATTTTTGTCCCCAAACACCTAGATCCCATGGCCCAATAAGCTAATGTTTTATTTTTGAATGAGTATGCTCAATATATATCCCTTGAGTGGTTGCCTCCCGAATCACCTAAGACTCTCCCTTATCATTCCCAATAGTGGATTGTGAATCCAAATCAACCAAGCTACAAGGTCTCTACTCAAAATCAGCTTCCTGCAATGTAAAATCAGATTCCTTTCAAGATTGAAAACATCACTATCGATACCATTCTCTATGCAAGGCTCCCAAAATGTAGTAAGGACATCATTACAAACCAAAGGAAATTCATCTCAAAGTGGATCTTTATCATACTTTGGTGCCAAAACACTTGGATCCCATATGTAGGAAGGTTGATCGCTTTGATCAAAGAATAAGTGCTCATTGTGCTCTTCATGAATAGTTGTCTTTCTGAATAAGTCACTCCCTGACTCATTAGGATTAAAATCATCATAAGCATCTCTCTCCATAGGCTTCGTTTGGAAGTCAAATCAAATGCCACATGTGTCATCATTACCAACATGAGGTAAAGAGTCATCATTATTAGCTAATTTGAAGACATTATCCCTTTTGTTTTCAAAATGCCCATCATCTAAAGTTGTCTCAATTTCATTGGATAGCTCTAAGGGTGTATATAAGGTTGTTGTTTTGACAATTCCTTCATGCACAAACTCAACCACAACAATTGCATGCATGTCCAAAGAGTCATCCCGAGGCTCCATCTCACATTCATCATGTTTCAAATCAATCACTTCATCTAATTTTTCTGCTATGAACTTCTCTTCAACCACCTACTCTTATTGAATAAGTATGGCTCCAAATTTTCCACCTCCTTAAAATGAAGTTTTGGTTCCTTCTTCTCAAACCTCTCTATGAGTCTATTAGTAAACTCGTATAAGATGTAATCTGAGCATGCCCCATTATGATCATCCCATGATGTCACCATTTATGTGCAACTCCAAGGTGCATAGTAGCATATTTTATGGATTCTTCTTCAGGCATGGGGTTTTGATTGAGGTATGTATCCACCCTATGAACCCATGCTCTCGTTGAAATCTCATTGGACCTGTCAAAATAAGGAATGCTAGGTTTTCCATCTTTCCTTCATAAGTCATTATGATGTTCTCTATTGCCCTTATTGGGCGTATGACTCATCCTAAGATCTATATAATCCCGAAGTGATATGTCATGTTGGAAACCAAGGCTTGCATCCAACCAATCCTATATAAATTGATCTTGCAACTCAATAAGGTAATCTCTTGATTGGGTTGTGCTTCTACTCTTGGTGGAAATATAGGCATAAAAGGCCTAGCCATAGCTACCCTATTGTTTTGAATGGATACCCCATGCTAACTCGCATCATTTCCCTGCCCCCAACGGTCTAATGTTTATACCAACTGTGTGAGTTGTTGATTGGTCTCTTGAGCACATTGGGTTGCTATTTCTTGACCCCTTAACCACTGCATCCAAGAGTTGCATCATATGATCTTGCTTACCAATATTTCTTTCAGCTTCTTTTCTTTCACCCATGTTTTTTTCCTGGTTCTTTCTTTGTCGGTCACTATTGCTCATAGTTTTGTATCACCCACTAGTTGGCAGGATGATTAGTGCTCTAATACCACTATAATATAAGACCCCAATATTTTTTTTGAAATGGATAATCTGCTATTATGAATTTTTTGTGTATGTTTGTTTCTTGTTTTCATGTACCAATCATTATTTTGACATGCCAACATAAAGGAAACAGATTTGCAAGTGAAACATATGAAACTTTTCCTTAAAGAAGTTATTTTCACACTTTGATTCTCATTATCAATGACAAAAATTTACAGTCAAAAGTTTCCATTTGCTAACTCAGAAAATACAAGTTTCAGACCTGTTATTGAGCTCCAAACAATAGTAGTAAGAACCCTGATTCGTAGCATATGAAAACACTGATTATGACCTTCAATCCCTTGACAAGAACTCACCCAAATTTTACTTTAACAACAACAGTAATAAGTCTAAATCACACCCAAAAATGGTCGATCAACAACAAACAAATACCCAGAATGGGCGCCCTCAGCAACAAGGATAACTTGCTCTAATAAATCATTGTATTTTCATAAAAATAAGCATAATATCTCGTTGAAGTCACCTTAGATCGGGGAACACTCAACTCAAATACCCATAATGGAATCTCGTACCAAAAATGAGTTGAATGTCATAAACTAGGTTCAGGTCCACACCAAAAAAGTGCCGAGAAATCATGAAAATCATCACCAGAATGCAACACAAACTTCACCAAATCAATACCAAGTCTCCACAAGCCAAAAACAAACAAAGCCACACCAAAAGTACTTGAAAATCTTCATTTTTTTACTATAATCTGCAACTTGAAGCTCTAATGATGACCTCTGAGTGAGACCACCCTTCCACCAGCTAGGGCAGGTCTTGCACTGTCAAAACCAGCCTTAGATATCGAGGGTTTTTGTCCTCAACTTCGTTAATCTGACCTCCTGGTGAAAAACCAACAGCATCTCAATAAGCAGCCAAAACATCTATGAGCAAATGAGAGCCAAAAAGTCACCTTATAGAAGATGAGAAGGAAATTAGGGCAACTTTAGGTTTTGAATCATTTTCCCTCCAAAAACCTTTTAATATTTTTGCTTTATACTTTAAAACATTATCAAATAATCCTCAAAGGGGCGTCCTGCTCATAAGAAAACTATTTGCACTTTTTTAAGCCTTCTAAAGCATCTTAAAGTTATCACTTAGGCACCAAAGTACTTTTTTGATGACCACTTCCCTCCTCACTTAAGTTAGAAAGTTATTTTATAAACTATTAAATAATTCAACCTTGGGCTCTCCAATGTCACCTTAGAAATAACGTTGTTGATGTCACAATGGGCTTGAGACCAGTTTCCTGAAATAGACACTATAAATAGCAACTGCTAAAAATAGTAAGTACTCACCAAACATCAACTGGTACAAAACTGAAGATCACTAAGATGCCCTGTGGCTTACTAAGAATAGTAAGCATTGTAAGTTGGCCATTGCTATAAATAGAAATTCCCACTAAAACATCAAAAAAAACCCCATAGAAAGGACTGGCACAAGCAGTAAAGCTCATCGGACAACTTCCACACATTGCCCAAACAGGAAACCCTACACTGTTCTACTTGTCGAACCAGTTACTAAATATAGCACTTACTAAAAATAGTAAGTGTGTCAGAACCAGAATGATCCGAAAGAGGACATCGAAAATGGGGACATTACAAAGACCCAAAAATCCAATAGTTCAAAATCCCAATATCCACAATCCCCATCTCCAAATATCCCCAAATTTGAAGTTCATATGGGTTCCGAAATCTAGTCTTCCAAATCCAAGAACCTCAATGTAAAAATCCATGAATCTAAAGTTGCAAGCCACATGTTGGCATTCCCAAAGGTCCCACAAATCCACCACTCCTAAATACAAGCAATTTGAATATCCAAACAAAATCTAACAAGTCAAACCAAAAAACTCCCTTGGGCCCCAAAATATAGCAATGTGGATACTCACTCCAAATTCTAAAATCCCACCATCTAAGAGCATTAAAATTCATGATCACCTAAGCCAACAAGTTCTAAAATTCCAAAATTTAAAAGCCACCATTACACCCAACAAAAATGTCTAATATAGTATGAGAACTTTTGGTACCACCTCCCATTGGTCCCATTAGATTTATGCATGCCTTCATATTCACATCATTCCATCCACCCCTCTTACCTATTCCGATCCATTATTTCACATACCTCCATCACTACACCCCTTGCATCCAAACTTTTGCATTATCTACCTCCCCCTTCATTTTTCTTAGCAATACCCCAAGAGAAGCCAACCTAAAAATCATCAAAGCTCACAAAAAATGTGTTGAGTGTAACACTAGTAGTGTGATGCACCTAAAGTGGCCATGTACAATGGAATATTATTAGCTTACAATGGAATCAAATGCTTGATTCCAAACATCAAAAATCAAAAAATAATAAAAAGTAAATAAGTAAAGAAAATGTTCAACAATAAAAAATATTCATATGGCATCTAGGGAAAGTATCATGATGAAAACCAATTTCTAGTGTCGTGTAAATTATTCATTTGTGTGTACCCTATTCTTGGAGGAAAGTTGTCTCATTCACCTAAATTATACATCCTCCATAATCCCTAGCATTGCATCACCACTAAATTATATCTATCACATTCATTATATCTGCATACCCTTCATATTCATGTATCCATATTGTTATATCCATCCATCCTACTTCCCACTTTTGAACTTGATAAGGAAATGGATGAAATCTTGAAACATGTTTTTGAACACCTCTTGATATGTCTACTCATTTGCAACCAAACAATCCAGACTATTGTCACAATTAATGGATAAAGTTGGACCTCTTTAGTAAACATTTTGGTGTAGCATCATAAGTGGCATGCAACTAAATGGGGCATATCATTCCTATATGACATAATCCTTAGAAACCACATATTGTATCCCTTCCCCATTTCCACCTCACATTGCATCCCTCATTGCTCTCCATAATTATATCATTTCATCCCTCCAAACAACCTCACCCTTGGTAATATAACAAGTTCTCTCCTTAAACAATTTGAGTGTCATCTAATTCCCAATAGTGAATCCAAAGCTTGACACAAGATCCACAATCCCACATTCCAGATCAAACCTTAAAGATTGTGACCCCCTACTTAGTATCCAATCCATGTGGCTAATATCCTCCAAATACCTTCCATGCATCCAATCCATTAAACTAAAGCTCCTTATTATCCACATGCCATACCAACATTGCAAAATAATCTTGTTAAATCTAGCCATACAACCTAGCACATATCCAAAAAAGTATATGTAAGCTTCATCCTTGGTCTATCCAAAATCCAAACCTTGTTAAAACTACCAATCATCATCATTGATACATATCCTTCTCAATCCTTGCATTGTTCTTGGGATATACCATTCTCTCATCAACAATGATATCATCATCATCAAATCAATCAATTGTTGGCTTTCAATTTGATTAAGGGTAGTGTTGTTTGTCTTATCTTTTTATCTTTTGAAATGTTAGAAAATAAGTATATTAAAATGAGATATAGAAAAATGATATGTGATATGGGGTGTTTGATATGGATGGACCTATTTTCCTTTATTTCACTAGGAAATGACATTCACACAAAGAATTGACTTACAACCCTTAGGCGAGTCAAATCAATGAGGGAATCTATTGATTTATGTATGATTGAGGACGGGGGTATCAGCCTAAACATCACTGCTAGGAGAAAAACTAAAAATAGTAAATCAAATCAATTATGCTCATTCAAACTTGAAACATCAATTTAAAGCATAATACAGACAAAAACATCAAAGTTTTGGCAAATCTGGAAATGGAAGAGTGATGTGTACCTATCACCAAAATGTAGATTTGGGAGGCTACTTGTGACTCATTCTCTCATAGGCAAATGGGTCTCTATGCAAAGGTTTTGCTCAACTTTCGACATCATCTAGCGTCAATCTGTAGCTTCTGTTTGATCCGGGTTTCAATATCGGACAGTCGAAAATAAGGTTTGTAGGTGAGATTCTATGAATTGACAACTTTTTGCAACTTTGACAACTTTTCCAATTTTGCAACTTGATAGATCTTTAATCCTTCTTCAACCTATAAACCTGCACATTCACAAAGAGGAGAAAAATATTTGTTTTTGGTGGATGGGGGTTTGTCTTGGTTAAACCCCGTTTTGGTAATTAAACCTGTAATGAAACATGAAAGGAATGATGAATGAACAATGCTATGTTGCAACTCACCAAACCCTTGAATAAACCTTTGGAAGTTTGAAATCTTGATTTTGATCTTGCATGAGATGGCTTCAATGGATGTGGATCTTGATACGTAAATTTTGACTTGAATGCTTGACTTGGATCTTTGAAAACTACATCACAATGTTAGCTCCAAAAACATGCATGATTGGATCTTTGAGATCTTGATTGCTACAATAAATCATTGATAAATCTACTCTTGAATGCCTTTGATCATAATCTTTGATCTTAGGAAATTTTCCTTCTTGCTAGATAATTTCTCCTTAGACTTGAATTGATAAAAAGACCTTGTATTTATAGGTATCTATCTCTAATTTCCCGAAAATTAAACATTACAAGCTGACATTGAAATTTGAATTCAGGGACATTAAAATACTGCCAAAAACATATTTTAAATTTGGTTCCAAAGGCCTAGGGAGGACCCATTCGCCCATGGTCCCTATTCCTAGAACACACATTGCTCAAGGTAATTAATTATGTGGGCATTAATTGTTGTTGGGTTTCCCCTTCAGAAAATATAATTTATTAGGCTTGTAGATGTAAAATAGGGCTTATTAAGGCATAATTAGGTCCAATTTAATTGAGGGGACCAAAACAAAGTGTGAAAATGTAGAGTACATTTTCCTACACTACATCTTTTATGCATGCTTTCTTGTGTGTGCCTTCTTTTTCTTTGCATTTATAGTAATGATTCAAAAAAAGCACAAAATACTTAGTTTAGTTCCCATGTGATACTTCCCTAAGGACACCATAGTTCTTTATATTATGTTAAATCTTGAGGTTACATGATTTTTGGGTCATGAGACTTGTCTTTGTTTTTATTTTCGTTGTTGTTTTTCATGGGCGAATGGGTCCCAGGTCCCTATTCCTAGAACACACATTGCTTAAGGTATTTAATTATATGGGCATTAATTGTTGTCGGGTTTCCCCTTCAAAAAATGTAATTTATTAGACTTGTAGATGTAAAATAGGGCTTATTAAGGCATAATTTTGAGGGGACCCAAACAAAGTGTGAAAATGTAAAGGAGTACATTTTCCTACACTACATATTTTATGCATGCTTTCTTGTGTGTGTCTTCTTTTTCTTTGCATTTATAGTAATAATTCAAAAAAAGCACAAAATGCTCAGTTTAATTCCCATGTGATACTTCCCTAAGGACACCCTAGTTCTTTATACTATGTTAAATATTGAGGTTACATGATTGTTGGGTCATGAGACTTGTCTTTGTTTTTATTTTCGTTGTTGTTTTTCATGTGTTTGTGTGTGTGTGTTTACTTTCTATTATATTTTTATTTATTATTTCAAGTTAGTTATCTTCACATATCCCACATCATCATCGTGGTCGAGTATACCATCATAATAACGTCTATGTAAAATCAAAAAAGTTGTTCAAAGAAATTTGAATATCTTGGTAGGTTTCTAGCATGTACCTAACTCAAATAATCTGAAAATATATCATACTACTTTATTTTTGTTTCTATCATCATAATGCATAATTTTTAAAAACTCACATTTATAATCATTAAATAAATTGATCATCCCCACCCAATTCGTTCATATCAATCACCCCACCTATCATAATTCTAAATTTTCATCTCATACTCCCATCCCATCATACATCCATTAATCTTCATCCCTACCATCCTCATCCATTTCTCCTTAACATTCATCCTTTTAACTCATTTTCTTCATCATTTTCAATCCCTTCCTCCATTGCTCAAATCCACAACTATTCACCCCTTTACTGATATCAACTTCATCCATTTTTTAGAGCACACTCATGTTCTTCAAACTTGCCTATCCTCTTGAGGGGGCATCCCATCATCCAATTTAATCCCAAATCTAAAGCCTATGCAAGTGTTAAATTCCTTCAAATCCAATCTTAATCAATCCTCACATTGTTCTTGGAATATATAATTTCCAAATCAACAACGTTATCAATCATCTTCATGTTTTTTGGGATATGTTGTTTCCACATCAACATTGTCAATCAATCAATCAAATCAATCCTTAATCTTTAATGCTTTGGGGTACCATCTATCACTAATGTGAAACTACATGTATCTACTTTCTTCAAAACAATATTGCTTCTTGCAATTGCAACATCCTTTCAAAGAGGGGAAACATGTAGACAAAAATCTCACACATGCTTACCTCCATACCACCACCTCCATCTTGACACCTAACAATATAATCACTCATTCACTCATTAAAATAATTCATCTTACTTTAATTAATCCACTTTATCAAAATCAAATTGATTTAGTACTCTATTATTTAATTAATTTAAATAAATCATTCTCCCACAAATATTTAATATTGAAATAAATTTGTTATCCACAAATAATCTGATAAAAGTCATGATTTACACCTCATGGTTAACTAATCAATCAATTCAATTAATTGATCAATCTATTTAGTATCAATTTGATCAAATTAGGGGAGACCTTTTGATGAAATGGTGGGGCTTCTTGCTTGTAAAGCCAACAACCAAGGTTCAAACCTCATGGAGCCACTCTCTACCTTATCAATAATGGAAATTGCTTACCTTGGGCTTAACACACCAAAAATTTTAAGGGAAAACCCTTTGGTGAAATGGTGGGGCTTCTCCCCTGTAGGGCCAACAACCAAGGTTCAAACCTCACAAGGTTGCTCTCTACCGTGTCAATAATGGAGTTTGCTTAACTTTGTGTTAACACACAAAAAAATTTAGAGGAGACCCTTTGGTGAAATGATAAGGCTTTTTGCCTATAAGGCCAACAACCAAGGTTGAAACCTTGTGGGGTCACTCTCTATCATGTCAATGATGGAGATTTCTTACCTTAGTCTTAACACACCAAATTTTTAGGGGAGACCCTTTGGTGAAATGGTGGGGCTTGTTGCATGTAGGGCCAACAACCAAGGTTCAAACCTCACGAGGTCGCTCTCTACCATGTCAATAATGGAGATTGCTTGCCTTGGTGTTAACACACCAAAAAAAGGGAGACTCGTTGGTGAAATGGTGGGGCTTTTTGCCTGTAGGTCCAACAACCAAGGTCCAAACCTCATGGGGTTATTCTTTGTATCGTGTCAATAATGGAGACTGCTTACCTTGGTGTTAACACACCAAAATTTTAATTGAGGGTTTTTTTAAAATGCCTTCTACCTCTCCCGCCCATTGCTCACTCATCTTGATTGTTGCAGATTTGATTGCTACTACTGTTGTGCCCTTGGCTGCGTGGACTCCTAGAGCCCTATTGAAAGGTGTTGTCCTTGTCA
This sequence comes from Sequoia sempervirens, assembly GCA_007258455.2. Classification (NCBI taxonomy): domain Eukaryota; kingdom Viridiplantae; phylum Streptophyta; class Pinopsida; order Cupressales; family Cupressaceae; genus Sequoia; species Sequoia sempervirens. The sequence goes on from VDFB02271358.1 coordinate 127,783,441, forward strand.
TCCCTAAGGGGTTGGCTCAGCCTACACTTGGTGTTCTAGTTGACCCTGGTGTCCTTGGGGTTTTGCCTCTACCTACGCCTAGGGTTACCCTTTGTTGTTCCTTTGGTACCTACTATCAGTGAACACAACTTTTCTAAAGTGGCTAGGTATGTTCATGCTTGCCCATTGCAAGAGAAATCTCATTAATCTCGTCCTCTTCCTTGTGCCAAATCATCCCCAATGGTGGTTTGTGGTGAGGATGTGGTGGAAAATGTGGATTTCTATTAGCGTAGAGGTCTGGTTTGCAAATTCTCTAACTTTTGGCCCTCTCTTCCTAACTTGCACAATTGGGTATTGGTTTCTTAGCAGCCTCTTGTGGTTGGTAAAATCAAGCTCTTCCCTTATGCTAAGGGTTTTGTCATTGTTTTATTTGCTTCTTCCAAGGATAGAAACTTGGTGTTGGGTCAACTTTGGGTTTGCGGAGAGCACTCTCTCTCGACTAAACCCTAGTCATCCTTCTTTAACCCCCTTATCAAACCACTCAATGTGTATCCAATGTGGGTTAGGCTCCTAAATCTCCCCCTTTAGTTTTGGGAGGTTTCTTGTTACAAGGCCATTGGAAACTCTATTGGCCACTTCTTGAAGGTTGACGCTTGCACTTCCTACATGGGGCATTCTACCTTTGCTCCCATATTGGTGGATATTGAGATTTCCAAGCTTATTCATGAGGATGTGGTTTTGATGGCTAGGGATAAGCCTTAGACTTGACCTCTTGATTATGAGGGCCTCCCTTTCAGATGTTGTCATTGCTTCTTGATTGGTCATTTGCTTGCGGATTGTCCACTCTCACATTGCAAAGGCGTTGCTACTTGGTGGAGGAATGTTAATGGTGATTACTTGACTATCCAAGCTCATGTTTCTCTGTCAAATGACTCCTCACAAGATGATAATGAGTCCCCAACTTCTAGTATGGCTTATTGTGCCCTATAGACCCTATTGGTGAACCTGCTCGCTCACATCTTGATTTGGCTTTAGCCTTCCACTTACTCCAAACTCCACACGATGGAAGGCCACCTTTCACCTCGTCGTTCTATTGCACACACCAATAGGTTCTCTTAGGGGGTTTCTCCGTGCTTGCAACTTGTTTTTCCTATTGCTTCTTTTCAACTCCAATCCCATGAGATGGATGACTGCCTTTCACTTTGTCGTCCTACTATCCTCTCTTTGAGTGTTGATAGACCCTTTGTGGTGGTTCCCCCTCTTGCTTCCCCTTGCAATGGGAATTTGGATGTTTGTAAACGAAGGAAATGTCATTCTTCCTCTTCCCAAACTCATACTTGAGTTGTGGGTGAAAGTTCAACTCACTGTTGATGTGCGTTGTTTGTAGTGGCCTATTGAAGACTTGTTTTGCTCTACCCTTGGGGCTTGTGTTGTAAAGGGTTCAACACTCTACAACATAATGATTTCCCAAAGCAAAAGAATAATAGGTCCCTAGGGAGTTGATCACCTACATGATTCACACCTTATCTCTCACTACATACGTTCAAAAGCAAGTTCCTTGTAAGGCCTTGAAAGGGATCAGCCCTTCTAAAGCTTGGTGTGGTGGAAACATAGTTGTACAACGTTTTAGAGATTTTGGCTCCCCTACACGGGCACACATTCCTTCAAAGAGACATGGGCTTTGGAACCTCAAAGTCAGCCTTGCATCTTTGTTGGATATCTTAATGGTGTTAAGGATCAACTATTAGATCCTAAGACTCATGAGCTATTCATTGAGAGAAGTATTCAATTTGAGGAAAGCTTGCCTAGCTTATTCTCCCGCACTTCTCCTTTCTTCATAATGGGTTCCTCAATAGATGATATTGATTTAAAGGAAGATCCCCCAATCACATGAACTTGTAAGATTGATTATGAGGAGTAAAGAGTCCATGTTGATAGGCTAACTCTTGTCCTTCCTCCCCATCTTCTAGTGCCTTGATGGGCTCATCTAACACTTTAGGCTTCATCAGATTGCTTGTATTGTATCCTCTATTTGGAGTAACTATTATATTGCATTTTGTAATTTTCAAATTTTTCTGTGTTTTTGCTATTGTGCTCATTCTTGGGATCAAGATATTGGGTTCATTTGCCTCATTGACAAATCTTGCACAAGCATTGACTGATTTTAAATGGAAAGAAAGTAAAAATTCCAAGCTCTAAGAACCAAGACTGTTTAGGCTAAGGAACTTGCAATGCTTTAACATACAAGAAACCAAACTGCGCATCTGCAACACTAGCATTCGAACTATTTAAAGTATAAGCAAATGTTTTATACCTCATTAAGGCTACTAGCCTAAGGATCCATTTGATTTTACTTGTTTTATTTATTTTCATTAAATCCCTCTTTTGTACCTCAATGCTTGGCATCTTTGAAGCCACAATAATCTTCTTGATTATCAGAAACTCCATGATTATTAAAATTGGTTACATGTGGTAGTATGATGCATAGGTCTAAGTATCTTGATGCTTTTTTTATTCCTACAGTCCAGTATAATTGAATTACACTTGTTCTTTGGGCTAACCGTATTTCACTCAATTAGAAGCAAACAACCATAAAATGTGCTGCCTTCTCATATCAAAGTTTTGTATATTTCAGTTCTGACTCAACTATCATAACTTCTGCTGTGAAATGTATTGCCCCAAAAATGGCTGCAGCCATAGAAAGCTCTAAGCATACAGAACCATAAAAAATTCCAAAGAATTGAGAGTTTAACCATAAACTTCTGAATAAGCTACAATTTCCCTATTCTTCAAACCATAAATCATCTAAATTTTGCCCTCACCTTCCTCAAATATAAAAGGATTTTCACTGAATGCCAAATCAAGCAAAATAATCCCAGATTATATTAATAAATGTACAATAGTTCTCTGTTAAAACCAACCCCATACATAATTTGCCATGAAAGCTTAAAAGAAACCAGCAAATAATACATGTCAAGTTTTAACAATTGAAACACTTTACCATCAATTTTGAGTATTTGAGATCTGACCCAAAAGAATCTGTAATTCCTAAAAGCATGCATAACGAAGCATACAACATCCATCCATCTCTATGGTGAATGACGCACTTTTCCTTCTAAAATACAATACTTAGTGTCTCCATAATTTTCTGAAGCACATGAAATCTGAACCTGAAGTTGCAGTGTCACAGTGTCAGTATTGGCCTGTCCTGGGTTGCCACCAGTCAATGTTGTTTATCTTTAAAATCAATCCACAATCCATTTGCAGGCTCTGGAAATTATGAGAATCGAATTGCAAACAAAACAAATCACATTATTTGATTTGAACTTTTCTAATATGCCTAATAATAAATGACATTTTCATGGTTTTTGATCACCATCAATCATCCCCGGTGAAGTCTTGGTTACAGCACGACTACCTTCGGCACCAACCCCAGCAGCCAAGGCAAGAATATCAGGTGTTATTTCCCAGCTTCCACTTTTGCGACCCCAACTGGACCTCCTTGATTGCATTACACTTCTTGTGTCTACAGCTTCTAGATTTTGGCCCTGTAAATCTTCTGAAGCTCCAATCCCAACAGCTGGCCATGAAGGCTTAATACCCATTTCAAGGTCACTACCTCCTTTGCACATTTTTGCATTGAAACTATCTCTGTCTATTGAAGGATTAGCTACCCTATAACCTGTGAAGTCTTGTCGCACCTTTTCTCGGAAATTGTTCTTTGAAGGAGGCATATTTGTAAAGAATATGTCTTTGAAGTTTTGTGGCAATCCTTTATTATAGGGATTCATCTTACTATCATATCGGTATCGGAAGTTCTCATAAGTGGTCTGCAATATACCAGATAAAAACCTTCATGAACAAACAAAACTAATGCTTTTGTCCTATAACCGTACTGAATAAGAAAAAATAAAGCTTCAAAAATGAACATATTTTAACCAAAAATAAGAAGGCTACAGCAGAAAAGCAACAGAGGCTAGAAACCTTCTAATAACTGCATCAATTATATAAATATTACCTGATTTGTACTTATTAAATAAATATGAAATGAAGTCAGCCCTCCAACAAACCAAACTGCAATAAAGGTATAGACTATAAGTACAATCGATGCTGGTGTTTTTAGCATTGCCTTCCCGATGCCCATCTGCTCTTCCTCCATGATTTTCCTGATTAGTACCCAACAAAAGGCAAATACATAGATGCACAATATGGTTGTTGAGAAGACGAACATAAAGAAGTACCGGTAGTTGCGCTGCATACAAATGATAATAGAACATAAGTGTGCTTGGAGTAAAGAGGATAAATCTTATATACAGACATGTAATAAAGAAAATTGACTAATAAATAGTTCAACAAATACCAACAGCTGACATCAACTGCATGAAATTTCATAGTTAGTTGCTGAGTTGCTGAGGAAACTATGCAAGTGGTGAAAAATTGTTGAGAAACTCCAAGAGAGAAGCTTGTTCAAGAAGTGATCCTAATTAGTATTCTGTTAGGCCTACTTTACCTTTGAATACAATTGTTCTGTCTTTCTAACATAGTTAAGACTCGAGTAAAAACTTGTGGATGCACTTAGAGAGTCAGAACAACATTTGTTCATCAGAACACCAAGATCTAATGTTTGCATAGAGCTATACAAGAAACTATTGTATTCAATGGCAAAAATAGATCTAAAAAATAAGAAATTAGATTACTTCTTTCTTGAATGAGCTCCTCTCATGGAATTTCTCAACCATTTCTCACCTTCTTTCTTCTATCCTTCTTCATACAAGATGAGTAAGGGAGGTATTCTATTTATAGATTATGAACACCCTAGTAAATGCATATGTTTGGATATGCAACTTGTACATGACAACTTGTGACAACTTGCAAATTAGGTGCAACATGCAATTCTAGAAATTAAACCTAATTCCTAGAAAATGTTTTAGAAAATAATTCTAACCTAGCTATACTTAACCAACTGAACTTAACCTAAGGTGTATGACTAAACAAAAGTTCCACTTGGAAAAACACAACAAACGTGGGAATAATTGCTGGATGAAATAGGATGGAAATATAGAAAGTTCTACAAAAATTGTATAATTCATATTACATGTATTGAAGCATGTCTGAGATGTCATGTATAGAAGGCATTGACTAAATACAAATGTACTTTGATGGTTGCTGTTGAAAGCAGTTGTCCCATGAGTTTTATGAAAACCTTGTGAATGATCATTAACAGTTAGAAACAAGCTCTAAAACTGAATAAATCATTATGTTTCAATGAAAAATTTATGTCAAACAGAGACAGGGAATGAGGGCATTTCCAATATGCACTATAAAAAATAAGAAAGTTCAGGACTTTTAACCAGGACCTCAGAACTTACTTTCAAATAAAGGAATTACAAATCACTTATCTAATGTTCCCCTTTGAAGAGGCATCGTTCAGATATTAGAATAATACTCTATACAAAGGCATACACCTCCTTGCTACCTCAACAGATTTGGCTATTATAGATTGATTTCCTTATTAAGTTATTTGTACATAGAATAGAATGAACTATGGCTAACTGATTAAAACTGGTATGCTTCCACAATTTTATAACTCTCAATAGACCAAACAAATCAAGGATGATACAGTTGGTTTGACTTTTAATGTTTATGATCTTGAGTATTTCCCTAGTGCAACAAACTTGGAAATCAGACAGTCCTTTAGAGAATATAAGTGTTAAATCATTGAACACTAAGGAAAATACATACTTGGCCAATGCACTGCCCAACCCATGGGCAGTGATGATCAAATCGCTCAACACAGTTGTTGCAGATAGAACAATGTGAACAACGAGGAGGACGATACAACATGCAAGTATCACAGTACTTTTGCTTCACTGTAACCCCATTTACAATCACATCTGTTGTACGTGGTAATTTAAATCGTGGTGTTCCATCAGCTCCCCATTCTGAATGTTCAGTCTCATAATCTGGCTCGGGAGGGAATGCATTACGAGGTACTATGCCAGGATCTCTTGCAGATGTGAGAAGAAGAAGAAACAAATCCTGGTAAGTGAAATGAGAGATAAAAATTAGTTATTGTGCTACAATCAATTCTTTTCCCAATAAGCATCAAGCACGTACTGACAACCAAATGAAATAAAGATTAGTTATAGTGCTACAATCAATTATTTTCCCAATAAACATCAAGCAAGTACTGACAACCAGAAACTGATCTTTAAAGATCTAAACAACACTACTATGAACAAATCATTATGAAAGCTTTTATACACAATTGTATACTACAAATTTCTGCTCAGAAGTGGAAAGAGTAAAAGTTGATTTAATTGTTTTCTCACAAATCACAAAATTTCAATTCATAATTTATCAGAGATGTAGCTTTAGAGGAGGACAAGATAATCATTCAGCCCAAAAGAATGCAAAGAGCCGATACCTAGGAGACAGGACAGAAATGGGAAACGGTATAATTTGGAATATCTGGTGCTTCACAAAGGCTGCTAGTTCACTGGGAGACCTGGAAACAGAGGAATGACAGTGCTAGGATTTTAATAACGGAAGAGATTTTGTTCAAACCCATTGGAATATATTAATATGGTTTTTGGAGCACTGGCCAAAATGGTTGTGAATGGAAACTTGGCAGACTACTTCTAGCGAGAAATATCCAAAAACAGGGTTGTGCTACAGCTAATTGAAATAACTAGACACCCAGGATACCTTCTGAATTCGATGTCTCTCAACACAAACTAGCACTTGCTGTTGAGCAATGTTAAAAAAAACAATCACTGTTCTTACTCCTGAAACAACTAATCCTTCGCAAACAAATAACATGTTACTCCTATCATTCTATTGGCCTTGCAGTAATGTTGTTCAGCCTACTAATTCTACAGGGCATAATCATTGGGGATTTGGTTGTTGAGGCTGTACAAAACATTGAAATGCAGATTAGGATCCAAATTTCTACAATTGGGATGCTACATTAAGATAATAACACTGCACATTAGTATTGGAATGTGGAAAGCATGATTTCCATCATGGAAAAAATGACTGCATGAAATAAGCTTATTAGGTACCACGAGATTGGGGTTTAAACTGTCTTTTTGCCGTGCATCATGGGGGTTTAAAATATCTTTTTGCTGTGCACCACATTCCATGGCAAGCATGGTAGTTGTGAACACATTTATCTTATTAGTTTGTGCAGTTGAAAAAGATGAATATGTAATTAAAACAATACACCCTTCTGGAATGCATTCCTCTCCTTTGCAAGCTTAGTCATAAGTAAATTATTTTGCAAACTTAATCATAAGTATGTTATTCACCCTACTCCACTCGGATGATTTTAGCATCATCCATTTAATAATCATAATGCAACACACTTAGATGGGATGCATAAAAAAAAACAAAAATAGCACTCAAAAAACAAGTTGAACTGCAGCCATAGTAGCTGCACGAAAATGTGTGGACCTACAAGCTGTATAAGTTGCTGCCAATATGTGGACCTGCAATTTGTCTGAGAAAAAAGTTTGAAAGCATGTGCAGACTATATTTGATATTAAATGATGTGAAATGTTTACAATTTAAACACTGAAAGAATGTCATGGATTCGCAGGTATCATAATCCAAAAGAGGGATAACCCAAGTTTAGGTATCTTAGGTTTCAAATTTCTAATATTGGGAATAACTTGGGATGATACACTTATAGATGATAACACTGTGAATTGCAAATGGAATGTAGAAAGATTCATAAAACTATGAATTTCAAATTTCTGGAGTGTGTTCCTCTCCTTTTCAAGCATAGTCTCAAGTAAATTGTTCACCTTACTCCATTCGGATGATTTTAGCACACTCATTTAAGAATCATAATGCAACACACTTAGATGAGATGCATAAAGAAAACAAAAAATAAGCACTCAAAAAACAAGTTGAATTGCAGCTGTAACAGCTGCAGGAAAATGCATGGGCCTACAAGTTTATACAATTTGCTGCTAATACATGGACCTGCAATTTGTCTAAAAAAAAGTTTGAAAGCAAGTGCAGACTATATATTTGATACTTAATGACGTGGAATTTTACAGTTTAAATGCTGAGAGAATGGCATGGATTGACAAGTGTCATAATCCAAAAGAGGGATAATTCAAGTTTAGGTGTCTTATGTTTCAAATTTCTAATATTGGGATGATACACTTAAAGATGATAACACTGTGAATTGCAATTGGAATGTTGAAAGATTGATTTCCATCGTGGAAATAATGGCTGCATGAAATATGGTTATTAGTTGCAGTGAGATAGAGGTTCAAGATGTCTATTTGCCATGCACCACATTTCATCGCAAGCCTGCTAGTTGTGAACATATTTATATCATTAGTCTCTGCAGATGAGTCAGGCTAACATGAATCTAAAACAATTTCAAATATATGGAACACACAAAGCTGTGAAAATAAGGACTCGATAAAACAAATTAGATAGGAAAAAAAATGCTAGGTGTAAAGTTAAGACCCTTGGTATTTGTAAGACGCGTTAAGTTGTCATGTCCCTTTCCCCGCCAATAATCTTCCTATCATTATTATTTGAAATAGTGTTTTTCAATACTAATATTATATAATATAAATAATATAATAAATAAATAAAATTTTAAATTCAAATTTGGTGCCCTGGTTATTGGAAAGTAAATATTAATAAATTTATAAAAATTCAAATTCAAAGTTACAAGTTGGCGTTCAGATTATTGGACCCAGGCACCCCTATTTTGGAGGTATATCATGCAAGCTGGTGAGTTTTGGTAGAGAACTGGACTGTGAGGGAACCAACTGCAAGCTGCAGAGACATCACAACTTCACCAGCCCATAGTGGAGGTAGCAAAACATGGCTATTCCAGAACTGTGCTTGGCCAGGAAAGGAAACAACTCAGATCTCTTAGGGAAGGAAGATTACAGCAGCTGCCAGATCTAGTCATTTACAACGATCAGCAAAAAGGGAAAGCTATAACAGACATTCAATGAGCTCCCGGTTAACCTACAGTGATCAGCTATAGTGAGGAACTTTAGCAGACATTCTGAGATTGTTGGATACCAACAGCAATCTCAAAGAGACAGACCCTTGGAGGACTCACATTTCAGGTCAGATCCAATATAAACTTCCAATCATAGAGCGCACTTTCCCTGAAGACAGATTCACTGCACTGAAGATTTCTGAGGTAGGGTGTTAAGTGCGCCAACATCTGAGGGTTTCACACCTTAGATCACAGGGCAGACCTGAAAGGATATTACAGTGGATAATGGTCAGTCATTTCCAATCATATGTAATCTACCTACAACAGCAATCTCTGTAAGCTCTGTATCAGATCTAGATCAGCTGTTTATCTCAGACAATCAAATCAATAATTTGCTGAACTTGGATACTTGCCATCCCTCAATTCTGCGATTGAAATTTTTGGTTGGATTAATTTAGCAGATTCTGAAGCAAACTGAAGTTGTTTGTTATTGAGTTAATTGCTTGTGTGATAAAGATTTAACTTAAACCAAGGATCTGAAAATAGGTTAAGGCAAATTAAAACCCTGAGGATATTTCATAAGTGAAACTCCATTTGAAATCAACACCTGAAATTTGTTGATATGTGAAAGTCTGGAAACATTTATCTTCAAAATGTTATGAAACATGAAACCCCATATCATACACATATAGAGTGACAAAAACAATACACATTATATATTTTTTAATCTTGTTCTTTAATGTCTACATCCTGATGATGGATCACAGAGTGTGATCCAAAACGTTGACAGAAAAATATTACACAGTTAAATCCAGAAAGATTCAAAATCCAATATTATGGACTGTGGAGATTTAATGTATTTAATTGTTTTTTATTGTCAACAAATGTTTTTTTCTTACTATTCTGTTGTACGGAAATGAAGTGGAAACTGGATCCTAAACACCTCTCATGGATCTGGAAACATCCAGCAGATTTAATCTGGGCATTTACATTCAGGAACATTCCAGAAATTTATCTAGAGAAACATTTTCACATGTTTGCAGTAGTCCATTGCCAAAGCATTCCAAATAGTGATTACTATTTGGGTCTAGGGAAGGTTTTTTCAGTGACATAGTTTACAGGCATGTCAGTTAGCAGAAAATGTTGTTACACCTTGCATCCTTGTCAAACAAATGCTTGAAATGACAAACAGGCTTCAAACGTTGAAGAAACTGAAATAGAGAGTGAGATTTTTAAAATGTTACAACATGCAGGGCTCTACAATCTTCCAAAAGGGGATGAGGGAAATAATAGGAATCTTTTGAAGAAATAAAGAGCTTTGATAAGTTTTGTATTGTATGAAGATTATACAAATATTTATATAAGATCCAAAATCCCCAAGGACAAACAAGTATACTACAAAGGAACAGATGCTTAGAGAAATGAAAATGTATCATTTGACTTCGCATTAAGCAAATTGCTGCTCTCATTAGATCTAAATTTTTTAACTAAGCAATCAATTAAGCCTTGAATTTAAAGGCGTTGGTAAACACAAAGAGTGAATAATAAGTGACTATTCAAGAAGTCGAGAAGGGAGTGATAAATCTGTTTTCCAGGGCGTATCCAGGATGGGAATGGCAGGAAATGCAGGAATGTGACTCGGGAATAGCAGTGACGGGAGGCCTTTTTTGAGGAAAACTTTAATTTTTTTAAATAAAATAATAAAATTCAAAATATAGGAAATTATGACCAATTTCTTTTTGGTAATGATACAGACCATTACTTATTATCTGTATGTGGCTCCTGGAATATGGCTAACAGGTATTTTACATATTATTATTCTAAACTTTTTACATGCTATAATTTTTGGCCTTCAAAATGTTAATGCTTTTAACTAAGGTGTAAGGGAAAAGGTATATGATAGGGAATAGTTTGAGTAATAAATATTTCACCTTCTGACCTCATTTTGAAAACACTTCTAAAAACTGTGCATTATAGCTCCCAGTCTTCAATCTGCAACTTGAGCCATTGAGCCTGCCAAGCAATTGCAACGGCAGTGACACAAGGCCATTTTCTGGGGATGGCAGGGTACAGCCATCAAGCCAACTTGTGATTTGCATTCTTATGCGTGCATACCACTAAATATTGAATATTTCTAAATTCATACAAATATAATAACTTAAAAAGTTTCATTACACCAAATGAAATGTTTAAGACATTCCCAAGATTCTTGAGGAAGGCCTAAGACATTCCCAGCCATCCCAAGGATGTCTGGACGTCCCTGGGAAGTTACTTGTCACAACTCCCCATTTCAGGGATGTTTCCATAAATTTAATGATTTTGGGAAAGGCCAGGGGACATTTCTTGGTCATGCCTGCACACCCATATGGGTACAAGGGCAGGGATGCCCAGGAAAGGCCCCAGGAAGCATCCCCGTATTTCCCTATGACAATTTAATTTCATTGTCCTTTCTTGTAGAGATAACAAAGGGAATGATACATAATAGAAGACTTGAGCTTCAAAATAAAATGTTTAATCATATGATTAGAGGTTGCATCCAAAGAAATTAAAGAGAAGTTGATATACTTGCTTGAAGATTCTTAGATTTCTAATCCATCTATCTAAATGGTCATATAAAATCAGAAAATATGGCATTCATTAAACTCAAAAGGCATGAGTTAAGCTAGATAGCCGTGTTTTCTCTAAAAACTGTTTTCATCTGAAATTCCTATCAAGCGTGTCCACTGACTATGTGAACATGCGAATTGAATATCAATAAAGCAATGTCGATTAACCTGCGTTTTCCCCATCTGCTGACTAAATCTCAAAAGAACTACTTAATAAATATATATAAACTTGGACAATGGGAAGCTCTAATTAAAATATCTTATCGTAGATTTCAAACATGCATGCACATTCCATTACCATAGTTAAAATATTACAAGATGAAGAAAATGAGCACTCACATAAATTGTGAAGATAATAGCAATAGCCATTATAAAAATTCCAAGATGATGAGGGAATTTGTTCACAAGTTCATTGGCAACCAAGCTACAAAATACTGCCACTGGAACTACTATAAGGCAAACAGTCATCACCAATGACCGCACATCTGGACCAAATATAAGCCTTCCACCCAGAAAGAACTTCTGCACAATGCAACAGAAGAAAAAAAATGTTAATCCACTCATTCCAAAAGTAAAAGAAAAAACCGGTACTCTCACAAGATATTATAGAACCCAGAACTGGACACACTTGCAGTAATGGAAAAACAGAAGATCAGCAAAAATATTCAATAAACATGAAAAATATGCTGAGCAATTCCAGACAACTACAAAGAAATGCAATAGAATATAACATAAATATGGGGAAAATGATATATGAATTTAAGAAACAAACAAATGTAATATGATGAACACGAATATACACAAAATAACCTAGAAAAATGAACATAGATGTTATTTTAACACTCGCATCAATCATAACATCTTATGATCCATAACAAATATAACATACAAATCTGGGGAATAACAAACTAATGGTTACATCAAACATTAGACCAAGTAGAAGGTGCCTTCAGATCATTTTAAAGTAGATATGTCTGTATCCTGCAATTTTCATGGACAAGGCCAAATCAGGAAAATAGCAAATAATTCATGCTTCTAATGTGGGAAATTGTCACATTGGTATAAATTAATAATACAAAATATCATATAGAAAACTAACACTATCTGCACTTGTAGACTTTTAGTTATTCGGAAAAAAAAGATAAGACAAATTCTACAATGCCAAAAACATTAAATGTGAAAGGAACAAGTAGCGGGCCTGATGAAATTCCCTGCAAGGAAATACAAAGGAACATTTCACATAGAAAAGAAAAACACAAGCCATGTACATGAATCTACACCATAGAAGCAAATATTGTTCTTGGGAATTTCTCGGCATCTAAAAAGATAGGTATTTCCAATTTTTCAGGATATTATTGGAAAAATACCAGAAAAATATTGAGAAACCAAAAATTGAGGTAAAAAAAAAAATTTTTAAAAAGGAGAGAGAAATAACTGATGTTTTTTACATTTAAAGCCATCCTAATTACATAGACAGTGAGAGTGAAAGTAAACAAGAGTGTACATCATGAATTCAACTATGGACTTTTAGTCATTAATTTTGAGATTGCTGATTATAGATAATTGTAATATAAATGCCTTCGACTCTTTAACAATGTTAATAAATAATTCTACCAGAATGATAATGAAATAAAATGCAACTAACGTAAATACAACTCATTAAACCTACTGTTCTCCTTAACTATCAAGTTGAAAAGAATAAATCATACACTAAATGGTCACTACAGTTGACAACAAAAGTCTCCCTAACCTCTTCAAATACCTCTTGAGTTTACAGCAGGGGCAACATTCATGCCTGGCATTTCAGGACAGCAATGTCCTGTCTTAACAATGTTTCGTATTAATCACTTTGATCAGCAATATTTCCTATATTGTTGACAGCAATACCGATGCCCATATTAATGGATCACAGTACTAATAAGGATGCTACTGAACATCATAATGATCAAGAATGTATAAGTCACAATAATGACAGAATGCTACTGATCGGTAATCATAAGAAGATTACTAATCATAAAAGGAGTTATGTCAAAAGACAATAATGATGACAACAATCTCAATGATACAACATTACAACACTACATTGTATTATTTTTTACTTTTTGAAATGTGCACTCCCGCTCGTTCGCTGTTTGTTGCAGGGATCCATGTTTCCTCTACATCTATTATTGGTGTGTTGTTTGTCTCTGGGTCATCTGCTACTGTTGTTGCACCCACCACGCATGTGCTTTGTGTTTATGGTGCACCATCTGTCACAGGATCATCTGTTGTTTCTATTTATTTCTTTTGTTGTTGATGAATGGTCTGTTGCGACTGCAGTGTCGCTGTAAGAACCCTGTCTTATTCTGCTCCGAAAACTAAGTTTAAATGGATTGACATATCGTCAAATGGTTGGCATGCAATGTCTGAGTTCTGTTTTTCTGAGTGTTTATGTGATTTGTTTTGTTTGATTTTCAAATGATATGATGCCAGGAAAGCAAAGTAACATAGATATGCAAATATAAGATGAATATTGACTAACTATTGCAATGGGAATTAACTGCTTAAGGAAACTTTAATTGTATTCATTCAAATCAGATGTACATTTGCATACATAACCATGAACAATCATACCCAAATATATAAGCAAGTAAATGCAGGTCGATACTCTTAACAGCAGTTCTGAAAATATTTACCAGCAACAATAAACCCTTAATATGGACGCCAAACCTCTAGGATGACAACAATATCCATTGATAAGTAGAAATGACAAGTAGTCAATGATAGCACTAACAGTTGTGATGCAACAATAATGACAAGTCAAAAGATAGCATAATCATTTGACAGTTTTGTCTAGTAATGACTATGCTCACAAATCATGAATAATGACAGCAGTGTTCGCTGTTATCAAAGGCAGTAGTCACAGTCACTAATAACAATAACGACAGCCATGTTCCCTATTCACAAGGTTTACAAACCCAATTGTACCAGGTGTCTTCATAACTGTAGATAGCCACGTTCATTTTTAAACTAATGACAGCAATAGTTGCTGTTGTCACTGGGCAACAGATCTAACTGCTATTCAATAATGGCAGCTGGAAATCTTAACAGCTACTTACACCATTCAAGGGGTATAAGTTATAACCCATTTATAAAAGTTCTAGAGTAGAATGACCAAAAACTTGCAAGTTTGATGCCTATAGAACAAAAACTAATTTACTGTGATATTAACAAAGACATATCACCAATAATTTATATTGGTGAAAATTGCAGTCAAAGATATTTTGAAAAAGTCACAATATTTTCAAGTAAATGTCGGGAACCCTGCCAAGAAAAGATAAATTGAAATATATCACAATATTTTAAAGATATCTGACACTAAACTGCCATGCAAAATGAGCATTGATGCATAGGGAGACTTGCGTCAATCATCTCATCTTATGATCCATCATGATACATACAATGTGGTGGAAGAAGAAACTGTTGAGTATGAGAATATCAGACACTGGGATCAAGTCATGTTTTCATAGCAAAAAACAAATGTATTAAAAGCATAGTTACCAGGAGACTGGTATATATATACATACACACATAAATATATATACATATATATATCTACACATTTATATGTATATTTATATACATACGTACATACTTGTATACATGTATACATATAAATGTGTGTGTGTGTGTGTGTGTGTTGCTAGAATTAAAAATTAAAATATGTGAAATATACAACATTAATTATAAATAATAAATATTGAAAATTCGAATGTCAAGTTCAACAAGAGGAAAACTGAAAAGATCAATAGTTTGATGTTGTAGGTTGACTGATAACAAGTTTGAAAGATTTGTAGGTTCAGTAGTGGCCCACAGGGCTTCCCAGATTAGGGATTTTTGGCTTTTTCATATATGTAATAATTTTGTATGCTTTAGAGTTTATTGTCAAACAATGCAGTGTTGTTAGCTACAAGTCCAGTAGAACAAACATAAGCAACTCTATTAATGTATTATAAAGGGCTATAACTGTCCAAATATATTTCCAGTGTCGTGAAAATCATTGCACAGTTTTGTGGAAGCTTTTCCTGCATTTTCTATGAATTAGACAGTCAACACGATGAATTGTATGGTTTTGTTTTCTCATTTTAAAAAAATTTATGCTCTGTTTTGGCGGAGACAGCAACATTTTAGGGTATCTGAATTTGGAGACAGCAGAAGCCCCAGTCAGGATGTCTATTGCAACTGGGGACATCTCTGTACCCATACCGCAGATGGGAAACATGTCCCAGATTTGAAGACACTTCTTCCTGCAACTATTATTAAAGGTAAAATATGAAAATACCCTACGGCATGCATTCTGCAGATATATATCATGCTTGGTAATTCTAATGAACACTTTTTAGTATATATTATGCATGTGTTGGTGTAGATGGCCTTTAAGAGTTATCCCACTATATATGATGAATGGTAGAAGAATGTATTAATTACTCATTATCAATGAATTATCTTTTTTTAAACTTTGGGCTAATATTGAAGACGTGTACAATCAAGAAAACCTAGGGGTTCACAAAAAGAAAAAATCGTGCATGTTGCTATACACATATAAAGATGGCAACCCATATTCCACACAGATCATGCCTTGTTGGGAAACAATAAAGAAAATTTGAACCAATAACTTAAAGTAGAAAATTATAGGGCAATCTCCATTTAAGTGTTTTCAACTTACAGTTGTATTTTCCAATGTTACAATATGGAAATGAACATGTGGCCAAAAGCCAAGATAGTCTGGTAGTAGAATGAATCAGGGAAAGAATGACTAACTTTGCCTTCTCTTGGTTACAGGTTTGCTTTGTTTCCCCAAATTTTTAGCAGGTGTTGAATAATATATCAGCGAAAAACAAACTGTAGGATCCTCAAACTTAACAAACTAATATAGTGTAGTGATACTATCATTGGAGTTGACTCAGCAGAATCAGATAGCAAGCAAGATTTGTTTTGGTCAGAAGAAAATGGATACGATTGTCCCAGCTGCCTGAATGCAGAAGAATGCACCATACAACTAGAAATTGAAAAGACCTTAGACTGCATTATCTCAACCATAGTAGCATTAATTGCAAAAAAAATCACAATCGAGACCTGGGGACAATTTTTGGCAGCAACTTTTAATGATTTTTGGAATGAATTGCGGGTTCTAGCTTTTTTGCAAGTTTTAGCTGCTTAATTACCACTAAATTGTCTGAATCGGGATCAATTGTGATTTTGAAATATTTTCTTGTTTTCAAAAAAACCTAACCCTATTTTTATCCATTTTTCAAAAGCCCTAACCCTACCCTGATTAAATCGCAACTTTTTGAACATATCTATGTTCCACAGAGATGCATTCCCACCCATCCCCTACCAAAAAAAAAATCATAAACATTTCCAATACTTGGAAAAAAACAGTAGAGCAGGTGGGCCCACAAGAACCTTCACCTCCCTTTACAACAACCCTAAACCTAAAGCAAAGATACTAACACTAAAGGCTAAAACAATGATACTAACACCTAAAAACAAAAAACTCTCTCATTTTACTATTTTACATTTTGAGAGAAGAAGACAAAGAAAGAGAACAGGAATGAGAAGAAGAAAAGAGAGCATTAAAACTACATAATCTGAATCCTATCAAGAAATCTCCCTCAAATTGCCCTTATTTGTTGAAACTGCTCAATAAACATTTTAAAATTGGTCATTCTTTTGAAATGCAACAATTTGGCATGCTCTTTTCTTTCTCCCAGACCCACATCACTATTTTCTAAGGATGAACAGGAAAAACAATATGGCTTTAGGAGGCAACAGTTGTTATGTAGTCAAATATAGTAGGGATGCATGCGCTGCTTGTCAACACTACTTATTTGGTTTCCTTTCAACCAATTTCTTTCTTGTTCCAAATGATTGATGTTGTTTATGAAGAATACGATATTCACCCAAAAGTTCAGCTTATCAAAGCTCTCCTGTCTGTAATCACTCAGGAGACCAATTTAAGCAAATTTTCGTACCAGAATATAAGCTGCTTAAGTGAGTTTGAGTTTCAATCGATTGCTCCCTCATACTAGAAAGTATGATTGTGTGAGTTTACTTTTACAGAAACTAATCATAATTGCTCTCCTACCTCTGATGAGTGGCAATAAAGGTTTCCATGAGTGGCAACAAAGGTTTCCAACCCTCACTGCTTTCAGTTGGTGAAACAATTTTCACAACAACGTGAAGAAATGGGCATCTTCTGTAGTTTAAAACTAAAATACTAGCAAACCCTGAACCTTTGACCAAGTACAGGTTGCAACCATCAAATGCTGGTTTAAATTTCAGAAATCTTGACCTTCCACTGTTTGAACGAGCCTTGAAGCAGGGGTAAAGGCAAATTACTATCAGGAATTAAAACCAAACCCATCCTTACCAATATTGGTATAAGAAATGTCTGATTTTGAAACTTTCATAGGAATAAAAATATACATCAAGTTTCTTCTAATAATTTCCAAGCTATGCTTCCACGACATTCTCTTCACCACTAACTAAAATTTCTGTAGCACCCAATCAGTTATTGTAAATCCTCTAGCCACGTATTCAAAAGTGAAAATATTGGACCTTTTATCATTTGCAATTCCAGGTATAATCCCCAGGTCATCCAAATTGTCTTCCTTCAGGAAGTGGTGCATATTGGCTGTTCAGGAATTTATAAGCATCGAGCTTTGAACTCAAGTGTCTTTATAAGTATGGTTAGTGATTAAGCACTGAATTTTGCCACCTTCAAATCAACAATCCAATCTATTATTATAAAACCCTAAACAAAGTTATTTGGCACCACACCCTGGTCTGACACAATCTTTAACCTAAACCCTTTGATCTCTCAAACACTCATTGAGAAAATGATCGTTCCATATTTGATAACAAAAAATAGAGAGAGAAAGGCAAAAGACACCTATTTGAAGACATTACAGTGAATCATATGTAGTATACTCTTATCTTAAATATTGTCAAATTTGCCATTTCGCTATGAATTTAAACGGAATATCATCCGATCCTAATCAAACATGAGCCCAATTTTCACTCAACTGCTAAGTTCGGGAAAAAGATACTATTTCCAGTTAAACTCAAACACAAAAGCCGGTTTAAAGTGGTCCTGTATGAAATCCCAAATATTCCAATTTTCTTCCTACATAACTGCAGCTCGTTTCAAACAAGCTCAGTTTCTTGACCTGGCCACAAAGAAATAAGATCCATGTAAATATTGAGAGAAGCACTACTTAAAGCAAAATAGGTAACAAGGCAAAATACTGTAAGTTATGACTTGATTTATTTCCTTAAAGCGCATACTGCAAGAAAAAATTGTAGTTTTACAGGGGAATTTGGTGCTTAACAGAAGGATAACGGAAAAATAGTGCAAAATTCAAAATAAAATAGGTAAACTAGTTAAATACTGCAAGTAACGAGTCAATTATTTCGCTAATTGCCAGTTAATACATCCTCCATAAAAATAAAATGAAGTTTTCGGGGACAGATTGTGGTTAATATCAATATTTAATCTACGATCGGAAAAGCCAGTGCACATTCTATTTTGTAGTAAATGGCCATGTTAAGCTGCAGAAGAAAGCTCTAGAATACTCTTATTGCACTAGGAAAATCGCCTATCAGGATTATTCTGTAAATTGATGATTAAAAACGCTCTATCAAAACCTGTAAACGTACGGCAAAATTAGAAGCAAAAAACTGCAGTTTTTTTGGGAAAGGAAAAGAATCCACATTACATTGCTGCCTTTCCAGATTTGATAGACTCGCTTCGTCACTGTTAACTCGTCCATTCTGCCTTGCCTGCTTCCAACGGATGATTGCGGAGGCGGAGCCACATACATCTCGTACTGTCGAAAATATATCCACAAATCTTAACCTCTAATAGCCTAAATCCACCAAAATTCGCTAAGGAAAGCACCGTCTGAACAGTTATACGCGGAAGGGGGAAAATGCTAAGATAGCAGCCTATGAACGGCAAAAAGGCGCAATATGTATATCATTCGATGCATGATAGGATGCAATACAGGATTTTAGGGTCGCCGATGTAAGTTCTACACTTATAGAACAAATGCTGAATGTACCGACCATGGAAAGGCCAAAAGGGCGCAAATTTAATGTCATTAGATAGAGGGCTACGATCAGAATAACAAGTTTATGGCTGGTGATGCAGGCTATTCCCCGATTGAAAAAACACTGAAAATATCAACAAGAAAACGGCGAAATAGCGTAAGATTTATGTCATTGGATAGAGAGCAACAAGCACAACATGATTTCCCGGCGCCGATGTACGTTATACACCAAACGGAGCAAATGCTGGAAACACTGGCCCAGAAATGGCCGAAAGGCACAAAGCTCTGGTGGCAGATAGAGATAAACAAGCCGAATACGATATTGAGCTCGCGGGCATCAGTTATACATCGAGGAAACAAATGCCTGAAATACTCGCTGCAGAAACGCGTTAAGCCGCAACATTCAGCTCAGTGGATAAGGAAGTACGAGCAGAAGACAATTACAAAATCGTCAATGCAATCGAGCTGAGCATTTCCCGTAATCTGAAAAAACATCTACCCGATCCGCGCCTCTAAACCCTCATAAGCATTATTGCGTTATGCTTTCCGCTCTACAAAGAAAAATCCCTTGCAATACAGAACCTGGGCGCGATCGCTTGATGACGTGGCACTTGATACTCTAATTTACAGCTCACTGTAATTCAAAGCTCGCTTGGACTTCACGAAAATTAATCAAAGCACAATTATCAACCTGAACGATAATTAGCAAAGCACAATTATCGACGTGGACGATAATTTTCCGACGTGGATTTTTGCCGAGAAAGTAGGGCTGTATATTGTGGATTATTCCTTCAGCCGGTCAGGCGACACGTATAGGTAGACTCGATAATTGGTCGCCGGCGATGGCCGGTTTCTCCCCTAGCCGGCTTTCGACTAGCTGCTGCCATACGACCGGCTTGTCAGTTGGTCTGACTGGCGGCACCGATTGAAAGCAAACAAAGTAAGGAGAAGCCGGAATTATATACTCTTTTTATTGCCACACTCTTTTGTTTTTTAGTTTACGTCCAAAGGAGGATGAGAATGTTTGTGGGCGAAGAAAGAAAAAA
Source organism: Sequoia sempervirens (assembly GCA_007258455.2). Classification (NCBI taxonomy): domain Eukaryota; kingdom Viridiplantae; phylum Streptophyta; class Pinopsida; order Cupressales; family Cupressaceae; genus Sequoia; species Sequoia sempervirens. Next base: position 127,804,145 of record VDFB02271358.1, read on the forward strand.
ATTCTGCGTGGGGGAAGTTCAACCCCTTGAAAGGGGGTCCCCTTGGAAAGATCATGATTGAGGGTTGTGCTACGTACTCAACGAACCAACCAAAGGTAGAGAGAGAGGAAATAAAAGGTGAAAAAGTTAAAGGTGTATGGGAACGTGCAAGATGATTCTTCCATAATACCTAACTTGAGAGGCTTTAAGGTAGGTAGGTTAGTTGTGGGTTTGATCATTTTGGTCCAACCTTCTGATTATTTAATTTGATTTTAATATTTTACGATTTCTAGCCTGTACCTCCTTCTTCGGTCAATAATTTATTTATTTTTAGTAGAACTTTGTTGAATAAAATAGTTTCTAAGTTCGAATCTAAGAAAATCAATTTCATATAGGTAAATATTTAGAAGTATGCTGAATTAATAAATAAGTATTTAATGATTAAATTAAGATACTCTAAGTTGAGTTTTAAACTAGCATATATATATTTAATAATATATATATAAAATATGTGGAGAGATATTCTTCTCAAGGCATCTATTTTTAAATTAAGATATTATAAGTTGAGTTTTAAACTAGCATATATAAATTTAATAATATATATAAAATATGTGGAGAGATATTATTCTTAAGGCGCCTATTTTTTAATCAAATTTTCACATAAAAATTGAATAAGTGCCTCAAGAAGGATATCTCTCAGTTTATTTTATATATATTATTAAATATATATATGCTAGTAGCAATCACAATGCAACATGTAATATCTTAAATAAATTATTTTTATATTTATATTTTTTATATTGAATTATTATAATAATTAATATATTATTATATGATAGTATAATATTTGTAATTCAATTTTAAAAAATAATATATATAATTTAATATTTAAATGTTAAGTTAAAATATATAAATATATTTTTAGTATATTTATAATATTATAATAAAAAAAATATTATATCATCAATATTTAGTTAGCATTATTAAAAAAATATTTAGTTAGGATTAGGGTTAGGGTTAAGGTTAAGAGATATAATTAAGGTTAGGGTTAGGGTTAGAGTTAATATATAGTTAGGATTGGGATTAGGGATAATATTAGGATGAGAGACAGGGTTTGCATCAAAATTAGGGTTAGGGTTATCATCGAGATTAGCTTAGGATTAAGGTTTGGGTTAGCATGAGGATTAGGGTTACAATTAGGTTCAGGGTCAAGTTTAGGGTTAGTAGTATTAAGGTTAGGGTTACGGTTATGGTTAGGATTAAGATTAGTTTGAGGATTATGGTAAGGGTTGCAATTAGGGATAGGGATAGGGTTAGGGTTAGGGTTAGAATTTGGGTTTAGGTTAGCGTTAGGTTTAGGATTACAATTATGGTTAGTGTTAGGATTACATTTAGGGCTAAGATTAGGGTTAGGATTAAGGTTATGTTTAGGGTTAGGGTTAGGGTTAGGTTTAATGTCAAGCTTAGGGTTATAGTTAGATATAGAATTATTGTTAGGTTTAGGGTTTAGATTATGGTTAGGATTAAGGTTAGGTTAAGGGCTAGGGTTATCCTTGTTAGGAATATGGTTAAGGTTAGGATTATATTTAAGGTTAATATTAAGATGTGTGTTACAATTAGATATAGAACCCTAACCCTGATTAAACCGTAACCCTAACTGTAATCATAATTGATCCTTGACTCTAATTGAACCCTAACCCTAATCTGAATTGAATATTAACCCTAACCTTAACTCTAAGCCTAACCCTAACCATAGCCCTAATTGAACTCTGATCCTAAACCTATCTCTAACCCTAATTGAATTGTAATCCAAATCCTAACTATAAGTGATCCCTAACTATATTTAAACACTAATATCTCCTAAACCTAATTGAATTATTTCCCTAATTATACTGTAACTTTGATTGAACCTTAATTGAATCCTAATCATAAACTCAATCCTTAGTAAACCCTAACAGAATATGAACATTTATTAAACTCTAAACCTAACCCTAATTAAACACTAACCATAATTAGACTATAAAAATATTCCTAATTACTCTAACCTTAGCCCTATCCCTAATCCTAATTGAATACTAACCCTAAATTTGAACACTATTTTAATCCTAACCCTAACATTAACCCATATGTTGATTGAATCCTAACTATAACCCTAACTCTAATTGAATATTAACCCTAATTGATCCCCAATCCTAATCCTTTAATTGAATAGTAAACCTAACCCTAATTATAAGCTTGTTTAAACCCCAATTGTAACCCTAACCCCAACGTTTATCATAAAATCATAACACTAATTCAACCCTAATTGAACACTAATTTAAAGGAACCCTAATTAAATCCTAACACTATTTATACCCCAACCCTAATTTAACCTAGATTGAATTGTAACCCTAAGTATATAGTCCTAAACCTAATCGTAACTCTAACCCTAATTGAACTCTAATCCTAATCCTATCTTTAATGAATGGTTAACCCATTTGAACACTAATTTAACCTAATCCTAATTAAATTCTAATAATAATTATACCCTAACCCTAACCCTAAACCTGGTTGGACTCTAACTGTAATTATACCCTAACCCTAGCCCTAATTGCAGTCTTAACCCTAATTAGATTCTAACCATAATCCTAATTAAATTCTAACCTTAATTGGACCCTAACATTAACCCTTAAACTCTAACCCTAACTTTAATACTAATTCAATCCTAACCCTAACATTAACCCTTACACTAATTAAACCATAACTATAACCCTAACTCTAATTGGGTCCTAACCCCAACTGATCCTCATTCCTAACCTTTTAATTGAATACTAAACCTAACTTTGATTGTAACCATATTTGAACCCTAACTATAACCCTAACCCCAAGCTTTATTTTAGAATCCTCACCCTAACCATACTTGAATGCTAATGTACACTAACCCTAATTGAACACCAACAATAAACCTGACCATTGTTAAACCCTAACCAAATAGATCCATAATTGAACCCTATACTAACCCTAATTGAACACTATCCATAATTAAACTCTAACCATAATCATAATTACAATCTAACCCTAATTTAACCCTAACCGTAATTGAACTCTAATCCTAACTCCAAACACTATTTTAATCCTAACCCTAACACTAAACTTACACTAATTGAACCCTAACTATAATCCTAACTTAAATTTAATTATAATTGAATCTTACACCTAATCTTGATCATAACCCTATTTGAAATCAAACTATAACCCTAACCCCAAGCTTTATATTAGAATCTTACCCCTAAACCTAAGACTAATCCTAGTCATAACCCTTACCCTAACTCTAAGCCTAATTGAACCCTAACCCTAACACTAATCCTAACCCTATTTGAACCCTAACCTTAATCGAACCCTAATTGTAATTGAATCCTAACGCTTACCATAGTTAAACTCTAATTGAACAATAACACTTTATAACCCTAGTTATAACCTTAATTGAACCCTAATCATAATTGAATCCTAATGTTTACCATAGTTAAAGTCTAATTGAACAATAACACTTTATAACCCTAGTTATAACCCTAATTGAATTATAGTTGTAACCCTAATTCAACCTTAACTAAACTCTATTTGCACCCAAACCCTAATACTAACTCTAATTGAACCTCAATAGCACTTACCATAGTTAAACTCTAATTGAACAATAACACTTTTTAACCCTAGTCATAACCCTAATTGAATCCTAGTTGTAACACTAATTCAACCTTAAATTTAAACCCTAATTGCACACAAACCCTAATACTAACTCTAACTCAACCTTAATAATTAAACCCTAATTGCATGCTAGTCCTAATTCGGACCCTAAGTGAATCATAAACTTAAGCTTTATTGTAACTCTATTTGAACTCCAACTGTAACCCTAACCCCAAGTTTTATTATAGAACACTAACCCAAACCCTAACCACAATCATAACCTTAAGTGAACACTAACCCTAATTGAACAATAACCTTCACCCTAATTTAATCTTAACCTTAATTCAAACATAATAGTAACCCTAACCAAAATTGTACCCTAACCCTAACCCTAATAGTAACTCTAATTGAACCCTATACTTGACCCTAACTATAATCCTAATCGAACTCTAACCCTAATTAAATCATAACCATAATTAAATTGTAACCCTATTTGGACCATAACCTTAAACCTAAACCTCCATTGAATTGTAACTATAATTGAACCCTAACCCTAACTCTTAGTCCAAAATCTTATTCTAATTGAACCCTGAGCATAATTAAACCCTATCCAAAACCCTAATTTAACCTCGTGTATTCAAATATTTGTGAGGTTTATTTTATTTAGTATTTCTTATTGATTTATATTTTAAATCTTTGTTTTTTCCTTTTGATTGATTTATCTTTGTGATCAAATCCCCAACCTATCCAAAACCCTAATTTAACCTCATGTATTCAAATATTTGTGAGGTTTATTTTATTTAGTATTTCTTATTGATTTATATTTTAAATCTTTGTTTTTTCCTTTTGATTGATTTGTCTTTATGATCAAATCTCCGATTTATCTTAAATCTATTTATTTATTTATTTGATCTTTTTTAATTTATTTGAATCTTTGTGATCATTTTTTATTTATCTTTTATCTTTGATTTATTTATTTCATCTTTTAATTTATCTATCTTAAAGATTCTCAAATCTTTGTGACTTATCTTTGATTTCTCTTTGCCATTAAATTTCTTTAATTTATTTCTTTGATCTTTTAATTTATAATTTTATGTTTGATTCATTTAATTGATATTGTAATAAATCTTTATGATCAAATCTCTAATCTTCTTTTTGATTGATTTATCTTTGATTTCTCTTTTTATCAAATCTCTTTAATTTGTTTATTTTATCTTTTAATTTATTTAGTTTTGTCTTTGATTTAATTATTTGATCTTTTAATTTTAATTTTTTTTGTTTTATAATGGAATCTCTTTGATTTTGATTTTTTGTTTCATCAAACCTCTTTAATTTTGATTTTGATTATTTTTAGTTCAAATGTCTTTTATTTTGATATTTTTATTTGATCTTTTAATTAAGTTATTTTTTAATCTTTGATTTATTTATTTGATTTTTTAATTTATTTTATAATAAATATTTTCAAATCTTTGTGATTTTTTTTATTTATTTTTTTAACTAACTTCTTTGATTTGATTTTTTTTGGTTTTATCAAATCTCTTTGTTTTGATTTTTTTGTTTTATAATAGAATCTCTTTGATTTTGATTTTTTTGTTTTATAATAGAATCTCTTTGATTTTGATTTTTTTGTTTTGTTTCATCAAACCTATTTGATTTTGATTTTTTTTAGTTCAAATGTCTTTTATTTTAATATTTTTATTTGATCTCTTAATTAAGTTATTTTTTAATCTTTGATTTATTTATTTGATTTTTTAATTTATTTAATAATAAATATTTTCAAATCTTTGTGATATATCTTTGATTTATTTTTGTGATCAAATATTTTTTATTTTGATTTTTTCTCTTTCATCAAATCTCTTTGTTTTGATTTCTCTATTTCATCAAATCTCTTTGTTTTAATTTTTCTATTTCATGAAATCTTTTTTATTTTGATTTTTTTGTTTCATCAAATCTCTTTTATTTTGAATTTTTGTTTCATCAAATCTCCGAGTTTGTATTTTTGTTAGTTCAAATGTCTTTCATTTTTATATTTTTATTTGATCAAATCTCTTTGATTTTGTTTGATCATTCAATTGTTTCATGTTTAAATAGATTATCTTATATCTATTAACACAATAGAATAATATTTAACAATAAATCTTCTTTTAGTAACAAAAATCATGCACAAATTAAAAATCATATAACAATAAAAATCACACACAAATTAATTTTATTTTATATAGTTATAGTCTTTCAATGTTTTGATACAACTTTTTCATTGTCCTTCCTCAATCAAACAATATACAATACATTAGCAACAAAATAAAATCATACATTAATAATAAAATCAAAATTAACTATTAATGTATACTGCATTTTTAATATGTCCTTTATTATTTAGACTTGATAACTAATTATTTTTAGTGGAGAGGCGTATACAATGACATCCACCAAAAAGCAAAATTTAATGTAAGGAAAAATTATTTAGTTTGAATTTCACGTTCAAATGACATGCAACATAGCTACATTCATTGTATGTAGACACTTTTTCAAGGAGATTTAAAACAGATTTAAAAATAATTTTATATTTAAAATTAGAGAAAAATGGATGTTATATCTTTTTTTAAAAAATTTATTTGGAAGATATTATCTTTCTTGCTTTTCAAAATATTCTCTTGATTTCATTCAAATTTAAAGGTCAATAAAATTCAATTGAACTGAAAATATACAAATCAAAAGCTTTTTTACTTAAAATATTTTATGACTTTTTTGAAATTAGAATTTAGTTTACTTTTAGAATGTGAAATGATTTGCATGCAAAAAGAGGAAAAAATAAAATAGAAAGGTTGTTTTTATATCTAAGTTTTCAAGATATTGTGGATACGTGCCTCCATAATGATAACTCTCAACGTATTTTATATATATTAATATTTAATATATGTATGCTAGTTTATAGTGTAGTAATAAAATCCTATTGCAATTCTAGTCCATTAAGATCACCTCCTCTTTCTTTTGATTTCTCTAGACAGTCACATCCTTGGAATTAAATTTAAATAGTTAATATTAACTCTTATTTTATTCTCTATAATTTTAAAGATTTTCGCACAATATTTTGTTCATTATAAAACTTATCATACCATGATATGGTTGGTCACAAGACTACAAATATCAAAAGTGAAAAATCTTCATCATCATGGCTCTAGCATTCTATTTCTCAAACTTTTGAGCATAACGATTGTGTGTTGGCTTCAATCTTCTCATAAAAATTAGTATAACACCAAACAAATAATTCTGAAATTAAAAGATGAATTTCCATATAATGATGTGGTATTTTAGAAAGACTTAACAATACCAATCAACCTATATGTGTAGTGTCCCTCCAGTTACTACACTTTCTTTCAATTTGTTTATGTTCGGTTAATAGTTGCTTTAGTTGTGTTTGATACTATGTTGGTTTTAT
>VDFB02271358.1:127811322-127837654 GCA_007258455.2 Sequoia sempervirens
GAGAGAGAGAGAAGGGGGTTGATGGTTTTAGGGTTTTAGGGTTTACAATTTACGGTTTAAGGGTTGAGGGTAGAGGGTTTAAGGTTTAGGGTTTTAGGGTTTTAGGGTAGAGGGTATAGGGTAGAGGGTTGAGAGAGAGAGAGCTAAGGGTTATAGGGTTGAGGCTTTAAGGGTTTACAGTTTCAGTTTATGGGTAGAGGGTAGACAAATCTATTTCACTCCAACCCCTCTCCCATTGTGAGGTCTTTCCCCCCACCCTAACTCGATAACTCTCTATCCCTCTCAAGTTTCTATCACTCTTAGGTCTCAATCCCTACCACGCTACTAGGACTAATCTCCCTCACTCATATCCCCTCTCCCTCTATCTCAAGTTTCACTCCCTTCCTATTGATATTGTGAAAGCATTTCAAAACACCATATTTGACACTCACCAAATTTGGTGAGCGCCAAATGTGTTTTTACCTTGAAACAGTAAAATAGGAGTTCACCCCATGATTCTGGCTCACATGCTTCTACTTTTTTCTGGTTCAACGCTTAATCCAACAGATAAACACCTTTTTTATGCAGTTGACACCTTGTTGTACCAATCTATGCTTGATCCATCACCTTTTTGCCAGCAATTTGCATGTAGACAACATAGATGAAGACATTTTGAAGTTTCTACATCATTTTACATTATATCAGGTAATATATTCATTTTTGGTAATATTGAAATGTTTATATTTAGTATGTTTGTTTATTTTTGACAATAATTTAAATTCCTTTAATGATTTTATTAATCATAACAATTGGACATAGAATTCAACATTGAATTAGATGAGAGTTGCATAAAAAAGTTTAATTTTTATGACTTTGAAGAAAAAAATGAAAACCATGACATAATTTAGATGAATTCATGTTTAAACTTATATAAACAACATCAACTTAACATAAACTTTCTTATGAATTCTATTTTCATTGCTTATAGTAGTCCATTTCCAACATGCTTAGCTAAAGGAATTCAACTTAACATAAGTTTTTTTGTTTTGTTTTGACAATTTATAGACCATTCATTTAATGATATTATTAATTTTCATTGTTACACATATAATTGAGCATTAAATTCATTATTATTGATTGTTGTGGGAAAACTTTTATTTTCAACTAATTTGGAAAACCTAAGAGCTTTCATCAATGTTAATGTGCAAGTTTTTATTTTAATTTTTTTGTGCCATAAAGAATTCACCTTCATCATGTGCTTAGATAATTTCAAGTGACTCAAGAAATACTTGGTTTAATGCAAGTTTCCATTCATTAATACCATTTACCATTCTTCCTTGGTAGATTTATGTATGAAAAATGTTGTAGCATATAGACATGGTTGATAATTTCAAACAACTTGCTGCCTTCTTTCATAAAATGCTTTGGTGTGTTCAATAAAATGTAATGTAATCAGAGTTATCAATATGTTTCATAAAATGCATTACTTACTTTTGTTCTATGTGTGATTGTGAATATGCAACATTCAATGTCATGCCAAGGAAACGACCAAAGCCTCTAACACCAGAAGAACGTGCAGTAAAAAATGTAAGGAGAAGAGAATAAAAAATTGCAACTCGTGAAGCAAAAGAATTGCAACCCATACAATCTAAGAGAGATGTATAATTGGAAAAACAAAAGGCATGAATGGGAAAACTTCGTGGAAGGACACAAATGGATCTCCAAGTTGGAGGCACATGATCAACCATAGGTGAAGTTCAATGCACATCTCTAGTTGAAGACACACCAGCAACACCATGTGGTCTTCCAAATACATTGGAAATTACACCTATAGTTGAAGACACACCATAAAAAACATTGTGTTTTGAAAGTACATCAGCAAACATGCCTCTATTTGAAGTCACTCCACAAACAACATCTCAAGTTGGAGGTACAAAATCGTTTACATGTCAATCTCAAGGTATGTCATCAATTGCACCTCTGATTGAAGGTACGTGATTTATCCCCAATGTTGTGAACATTCCTAATGTTGACACAAATTTACATTTGAGAACTCCTCCTAGAGTTTTGCATAGAAAACCTAGATTTTTGATTGATATTGATTCCAATGTTTTGAAATGGATGCTTGATAAGATGTCAAAACGTACATGTCAAAGAGCTGCACAGAGGATATGGAGTTTTTTTTTTAGAAGCTAAGTGAGGGTGGAAGATGCCAACTATTTGTTGAAATGATGAGGCAACTCAAATTTAGGCCCACTGTGAAAGCTCTTGGGCTAAGAGTTTCAAATGACTCAAGTGAAAATTCCATTGTAAAGAACTTGATGAGTGCATATGAGAGCGTGGGTTCTACCTCATGCATGAAGGATAGTTGTGCCACAAGACATGTGATGACAACAACACTGTTAAGCAGTCAAACAAGGAACACGGTTAACCTTACAAAGACAAGTAAGTCTTTGAAAATAAGTAGATCATCTCTAATGAGAGCCAAAGGAAGGCGTGAAATATTGGAGGAACCAAATAGCAATGAGTTATGGGCATTCTCGGGTAGAGTGCCACAGAAAGATAAAAGAATTGCTCAAGGCTTGAGATTTTTAATAGTAGATTATTGGAAGGATAACACAAGGACCTCTCCTAATCAAAGAAATGTTGTAAGAAGGAGAATTGTTAGTAAAATTCATGAGCCGCATTCAAAGAATTATTTGGATACCACTCAAACCCAATTTTTTGCTGATTTTATACAAAAGTTTCTTGAAATTAAAATATGTCAAAGGTATTTTGAAATACTAAAGCATTTTTATGTCAAAATAAATCACACACACACTACTTGTTGTAGAGTACATATTGAGTTTTCTAACCATTATGATGTTTATTGACATATATGTGTAGATATGCATACTAAAAATGTTTTGTAGGAATGTAACATAAGGCCTCCACCCAAATCCTCAAGGGAATTCTTATCTTCCATTTTATGTGAAAGAGAGGATGGTCAATTTTTTTACAAGTCATGTTTGGATGGCACATGTCATCATTGTGGTGGCATGCAACATTTTCCAATTTTCCAACACATGGCTAGTACACACACAATTGGAGAAAAAAATATCGAATTTGGAAAATACAAGACAGTGGCCTACAATCTAAAAGATGGGAAAGAAGCAAAGAAGTGTGAATTGGTCAGTGATAAGATTCTAGTATATCAGTTTATGGGCATTTTCCGTGATTAGGTGGTCTATGAGTATGTAAGGCATACACATAGAGCTCAATGGTTGGACTCACAATTCAAGTTATGCAAGGGCATGTTTCCACTTCCTAGCATCATTTTAGTTGTCGACTTCGTGGAAAACTACACACTACAACCACAGAACAAGGTGCAATAATAGTACTAAAACTCCACACAAGTTGCTATATTTGTGCATATAACATTCATTCATGCAAATGATAGTACAAAAGATAACACAAAAGTACTGAGGGAGTATCACTTTTACATCAATGATGATCACACACATTCTACCGAGTTTGTGCAAGGTTGCTTTCAGATGTTCTATGCTGATATGGCTAGCAACGACATATCATTCAGTCAACATATCATATGGTCAGATAACTGTACATCGCAATTCAAGAACGCCAAAATGTTTTACTGGTTGAGTAGGATGCATAGGATCAATGGTGTTCAACATATGTGGAACTTCTTAGAGGTCAGGCATGGAAAGGGGGAGCATGATGGAGCGGGTGCATGTATCAAAAGAGCCCTTGCATGAGAAGAGTTAAATTACAAAGACAATGTAAAGTTGATAGATGCAAGATCAATTGTCGAGTGGTGCAATCATGCAATGGGTCCAGGCAGTCAAGGTAATTATTTATTTCATAGATTTTTTCATTTAGTAGATGATACTAACATTGCAAAATATGAGGATTGTTGTACACTAATAGGATTGAGTGAGCTACACTCTTTTAGAAGCTCCAATGCAGGTACATGGACTATCCATACGTGAAATATGGCATGCTTTTTTTCTGCATGTACACTTCGAGCATGGAATGATTGCGAGTCAACAGAGTGGGTTGATGAATGGTCTGTAAGAAGTCTAACCCTACTTGACACTTATCAGCTCCCGAAGGCTCTACAAATCATGGAGATGCAATCATCCGTTGACTTTGATCATGTATTGGACCTTGTAGAACCAGGTAATATATCTTACTTTCAGGTTTTATTTTGATGTTCATTAAATACATCTAACAAGATGAACATATCAATGCAGGGCATGCATATGCAGTGATTGCAGATGAAGACAATGAAGAGGGTACAAATTATTACCTATGTCATTGTATCGAAACCAAAAAGAAATTGGAAGCCCTAGTTATAGATGGAGAAAACATAGAATATCCTACAGGTTCAATGGTCATTACTAGAACATGGCTTAGAAGGTACCCAGTTAAGAATGTTGCAGTTTGGTTGTTTGAGGACTTCAACACGCATCCGAAGATTCTTCACTACTTGAACCTTGTCATCATCACCAATGTTCATTTGATAATATATAAGGGAAGACCTGCGAACAAGAACTTGTGGAAAGTGTGTGAGTCTAACCATGAGGCAATACTTGACACAATAAAGAGTAGAGCAGACCCAGATGGTTCCCTAGAATGATTGGTAAGCATGCACATTGAATTTGTAAAGTCATGTTATTGATCATTGCTTTATTTCAAGAGTTTAAGTTTGATTGTATAAGGGTTTGAAAAATTGCATTAATGTAGATATGCAAAATGATTGGAGTGATGGAATGTAGCCTTGGGTGTGAAAATGTGCGATTTTGAGTGAATTTGAGTGGTTTTATGGTGCAAGAGCACCTACACCTTACTTTCACAATTGGAGCATTAGGTGTGTCTAGGGAGGTTGCAATTTTTTTTTGATGTTTATTTCCTTTATTAAGGTCTATAAAGACCATTTGGTGTCTCATTGATCCATTTTTGTAAACAAGGTCAAATATGTGAAGCAATTGTCAATGATGACAAAAGGGGGTCTAAGTAGGTTCATGTTGCTTTTTATGTATTAGGTCATGTTTTATGGTCTCATAAGGTATAATTAGACCAAAATAGGTGCTTTAAATGTATTTGAAATGCTTTAAATTTTTTGGAGAGTCAAATAGTAAAAGAATGTAAAAGGAATCAAATGAGTTGTTAACAAAGATAGGTAAACAAATGTAATTTGGCACTCCAATGACTAATAAGGGATTCAAAATTCAGTTGGAGGTTGTTATGTTAGTTTTCTTTGATTGGGAAACATTTAAAAAGGTGGTGGTCATCATTTTTAACATTGGCTTCATGTTTTTGTGAAGAAATCCAATTGAATTCTCATTGTTAGCAGCAAATTTCTAAATTTTCTCATATTTTCTAGACCTATATGGTAACGTACAGTCATTGCATTGAGTAATTTATTTATGAATAATGTAGTGGCATGAATATTTTGTTTTTTTCATCAGTTTTGAAGGTTTAACAGAGAATTTGAAGCATTCCATAGTTGTTTTCTTGTGAACAATCGGGTATACCCTGTTTTCAGGTTTTCTAGCCCTAATCATGTATTCAAGACCCTTACACTGATTTTTCTCACTATAACTGGTGTATTGGGTATTATGGAGGATTTTTATATGCTAGTCACATTGATTTATATTGTGAGAAAGGAATAAAGTAGACCGGGGTTGTTGTTCCTGTGAGTTTTGTGTAGAAAATGCATGTAAATGGGGATTTTGGTCTAGGGTTTGGTGGAATCTATATGGGAGGTCATGCATTTTGAATCATTAAGAATGTTAAATGGCTGTTGGAAAATTTTCAAGTTGGTTTTGAGGTCTGAGGATGTTTGGAAGCATCATATTCAATAAACCCTCATCAATAGTGCATAAAACAAGGGTTTTTGAGTTTGGGGTGGATTTGGCTGTACAAGTGGAATCTAATTGTGGATTCTATGTTTTTTTGGCATTTTAATTGCTTCCCCAAGGTTTCAAAGGTTTTGGTGAAGGATAAAGGGTACTCTCTTTGAAAAGGAGGCCTATTTCACTAGTTTTTTTCATGGTAGGGGTATTGGATCTCCATGTTGGTCCAAAAGAGTTAATGTTGGGGTTTACATATGTTTTATAGATTTGAAATGGGTATCTAATTCCATATTTTTTTTGCTATGTGTTTTGGAAGATATTGGAGTTAAAGGCAAAAAACTAGATTTGCACTAATACAAGGTTACATGGGTGAAAGTGAGAAAATATGTTTCTGATTGTTGTCTAACTTTGGGGAATAGCTGAAATTTCTCTAATAGGCCTTTTAATCTTGTTAGATTCCTCTTGAAGGCAGGTTGTCAATTTGGTTGAGTTTGAGCCCCTAGGTCTGCATCATTTTAGAGTGTGAATGGATGAAATCCTTTGGGGAAATCATTTGTGAGAGTCTTTTGAGCATGTACATACATCATATGGTATGTTTGGGGTGTTGTATGTAATATTTAATCATGGGAGGAGTGATTTTCAATAAGGCTCCTTGGAAAACCTGGGTTTGGTGGCTTGAGAGTGATGTTTAGTGGATTGGTAGCTTGGTGAGTAGTTGGAGCTCTAAAAATTGTGAAATCTTAAGGTTTGTAACCTATTTAATGACTTTCCATGGTGTTTGACTTGATTGCAGGTGTTTGGGAAGGTGTTTCTTTGGAAAAGAGGCCTAATTGGCCTAGTTTCCCCTACAATATAGTGGGATTTTGGAGAATACATTGAAAGACCCATCTCCAGGCCTCCTGTGACCTTATGACCACTTCAAACACCCTTGTTTAAGCCTGCACATACTTAATAATCCTTAATATTATGCTTCCCCCAAACTTCACCCACTTTTAGTCTCTAAAACCTCAAATTTCCATTAAAAAAGTGCTTCTCTCAACTAGGGCTTCATGCCCAAACATACACATGAGCTCCCTAGTCCTTGAAAACCTTCAAACACATCAAAACCCACTAGATCTCACTAAAACCAACTAGTTCTAGACTTCTTCAAAACAAATTATTCAATCTGCTACTTCAACCCATGCCTTTTAGGCCCAAATTAATGCATTTTATACTTGATTGTCATTTGAATTGTCATTAACGAAATTATATATTAACTTATATGTTTATCTTATTTTCCTCTTGTAGGAGTAGGTGTTGGAACACTTGAAGGAGTAGGAGTTGAAACACCTCAGGGAGGAGGTGTTGAAACAACTAAAAGAGATAAAGAAAAAGAGGTGCCTAAATAGGTATACGTTTATTTTATTTTGTGTTTGGTAAATATGTTCCTATTATGGACAATTGTATGCTAACTTGTATCAATTTGATGTTTTTGTGTTCACCTATATAGATTGACATTGCAAAAGTTGATATGATTGGTTCTGTGAGAGGGGCATATTCTAGGACTCATGATATATATATATGAGGTAATCAAGATTTCAATTTTAGAGTTCAATTACAATTCAATGTATATTGATTTTGATTTGATGTTAATTATTTGATTTTAAATTATATAATATAACTAATCTCAATTGTGGTTTGAATTTTTCTTGTGCAGTTACCTTCATAGCCAAAGAGTGATTGAAATAGGCTCCATTTTGATGATCCACCAATAGTTTAGGATGAGATAGAAATTTTGGCATGTATATTATGAATAGATATCGAGATGGCATATGCCACACTTTGTAAAAATTTGTTTGAGTTGGCGTTGATTCCATTTTTGTATATGGACATACACTTGATTATTGGATAATTTCATATATAGAAGTTGAGAATTGAAATAATTTGTTCATCTTGTGCATGTTTAAATTGTTCAAAAATTTAATCTTCAACAATGGTTAAATAACAATGTACAATATCATAAAAAATAATGGTTATGTTGACAATCAAAAATAATGAATAATGGTTAAATTATATCATATATTGCTTAGTTATATTATGGTTAAATTATATAGTTTAAACAACTTTGAAGACAAGAACAATGGTAAAGTTTAACATTTTAACTTTAAAGTTTAAATACACATATATGACATTGTCTTACACTACATATTTCATATTGCATTATCATTACATATTGAAATACAAAAAATATCATAGTTTTATGTTGATAAACATGGCAAAGTGATGCAGAGCAGGGTGGAAAACTCTGAACAAACCAACTACCCTTTAATCTTCCTTCCAGACACAAAAAACCATTGTATATTCATGACCAGGGTACATAAGCACTAAATCAACAATCATCTTCCAATGAAACAGTCACCAACACTCCAAAACTCAAAACCCTCACTTTTGACAAGTTTCAAAGGGGGTTTATTGAAAACCTCACCTCCAAACCTCTCCTCACCATTTGAATTCCTTCAACACCAAATATGTTTGCCCTTGCTTAATTAACTCTTGGAAAGTACTGCCCCAAATTTTTTCCATCACTACCTACACTTAACCTCCAAATTTCACTCGAAACACACATTCTTGACAACTAGGCATCATGCCCAAACCCCCAAATGGCCACCCCTACTCTTGAAATCATGCACACATGCCCCCTACACCTAATTATGCCATTCCACCAAGTTACAATAGAATACAATGGGTGGAAAAGACATTTGGTGGAAATTTCCACGTTACTCCTATGGAAAAAGCATGAATTTAGGCCTAAGAGGCATAGCTTGAAGTAGCAGATTAAAGCAATAGTTTGGAATAAGGTTAGAACCTAGTTGTTTCAATGTTATCAGGTGGAGTTTGATGTGATAGAAGGTCTGCAAAGGCATGGTAGGTCATTTGGATGTTTGGGCTTGGTTCAAGAGCACCAACCTTCTCTCTATTTTCCATGAAGAGTTTTATAGACAGTATGTGCGTTAGGGTGTTTGTGTTGAGTCCATGAGTTCAAATAAGGTCCTAAGTGACCATTCTATGGTACTTGGTAAACTTTGAGGGGCATATGTATTCATTTTCTAATGATTGTAAATCAAATGGAAAGGAGTGTCAAAGTTGTCAAGGTGGTGTCAAAGGTGGTGGTATATTGTTTTCTTAACTAAGACATGGTTTTTAGGTGAATAAGGTCTCATTAGAACCATTGCAATAGGTTAGGTGATTAAAAGGGTCAAAAAGAGAAAACATTGCAAAGCATGTAATGATGTTATTAAATTGTGTAAAAGATGAAATTGTGATCTCCAACGGTCATAAGTGGTTTAAATTTTAGTTGGGAGGGAAATTGGTCATTGGTTGAAGATGAGAAGCCTTTAAAAAGGCATGAGGACACCATTTTTAATGTTGGCTTGAAGTTTAAGGTATTGACAATAAGAAAATTTTGAGTTTTCTTCATTTTTTTATGTTTCTTTCACATTTTGTAGACCTGTATGAGCCGTATAGACTGACATTTGCTATGTAATCTTTCATTTCTCATGGAGGACTGTGTTAGCCTTATTTTACATCAGGTTTGGAAGAATTTAATAAAGATTTGTTGAAGAAATCATTGTTTTCCTATTACAGGCTGAGAGCACCCTATTGAGGGTTTTGTGATTAAAAAACATGTCTTAAAGGGCCCTTACACCGACTGTATCTATTGTAACTAGTGTAATGGGCCCTAGGAAGTTTTATTAAGTTGTAGGTTGCATGATTAGAGTTGTGGGGAAGGAACAAAGGAGATAAGCCTTCTGTCCTATTAATTTTTGTTAAAGAAAACACATGAAAATGGAGCCCTCAACCTAGGGTTTGTGAAAATCAATGAGAGTGTGGAGTTTTTTTCAACTTTTGAGCACATAGGGGTCAGAATACACATTTTTGAGTCAGGGGCATGGTCTGGGAGGTTGTGCAAGTGGGATTTTGAATAAACCCTCTTAGTTTAGCATGAAATTGAGGGTTTTGTGGTTTTCTATGTTGGAAGGGTTAACCCTAGGAAAAAATTGTGGTTTCAGAGGTTTGAGGGCATAGGAAATGCTTCCCCAAGGTTTCAAGGGCCTGTGAGAAGTTTAAAGATATGTTGCTTTATAATTTAGGCCTAATCAGCCTAAATAGGTCAGCGTAGAGGGGGTGATTTTAGGAGGTTGGTCCAAAAGACTTATTTTTGACTTTGGGATATGTGTTACAACTCTAAAATGGGTGTTTTAAACCATCATATGTTTGTTAGGTGTCTTGGAGAGTATTTGAGTAAAAGGCCAAAAACTGAGTTTGCACTACTACTAGGATTCATGGGTGAAATTGAGAAATGGTGCTTCTGATTGTTGTCTAACTTGCAAGATTAGTTGATTTTCTTTAAAAGACCATTTTAATATTTTTAGATTCCTCTTGAAGGAAAGTTGTCAATTTGATTGAGTTTGAGCCTCTTGGTTGGATGAATCCCTTAAGAGTCCAAAGTGCAAAATGGCTGCAAAATTCAACATGATGTTACTCAGACACCGTGAGGCTTAGAAAATTATCGTTAGATCCTATGAGATCATGTTGTGCCACTCTACAATAACATCTCTCATTTTTTGCTATCTCGGAGGTGTTTTCCTATGGCAACGAGATTTCGCTTGGGCAAAATGTTGTCAAATGCAAGTAGTGCAAAGTTGCAAAGTGGTGCAACTTTCATTTTGCAAATCGTGTGACCAAACTAACTGTACCAATGCATCTGAGTGGGTAAATTTACTCTAGGAATGGTCCTCTTTCGCACCCAAATGCGCCAAATCGCTCCAAGCTACGTTCAACCAGTTGAATCCCTTAAGAGTTCGAAGTGCAAAATGGCTGCAAACTTCAGCATGATGTTACTTAGACACCATGATGCTTAGAAAATTATCGTTAGAGCCTATGGGATCATGTTGTTCCCCTGTACAATAACCTCTCTCAGTTTTTTTTATCTCGGAGGCGTTTTCCAATGGCGGCGATATTTTGCTTGGGGAAAAGGTTGTCAAATGCAAGTAGTGCAAAGTTGCAAAGTGGTGCAACATTCGTTCTGCAACTCATGTGATGAAAATAACTATTCCAACATGTCTGAGTGGGTACGTTTATGCTAGGAATGGTCCTCTTTTGCACGCAAAATCTCTGAGCTACGTTCAACCAGCTGAATCCCTTAAGAGTCTGAAGTGCAAAATGACTACAAACTTCAACATGACATTAGTCAGACACCGTGAGGCTTAGAAACTTCTCATCAGATCCTATGGGATGGTGTATTTCCCCTCTATAATAACCTCTCTTAGTTTTTTCTATCTCTAAGGTGTTTTCCTATGGTGGTGAGATTTCTCTTGGGGAAAAAGTTGTCAAATGCAAGTAGTGCAAAGTTGCAAAGTGGTGCAACTTTCATTTTGCAACTCATGTGACCAAACTAACTATTCCAATGCATCTGAGTGGGTATTTTTATGCTAGGAATGGTCCTCTTTTACACCCAAACGCACTGAATCACTCTGAGCTACATTCAACTGACTGAATCCTTTAAGAGTCTGAAGTGCAAAATGGTTGCAAACTTCAACATGACATTACTCGAACAATGTGAGGGTTAGAAACTTCTCGTTAGAGCCTATGGTATTATGTTGTGCCCCTATACAATAACCTCTCTCACTTTTCACTATCTCAGAGGAATTTTCTTGTGGCGGCGAGATTTCTCTTGGGGAAAAAGTTGTCAAATGCAAATAGTGCAAAGTTGCAAAGTGGTGCAGCTTTTGTTTTGCAACTCATGTGACCAAAATAACTATTCCAAAGCATCTGAGTGGGTACGTTTACGCTAGACATGGTCCTCTTTCACACCCAAATGCGTCGAATCGCTTTGAGCTACGTTCAACTAGCTAAATCCCTTAAGAATCTGAAGTGCAAAATGGCTACAAACTTCAACATGACGTTACTCGGACACAGTGAGGCTTAGAAACTTCTCACTAGGTCCTTTGGGATTGTGTTGTGCCTCTCATTTTCTTCTATCTCAGAGGTGTTTTCCTGTGGCGGCGAGATTTCTCTTGGGGAAAAAGTTGTCAAATGCAAGTAGTGCAAAGTTGCAAAGTGGTACAACTTTTGTTCTGCAACTCGTGTGACCAAAATAACTATTCCAACATGTTTGAGTGGGTATGTTTACTCTAGAAATGGTCCTCTTTCACACCTAGACGTGTCGAATCACTCTGAGCTACGTTCAACTGACTGAATCCCTTAAGAGTCCAAAGTGCAAAATGACTACAAACTTTAGCATGGCGTTACTTGGACCGTGAGGCTTAGAAACTTCTCATTAGATCCTATGAGATCATGTTGTTCCCCTCTATAATAACCTCTCTTAGTTTTTTCTATCTCAGAGGTGTTCTCCTATGGTGGCGAGATTTCGCTTGGGGAAAAAGTTGTCAAATGCAAGTAGTGCAAAGTTGCAAAGTGGTGCAACTTTCATTTTGCAACTCGTGTGACCAAAATAATTGTTCTAACACATTTGAGTGGGTAGGTTTACACTAGGAATGGTTCTCTTTCGCACCCAAACGTGCTGAATCGTTCTGAGCTATGTTCAACTGGCTGAATCCCTTAAGAGTCTAAGGTGCAAAATGGCTACAAACTTCAACATGACATTACTTGGACACCGTGAGGCTTAGAAAATTCTCATTAGAGCCTATGGGATTGTGTTGTTCCCCTCTACAATAAAATCTCTCAGTTTTTCCTATGTCGAAGGCATTTTCCTATGGCAGCGAGATTTATCTTGGGGAAAAAGTTGTCAAATGCAAGTAGTGCAAAGTGGTGCAACTTTCATTCTGCAACTCGTGTGACCAAACTAATTGTTCCAACATGTCTGAGTGGGTATATTTACGCTAGGAATGGTTCTCTTTCAAACCCAAACACGACGAATCACTTCGAGCTACATTCAACCGGCTAAATCTCTTAAGAGTCCAAAGTGCAAAATGGCTGCAAACTTCAGCATGTCGTTACTCGGACGCCGTGAGGCTTAGAAATTTCTCGTCAGAGCCTATGGGATCATGTTGTGCCCCTCTACAATAAACTCTCATTTTTTCTATCTCAGAGGTGTTTTCTTGTGGTGGTGAGATTTCTCTTGGAAAAAAAGTTGTCAAATGCAAGTAGTGCAAAGTGGTGCAACTTTCATTCTGCAACTTGTGTGACCAAACTAACTGTTCCAACACATTTGAGTGGGTATTTTTACACTAGGAATGGTCCTCTTTCACACCCAAATGCCCTGAATCACTCTGAGCTATGTTCAACTGACTGAATGCCTTAAGAGTTTGAAGTGCAAAATGACTGCAAATTTCAACATGACGTTACTCGGACACCGTGAGGCTTAGAAACTTCTTGTTAGATCCTATAGGATTGTGTTGTGCCCCTCTATAATAAAATCTCTCATTTTTCACTATCTCAGAGGCATTTTCTTGTGGCGGCGAGATTTCTCTTGGGAAAAAGTTGTTAAATGCAAGTAGTGCAAAGTTGCAAAGTGGTGCAACTTTCGTTCTGCAACTCGTGTGATGAAACTAACTGTTCCAATGTGTTCGATTGGGTACGTTTACACTAGGAATGTTCCTCTTTCACACCCAAACACACCAAATCACTCTGAGCTACGTTCAACCAGTTAAATCCCTTAAGAGTTTGAAGTGAAAAATGGCTGCAAGCTTTAGCATGACGATACTCAGACACCGTGATGCTTAGAAACTTATCGTTTGAGCCTATGGGATCATGTTGTGCCCCTCTACAATAAATTCTCTGAATTTTTTTCTAAAGAAAAATCAACATGTCTAAGTCTAGAGAAAGTCCGCCCAATCTTGGCAAGGCACAACCAAAGTCTGCCATGCCCATTGTCAAGGAAAATGTTGAAGATGATGCAAAGTCTACTTGGGAAAGAAAAGCTATGTCCAAACTATTGTCAAGTCTTCCCTTGGCTTGAATAATGCTTGTCCAAGACAAAGGTAAAGTCCACCCAACTCAAAGCATACATGGAAAAGACAACGTAAAGTCATCCCAACTCAAAGCATACATGGCAAAGACAACTTAAAGTCTGCCTCAAGCTGAAAATAGGAGATGAAAAACATATCTTGAAGTCCACCTTAGGCCAAGATCAAAGGGAACATCCAACACATGGAGATGGTGCCTCGTCATCTTCCAACCAATCAAATTGTTCCAAGCTAGCATGTCTAGGTTCAATGAACCTAACACTTCATAATGCAACAACTTTTTATTGTTGGTTTA
The DNA here is from genome assembly GCA_007258455.2 of Sequoia sempervirens. Taxonomy (NCBI): domain Eukaryota; kingdom Viridiplantae; phylum Streptophyta; class Pinopsida; order Cupressales; family Cupressaceae; genus Sequoia; species Sequoia sempervirens. The sequence continues at coordinate 127,825,422 of VDFB02271358.1, forward strand.
TATTTAGCAGAAGGACAAGTGTCCCCAAATATAATTTTCTCATTGTTCGAGAGGTAGTTAGTTGTGAAAAACCCTAATTAGGGTTTTATTTTGTAATCTCAGTCGTTGATTCAAAATCAATCTTGTCCATTGAACTGTATTTGAGGAGTCTATAAATTGAGCTTACCCCTCATTTGTAAAACATGGGAGCATCCATCACATACTACCAGTTCACTATCTTGTCTCTGCATCACTTTCCTATGCTATTGCTTCTTATTATGCTTTGATATATTTTTTCCAAGCATCCATAGCTTTTTTGTAAGCACCTATTTTAGGATTTTAGCCATAGCAGTAAGGAAGTGAATTGTTTGGTAAAATGCTTTGGTAAACATGTACGAAAAATGTGGTAGCATAGACAAGACAATGAATTGTTCAAAAAAATTCCTCAAAGAAACGTGGTCTCATGGTGATGGAATGGCATGAAAATCCATAGCAATTTGCATATCATGGCATTCCATCACCATGAGATCACATTTATTTTAGGTATTTTTTTTAAGTAGTTCATTGCCTTGTCTATAGTATTGCCTGCTATTATGCTTTTGATAGATTTTTTCCAAGCATCCATAGTTTGTTCGAAAGCACTTGTTTTATGCTTTTAGCCATAGCAACAAGGAAATTAACTGTTAGAAAAAATACTTAGTAGACACATGTGTATGAAAATTGTGGTAACATAGACAAGGCAGTGAACTATTTGATAAAATATGTCAAAGAAATTTGGCCTCATAGAATGCCATGATAACAAAATGCAAATGGCAGCTGCTCCTACTTATTAGTTATGCAATGTGAAGTAATTGCATAACTGCTTAGGTTGACTTTCTAAAAACTATATTGTGATTTAAAATTTTTCATCTATCAACATCTAGTTATTAGTTATGTAGTGTGAAGTAATGCTTTGACTTTGAAAGACGTGCAATAAAATGTAATCAACGATATGAATATAAATTACAAATTTTTTTTTTTACAATTCATTAGTTAAAATATTTATTTTATTTGCTCTCTATATGCTATGGAAATACCTTTCAATTTCAAAAGAAATAGATTTTATCTCTTGTTCTATAATTTTTTACGTTTTTTTAAATATGATTTTTTCTCGAATTTTAAAAAAACTCTTATATTTTTGGTTTGTCAAAATTTTCCCCAAAATATTTTTTCTGCTATGCATTCAAAGCATGAATATACACATGAATACATGCACTATACGTGAAGTATATATGTGAATAAGTGAAGCATACATACAAATAAGTGAGGCACAAGTAATTGAAGCATTCCAAATGATACAAACCACCAGGAATGGAGCTTATTTACACAATACGCTTTAGATGGAGCTTATTGAGCAATCAACAATAATTAATTAAGCATTAGATGTAAACAAAATCCATGCCTAGAACATTCAAGCATATGATTTACACAATATGCATGATAACATCATTCAAGAATGGTAGTAGCAAAATAAGATTTTTTTAATTAAAAATCCATAAGGTATACAATGATATATTGATAAAAGTATATAGAATATATCCAAAAAAACCATATAGGCTTAGTACAAAGCAGCCATATTATGGACATAAAATGTCACGTATATATTGCTTGTACAAAACATATGTTCCAAAATGCCACATAGGAATACAAAAAATGACCCTAATACAGTCATTTCCCTCTAGGGGAAGGAAATAGATCCCATGCTACCTTCAAAATTCGGTTGGATGGAGTGACTGTTGGTTCTCTAGTCTTTCACACATGCTCACTAGTCCTCCTCTCTTCACTCTAGACCTTCAACCGATACCATAAAATTTAAAGATGTTAATACATAAAAATTGAATTATGGAATGACATATAACAAAATATAACCACTTACCGCATACATATAGTCATCATTCATATTTACATCATTACCACATCCATGATCTAGAGTGACAACCACTTGTAGCAACCATCAAGATAGAAAGTAAGCTACACAAAAGTATCATGAAAATTTTCTATAATAGACCATAAAAGAGAAAATATAATGTCAAATCAACATATTTGTTGCATACCTCTCTCAATGGATCAGAACTGGCTATTGTTGCAGCAACTCCGTGGTCCATCGTGCCACCAACATCACCAGGGCTTTCCGATGTCAACGTCTGCAAATGGTAAATGAAAGAGTAAATGGTAGGGTGAACTATTAAATGTTAATGGGATGGGATTAGGAAGGAATAAAGGAACAAAAATTGAATTAGGAGAAGATAATGTGACACGATCAAGGAATATAAATGCAATGTTTGTGTTTCTCATCAATTTTGTAGATTTGTATATGCAAAATTATGAAAACTAGCTAACATTGTTTTACAACACCATTATTGAATAAAGGATACCTGAGTGTAAGGTCCCTGAGGAAATGAATTATGAGGTGTGGAGGTTGAAGGTCCACCAAGAAACTATTTGAAATCCAAAGCATGTTATGAGACAAACATTCAAATATAAAATTCAACTGTTCAAATGCAATAATAATATCTTTAATACTAGTTGCATACCTATGGACTCAACGCCGAGAATGAATAAGGGTATGTATGAATGGGGTACTTCTCATGAACACTCCGACCCTGAAATTTCATCAAATCAAAATTCTACTAATTTACTTATTCTTAAATTTCAAAATATAATTTAATAAACAACATTAAATGAACTTGCTAAATTTTACCTGATTGTCAATGCTAAACGTATCATTCAACAAATCATCTGTGAAATCCATCGCCTCTACAACTGATGTAGGCTATGTAGCTGCATCTTGAGCACTCTGATAATTGTACATACAAACTACACCACAAGTGCCACAATGGTGGGGTGGAGCTCGGGGCCTAGACATCTCCTCCACACTAGGCTCTACTAGAGGTCTCACACACTGTAAAATGGTCTGGGTGAGTGAGCCTATGGACTCCAACATGTCCACCTCTACACTGTCCTTAACAATGGAAGGAACGATGACATGCTCCACCATGGGTTTGGCCAAGGGTCTCGGTGCCAACTATGGATTACGTCATGCAACAGGTCTATCATGTGTGGAGCCCCCACCTCTACCCTGAAAGTCTAAGATGTCAAAATAATTTGGCATCTTATTGAGGATAAACTCACAATACAGTTTCCTCAAAAAGTATTGTGGTACCTCATGGTTATTGCATGGAGGTTGGTCAAATACCATCCACCACCGCTCCCAAAATTTATTTTTAATTAACTCATGGTGGCACCAATGGATGGGGAACCTCATGCATGTATGAGACAAAGGTGCGTTGGTTTTCGGGTTTGTAAATAGGGCACACAAGTCAGCTTTGCTAATTTTTTGTTTTTTAACATCTGCATATGACAAACCTCTAGCATAATATTGTCTCATTTCATGCCTCTTATTTGAACAAAAAATTATTTTATCGCTCATTTCTCCTACATGAGATACAATTGACTTCAATGATTCAACAAACCCTCTCCTATAAGGGTTGGTTTTGGCATGCTCGATTAATCTTCCAATTAATTGTTCAATATCTCTTTTATTATTTTCAATTTTATTTAGAATATTTTCTTGTGTTCCTTGAGGATGCCTATGAATTGATGGAGGGGTTTCAGGTTGTTCTTGAATAGGAGGCTCTTCCTGAGGGGGTGACTGTGAATTCTCAAAGTTTTGAGGTGGAAATTCATTCCTTGATAATTAGAACAAAATTTTATTATAAAAACCTATTTCAATCTGCATTCTAAATCAAATTCAAAATAAATTGAATAAAAATACATACCTCTTCGCAATCTTCGACGTCTCTGATGTGTTGGCAGCATCCTCGTGAAAGGTAGCAAGCCAACGATGCAAATAATTGATGATATTTGGCGAGCGCGAGTTGCAAACCTCCAATCCTCCAAGCCAAGCTGTGAGTTGAAGACAAATGAGGGTTTGAAAAATGTTTTGTGCTTTTATTTTTCTTTTCAATTTGGCATGCGCCAAATGGCCAATTTTGGCCTTTTTTTGCAAATTTTTACAAATTGACACCTAAATTGTGTCACAGATTGGAGTACTTACCCATATGTTGAGGATATTGAGAAAATTAATAAAGAATGGTTGCAGGTGTTTAGTGCTTACTCTGGGTTTTGCTCCAGGATTTTCTCCTATGTTTGAGTGGTTTAGATATGTCAATCATGATTGTTAGAAGCTGCTATATCCATATTTTTGGCTTTTGATTCATTGTACAATGCGAGTTATGCTCACCACTCACCAATTATGAACTGTGGTTTTTAGGGTGTCTAGTTGAGGTCTGGGAGAAATGTTGTTGGTCTAGATTTCTTTTTGTTTAATTCTTATGACTTATGGTTCTAGAGATAAGCTATTTTCATCATGTTGAAGATAATTTTGTTGTTTGGAAATATTGGATCGTGTTAAGGGATACATGTGCTTAATTATTATGTGTTTTACACTGGTTTGGTTGTCCTTGTGTTAAAAACTACTCTCAAAGATCATAAAGCATGTTGGGACTTATTTGGGTCCTCTCTTAGCATATGTTTCAAAGTTGAAGATGGTATATATACAAGATGAGATATTGGTGAAAGGTGTACAAAGAGTGGTGTGAAGAAATAGAGAAGATAGATGCAAAACATATGCAAATTAGACTATCATTGTATATATGTGATGAGAGTGTAGCAGATCAGTTTAGAATCTAAATTTTGAGTTTATGAAAGCAATGAGTTGAAGGTGTACTCTATCATTCATGCATGTCTGCAAGTGGTTGATTGAATCATGGTGGAAATTTGTATTGCATTGAGGTTGTCTTCTCTGTGTAACATATCTCTTCTATCTTATTTGTATCTGTGTGGCAGTGAGCCCTTTGGGTGGTTAACCCTTGTTGGATAGTAAGTCCTTGTTGTTTTGGCAGTGAGCCCTCCGGTGGTTAACCCTTGTTGGACAGTGGGTCCTGATCAAGACAGTGAGTCCTTGTTGTTTTGGAAGTGATCCTAATCTGGTAGTGATCCTTTGTAATTGGTTTTGATATTCTCTATATTGTGAGCTAATCCTCATCGGTTTTTCCCTCATTGGGTTTTCCATGTAAATCTAGCGTTATCGTGTATGTGTGTTACTTTTCAGTTTCTACCTTTGCACTTAATATTTAATCATTTTAGCAGAGTAATGGATTTGTGATTGATCTAAGTTCTAGTGAATTTTTTGAAGATAAAATTTGCTACAACTATTCACCCCCCTCTCAATTGTCTTGTTCAACAATTGGTATCAGAGCTTGGTTCCTTGGAGAAGATCTTAACCACTTAAGGAAGGTCTGGGATGGTATCCAAAATTTGATAGAACTAATTATGCTATCTGGAAAATAATGATGGAAGAATATTTGGAGTATTGTGGATATGATGTTGAGAAAGCTTATAAGAATCCTTACACTCCTCCTACTAATGTTCCAAGTACAACTGATGAAATCAAGGCGCATGATGTGAACAATAAGGCGAAGTTCATTTTGAAGAATAGTCTTACATATTATGAGTTGATTAAAGTTCAAAATTTAAAGATTGCTAAAGAAGTCTAGGATGCTTTAGAAAAGGCGCATGAATGAGATGAAAAGGTCAAAGAAGCAAATTTGTAGAATTTGGAGACACAGTTTGAGCTCCTGCACGTGTATGAAGATGAGAACATTAAATCTTATGTACAAAGAGTAGATGAAGTGGTATGTGGAATGTGAGGACTTGGTGCTACAATAGATGAATCTAGGATTGTAAAGAAGATTCTTAGAACTCTCCCTAATGCATACAATGAAAAGGTATCTACTATTGAAGAGCATATAGATTACAACACCTATACTAAAAATTATTTAGTGGGAACTTTGACAACTTATGAGTTGAGAAAGTTGAATTTGAGAAATGGATCCAAATCATAAACTTCTTTCAAGGCTACAAGAGTGGAAGATTCAGATGAAGAAAGTCATGATGAAGTAGAAGCTAACTTTATGAGAAGGATGAAGAAATGCTTTGACAAGTATTAAGGTAAGTTACCCTTTAAATGCTTTAGTTGTGGATGAATAGGTCATTTTGCTTCAAGATGTCTAGAAAGAGCTAAGAGGAACAAAGATATGAGAAATAAATCAAAAGTAAAAGGATCAACATAGCATATTATGTGAATTAGGAATTTAGTATTTCTGATGAAGAATTTGATTATGGTGACCTTGATGAAAATGAATGCTTGTTCTTGGCTATAAAATATGAACCTACTTTTGCTAATTCTAAAAAACAAGTGAAAGAATGTGCTCCAAAGAAAGAGATAGATAAAGGTATTGTAATTTCTACCCTACCTGCTAAACATGAAAAGAACTATTGGGTAGTTGAAAACAAGTGTTCGCATCACATGACTGGTGACAAGAGTGAGTTTGTTAAACTTGAAAAATATGATGGAGGCTTAGTTATGTTTGGAGATGATAATGGTGCTAAGATTTGTGGGATAAGTTCAATAAGTTTTGATGGAAAGCATAATACTGATGATGTTTACTATGTTAAGGGCTTAAGGTGTAATCTCTTGAGTGTTGGATAGATGTGTAGTAAGAGATATGATCTTGTGTTTAAGGATGATATATGTGAAATTAGGAAAGGATTCAAAACAGTGATTATTGCAGGAAATAAGTTTGAAGGAAATATATATCAACTTAAGGGTGCTGATGGAAGTTGCTTTATGACTCAGATTAATGACAGTTGGATATGGCATCAAAGAATGTTTCATATGAATTTTGATAATCTGGCAAGGATTAGTGTAATGCAAGTCATGATAGATTTACCAAGGATTACATTGAAGGAGTAATCTACTACTAGAATACTGGATTTAATTCATACAAATCTTGCCGGTCCTACAAGAGTGAGAAGTCTACAAGGTGAAATAAACTTTATGCTTTTGATTGATGATTACTCTAGGTATACATGGGTTACATTTATTAGAGATAAATTTGATGCATTAGATAGATTCAATACATTTAAAGCTATGGTTGAGAATGAAGTGAATTTGAGAATAAAATGCTTAAGGTTTGATAGAGGTGATGAATTCACCTCCCATGAGTTTAATATGTTTTGTGAAGTTCATGGAATAAAAAGACAGTTATATGCCCTTGAAATCCTTAGCAGAATGGAGTTGTTGAAAGAAAAAACGTAATGAATCAAGAAGTTGCTAGATCAATGATGATTGTAGTTGGTCTACTAGAAGTTTACTAGAGAGAAACTATTCATACTTTTTTTTATGTGTTCAATCGAATTCAAGCGAGAGAAAACAATACTAAAACCCCCCATGAGCTATGGTGTGGAAGAATTCCTACTGTTAAGTATTTCAAGGTATTTGGAAGCAAATGTTATATCAAACTGGATGAAGAAAATTTAGGGAAGTTTGATGCTAGAAGTGATGAAGGTATTTTTCTTGGATATTCCACTAGAATCAAAGCTTACAGATGTTTCAATAAATGATTGAGGAAGATTGTAGAAAGCACAAATTTCAAGGTTGATGAAGCAATGAAGAACTAAATTGAAATTGATGGATATGTATTTGATGAACCTTATTGTGTAAAGATTGAAGAAGTTGTGGAAGAATAGGAAATGGATGATCAAGAGAAGTAGAATGAAGAAGAGCAAGAAGAAGCTCCGATGGTGTCCCCTATGACACCTAAATATGTGAAGAAAAATCATTCAGACAGTTAGATCATTGTAGATAAGAAAAAAGGAGTATTGACAAGAAGCAAAGTTGTTGCTAGTGAAATAAATTTGTGTTTACTTTCTGAGATTGAACCTAAGAATGTAAGTGAAGCATGTAAAGATGAACATTGGATGTAAGCTATGAAAGAACTTATGTAGATCAAGAAGAATCAAACCTAGGAATTGGTTCCCAGACCAGTAGGCAGAAACATAATTGGATCAAAGTAGGTATTTAGAAACAAGTTGAATGAGAATGGAGAAGTTGTCAGAAAAAAAAGCTAGGATTGTGTGTAAGGGCTACTCAAAATTAGAAGGCGTAGATTTTTAGGAGACTTTTGCTCCAGTGGAAAGAATGGAATCTATTAGAATGTTGTTAGTGTTTACTACTCATAAATATTTTAGAGTCTATCAAATAGATGTTAAGTCTACATTCTTGAATGGTGAGTTAGAAGAAGAGGTCTACATGGAACAATCAGAAGGACTTCAATTATTAGATCAACCAGATATGGTCTGCAAATTGAAGAAAGCTTTATATGGATTGAAGCAAGCTCCTAGAGCTTGGTATGAAAGGTTAGATAGATACTTGATTCAACAAGGTTTCAAAAAAGGTATAGTAGATAGTAATTTGTATTTTAAAATTGAAAATGACAAAATATTGATTGTGGTTGTATATGTTGATGAAATTATCTTTGGAGGAAATGAAACTATGTGTAAGATGTTAGTGGAAGAAATGCAAAAATAATTTGAGATGTCCATATTTGGTGAAATGAATTTCTTTCTCAGGTTGCAAAATAATCAAACAGAGAAAGGGATTTTTATTTCACGGTCAATGTATGTGAGAGAGATGTTGAAGAAGTTTAGGATGGATGGTCCAAACTAGTATGCACTCCTATGGTGACTAGTTTGAAATTAAGTAAAGATGATTATTCACCTAAGGCTGGTTAGAAAAAATATAGATCTATGCTTGGTGGGCTATTTTATTTGACTGCTACTAGATTGGATATTATGCATGCAGTGTGTCTTGTGGCTAGATTTCAAGAAGATCCTAAAGAAATACATGTTGTTGTTGTTAAGAGAATATTTCAATATTTGAATGGAGCTATGGATTATGGATTATGGTATCCTATGGATATTGACTTTACACTAAGTGCTTATACAGATGCAGATTGGGTTGGATGTGTAGATGACATAAAAAGTACAAGTGGTGGTGCATTCTTTCTCAGTTGCAGGTTGGTGGCTTGGTTGAGTAAAAAGAAAGATTCAGTTTCCTTGTTTGCTACTAAAGCTAAGTATATTGCTACTACATCTTACTATACACAAGTTTTATGGATGAAATAGACATTGAAAGATATCAAAGTGATATATGGTGATCCTATTTCTATCTTCTATGATAATACAAGTGAAATTAACATTTCAAAGAATCTAGTGATGCACTCAAGGACAAAACATATATCTATTAGGTATCACTTCTCGAGAGAGAAGTTTGTGGAGAGTGAAGTAAATCTTGAGTATGTACCTATGAAGGATAAGATTGTTGATATATTTACAAAGGCTCTTCCTAAAGATAATTTTGAGTATCTCTAGGAGAAGTAATTAGGGGTGATTTCCCCTCCCTTCTTGAATTAGATGCATATGGAGATGCATTAGTTTGGTGGGTCTATCGATCTATCTTTATTCTAGACTGATGTTTTGGTGGCTACCTCTTAGGGGGAGCAGGTAGTGTCATGTGTTGTCATTGAAAGAATATTTTGTGTTTAATGTCAAAGGGGAAATCAATGTAAAACATTTTTTTCCTTTGCCATTGATTTCAAAGGGGGAGATGAGGAAGATGCAAAAAATAATTATCTATTGAGATGAGGAAGATGTGAAAAAGGTTATCTTCTAAGGGGGAGAAACAAAAAGAAAAAAGTGTTTAGAGCTAGAATGTTGTCTTTGATGGTTTTTCACATCATATGTTGCCATCAATGAAAAAGGAGGAGATTGTTGCAAGAATGAAGGTGTTTTCATTGATGTCAATTGGTTAACTAGTTATCAACTGGTTTTTGTTGTCATTGATGTCATGGATGTAGGTTATTGGTTGTATATGTCAAGGATATTGAGAAAATTAATAAAGAATGGTTATAGGTGTTCAATGCTTACTCCAGATTTTGCTCTAGAATTTTCTCCTATGTTCGAGTGGTTCAAATATGTTAATCATGATTGTTAAAAGCTTCTATATCCATATTTTTTGATTTTGATTCATTGTACAGTACGAGTTATGTTCACCACTCACCAATTGTGAACTGTGGTTTTCAAGGTGTCTAGCTGAGGTCTGGGAGAAATGTTGTCAGTCCAGATTTCTTTTTGTTCAAGTCTTATGACTTGTGGTTCTAGAGACAAGCCATTTTAATCATTTTGAAGATAATTTTGTTGTTTGGAAATATCAGATCATGTTAAGGGATGCATGTGCTTAATTTTTCTATGTGTTCTATAGTGGTTTGGCTGACCTTGTGTTAAACACTACTCTCAAAGATCATGAAGCGTGTTGGGACTTATTTGGTCCTCTCTTAGCATGTGTTTGGGTCACTCTCGTTCTAATTCCACCCTAGAATATTTTGGCACTAACCTAAGTTGAATTTAATATTGGATGATAGACTTTGGATATGTTTCATAGTTAAAGATGGTATATATGTAGAATGAGATATTGGTGAAAGGTGTACAAAGAGTGGTGTAAATAAATAGAGAAGATAGATGTGAAAAAAATGTGAATCAATGTATATATGTGATGAGAGTGTGATAGATAAGTGTGGAATCTAAATTTCAAGTTTTCAGAAGTAGTGAGCTGAAGGTGTACTCTATCATTCATGCATGTCTACAAGTGGTTGAGTGAATCTGGTGGAAATCCATGTTGCATTGAAATTTTCTTCTTTGTGTAACATATCTCTTCTATCTTCTTTGTATATGTGTGGTAGTGAGCCCTCCGGGTTGTTAACCCTTGTTGGACAGTGAGTCCTAATCTAGATAGTGAGTCCTTGTTGTTTTGATAGTGAGATTAATCTGGTAGTGAGCCTTTGTAATTGTTTTTGATATTCTCTATATTGTGAGCTAATCCTCATCAGGTTTTCCACATAAATCTGGTGTTATTGTGTATGCGTGTTACTTTTCAGTTTCTACCTTTGCACTTAATGTTTAATCATTTTAGTAGAGTAATGGATTTGTGATTGATTTAAGTTCCAATGAATGTTTTGAAGATCAAATTTTCTTCAACCAATTCACCCCCCTCTCAGTTATCTTGTTCAACAATATCCTCCATCGAGTTGAACATACACTTCTTTGAAGTGAAGTGTTGTGATTGAATGAGAGGAGGATGGACCTCAACCACATGAATCTAATAGAAGGAGTGCTTGGGGATTTACCATTAGAAGACATGCTTGGGGATTTCATCATCCCAAGGGAGGACCTCATCCACATGAATCTAATAGGATATATAAAGGGGTAGAACAAAATTTGTACCTAAATATAGCTATCATCATATTTGTCACAACCTTGGAGTGATTATTTCATCAAGACATAAGGTGAAGTGACATTAAGTTACCACATGCTTGTACATGGGCTATTGTTCATGGATCTAAACCTCACATACCCTTGTGGTATTTCAAGATACCCTAGAGAGCTTGTATATCCTAGATAAGACCTTTTGGACACCCTCTTGTAGTGAAAATGATAAAAAAGTATTATAATAATTTATTCACCACGTACTTTTGAGTAGAGTTATACCTAACCCTTGGTGAAGCGTTTGGTCATCCTTGGTAAGGGATGTTGTGCAACACAAAAATACTTAGATATCCCTCACTTGGTAGATGGTATTTTGGTGAACCTACAAGAGATGTTAATAGCACTCGAATAATTTAGGATTATGTGAGTTCTTGGAATGTCTTCATGTGTTAAACTAGTAAATTCCAAAAAAAACCATAATCCCTCACAATCCAAACAATTGTCTTCTTGTGTGATTTTTCTTAGAACACTAAGTCACCTTTTCCAAAACTAGATTGAAAGACCATATCTATAGATTAAAACAATGTATCTTCTTTGACCCTAACATATATGTCACCTGTTTTGATGGTTGTACCCCCCTTTACTTACCACAACCCTGACATCTAACTTTGGTTTAGTGTATTTTTCATGGCTCAATATATGCATCCTTTTAGAAAACTAACACTCTCACTATTTCAAAATTGTTACCTCTAAATCCACATATTTGTTCTTAGTCTAGCATATCCATAGCTCAACTTAACACATGTATTTGGCATTGAAAATTTATCATGATCCTATTTCAACCTAACCATAGTTCCACACATTTGTCACATGTTTCAATAGATTTTCTTAGAATTTGAAAATAGTAATAGAGTCTATTACTATTATTCATCCCCCACCTCATTGAGTCGTCTGCTTATTTGAAAACATTTCATTTTAATACAGACAGTTTTTCATGTCATGATTTGAACCCGGCCAGTGTTTTGTTAAGTTCATCAAACCTCCCACTT